>JALMGJ010000001.1:232719116-233432866 GCA_023362775.1 Charina bottae | reverse complement strand
GAAGCATTATTAACCATCATACAAATGAATCATCAAACAAATCCTGAACCTGCTGTTAGAATAACTAGGTGAAATCACACACTTATTATAAGCCTTTATTTTAATTCCTTTCCTCTATATGTAATTAATAAATTAGTTCCATGCCTTAGAATATATAGGCTTATATATTCTTATACTGTATATAAACCAATCAGGCTTAAGTCCAAAACAAGAAGGTGTGCACAAACTTAGGCAGACAACTCCCTAATTCACATGAGTATAAGGAGGCAGGGGGAAGTAAAGCACAATCAGACTTGCAAGATTCTGTTACTATAGCCAATATTAATAAAAGCAATTTTAGTCTTCTTGTGTAGCTGATTTCTTGGTTTGATCTACATAGTGGGGCTGACATCAATCTTACAAGTCTGATTGTGCTTTACATCCCCTCCTTCCCCTTATACTCCTGTGAATTAAGGAAGTGTCTTCCTGAGTCGCTTGCACATACCTCCTTCTTGCTTTGGATTTAAGCCATGTTTTTCCCCTTATCATTTTGGTAACAGATCTGGCCTATTTCTGTCTCACTCTTCTTCCTTACTCTTGAGAAAAATATAAAATTCGTTATTATTAACAAGGAATTAATAATCTTAAACTCATAAATCTAAGTGAAGCTTTTTGGGACTTTCCAATGCTAGCTAACAAAGCTTCTACCAAAACCACCTTCAGGAAACGCTAAAAATATATTTTTAGCGAGCTGATTCTAACCACTTGCTATAGGAAGCTTTGCAGTTAGAGATGAAACTATTGAGCAATGCTTGAGGTAGAGACCTTCCATACAAGGAAATAAATAAATAAAATGGTAAGGGGAGATAAAATGGGGAGGGGGATTGGTAAACAGAGGCGGGACAATTGAGGCGGACGGTATAGGCTGTTCACTCCTGACTACCCAGCCTACGGGTAAAAGGAGGAGGGCTAAAGCGTCTGGGCAAAGGGCTATAAAAGATGAGCTCTAATTGTTGCTGGGTGTGGCTCCTCCCTAGTGCGACTTGTTTTCTAGCACAGTGCAGTCCATCAGCTTTTGCAAACGCTTAAAAATAAAAACCTTGTTTTCATTTTGACTTGACTCATATCTGACACTCTCTACATGGAAGTTCGCTCAAAGTTATACAAAGTGCTGCATACAGTTCTTCTTTGAAAAGGTAATACAGGTGATTAAAAATGTTAAAAAATTAAAAAGCCTTCAGATGCTGTGTGTACAGAATTATACATAACTAATTTCACCTCAAGTCTTACTATGCTACCACACCATGGATGTTGGGGGATGAACGAAGAAGGCTGGAAGTGTACACCAAGAATATATACTTCCAGCAGGGCCATCCAAGGCATGAAGGTCATGCCAGCTACTCAGCTAAAACAAGCAGGGATCTTTATTGGGAAGCAGCAATATAGGAAAATGTCAGAAGTGGATGATCACTATAGTGACAATGGCAAAGACGTCATTTCATACTACCCAGGAGAAGACAGTGGTAAACCGCCCCTGTATCTTACCAAGAAAACCACATGGATAGATAATATAAAGTGAAGATAGTTGATGATGGAACCCTCAGGTTGGAGAGCGCTCAACATACTACTGAGAAAGAATTGAGGATCTTTCAGAATATTGATGGTGTTTATAACATCTCTAGATTAAAGATTTCAGGACAAATAGGTGCTGATGTTGATATTCAGGAAAAGAAAATCCAAAGCTGCAAAGACAGAATTTAAGTAGGAGCATGGAATGTAAGAAGCACAAGCCTGGGAAAGTTCAACAAAGGAAAGGATGAAATCAATCAACTACACATTGACATCTTAGGCATCGGTGATTTGAAATGAACTGGAATTGGACACCTTCAGTTAGAAGATCATACTATTTATTAGTCAGGATATGAAAAACAAAGAATGGCATTGCTTTCATTTTCAGGAAGGATATAACAAAGACAGTACTTAGGTATAATGTGATCAATGACCAAATTATATAAAGCAGACTTTTTGGATGACCCTTTAATATGATAATTATCCAGGTTTATGCTCCAACCACGGATGAGAAGAGGAGACTGACACTTTTTATTGTCAAGTTCAATCTGAAATCAACAGAACATACAAATAAGATGTGAAATGCCAAACCTGGAAATAGTAAGGAGGAAAATGTAGTTGGATTGTATGGCCTAGGAAACTGAAATGAAGCAGAAGAATGACTTATTGGATTCTGCCAATCCAATGATTTCTTCATTGTTAGCAGTCTTAATTGCTAACAACCAAAACAATGTCTATGTATATGGACATCACCAGATGCAGTACATAGAAATATAATTGGTACAAGGAAGTGGAAGAGCTCAGTTATAACATCAAAGACATGGCCGGGGCAGACTGTAGAATGAATTGTTCACATGTAAGTTCCAAGTTAAGCTGAAGTGGAAAAACAAAACCAACCAACTTCTCTGATGTGATCTTCAGCATATACCCACCATTTTCAAGAACACCAGGAATCACTTTGGGCTTCCAGTGGGGAATGACGGACTGAGCAGCTGTGCCGGCGGGCTTAGCGGGTGCAGCTGACATCGCTGCACCTTTTTTCGGGCTCAGGCAGGTTCTCCTGAAGCCCAGAAATGTTTTCCGGATAAAGGAAAACACCAGGAATTACCCCATCTGTCCTTCGGATGGCTGCGTGCAGCCAGAAGATTGCAAACAGTGTTTCGCATTCAACTGGTAAGAGCTAGCTGGGAGGCGGGGACGTCATCACTTTCCAAGCCATGCTGTAGCCTTAAAGGGACACTAAGACCGGCTACCCCATTTCTAAATCACCAATTTATATATTTTTTTAAGTATGTGTATCATAAGAGAGGCTTTCTACAGCAAGGAGAAGCTGGCTCTCTTGGTGCTTATCATTATTTTTGGGATTGCTTTTTTTTAAAAAAAATCTTTTTTAAGTTTTGGATTTCTTTCTCCTTCCAAATATAAAGGAAGATTGAGAGTAAACAATTGTCTTCCTGTTATTATTTTTGTATTAAATTTGAAGATATTAGCATTTTCCTACACATTGAATCAGCTGATTTGAACCTTCAGCTTTCTGTTTTCACTTTCCCCTGAAAACTGTTTATCTCACTTTCGCTTGCATAAATACATTTTGGAACTTTTTCATATCCTCGACTTTCGCTGGTTAAGCTCCTAAGGGGCGCCATAATCTACTGTGTGAGACATGGAGGACTTTAAACAGATTTTTTCTGACTTCCACCAGGATTTTAAACAGATTTCTTCTGACTTCTACCAAGCTTTTATGCAAGGTATTCAGGACATCATGGAAAATATGGGATTTAAAATGTGCCATCAGGTTGGGGATGTAGTGGATGAAATTGAGGAATTCAACAGCAATAGAAATGTTTCTTTTAAGAGTGAGATTGGGATTTTTATTGAGATGCTGGATGAAGATCGGATAGTGGACTTGGAGAAACTTAAGGGAGAGAGAGATCTGCAAGCCACAAGTGAAATTCACTTTCTGGTGGAATGCCATGAAAAGAAGCTGGAATTTTTGAGGGGGGCAGTCGAGTTGTTTGATTCTTTTAAGAGAAAAGCTCTGTGCACATTGTGGGGATATGTAAATGCTCTAGTTTATTTTGAAGTGGGATCAGGGTTGAAGAATGTTTATTTGGTATGCTTTAAGGGTCTGATTTATGTCATTTGCTTTTAAAGATTTGGATTAAGATTATTAGGGTAAAAAAATGTGTTCGTTTGGATTGTTTTAAGGAATTGATTTAAGGTTACTGTTTTGAATTGTCCTTGTTTTTGGGGCTTATTAAGATTACTAAAACAGTTGTATTATCAAGCATAACAACAGACAATCTATGTGCTTTTTAATTTGATTCTTATTTTAGTAGACATAAATGTACAGAATAGTGGTAGGAAGGGAATAATTAAATATGTGTTATCTTTTGGAGGGGAGAAAGATGTTTAGGAGGTTTAGATAAATTTCTTTTTTTTTAATTTTAATATAAGGGGGAGGGGTAACTGTACTTAGTGATTTTTATTATGTGCAAAAGTGGAATGATTTATATAAATAATGTGGTTTTGGTTTAATATAGAGTAAGAGATTGATTATGGAAATTTTTCTATATCCTTGCTGTTAAAAGTTGGAAGCCACATCTTTTTGTAAATTTGAAAAAAATATTCTCTTGTGTTTTTGCAACTTTTTAGTTCTTTTTTCCTTCTTTGTAGTTTTTTGGGTTTTGTTTTGTTTTGTTTTGTTTTGTTTTGTAGTTTTTATTCTTCTCTTGAAACCTAATAAAATTTATTTTTAAAAAAACATCAGGAATCACTTTGAAGTCCATTCCATGTTCACTGACAGGAAACTGGAGAATTGTAAAATGAAATCAGAAATTGTTAAGGATGAATGTGAAAGGAGACTGTCAAAGGCCAAGAAACAGAAGATGAAAACTGGATGTCAGAACGAACTGTGGGAAAAGAAGAAAACAGGAAACAAAGCCAAGAAAGACCGAGAACTCAGGAAGGAACTTAACAAAGTATTTCAGAGAGCTGTTAGAAGAGACAACAAACAGTATTACAACGACATCTGAAAAGACATTGAAGATGGAAAGAGACAGAGAAAAACAAGGAAAATCTTCCAAAAGATCTCTGAACTCAGAAGAAGGTTCCAGTCATGCATATGAGATAGGCAGCCTATAAATTTATTAAATAAATAAATAAACCTCAAACTGGTATGTTAAAGGATGCCAATGGACAGATAGTAACTGCTTCAAAGGAGATCAAACAAAGATGAAAGGAGTATACTGACATACTGTACAGTAGACATGTCAACATCCAAGAAACCTTGGAAGATATTCCCTACTTACAACTTCTAGTACTAGAAGATGAAGTTAGATCAGCACTCCAGCCATTACCAAGTTGGAAGGCTACAGGAATCATGAGAATATCTACAGAAATATGTCAGGCAACAGAAGAAGAGACAGTAAAGGTCCAACTATTCCAAAACATCTGGAGAATGACACAGTGGCCAAGAGATTGGAAGAGCTCAGTTTACATATCAATATCAAAGAAAGGAGTGTGCAAACTATCATATAATATTCTTAATATCATACATTAGCAAAATAACAGTTAGGATCATCCAATGCAAAGTAGACCTCTACATGGAAAGGGAGATGCCAGATATTTACACTGGCTTTAGACAAGCCTGAGGAACAAGAGATATTCTTGCTGATGCATACTGGATAATTGAAAAAGCCAAAGAATAACCCAAAGAAGACAATACACGTTCCATTGACTATAGAAAGGCCTTTGATGGTGTCAACCATGTCAAGCTATGGAATGTCCTTAGGAAAATGGGAATTACAGAAGATCTCATTGGCCTTGTGAGAAACCTATTTTCACATCCTGGCTTTCTTAGCACCCCTTCAGGAGCCAAATACAGTTCATAGGCACACACAGTGTTAAGGGGGAGACTAGTTTATGCACGTTCCAGTGGCAAGGCAGCAGAAAGCGGCAGAGCAAAAGGCAAAAGCAGGAAAGCAGCAATTAACCACAGATAAGAATTTAGCTGGGTGAAGATGAAATTCCAGGTCAAGCAGTCCAAAGTCAAGCCGAAGATTTTGAAGCCACACTGAGGAGGAGAGGAGGTGTTAGTCAATTAACAAGCTGGGGTCGTAAATAACTGGATTCCAAACAAGAGGCAAGGTACTGTACAGGAAGCCAAATGCCTAAGTTGCTTCTAGCAACTGAAGGCTGTTTCTGAGAGGCTTAAATCCCACTGCCCTCGAAGTGTGCACAACTGTTGCCAATCTTTCTTTAAGTTTTGCTGGTTAGTTCAGCGCCTTGCTGCTTGCTCGCAAGTCATACACTTCGACAGGGTGCAGAGATTCCTGGAGGAATTGTCACAGGGTCCAAGTGAGTGCCTGAAGCAGCCTGCATTGCAGCTGAATCTGACCCTGAGGGCATGACACCTATACACAGGTCAGGAACCACAGTCCAGATGGACCATGGTGAAACAAACTGGTTCCAGGTTGGCAACGGAATGATACAAGTCTGTATACTTCTTATTTATTCAACCTATATGCTGAATATATATTGAGGGAGGCTAGATTGAAAGATGAGCATGGTTTTAAAACTGGAGGAAGAAACATAATATCCTGAGCTATGCTGATAGCTGAAAATGCAAATGATCTGCAAACTCTACTAATGAAAGCCAAGGAGCACAATGAAAAAGTGAGACTCAGATTAAATATAAAGAAGACCAAACTAATAATAACAGGTACAGAAGCCAACCTTAGAATTGACAATGAAGATACTGAAGTGATGGAACTGCCTTTTAGGATTGACTATCAACAGTAAAGGAACAAGCAGTCAAGAAATAAGCCACAGACTAGCACTTGGCAAGGTATTAAAAAAGGCCTTGAAAAATATATTCTAATGCCGAGATGTATCTACATCTATAAAGATCAGAATCATGCAGGCAATGATTCTTCCTGTGATACTCTATGGAAGCAAAAGTTGGACTTTGAAGAAACAGGATAGAAAAAGTACTGATGCTTCTCCAAATTCATTGTTCTGAAGAATACCATGGATAGCAAAGAAAACAAACAAATCGATCACAGAACAAATCATCCAGAGTTCTCACTCACAGCAAAAATGAGCAGACTGAATTTATCGTATTTTGAACATATTATGCAAATCATCATATTTTGGACACATCATGAGAAGTCCATAATCCTGTGAAAGGTGGAAGGAAAGAGAAGAAGAGGATGACCAGCAACAAGGAAGATGGACTTTGTTACAATGGTGATGGGTGCACCATTAGAAGGGCCGGGTTGGGGACAGATTTTTCTGGAAAATGTCTATCTGTGCTGTCGCTTAGAACTGAAACTGACTTGATGGCACATCATCAATTAATCAATCATCAATCAATCAATCACATACCCAGTTTTTTGTTTAAAAAGGGAATAAAGACAGAAAATGGCTACTATGCTTGAAAACAATATGTATGTATGTATGTATGTATGTATGTATGTATGTATGTATGTATGTAGTATTTTAGAATATGAGATATTCATCCATCCATCTCCTGCCTGAATAAGCATTCTGGTTACAAAGACAACTTGTATTTAATCAAAATGATTACAGTATGCATGTTATCTCTAAAAGAGCATATGCCAAATAAATTGTGGCAGCAGAGAGCAGTGTGGCATTCCCTATAAGGATAGTGTGTATATTTTCAGTACTTCCAGATGGCCTCTGTTCTGTGGTTGCCCATGAGTAGGCAGAGTAGGCACACTGAATAGAACTGAACACATTTCAAGGCAAGGAATCTAACGTATCTACCAAATACACACCATGTCAGCTTTTGCTTAGTACAGCCAATATCAGCATTTCAACAATCTGGAAAGCAAGGGAAATATTAAAAACTGCCATTTTACGAGATAAGGGAGTGTTAAGATATTTTTCTTAAGGTTTTCCTATTTAGTATGGTATATAGAAAAAATGCCAATTCTGTTTTGCTCCTTGACCTTTCCATAACTGGATACAGACCTTTTCCCAGACAAACATGAACCTTGTGATGCACATGCAATAAGGATTATCCAAGAGAAAACTGTCTGCAATGAACCTATTGTTTTCTTTTTTTCATTCAGATGAGCTCATTAAATCTATTCTTGATGCCATATTCTTTGGCATGAGGAATAATTGAGCTTATTCTGAAAAAGACAAACGAATGTTATTGCTTAACAATAATAATGCTTTAAGAAATATTACTCCATGAAAGTGTTTCTTGGAGGTTCCTTTTTGAGGCACCTTAAATTCTCATTAGAAGTGGCTCATCAGTGTTTTGCACAATAATGCTGCAATTTTAAATTGACACTAATTTCATAAATAAATAGATGACCTCCTATAACAATGTCACATGAGAGGCACTGATCATTTCAGGCTATAACTATATTTGGGCATTCTGCTATTCCTAGATTAAGGCTTTATATCTTAATTTTCATTTATCATTATTTCAAAACTAAGACAGTAACATTTTGGAAAAAATATTTAAGAAAGCTCATCACTATGCTTCAGAATAATATTGAAATTTTATGAAAACAACAACGGTGAATGGATAATCTATGTACTTCTATCTATGTAATGAAAAGCTCCAAG
This sequence comes from Charina bottae, assembly GCA_023362775.1. Classification (NCBI taxonomy): domain Eukaryota; kingdom Metazoa; phylum Chordata; class Lepidosauria; order Squamata; family Charinaidae; genus Charina; species Charina bottae. The sequence goes on along the minus strand of JALMGJ010000001.1, from coordinate 233,424,712 downwards.
ATGAAATAAAATAAACCTGAAATCTCTACATGAAGTCATTGTGAGACAATCAAGATATTTACAGCATAACATGAAATCTATTAACAGCTTTCCTTAAATAAACTCAGAATGCTAGTGTCCTATTTTTATGTTTTTCAGTACTTTATGTGGATAAAAATTGTATCCATTGGTGGTACATCAATCCTATAAAAAGTGCTCAAAAGTTAAGCAAAATATTTTAAAAGAGGGCATATTACTTATTCATTTGTTTGCTGGGCACAATATATTACACATTCTGTTTTTTTATTTTTTATTATTAGATTTATAGCCTTTACTTACATAAACTCTCAAAGTGGCTTACAACATTTAATACAAAAAAACAGGTTTGAAACATGCAATTAGTCCCCTTCGGGGGAGATGGTGCGGTGACAGAAATTGAAAGATCAATTAATTAAATTAAATTAAATTAAATTAAATTAAATTAAATTAAATTAAATTAATTAAAATCAGTAAAACTGAAACTCAGTCAATGATTGAAAGCATGGTGAAAGAGATATGCCTTTACCATTTTTCAAAATACTGGGAAAGTAAGGGAGAAGCATACCTATTTGGGAAAGCATTCCATGGTCTGGAGGCCACACAGAAGGCCCTTTTCTGCGTATGTATGAAATAAACAAAAAGGGGCGTGGTGGCTCAGCGGGTAAGACTCCAGGCTTGTTGATTGGAAGATCACAAGTTCAGAGGTTCGAATCCCTAGCCCCGCGTGACGGAGTGAGCTCCCGCACTCGCCCCAGCTCTTGCCAACCTAGCAATTCGAAAGCATGCAAATGCAAGAAGATTAATAGGTACCACTTCGGTGGGTAGGTAACAGCGTTCCACGTGCGTCATGCTGGCCACATGACCATGGAAGCATCTTCGGACAACACTGGCTCTTCGGCTAACAAACAGAGATGAGCACCGGCCCCTAGAGTCGGACACAACTGCACAAATGTGCGGGGGGGACCTTTACCTTATGAAATAAACAAGCTTCTGCAGGGGAGGGGAGGGTTGTGAATTTAAAAAGAAAAGGCTTGATTGCTGATCTTAACATAAATACAATTTAGCGCATCAGTCTCTAGGAGGAGGAAAGTGAAAATGTGAGGGTCATGCTCATTATACATTTTAGTGAGAAGCCTACTGTGTAAAATTTGCTCTAAAGGCTCTGTCTCAGGACATGCAGACAGGTATTGGATAACCATTTAATTTTGATAGGCTTTTTAAATGTTAAACACTAAGATCTGTTCTGTTTATTTTGACATATTAGCTATAGGAAATGCTCAGGATAAAAACTATAATGAGAACCAGCCTCGTTATAGGAACAGTCAATATGAATGAAGAAGTACCTTACTTTGGGGAGTTCTTCACAAATGAAAGGGATACAGCATTTTTATTAATTCTATACTGATCCATTGTTTACAAAGCTGACTCATTGCAAATACATTTTAAAAACAGAATACAACCTCATAATCAGTTCTACTCAAAGTGACTCTACCCTATGAAGCCACTTAAATAGCTTTTTATTTTACCAGAATATTTATGTATTTATTATTTAAATTTGTATTACCGCCCATCTCCTCCAACCAGGGAACTCTGGGCGGTTCATAACAAAACAAGTTAAAAATATTAAATTACAACATCAATAAATTACATATAAAATCCAAATAGAAAGATGTTGGCGGGTTTCATGGCACCAGCCACTCCCAAGAGGAACTATTGGCATTCCCGTCCCAAGCAAGGCGGCAGAACCAGGTCAAGTTTTTCCGGAAGGTCGGGAGCGAAGAAACTCACCTCAGCTCCAGGGGCAAGATATTCCAAACGGCAGGCGCTACTGCAGAGAAGGCATGCCTCCTGGACCCCGCTAGATGAAATTCTTTTGTCGATGGGGTCCGTAGCATACCCTCTCTGCATGACCGAGTGGGGCGGGTCAATGTTCTGGGGATGAGTCGGTCCGTCATGTAACCTGGTCCCATGCCATGTAGGGCTTTAAAGGTGATAACCAACACCTTAAATTGAATTGAAGTGCTAACTGAATGACCTATGTCAGTATAGCCTGGTAATTAACAATATGATGTCAACAAGCATAATTAATTGAAATAAGGATATGTAAGTCTCTAAATCATTCTCAGAGAATAAACCTCAGTGTAGATTGAAATCCCAGAAAGGTATTTCATACACACCGATTTCAGGGATCCATCCACTATTATATCTGGGCGTTTTTGATCAACAGCAGATTATTTATTCCATATTGCACTTATACTACAAGGTTTAATTTTCAATAAATCTTCTTAGCCCTTGTCCTAGTTATAGGTTCACTGACTCTGAATTTTAAACAAAGATTTATACAAAAGGTTTTCTTAGTTTTGAATTTTTTAATAAAATAACCCTTGGCTAATTTTTCTGAAGGCACTGACATCCTGCTTACTTAGCAAGATTAAGCAACAGATTTGGCACACTTCTTTTTCACCCTAGCTATGAGGTACAAGTCCAGCAAAAGATATTGTGGTGTTCTTTGCTGAATGGCTGCAAAAAAAAAGGGGGGGTTTGGGTGATTCTTAATTGCAGATAACATTAAAACAAGAGCCAAGACTTGCACAGACTGTATACATCAGTGCTTCCTAAACCTGGGTAAATTACCCAAAATTGGGTAAAAGTGGTTTTTCTTTGGGTAACGACACATAAACCCACTAAATTGGCTTAAAGTGTTTTACCTATATTGGGTAAAAAGGACTTTCTAATAAGTGAGTTTGGGTAATGAAGAAAAAAGTTTGGGAAGCACTGGTATATACATCTCAAAGATCAACAAAGCAGCCCAAACCAACGCATCATCATCTTTACATTTTGGAGTGCACCCTGAAACACCACTCTGTAGGCCAGAAAAAGATGCCTAAAATGCACTTGCTCAGCAAACTTTGAGCTAAGATTTTCACAGTTTCGGCAGCATCAGCAACAGTTATCTATGAAGCACAGTAGAGCATACACACGTTTGCATATCTGTCTGCAAAATAAAAAACGCAGCCCACCTGCCATGCACTCATCAACCTACATGAACTTTTAACTATCCCATAATAATTTAAAAAACCCACCAGCAGTAGCATACTAGGCAAGCTGGTAGGCATGCAGCAGCAAGTAGTCTTCTTTTGTGTTTAACTGCTTCGTTCTTCTCCACACTCCACACCACACCATCCAAATTAAACTAATAACAGCAGAATCATAGTTGGTCTCTGCTGCTATTCTGGCTGTGTTGGAAACAGTTTGAAAGAAAAAAAGCCGTCTAAGCACAAGCTACAAAACCAGAATCCAATCACAATGCTCAAAATAGTTGGAACCCTCAAAATGACACTGCTTGAAACAGCCAAGTTTTGTTTCATGCTCAGAATAAGACAGTATTTTGCTTCAAAATATATGTTTTGTTTCACTCAGAAACATCTTGCCCATGTCTACTTCATTAAAAATTGCCTCCAGTTGATTAAAAAGGTAAAAATGTTGCAAATTATCTTCCTATCCCATTTCAGATTCTTCAGAAATGGTGCTTATTTATATGGCCACCCATCTTGAACCAAACTCTGGGTGGCTCACAACCCAAGAATAAAAATAATACATACAAACAATAATATAAAAGCAGTAAAACAATAATTTCTGAGTTAGAAGCGTGCAATATTTTAAGTGTGAATTATAATTTTACCTCACTTCCATATTTACTTTAGGAAATACTACTTTAGGAAAAGCTACTTTGTACATACACAGGGCAATGTACTATTACATATGTCTCACATTTGGCTTTCATATGCCATGCCTCACGGTCAGCTAACCACATTCCTATTTAGACAATTGAACTGAAACAACTTCAATATACGTATATTGTAATTTAGAGTCGATTTCTGAGCTCTGAAATGTAAACAGAATACTTCTTGAAATCATACACAATATTCCCAGGCCAAATCCTGAAGCATTCTCAAACAAGCCCCATAGATCTTGCTGGAACCAGATTTAGGCTCTTGTTCCCAGCAGATCATTTAATGTTTTTGTCTGAAAATGTATTAGACAGATGTGATTCTTGGCTTTCACTTTCTTCTTTCACAGCAAATATTGGCACCCATCACAGCCAATTCTACTTGCAGCACTACCTGTTATCAGGTAATATCAGAGAGGCATTTGTGCCAGCATTAAGGACACAACAGATAATCTCCTGGCTTGATATTAAGAATCATGCTGGGCAGAAATCAAGAGGATAAGGTAGAGCAGAGCTTTCCAAGCTGTGTGTCACGACACAAAAGTGTGTCGCCTGCGGGGCCCAGATGTGTCGCGTCAAAACCATTTGCGCACCATCAGCGCTTCCGGGTTTTCCTGTGGCGACACACCAACGGCAGCGCACGAAAATCTGAAAGCGCCGCAGCCACGGCGGCGCGCAAAAACCGAAAGTGGCAGCAGCGCTTCCGGGTTTTTGCGCACTGCCACAACGGCGGCGCTTCCAGGTTTCCCCGCGGCGACACACCAACGGCGGTTGGTGTGTCGCCGCGGGAAAACTTTGGAAAGCCCTGGTGTAGAGAATAAGATGAACTTGACGAAGATAGGCCAGATCCATCACGGAAGCAATGAGGATAAAAACACAGCTTAAGCCCAAAATAAGCAGAAAGTATGTGTGAGGGGCTCAGAGAGGTATATCCCTCATTCACACAGGTATAAAAGGGGAGAAGGCATAGACAATCAGACTTGCAAGATTTTGTTATTATAGCCACTCTCAATAAAAGTTGTCCTGCCCTTCCTGTGGTGTTGATTCTTGATCTGATCTACCTGGTGGGGCTGACAGATAGGTGGTAATTGCACTATTCTAAGCAGACTTTCCATTCCCTTGAGAATCACAGACTGATCCTGACATCTGGTGGGGGACAAATGACAGATTGACTTACTCCCTCACGAGTTCTGCAAGCTGAGCTGGCAGCGCGGCGCTTCTTGAGGCTTGGGCAGGATCCCTAGAGCCCAGAAGTACTCTCTGGATTAAGGAGAATCAAGGAATCATGCCATCTGACCTCCAGGCAGCTGTTCCTCACAAGTGGATCACGAAACAGAGTTCAGCAATCCGATCGACAGGTGAGTGGAGCAGCTGGGAGGCAGGGCTGTCATCTTTTCCCAACCATGCTGTAGCTGAAACAAGGACACTGGAACCGACCACCCCATTTCTTAGACACTTTATTGGTTTCCTGTTTTCTGCTTAAGCGAGGCTTTCTTCAACACAGAGAGGCAAATTCTCTTGGTACTTTTCATTATTTTGGGGAATTATTTGTTATTGGAATAACTTTGGATTTTAAGATTGGCTTATTAGGCAAAAAATCCAAAGCTGGGATTTTATATAGGTTTTTCAAGAAACAAAAAATTTGGGGGGGACTGGATTTATTTCTATGTGGAAACCGCTTTTGGATTATTTGCTTGTATCTGAAAAAAATAAAGTTTTGATTTTGGGCTTTGATTATTAAATGGTTATTGTCTATAGAAATAATGTTTATGAAGGTTTAGATTCGAGTAAGAGATTAAAGTATTATATCTGTGCTTATACAGTATCTATGTTGGAGAAGGTTGGAAGTCACTTTCTTTGTATTTCTTTCTAACTATTTCTGCACCTTTTTAATTCATCTTTTTTCTTTTAGTTCTTTCTTCAATTTTTCCTATACTATGTATGTATGTATGTATGTATGTATGTATGTATGTATGTATGTGTTTGTTTGTTTGTTTGTTTGTTTGTTTTCTATCCCACCTTTATTATTTTTATAAATAACTCAAGGCAGCGAACATACCAAGTACTCCTTCCTCCTCCTATTTTCCCCACAACAACAACCCTGTGAGGTGAGTTGGGATGAGAGAGAGCGACTGGCCCAAGGTCACCCAGCCGGCTTTCATGCCTAAGGCGGGACTAGAACTCTCAGTCTCCTGGTTTGCCATTGGCTCCTTCCTATGGCTGAGAGACAGGGACTGACCCAAGGTCACCCAGCCGGCTTTCATGCCTCAGGCAGGACTAGAACTCTCAGTCTCCTGGTTTGCCATTGGCTCCTTCCTAGGGCTGAGAGAGAGAGTGACTGGCCCAAGGTAACCCAGCCAGCTTTCATGCCTAAGGCGGGACTAGAACTCTCAGTCTCCTGGTTTCTAGCCCGTTGCCTTAACCACTAGACCAAACTGGCTCTTCTACTAGACCAAACTGGCTATCTGTATTTTGAAACTCAATAAAGTTATTTTTTTAAAAAAGAGAACCACATAGTGATCCTAAAAGAAGAATTACTGAACATCACTGCAATCTACTTTGTAGCAGTCATGGCATCCAAGTCAGCTTGAATGCAAGATATTTTATTCACAAAATATTCACTACAAGTCTCACAGCTGGCTACTGAAGTTTTCAATTTGGATTCTGGAGAAGAGAGATCTGAATTGGTTCCCTCTTCACTCTCAACAGCTCCACTGGGGACAATATGTGAATGCAATACTGTACATGTAGAAAGAAAAGCTTCTTTTGTGTATGACTCACCACAGCTTTCAAATGAGGCCTATGTTATGGCTCACAGAATTAAAGTCCAGTTTTTCTCTATTTGTGCTCTAGCTGTTTGCCTTCTTACTTCGATTCCCATAATTATTTCATGAAGCCAATTTGAAGCAGATGATGCTCAACAATGATCATATCTATTGCTATAATAAGATCCCTGTTCTAGTCTCTACTCATGACAGAGTTATGATGGAATACTGCTTATTCTGTCCACCTGCATTGACATAATGGCCAGTGGATCCAACTATAAAACTTTCCAGGATGATTTAGAAGCCTGCTAGAGACAATAATCTGTCCAAGATGGCCACTGTAATGGGGCCATCTATCAGGAGTTTGTTAGTGACAAGAAATTCTCAGAGCAAGTATATGGAGAATATAGACATGTAACTGCCAGTAAAGTCTGACTGTGAGAAACAAAAGGTATAATATCCATTACATGGAGGCAACACAGGAAGAAAGGGTGCTGGGTTTGTATCAGGAGGAAATAAAAGTTCTGGTTAAGTGTTATGCTGCTCAGTGACTGTAAACGGTCTGTAATTATTACTGTTCCTAAAATACAACAAAGATTAATTCCTAACTGACCTGCTCAAGTCTCTGTGAAGCTAGTGCCTTGGGGAACCTAACAATGTTACAGTCAATGCTTACACCTTTATCAGTGGGAGGAGAGCTCAATGAGCACACTGTTTTCTTGGCTCAAACTGAGTAGTTGTCACTACAACCGGAAGATTTCTCCACCAACCTAGCCAAAGAGGGGTTCTTGATGAAGGGACAACTGGAGAACTTCCTTACTGATCTCAGCCAGAGAATTAGACAAGTACACTAATTTGGGGTAGTTGGGGGAGATGGGCGGTCATAAAATAAAACAATAAATAAAATAATAAAATAAAATAAAATAAAATAAAATAAAAATAAAATAATAAAATAAAATAAAATAAAATAAAATAAAATAAAATAAAATAAATAAAATAATAAAATAATAAAATAAAATAAAATAAAATAAATAAAAAATAAAATAAAAAATAAAATAAAATAAAATAAAATAAAATAAAATAAAATAAAATAAAATAAAATAAAATAAAATAAAATAAAATAAAATAAAATAATAAAATAAAATAAAATAATAAAATAGATTACTTCTTTTGATTTAGATCTGGTCTAGCATGAGAGAAAAGCAAAGTCAGGTTCTATGTATGGTTGGAATTATGAGTAGGTGGAAAAAATTAGGTACCCATCAGTACCCATCAGATACCAAAATGTATGTTAACTATCAATGACAACGTTAATTGCAATTATGTAGGAAGATTCGTGTATAATCTTGACCATCCTTCATTCTGAATTCTCTATTTGTCCACTAAAACGTACATCCAATTGAGATGTGGGATGAAATTAAAATCTTCACTAATGTTTAGGTCATAAGGAGGGAATATTTAATCCACAGTGACAATCCATGAATCCCTCTATCACATGTGTGCATGTGAGTGTTTATTGTTGGTAACTACTGTATGGATTAACAATTCCTACAATTTCAGTCAACAAATTTGATACCAATCAAGACGGGAAGTATTTGTAATAAACATATATTTTAGTGTATATAAAGCCAAACATTCCCAGTTCCATTCTGAAATCGCAACTTTAACCCTAACTTTAATTTATGACCAGTGAAAAGAAAAAAAACAGGGAAAGAAAATTTCAAGTAGGATACATTTTTCATTTAAGTTTAGGGAAACCAATACATTGCTTTATCTGCCATACTACTTGTCAGAATGCTTACATTAAGCAATCCTAAATTTAACATTCAGAACCTTCTTTGTCTAAAAAATATACAATGCATAAAACAAACTGCAAATGGGATTCAGGTTTTTGCTTATATCACAATTTCTCTTCTTTGAAACAAATTTGATAAAATCCAAATATAATGGGAATCTTGTATATTTCTTATCCTGAAATCAGTTTCTGTCTGCTTACAACAGAAACCTTTTTCTATTAGCTTTCCAATTAATTGTCTTTGACTCTGGACTTTAATTTAATTCTCTATCTACAATTGTTAATATTCAAACTGATAAATCTTTTGAGCATGAATTCTGTTTTCATTTTCACCATATATAGAATTATTTATCCTATAATTTCTCTCTGTTCGTTTGGCTCCTCCTGCAAATCATTACTTACTGACCAAAGTATTAGAATTCTAAATTCACAGAAGAAAGTTAGAAAGTAAGTGAATAAATAGTAAATAAAATGCCACCTGCCTACAGTGACAAGAAAGCAGCCGATCCAGCTGTCCAACATGCCTGGAGAGGAGTGGTGATGGGGAACTGTGGGTGGTAGCCCTTGGTGTGGCAGAAGGTTCACACTTCCAGGTACTGAATGGCAGCAGGAGCAGGTTGAGGTCCTTAGAGAGAACTGACCCATGTCCTATTGCTGTTGTTCAGCCAGCCAAGACGTGGAGCAGCCATTTTCATTATCTGCTTCACTTTATTCTCTGGACTTACAGTGGCCAGGGTTGGCATTGTTACAACTTGCAGCAACTTGCAGCAACCCAGGCTTGTTTACACTGATGGCTCAAGAGGACTGAGAGAGAAAGACCAGACCGATGATCTCTGGTTGAGTTGGTTGTGGCAGTGGGGGCCGCTTGTGTGAGAGCCAGGGAAGGGGGAATATCTGATCTATCCAGTGAGGGTAGAGGCTGTTCCCCCCACCCTTTGGTAGTAGGGTGGCCAGGGGGTGGTGTGTGGAAAGCGTTTGGATGTGGAGGGAGATGTGAGCAGATGCCCCAAATTATGGATCCAGACTGCTAGGCAGTAGGACCTGAGCACTTGGGTACATTTGCTATTTCCCATCTCTTATTGTGTGGCAGTTCTTTGACCTAGGGGTGGGAGGGCATGGGTAGGAGTGGTTGGATGTTGAAAGGGGAGAGAAGGCATGTAGGGACATCACAGTGGTGATGAGCATAGTGACATATGATGGGAGACAAGGGATGAGCTGCTCTCTGGGAAGGCCACCTCGGTGTTAGTATCAATACCATACTCAAGCCCTGGTACTCAGTCCTTAGCCCAGGTCTTCAGAGTTTCAGTGGCCCTGGTCTCTGTCTGTTGCTATTTAATGCACGGTCAGTCTGTAATAAGACTCACCACTTATTTAATCATGGATGAGAGGGCCAACCCCAAATGTATTACTGAATGTACTGCTGGTTGGGCATGAAGCGTGGAGTCCCAGCCCTCCTGGGTTTCAAGTGTGACATCAGCCACAATCCCAAGGCAGAGTTGAGGGTATGATTGGGGGTGTCAGGTCTGTGCAACCAAATGAACATAGTGCATTCGCTTGCTGCTTCCCGCCAACAGAGCCAGCTCGCTGAGAGAAAGATGATGCGTGTCAAGCTTGTTTATGGGAGGGGAGGGGGGATGGAAGCCAGACAGAGAACAGCAGACTCTGGGAACCAAGGTCAAACGCAACTGCCTGAGCCAGGTGTAGAGATCGAAGAGAAGCTCACCAAGAGACTGTTTTAATTAGAGGCTTCGTGCCCTTTCTTGTCAGTTTCAGCTTTTTTGGATTCCTGTAGCTTTCTTCAGTTAAATCACCTTCCTTTTCTACTTTGAACTGACTGAAGTTGTTTTCTTTGAAGTCTGAGCCTAGCAATCATTACATTAATCTGAAACTCACAAAATTGTTACATGACCGCTTTGCCTGAGGATACTCCTTTACCTGAGGAGATTCCTTCACCAGCAAGCCAGGTTGCACACCTGTACGTGTCATTGGGACAGACGATGGAAGGTGCCAGTACTTCAACTGCAGGATCCAGTGAGACAAAAGGCGAAGGGCTCGAACAAGTGCAGGCCATTGCGTCGAAAGTACCAGGGGGTGAAGGTGATCCCCAAAAGTGCATTTTGAAACTGAGCAAGAGGTTGAGAAAGACAAGAAACAACGAAGAACATGAGAAGTCAGTCACGATGAAAGGCAAGCCAAAACCGAAGAAACACTGGTCCGAAAAGATTGGAGGGATGATCGAGAGTGGCGCTACTAAAAATGTTATCACCAGATGAGGTATTCGTACTGATCGAATGACGGAATTAGAAGATCAGATGGGTCGCATGTCTTTCGAGATGGAGACCTTGTCACAACGCATGGCCACGTTGCAAGTATCCATCAGGAAGATACTGCAGAAGCTGGAGGAACCCGAGATCGGGCTGAGACCTGGGAGTTCCACTGCTACTTCTGGACCAGTGGATGAGGAAGGGTCCGAAGCTGAGTCCAGCGCGGATAAGGAGAGCCAGCCAGCATCACCTCTGACAGGGAAATGGGCGGCACGAGAAGAGATGCCTAGGGTGCCAAGACGCCCAAACAGGCCTGCGGGAGCATACGGAATACGGGTGAGGTTCGATGGAGATCCCAAGTGCCTAGCATGCTTCATGACCCATGTTAAGGGGTTCATGGATGAATTTGAAGACTGGTTCATAGACGAGGAAGCGAAGGTGAGATACATCTCAGCCTATCTGGAAGGGGAAGCGGCAGACTGGCTGATTGAACTGCACGATGCTGAGGCCCCAGAACTAATGGATTCTGACGAGTTTATGACAGCCTTGAGGGACCGGTTTGAAGACACCTTGTCCAAAGTGACAGTGAAGGTCGAGATACAATCGATCAAGCAAGGAAACTGGTCGGTGGCCGAATATGCTTTGGAATTTAAGAGACTAGCGGGCCGCCTCACAGATTGGCCAGAAACATTCAAAATCGAATATTTTCAGATGGGATTGAGACCAGATATCTTAGAAACTTGCCTGAACCGAGGAGATCCCAAGACCTTGAAGGAGTGGGTGCTATTTGCCTGGACAGTAGAGAGCACCAAACTCTGCTTAAAGAAGCAATTACAGCTGCAAGATGCAGTAAAGAAAGTGAGGTCGAGGGCCAGCCCAACAGACAAGCGGAACCATCGCCGAAAATGGGATGAAGAGAGGAAATGATGCACCCAGAAGAATTTGTGCTTCAAGTGTGGAAAGGAGGGCCATCAAGCCGTTGATTGCAAACAAACAGCCAGCCAGCCGCAACCCGTGGCAAAAAGGATTATAACTCAAAACCCTAAGCACAAAAGCAAACAGACAGCTGCCAAAGCTGAGGAGACGCGCAAAGGGGGTTTCCTCAATAGCACCAGCGACTCCGAAGAAGAGGAGTTTCAATCGGTGGGAAACGCCAGCCGCCTACCCTGAAGGGCACCAGCGGGCAGGCGGATTGTGACGGGCGCATCGATCCCATGGTAAATGAAGAATGTCCCTCAATGTTAATAAACATACAATTGAAAACTCTAGAAACTAAACGCAGGGCAGACCTAATGGCAAATGCTAATTTCTGGGTGTACACGTTGCCTCATAAACCCAGCAATTGTGACTGGACTTGGCCTTAAAGTGGGGAAACTAAAGCAACCCATAGTCTTCACGCAACTGGATAGCATAGAGGCTAGCGGGAATCCAGTGGAGTTTTGTACCAAAGAAGTTAAGATTGGAACCCATCAAGAGACAATTAGATTCCTTGTCACCCGAATTGCCAACCAGTCAGTGATTTTAGGTTTATCCTGACTAAGGAAACACAACCCCCATGTCAATTGGGGAACGGGAGACAGAATTTGAGGACGGGTCATATAAAGGCGAAACCCCGTTGGCTGTAACTCCCGATACTGCGTTGTTTGGCATGATGGCGGAATCGGGTAAGCAATCAACCCAGAAGGAGAAAAGCCTGATACCCAAACAGTATAGAGATTTGCGCAAGGTTTTTGAAGAGAAAGAATCAGATCAACTCCCTCCCCATAGAGACTGTGACTGTGCAATTGAAATAGAAGGTGGGGTGAAATTGCCAAAGACCAAACTATATTCTATGACTCCGAAAGAGCAGGAAGCACTGAGAGATTTTGTAGATAAAAACTTAAAACGGGGTTTCATCCGGCCATCTACCTCACCAATGGCAGCCCCTGTGCTCTTCAGACCCAAAAATGACGGGTCCTTAAGACTATGCATCGATTATAGGGGCTTGAATGCCATCAGTGCTGATAATAGGTACCCACTCCCTCTGATGAAAGACATGCTTGCTCACCTATCAAAGGGGAAGATTTTTACAAAATTGGATTTGAGGGAAGCTTATTATCGCGTACGCATTCATGAAGGGGATGAATGGAAGACTGCTTTTAACTGTCAACTGGGTTGTTTTGAGTTTCTTGTGATGCCATTCGGATTGAAAGGAGCAAGGAGGTGTTCATGCACCTCATAAATGAAGCTATTTGTGAGTTTCTGTATGAAGGGGTCCTTGTCTACCTATATGACATCCTGATCTATTCCCAAACCTTGGAAGAACATGTAAAATTAGTGTATGAGGTTCTAAAGAGACTTTTGAAAGCTCAATTATTAGTCTAGCTTTCAAAGTGTGAATTCCATAAAGAGCAACTAGACTACCTGGGTTACAGAGTCTCAAGCAGGGGCATTAAGATGGACCCCGCTAAAGTGCAAGATGTTATAGGTTGAGAACCCCCAAAGACCCAGAGACAGTTTCAGAGTTTCCTGGGGTTTGCAAATTTCTATCGACAATTTATCAATAATTTAGCCCAAGAGGTTTTGCCTCTGACAGACCTACTCAAGACTAGGGGAAGGGAGACACCAGGAAAGTGAAAAACCCCGGGGCGGTGCTGAATTGGACTGCCGAATGTCAGGAGGCGTTCAAATGGCTGAAAGACTTATTTACCTCCGAACCTATTTTAAAACATCCAGACCCGCAAGAACCCCTAGTGGTCCAGGTCGATGCTTCAGACGTGGCTTTGGGAGGCGTGTTATTACAGAAGGACAAGGAAGGGGTTTTACACCCATGTGCGTACTTATCCCAAAAGTTCAGCAAAGTTGAACGCAGGTGGTTAGTGTGGGAAAAGGAAGCCTTCGCAATAAAATGGGCCCTCCAGACGTGGCAGCACCTCCTGGAAGGAGCCATCCATCCCTTTGAAGTCTGGACTGACCATAAAAACCTAGAAGTGTTGAAAATGCCCCGCAAACTAACACCAACGCAAATCAGGTGGGCTCAATTTTTCAGGAAATTTAACTTAACACTGAAATACCTCCCCAGGAAAAGAAATTTCCTAGTGGACGCCCTATCTAGACTACCCCAACACAAAAGTGAAAGAGAAGAAGTAATTGACACTGTGATCCCTTTACAACAACTGGGGTTAGCCATCGAAACCAGGAGCCAAAAGCGTGACTTGGCACCACAGGTAGAAACCGGGCTCCTGCAGGAATTACAGGAGGTGTTAGGAAAAGATGATTGTCTGCAGGCTAACAAAGAGATTCTATCTGAGAGGGAAGTGCTATGGTGGCACAGTACGAAGGTATACATTCCAGAGACCTTGAGGAAAAAGATCCTAGGAAGATGTCATGATGCTAAGCCCTCCGGGCAATTTGGTTTCGTCAAAATGCTGCATTTAGTAAGAAGGCAATTCTGGTGGCCTTTAATGCGGAAGGATGTAGAACATTATGTTGCTAGCTGTCCTATTTGTGCCACAGCATAGAAGAGGGGAGGCAAACCCCAGGGACTGTTGCAGAACATAGCAGATCCTTAACAACCATGGAAAGAAATCGCCATGGACTTCATTGTAGAATTGCCAGAGAGCAAAAACAAAATGGTGATTTGGGTGGTAACTGACCTATTCTCAAAGCAAGCTAATTTCATGCCCCTAGCCAGTGTGCCCTCAGCCACTAAACTGGCAAAGCTTTTCATCCAACACGTGTACAGGTTACATGGAGTTCCTGAACGTGTGATCAGTGATCACGGCGTACAATTTACTTCCGCTTTCTGGAAAGCATTTTTAAAGTTGATTGGTGCAGGGCAAGCCTTGAGTTCGAGTCACCATCCCCAGAAGGATGGATTGAGTGAACAATTGAATTCTGTACTTGAACAATATATAAGGTGTTATGTCAATTATCAACAAGACAACTGGGTGGATCTCTTGCCTTTTGCCAAAGTGGCTTATAATAATGCAGTCCACCAAAGTACCAGCTATTCACCGTTTTGTGTGGCCACGGGTCAGGAATTTGCCCCGATTCCTGAGTTACCCCAAGGATCCACTAAAGTAAACTCCTTGGAAGATTGGGTCAAGCAGATGAACGAAACATGGCCAATAATTCAAAAAGCTCTAGCACATGCCAAAGCCTCATATAAAAAATACAAAAACGATCCCCTGAATGGCAACTAAAAGTGGGAGACAAACTATATTTATCTACCAAGTTTTTGAAAAGAAGCCAACCATCGAAAAAATTGGGACCCAAATACATTGGCCCTTTCCCCATTACCAAGGTTATCACCCCAATAACTGTACAACTTGCTTTGCCAAAGAACATGAAAAGAATACATCCAGTATTCCATTGCAGTTTGTTGAAACCTATGAGAACTTCAACAGTTTGGCACCCAGAGCAAACCCCACCTAACCCTACAATGATCGACGGGGAACAACATTTTGAAATCAAAGAAATTCTAAACTCCAGGAGACTTCAGGGAACCATGCAATATCTAATGAAGTGGAAGCACTTCCCAGGCAACGAATGGGTTGCCAGCAACCATGTACATGCCCAGAGACTGGCTAACAAGTTCCATCAACGATACCCCAACAAGCCAAAATAAACCCTGACTTTCATGTATTGCATTTCTTTAACTGTTTTAGATTTTCTTTTTCAGGAGGAGCGCCATGTGAGGTCTGCGCAACCAAATGAATGTAGTGCATTCGCTTGCTGCTTCCCAACAGAGCCAGCTAGCTGAGAGAAAGACGACACATGTCAAGCTTGTTTACGGGAGGGGAGGGGGGATGGAAGCCAGACAACGAGCAGCAGACTCTAGGAACCAAGGTCAAACGCAACTGCCTGAGCCAGGTGTAGAGAGGGGGAATGTACCAATCGAAGAGAAGCTCACCAAGAGACTGTTTTAATTAGAGACTTCGCACCCTTTCTTGTCAGTTTCAGCTTTCTTTGGATTCCTGTCTCTTTCTTCAATTAAATCACTTTCCTTTTCTACTTTGAACTGACTATAGTTGTTTTCTTTGAAGTCTGAGCCTAGCAATCATTACAGGGGGTACGTCATCTGAAAATCTTTCATAGCTTCTAGGGCAGTGCTCCAAACATAGCCAAAGTCCCCGTTTGTGAAATTGGGCCAGAGGGATCAGTTGAGATAGCTTCAAGTATAATAGCTTTCTTGCTGCTAGCAGCTTCCCTGTCTATACTCCTCTATGGCTAGTGGAATTCCCTAGGCTGATTGTTCTGGGAAACTTCAACTTCCTTTCTCTGGGCCCAGAATCTGAGGTGGCTTGGGAGTTCATGGCCACCATGACAACCATCTACCTTATCTAGATTATTGGATGCCCAACTCACAGCTGGGGTCATCCACTAGATCTTTTTTGTTTTTTGTTTTTTTTGTCCCAGGGCAGTAGTGATATGATTTAGCTTTGGGGGATATTGACATCAATCCCTTGTCATGGACAGATGACTTCCTCCTAGCCTTGAAATTCACTACAGCTACTCCTCTCTAGGAAGGGTCTATTCGATTGGCCTGCCCCCCAGGGTTCCAGAGGCAATCTGAGGTTGTTCCCTACACTCTACTGCATGGCCCAACTGAGACCGTAGATGCAGCATGGAATGAGTGGGCAACAATGACCTTGGATTGGATTGTGACTGCAGACTGCTGTGTTTGTGGATCCCAGAGCTCCCCCCTTGTGAGATGCCTTGGCTCTTGCACTTTATTATGATTACTTTTCATTGTATTTTTCTGTTCTGTTTTTATGCTGTTTTTTGTACTATTGTCAGCCACCTAAAATTACTCACTTAAGATGGGCAGCCATATAAATTTTCTAAATGAGTAAGTAAACAAATCAACAAACTAAACAGTTCTAATGTTCTCACAGTGCTGAAATTCTCACACATGGGGGAGGGGAATAGGGGGACAGTCAAATAGGGGTATTCCATCTACTCTGCCAGCATAAACATGACATTCTAAGAAAAAACAGGGTGAGTGTATGGTAGAACTAAGGAGTAGTGAGAGGGATTAACAGGAATTAGGAGATAAATAGGCACTCTTAAGGCAGAGCAAAATATTTATCAACTTATAGAAGTGCTCATGTATGGTCATTTTCATAAATATTGAGCAGAACATCCAGAACATTGGAACACACACTTTTGCTGTACCCATCATTGAAACAGGGAGGATACTAGTTAACTGCTGCAGAGAATTCAGAGGTTTTGCACCCATTACATATTCACCAATGTTTACTACAAAGAAAATATACACTGATTCTGTTTGTGTGCCTTTTTCAGGGTGGAGGAGACAAGACAACGGCAAACATTTCAGTGGAATGAACACTACAAATATCAGTTGAATTCATTTCCAATCAGTGTTTTTAATGAAATGGTTTTCTCTTCAGTTTAGTGATATATATTATAGCACTGCATGCTTTCCTCCTCAGCTTTATTGGTAAATTATTATTTTGTTCAAGAAAGAACTCTCAACCACGAAATACCACATACCTAGTTTCATAATCTCTGTAGGATTATGGCAGATAGACAAATCTCACTTGCATATATTGTGAGTCAACTTAAACGTTCCTCTCATTTTTTAATGTATGTTAACATCAGAAAATGTATAGGGTGCAATAGCAATGCAAGATATTAGGGAGAAATACAACCCATAACCCATTCAAATAAAGAATGGTTCAGCAGCAGCACTCATTATTTCTTAAATATTCAGACACAAATTCTCTTAAATATCTTCCTACTTTTCAGAATTACTACTGACTGTATTTACTTTATCCATAACAGTGACTTTCACAGAATTCTTTTTTAACTTTACTTTTTTGTGTGTGGCAGAAACAAAATACAAACACATGATTTCATTATCTCTGAAATCACTGTACTCACCAGTTGTTTCCACAATGCCCTCTAGGATGACAACAATCTCAAACTGTTCAGTTTGCATGCTTCGCTGAGAAAGGTCATAGAAGGGGCTTTTTGAATCGATCACATGGCAGATTGTAAGTGGTGACACAAGAAAAAGTTGATCCGCCCCTGTGCTAAAACCTACATCCAGTTCAAGTTGATCGAGGGGCAGAAATTCACCTTCAGGAGTTTGCCGAGACTATAGCAAACATGAAGAAAGAAAAAAAGAAAGAGAAATAATAAACTAGTACAGTTATTTTCAAGACAATATGACAATAGGTCATAGCCATACCAGTACTTTTCACCATCAATCATCCATGTCAAATTCCAAGCAAACTGATTAGGCACAAAGTTATTTTACAAAAAGGAGGAGGAAGGCAGAAGCTAAAGTTTACAAAATATGCTTGCATTATTCATATACAGAACTTACTATAATTAAAACCTCACTAACACATGAGATCTGGAGAATTGCTGGGCACAAGAACAAGGTTGCAAAAACAAATAAGTCATTATTATTGTAATTTTGCCACAAGGAAACCCAGATTCCCTATTAAGAAAAGCAGACACGCACACACACACACACACACACACGCACACACACACAAACACAAAAAACCACTCTACAAGCCCTTCATAATTCTTTTTGAGCTCTCCCAGTATCTTCCTATTACCAGAAGGTCTCTCTTACATGATTTCATGCAGAGAGCATTTTGTGCAAATGGTCTTCCATTTTGGAGGCCTCAATAACATTTATGAAAGTTCAACTGTCTTCCAAAAGGAAATTCAGGAAAAAATCAATTATTCCACTCTTAAGTTGATTAAACTGCCATTTGGGCCAAGTTATGTTCAGATCCTGAACATCTGTGTCAATGAACTATCTAATCCTAATCCTAATCCAACCCAATCCAATCTAATCAAGTGTATCTACATGTATTATTGTTACCTCATATAAATTTATTGTGCAGCACTGACCAGGATTTTGATCCTATGCATTAATTTCCTAGCTAACTTAAACTGAAGCAGCTACATACAAATAGCCCATAAGCAGTATTTTGGCTTAATCCTGTGTCTTGCTTTCTAGAGCAAGCATCTTCAGGCTTGAACTATCATTTGCATGTTTGTTTACCATTAAAATTAGCTTAAATACAAAAATGATGCCCTATTTTAATGTGGAGACTCACATATATTTCCAACAGGTAAGTTTCTTGTAACAATAATGTTTCTCATCATCCATAAGAAACATATTTTAAAAATGCTTTTCATTAAGGTATTCCGTTCTCATAATGACTGTGAGTTTTCCTCTTAAACTTTACAGTGCTTTAAACACATGTTAAATTTATATAACATAATTTCAGGGTTTCTTCACTGAAGCTGAGTGTTTGGTTCCTTTCCAATCTGGTCTCGTTTGATGTTTAAGTCTGGGTTTGGGAGAGAAACAGTCTTGATCACCTTGTGGAAGATCTATACCAGGAACTAGAAAGTGCATTTATCTCTGGTTCTGCCTGAATTTGCTACAGCATTTAATACCATCCATCATGGTATTCTTCTTAAACAAGTAGCTTATAAAAGACTTGGGAATACCATTTTATAAAGTTTCCAGTCCTGACTGAATGATCTCAGACCTGCTTGAGGTTGGTACATTTTACGTCCCAGCAGCCCAGATGGCATGGCCACTGGTGAGAAATACTGGGGGTTGCAGTTCATCAACTGGAGTCACCATTTCTTGACCCTGCTTTGTAGGGCATCTCAGGCCGCTATGCTCTTTAGTATCTACATGAAGTCACTGAGAAGGGCCATGCAAAGCTTGAGGGTTGGTGTGAGCATTAAGCCAAATAGCCAGCAATTCTTAGGGTGGAGATGTCAGTTATATCAACAGCCAATAACCTCCCAGCTTCAAGACCATGAAGCACCGGGCAAAGATTGTCATGGGCAGAAGAGAGAACTGCATGCTCACACTTACAGAAGACAACCTAGTGGTTTACACAGCTTCATCCTAATTTGCAATAACAATGTCAAGTGTTTCAGAGGTTTCCGCCTAGGTCAAGCCTAGCAACCTAGTTAAGCCATGTAAAGTCAAGTTTATATGACTTACAGCTATGTCCTGGTCTGAGAAGCTTGACAGCTAGAACTTATCAATAGGTAATAATACTAAGCTCTGCCTCTCAACTTACGTAAAGCAAGCTGTGAAAATGTACAAGCCTACCCTGATACAATTATTGCATGTGGCCTAACCAGCTGAAGCTCAATCCAAAACAGACAGAAGTATTATTTGATAAGTAAACAACTTAATATTACTGGAAGTACAGCCTACAAGACTACAGACTGTTTCTTCCCATCTAAACCAGCCTGTGGGATGGGATCATCTTAGGAGTACAGGTTAAAAGTCTCACCACCTAACTTAGCTAACTTAGTAGAGATATAAGCCTTTTCTGTCACAGTACAATGATTATTCATTAGCATTCCAAAGAAGGATAGATGGCATAAATACAGCAATAGAAGAATTTTATTCTGCTTGGTTAACTGTATCCCCTTTGATTCCAGACTGTTTCACATGCTTTATTTTTTTCCCCGATTTAGTGGCTGATGTTAGGAACAAAAAAGCAGTATTATGTGCTTTTAAACATACATACATACATATAGTACATACATACATACATACATACATACATACATACAGAGACTGAATAGATATGCATGCAAGATTTGATCCAGATACTGGGCTATTCTCAATATTATGCAAGTAGACTTCCATTCAAGCAATACTATTTTCACTTATATTCTTCCCCACTACATGAAATGTCTCCACTCAAAACCACCTGGAAGTTCTTCCGAGAAAAAGAGAGAGGGGCATCTATTGCACTGACAGATGCTGTCATTTTACTAAACTTAATTAGATTTGCAGTGGATGGATGGTACTTATGTATCTATTCAAAAAGTTAATGGAATTAACCCCAGGTATATATGTATAGGATTGCAGCTTTAGTCATACCTACAGTACAGAACACTGAAATTAATGGGACAAGTTATTAAGTTAATGTACTACTAATTTTTAAGCATAATGAAGTCTGATCAATTAAAAATAATTGCCCAAATTGACAGTTGTGTATGAATGTGTGTTAAAATATAGCTATTTTGTAACTGGAATCTCTTAAAGTAACTAAAAAAAGATGATAATACGCAGAGGTACAAATTTGCATTATTTATTGTGGGATAAACTTTTAAAATGCCCAGACACAGATGTATAGATCAGTATTATTGACAGATTAAATATATTTATTTTGATACTCGTTATATCAGTAAAACTCCTGGAAAGCATGCTTAGGACAGGAATGGACTATAATCCAAATGTTCTTCTATGCCATTTTGCAGATAAAAATTCTGCTGTAATAAATTTTATTACATGAAATTTGGCATTATATAAATCTTCAAATATTATCAGATCTTATCATATATACTGAGGCCTATATTTAAAATACCAATTTTTAAAATTTTGACACCATATGCTGTTGTTAGGAAAGAAAGCCACAAATGTCATTTAACAGTCCCTCTTTCGGGGGGAGATGGGCAGTGGCGAAATTTGATAAATAAATAAAATAAATAAAAAAAACAGCTTTTATTAAACAGCATAATAGCAAATAGAGCCAGTTTAGTGTAGTGGTTAAGGCATCATGCTAGAAACCGGGAGACTCTGAGTTCTAGCCCCATATTAGGCATGAAGCCAGCTGGATGACCTTGAGACAGTTACTTTCTCTCAGCCCTAGGAAGCTGGCAATGGCAAACCACTTCTGAAAAACCTTGCCAAGAAAACAGTAGGGACTAGGCCAGGCAGTCACCAGGAGTCAACACTGATTTGAAGAAGAAGAAAAAAGAAATTAAACAGCATTCCAGTATAAAGAATACTCACTACAGGTACATATATGTTTTTTTCTAGATATGTCTTTTTAATACATAGGTTTTACATAAGCATTTTAAACATGAAATGCTTACATGCTTTAAATGCTTAAAGCAGGGCTTTCCAAAGTTTCCCTGCGGTGACACACCAACCGCCGTTGGTGTGTTGCCGCGGGAAAACCCGGAAGTGCCGCCGTTGCGGCAGTGCGCAAAAAACCGGAAGCGCTGCTGTCGCTTTTGGTTTTTGCACACCGCCGTTGGTGTGTCGCTGCAGGAAAACCCGGAAGCGCTGATGATGATCAGCACTTCCGGGTTGTGTGGCGACACACCAGACTGTGTGTGGCGACACACTTTTGTGTCGCGACACACAGTTTGGAAAGCTCTGGCTTAAAGCATGGATTTCAGAGTCATCTATGGAATTTTGCTATTCATTCATTCATTCATTTTGTTTTGAATTTGCATTTGATAGGAAATGAGTATCACGGACTGGCCTACATACTGAATGATATGTGGCCTGAAGTTAGAGCAAAAATGTGCCATTCTTATTAAGAGGAACAGGATGTAAGGCTGTTCCAAAATATATAGAATTATTACATTTTTTATCCCATTTTCTAAACAAAAAGTTCTCTGACTTATCATTATAAAAACAGTAATTTTAATATTTAAAAAACATTGTTGTTTATTCGTTCAGTCGTTTCCGACTCTTCGTGACTTCATGGACCAGTCCACGCCAGAGCTTTCTGTCGGCCGTCACCATCCCCAGCTCCCCAATGGTTGAGTCCGTCACCTCCAGAATACCATCCATCCATCTTGCCCTTGGTCGGCCCCTCTTCCTTTTGCCTTCCACTTTCCCTAGCATCAGCTTCTTCTCCAGGGTATCCTGTCTTCTCATTATGTGGCCAAAGTACTTCAGTTTTGCCTTTAATATCATTCCCTCGAGTGAGCAGTCTGGCTTGATTTCCTGGAGTATGGACTGGTTTGATCTTCTTGCAGTCCAAGGCACTCTCAGAATTTTCCTCCAACACCACAGTTCAAAAGCATCTATCTTCCTTTGCTCAGCCTTCCTTATGGTCCAGCTCTCACAGCCATAGGTTACTACAGGGAATACCATTGCTTTAACTATGCGGACCTTTGTTGTCAGTGTGATGTCTCTGCTCTTAACTATTTTATCAAGATTTGCCATTGCTCTCCTCCCAAGAAGTAGACGTCTTCTGATTTCCTGGCTGCAGTCAGCATCTGCAGTAATCTTTGCGCCTAGAAATACAAAGTCTGTCACTGCCTCCACTTTTTCTCCCTCTATTTGCCAGTCATCAATCAAGCTCATTGCCATAATCTTGGTTTTTTTGAGGTTTAACTGCAACCCAGCTTTTGCACTTTCTTCTTTCACCTTCGTCATAAGGCTCCTCAGCTTTTCAGGCTGAAAAATTGTTCCTTGATTTATTCATACATTACATATTACATTAACTTGTCTTATTCAGAAAAACCAGATTAGTACCACAACAATCATCTGAGGCAGGTAAGATTGCCATGGATAGCCTGTCAAAGGACTGGTGAGTCAATTTATCTGCTACACAACACTTGTTACTACAGTGCATTTTGCTATTCTTTCTGATACTTATTGCCTCTACTCATCCTTATTTTGATTAGTTTTATTGCTTCTGATATCGCTATCTAGTAAAACAGCCTGGAAATTCTCTTTCATACCATGTAGTTGGACACAACTACTCTGTTACTAATATGTAAACTCATATTGTTAACTAAAAGATAGATTTAACTTGAAAAAACATGAAATAGGGAAGACATTATGTTAAAAATAGTTTAAAATTCTTAATTTTGTAATGTTAGCTAGTTCTGAAGAACTTTTTCTCCTTTTTGTTAATTCAATCTTTTCCATACTGTCCTCGAAGCCACAGGACACTATGTTGTTTTCCCTTAAAAAACAAACACAAAAGCTCCAAAGAAATGAATGGAAGCTGCCTTACCATAATACATACCTAACTGAATAATGTCAAGATGTTTGCACAGGAGGGTTCTCCATAAGGCAAATGTTCTAGAGTAGACTTCTGCAACTTGGGCACCTTCCAAGTGTAGACTCCAATTTACAGAATTCCTTAGCCAGCATGACCATAGCTCATAATCCTGAGAACTGAAACCTACAGTACACATCTGGAGGGTACCACAACCATGGAAGGATAATTTAAACTATATCTCATCAGCCCAGGCTGTAAAGGATTGTGAGATTTGCATTCCGATATCCAGGAGGCCCAAGATTATCTACTCCTAGAATAAGGATTATCCAGTGCTTTTCATAGACAACAAGTTGCTGGCACTGTTGCCAGTTAGACATCACCGTGAATGATTGGCTGGGGTTAAACTTTAGAATACATAAATGTGTTCTAATACAAGGAAAAACTATTCTCATTGTCCTCTCTCCATATACATAATTTATTTCTCCTCCATCACCCATTTTTTTTAGATGAGCTATCTGTTCATATGTGTAGCCATGAGATAACTGAGGAGACACATTTAGAGTACTGAAAGAGCACAATGGACACTCTACTAAAATGGGTACTATTGGTGGGTGTGCCGGTTGATAAAACAGCTGCCATGACAGGTGTAGTCAGTAAAAAAGCACCCATTCTCCAGAAAGGGAACTGATAAGTTTGCTCCATTATCTAGCCCTACCCTTCCCCCTCCTTCTTTCTTTGTCTTTTTAGGGGTGGGAAGGAACATTTCTAACAAAGCACCAGTCTACATCTACTCACATTAAAAAAAAATCAAAGATTATTTATGAATCCTATATGGAATCCAGTTGCAAAGCTGACTTCCCATTTATTTATTTATTTAAACTAATCTAAAGAAATTAACAATATATGGAAGAAATCCTGGTGTTCCCCTGCTGTGGCATCTAACTTCACAAACTATGCCACCCATGTCCAAATTTCATTTGCTGCTTTTAACATTTTGTTAACATTTAACATTTTTTGACTCTTACTTAACTACACTTTAACCAATATAATATTTTGTGAAAATCACTCTGAGACTTTGAAAATACATCTTATTCCATTTTATTTGGGTGTTGTGTATAAAAGGAATTGTTTTCCACATGTTGAATACAATTTGTTCATCAGAAAATTGTGCATGTACACACACACGACAAAAAACACCGTGATTCTTTTTTAGTCAAGCCCCCCACAAATAAATTTCCCATTTTTTTTTATCACATCTAGATTTTCCTCTACCTCTTGCCAAAGGTCACATACTGTATTATGGAATTTGTTTTGATACCCTAATTGTCATCCCTAATTATTTTTCTGAATTGGTGTGCTGCACTGTAAGAGAAGTTCAGCTTTCACACATACTGTAGCAAGCACATTTTATGCATGTGCTGCTTTGTATTAAGGAATATACTTTATATTACTCCAACTGCATTGTATAAAATAGAGGTAGCATTTTAAATGTACAGCATGTCATTACTCATTCATAATGCTTTGGGACTAAATTCTTTTCTTTTCTTGATTACATAAAAGCATAAGAGAATACATAGAGACTTTTAAAAAGATAAGTTTAAATAAGATACTGCTTAAACTATATACTTTACAGTTCTGTGGCTGTAGAGCTCCCCTATAAAACTGATCACATTTCCCGACTAATTTGCACTACCAAATAAATCATATGTAAAGATATCTCAAAGTAACAGAAAAGAGCAACTTTGTAATGTATGAACCAGTATGGTAATTAACATACAATGCAAATCTGATCTGGGGAAAATAATTAATTTAAATCAAGGTTGTGATAAATACTGCAATCTGTTTTTATAATTGGTTGTTACAACCTAATAAAGAAAGTCCATTCCACGGTGCACATATTGGTTCCTTGCAAAGATTAGAATCTAATCACTAGATGAATACTAACAAGGATATTTCACATATAATTTATGTTACCATTTTAAATTAAAAGTAGTGATAAAACTGGTAGTGGTGGCTACTATGCATATTAGTGGGATTTCCCTATCTAAAAATTATGTAAGCACATATTGTGAGATAAAGGTCAACAGGGTATCTTAATTTATGAACCTCATCCTATTGTAAGTGACAAGAAGCAATTCACACTATTATTTATTAAATATTGGAGTATGAATAAGTGATGTTTACAAATATCCTTCCTTAATTTCTCAAAATAATCATTTATCCTTTAATCAAGAAAAATATAAAGTAAACTTTAATGAATGTGTGAGCCCTTGACCAAATGAGTGCTTATCACACAGCGTATGCTGTAAATTAGCGATTTCTACCTCAGTGTTGTATCATTATTCACCATAAGACACTACAGCACATTTAGAAGTCAGAGTTAATTATCAGAAAGTGAAACTCCTGAATATCCCACCCAGGAAAGGACCAGACAGCCTACCTGAACATATAACAGAATCTTAATGAAGTCAAAGTATTTCCCCTAATTTAAAGTACTAACAATGTAGTAAGTCTCAACCAGAATTCTTATCACTTCCAAGGGAGTGTTTACTGCCTAAATAAGGCAATATTTTAGCTTCTGGTACAATAGTCTTCAAAAATCACAAAAACTACAATAGTAACAAGAAAGAGAAGCACCAGGTTCCCCTCAATGTATTTTTCATACTACAATATGAAAATATAATCTATATAACAAAACTGCAATGTACATTCATGTTTTTGGTTACTTTAAGCTCTTTTCCACAGTACCATATCCACCAGTGTTAGCATTAACCCTATTTAGTCTAAATCAGTTTGAAGCTGGCTTATCATCATAATTGCAAAACACAGTCTGGTGTTTCAGAATAAAAGAAGAATTTATCTCCTATGCATCAGCAGGAAGGAGGAGCATGTGGGCCCACAGGGCTGTCCTCAGACCCAGGGGATACGGCAGCACTGTGTTTCAGCAAAACTAAAACATTAACTGGCCTTCCTGAAGCATTTTAGTTTTAAGATGTTATGCCTATGACCTGTAACACAAGTTTCAACAGGTGATAGTAAAGATCTGTACAGCACTTTACATGAACTGTACATAATTGCCACTCATGAGACTATACCATTTGATCATATTTAGACTGATAATCAAGTTTATCTCAGCAGTCAAAATAATGTTTAAACTTAAAACATTACTCGTCTTTGAAAGGTATATAAAGTAATGACATCACCATACTGAACCTTAAGAAATATATGTACTCCACAGAACTTAAAAGAATTAACCACTTCAGTCATACAACTTACATACTTCATGATCAGTATTTCCAACAGAATGACTGAACCTAAAAAAGTCACGTTCATTTAAACAACACCAATCTGTACACTCCAGAAGGCAATGACTTTTCCCTTTTATTTACAAAAATAGATGAATACTACTGTTAAACAGAATTTCACAAAAAGAAATAAGTACAAGAGGTTTAATCAATAATTTAAAAAGCCAACTTGTACTGGTAAAATGCCTGTAGCCCAGAGTGCAATCCAGAAACAAGAAAGATGGAGAAAGCCTTAATTTAAAGGCTGGGGACTACATTAAAAAATTAACTTCAATTCATTAGCAGTCTGAGAAGCTGCTACTGTAATGAAAAAGGAGAAAGGAACTGAGCCACAGATGCAGGAAACCATAATTTTAATAAGGAAAATAGAGGGGAAACAATGCAACAGATTAAGGAAAAAAGGTTCATAGAGAGATATACAGCAGGAGACATTCACTGAAGAGCACTTATAGGAAATAGCAGTGCAAACAGTAATGCAAATATAAAACTCAAGCACAAGAAATATGCTAAGAGTTCTCCAGAAGAATGTAGGGAGGAAAATGAAACTTGTCCTTGTACAAGTGTCCTGCCTCATTCATGGAATTTTGTAGTGTTCCTGACAATTGACTACCATAGCTTATTCACTTGCATCTTCCACCATTTCTACTTTCTTATTAAAAAAAAAACATTAAGATGAGAAATTAGAAGCTAGAAAAACAGGTACTGTATGTATTTTTAAGTGAAATCCTGTTAAGAAAGGCATGGAAGGATACAAGTGTAAACTGGAAAACAAAAGTGAAGCAAAGATGAAGAGTCAAGTATGATTAGAACTGAAGGCAGGAAAGCTTGAACTTACTTTGAGAAGTTTGCAGCGGATTTGTGCAGAGACCATGTGGCTGTTGCGAAGGTTGCCCACCCTGAACATGAGGGTGAGTTTGCCATCCCTCATGGATATGACAGCATGTTCGCTGAACATCAGTGTCTCCGCCCGTTTTTTAGGTTGAGACATCTTGATAAACATACAGCCTATAAGAAAAGCATCCACAATGGAGCCCAAAATGGACTGGAAAAGAAAGAGGATGATGCCCTCTGGGCATTTGTCTGTAATGTATCTGTAGCCATACCCAATTGTAGCCTCTGTCTCTATAAAGAAGAGGAAGGCAGAGGGAAAGTTGTAGACGTTGGCAACACAAGGTGTATATTTCTCATCATGGGCTTTGTTCAAGTCACCCCGTATGTAGGCAATGACCCACCACATGGAGGCCATGAAAAGCCAGGCCACAGTGTAGGTGAGGATAAAGATGAAAAGGTTCCAGCGCCACTTGAGGTCCACCAAGGTGGTGAACAAGTCGGACAGATAGCGGCTTGTCTCACTGCCCAGGTTGCCATGCTGCACGTTACACCTGCCATTCTTGTCCACAAACCTCTGGCGCTTTTTCTTGGGGGCCGATGCTTGCTGTTGGTGGAAGCCTGACCCACTGGACGAGGTGGTCACTACTTGATAATCGTCCCCAAATTTCCTTCGAAGTGCAGACATAATACCAAGAGGGCAGCCAGAGTCTCCAATCCGCAGCTTGCCAGGGGTGAGAAATAGGATGCTCTGCTAGACCCTTCCCCTTCCTTTCTAACCCTTCCCCTCCCTACTGCTTTCTTTTCCCTCTTTCCACCCCACTTCTCCCCTTCCCTCTTACTTTGGAGTTCCCTCCCCTTGCTTCCAAAATTCGCCTGGTTCTTCGGGGCCACCAGCCTGCCTG
The DNA here is from genome assembly GCA_023362775.1 of Charina bottae. Taxonomy (NCBI): domain Eukaryota; kingdom Metazoa; phylum Chordata; class Lepidosauria; order Squamata; family Charinaidae; genus Charina; species Charina bottae. Next base: position 233,396,335 of record JALMGJ010000001.1, on the reverse strand, counting down.
CCTGCCTTTGCTCGAGTGGGTAGCGCTCCTTGATGCCCCTTCCCACTCACAGCCAGGACGAGCTCGCGTAGAGAAGCACCGTTTCAACGTTACCTTCCCCGCACGTCAATCGGCCATCCCTGGAAGTTCAGAAAGGTGGCCGGGACGAGAGGAGAAAGGCTGTTTTCCGCGCAAAGTAGCCGCAGTCAGTCAGACGGGCAGCCGCGTTTGGGCGCCGTTTCCTCTCCTCTGTGAGGAGCGGGCATCGCACAAAGGCATCGTTGGGCAGAGCTTCTCGGCGCTCCCTCTCCTGCCAAAAAGCAAAAGAACAGCCAGCCCAGCGGGCAATTACAGCCCCGGCTCCATCGTAGCGCCCTTCATGCCTTCTGCCGGCTTCGCGCCTAATCCAGGAAGCCGCCGGCGCCCTCCTTTGACAACAGCAGCAGGGTGCGAAGCAGCCACCGAGTAGAGGGGAGCGAGCGAAGCCGCCACCGCGTCAACCTTGGGTGGCAAGCGGCTGCCTCATTGCGCCCGAGGACTTGCTCCGTGGGTGCAGGTTAGCATAGCGTGGCTAGCCCCTGGCGGGGTCCAGGAGAGGGGGTGCATGTGGGTCTCCTTAGCATGCCTTTCAACCAATGCGGGGGACAGCCATGGCTCTTCCACGGATTTCCATATCTCGGGGCTTCTTTGCTGCTATAAATCTCCAAAGGCAGCTCGATCCCTGGGCGACAAGCCAGAAACTGAGGGGAAATATCCTTCCTTATCAGGCAGGCAATTCTTTCTCTTTACCCCCCTCCCCGTTTTTTGTTTTTGTTTTTTTTTCCTCAGAGATTGAGAACTAGAGAAATGCATGCATTAAATCCACCTCGCTCCTGCTCTGCTCTTCAGCCTGAGGGGGATGGCGCTCTCGGGGTAATTTTTCTCCTCCTCAGGCTAGTGGGAGGCGGGAGTTGACGAAGCTGGTTGGGCGCTGTAGCGAGGCGGGAATAGCGGCAGCTGAAGGCGGCTCAGGCGCTGTGAGTGAGTTAATGCATGCGGTGATCTGCAGACCTTATGCTTCAGCCCCTCCTGTCCCTCGCTTTCCTTTCCCACACCCCGCCTGATTTTGCACCTCCATTTCGGTCTCCAACGCCAAAGGCGACGGCGGCGACAAAGGGTACCGCTACCACATAGTGAATGAGCCATGCAGCCCTCAGTTGGACACACACTTTTTTTCTTCAGACGTCGCCACCCCCCAAATATAGCGACAGCTGCTGTCACTAAGGAGGCGAATGTGCCAGCTCCAGTATTATAGCAACTAAGCTTTCAAAAAAAGACAACTAATGGTGGCCCTCCGGGGCTTAATCGTAAAAGAATTAGACTTAGAGCAGGCCCAATGAAATAATTTGAGTGGGTGTGGGTAAAAGTCAAATATTGCCTTGAAAACAGATTCTGCCTGTTGGGTTTTTTTTTTAATGCCTTAGAAAATACTCTTTAATTCCATTAAAGAAGGGGGTGAAATGCTGCAAATTCTGATAGTGCTGCAGCACTGCCATGCTCCAAATCATAAAAGAATAATGCTCACCTGTTCTTCTGAAATTGCATTATAATACCTCAATCTACCACACTAAATGCAGTTAATTTAATTTTACTACTCCCAAATCCCTGCACTATCTGCTCAGCAGAGACAGAGACGGTTGAATGAGATACGGTCTGTGAGATACAGCATCTAGAACGACACAGAAAGGGAACAAAGTTGGCAAATAGGTCCTAACTCCACCACAGGTAACAGTAAAAGATGAGCGCAAAGGGAAGAATTAGAGGTGGTGCCAGCACTGGCAAAAACTCTTTTGCATTAAACTGAAAATATTTGGTGCAACAATAAGTGGTTTCTGGATTTCTTTCAAATGTTTCAACATCTGCCAGATATGAATCTTTTTCAGTACAATTCTACCTGTGCCTATGCGGGACATGCGGGACAAGTAAATACACTGTCATCTTTTAAAAAAATTTCTACATAAAATTGAAAATTGCTGCATACTCCATACCCAATTCTTAAACTAGGTAAGAAATAAAGACATCATTAATGGAAGGTTTGTTGAATAATTTTCTGAGCTATGCTAGAGGAAGCATAAAAATAATGCTTATGTGTAAACCCAATAAAATGTCATCACTCCTCTACAAGAATAATTTTTAAAAATCCAATATACTGTTCTGCATTTCTTGGAGATTTAATGGGAAGCCGTGATAAATACCTATGTAGTATTGACAACACTGATTTAAACTCAGTTCTAACATGTCATACAGAACAGGAACCAAATGTTCACTTAGCACGTAAAATGGAACAAGCAGGTGTTTCATTGATAAAATGAACTGTTAAATGCAGGGTTTGCAGACACAAAAAGTCTAGATGTTTGAGTATGCTGGTTTGGAACACCTATTGAGTTCAATAGGATTTACTTCTAAAAAGTGTATAGGAACCTGAGGGTATAGTTGCTGTAGTGAAAGCCATGGTGTTTTTTTCTTAAAAGGTTGCAGCCCATTTCTGTCAAAGATAGAATTTATATGGAAATCTGGATCCTATTGTCAAAAAAGTTCAGAATTGCAATAGATTTAACATAAATCCACAGTTTTTCATATCATTATTATCCCTGCCAATGTGTAAATGAGTGTTTACATAGTTGCTTGAAGTCAAAGCAATTATTGGATTTGTGGCAGCTGCTGAAGTCAATGATAATGGCTTGCTTGTTATATACTGAACAATTTATAAAATAAATGTAGGTATAGGTAGTCCTCGTTTAGTGACCACAATTGGGACGACAGCTCTGTCATTCAGCAAAGTGGTCGCTAAGTGGGAAATCACGTGACCACAAGTGTGCTTTCCTTTTCCCTGCCCTTTGCAATGTTCACCCTGGCGCTAAGGTAATTAGCAAGAAGGGAATTAATGTTTGTATTTACATTCATTGGAAAAGAAGGGATTACAAGAGAGTAAGCAGGCACACAATGGGGAATACACATTGAAAGGAATGTGGTGGCGCCAGCAGCCCCAAGGATGCTCGGGGCTGGGAGTCACAAGCATGCTACGCAAACAGCCCAGTGTATTCCCCATTGTGTGCCTGATTACTCTCTTGTAATCCCTTCCTCTCCAATCTCTCTGCGAGAAGGAGAAAAAAATGCATCAGGCACAGGAGAGATTGCCTACAGAAATTGCTTGCCCCCCCCCCCCCCCGGTTGTTTAAGCAATCTCTCCAAAAGCAAGCAATTTCTGTAGGCAATCTCTCCTGTCTGACCTGTTTTCTCAAGTTCTCCAATCTCTCTGCTGTGCAAGGGGGAAAAAAAGAAAAACAACTGGTCCCGCACAGGACAACACATACTGACTGTAATGGCGATCATGTGACTGAGGGACACTGCAAAGGTTGTAAATACGGGCAATGTTCATAAAGTTATTTCTTCAGCACGTCACAACTTTGAACGATCGCTGAATGAGGCAGTCGGTAAGCAAGTTCTACCTGTATTTTCACTTGGGAAGTACTACTAAATTCAACCTAAACGTAATTCCTTTTTAAATCTAGAGGCTCTGAATCTTTTGGCAAGTTTAGTGGAATTTTCAGTTCCTTTCACCAGTTTTTTTGTATTTTCAGATTTTCATCTAAGATTATTTTTTAATAGGACTAGAGCAACAGACATTTTTCCCATGTGTTTCTGAGAAAAACCAGTACTCAATGGGTACAGTTTTATTATTAATGTAATAAAATTGGTTTTGAAGTAACACTACAAGGAACAGTAATTCATTGCCCAGTTGGTTAAAGTAAATAATAACTCTGACTAAAGTAAAGTGTAACATAGAACTGGATAAAACCTAAAAAATCATATGTATTTTTCTTGTAATCTCTTCCTGAGCAAAGAAATAGATTTCAAAATAGAACTGCTTTTGAGAAATCTCATTGGTCAATGGATTATGGATACTCAAATTTCTCAAATTTCTAATTTGCACAAAGTCATGCTTCTTCAATTTCTTTGTATTTAGGAAAGTCTAGGCCTGCAAAGCAAGTGATACTATCAGAGGGAGAAAAATAAGCTGCTCAAAAAAATAAAGGGAACACTGAAATAAGACATCCTAGATCTGAATGAATGAAATATTCGTATTAATTACTTTGTTCATTACATAGTTGAATGTGCTGACAACAACATCACACAAAAAGCAATGGAAATCAAATGTAAGCAACCCCTGGAGGTCTGGATGTGGAGTTACACTCAAAAATTAAAGTGGAAAAGAACACTACAGGCTGATCCAACGTTGATGTAATGTCCTTAAAACAAGTCAAAATGAGGCTCAGTAGTGTGTGTGGCCTCCACGTGCCTGTATGACCTCCCTACAACGCCTGGGCATGCTCCTGATGAGGTGGCGGATGGTCTCCTGAGGGATCTCCTCCCACACCTGGACTAAAGCATCCCCCAACTCCTGGACAGTCTGTGGTGCAACGTGGCGTTGGTGGATGGAGCGAGACATGATGTCCCAGATGTGCTCAATTGGATTCAGGTCTGGGGAACGGGCGGGCCAGTCCATAGCATCAATGCCTTCGTCTTGCAGGAACTGCTGGCACACTCCAGCCACATGAGGTCTAGCATTGTCTTGCATTAGGAGGAACCCAGGGCCAACCGCACCAGCATATGGTCTCACAAGGGGTCTGAGGATCTCATCTCGGTACCTAATGGCAGTCAGGCTACCTCTGGCGAGCACATGGAGGGCTGTGCGGCCCCCTAAAGAAATGCCACCCCACACCATTACTGACCCACTGCCAAACCGGTCATGCTGGAGGATGTTGCAGGCAGCAGAACGTTCTCCACGGCGTCTCCAGACCCTGTCACGTCTGTCACATGTGCTCAGTGTGAACCTGCTTTCATCTGTGAAGAGCACAGGGCGCCAGTGGCGAAGTTGCCAATCTTGGTGTTCTCTGGCAAATGCCAAACGTCCTGCACGGTGTTGGGCTGTAAGCACAACCCCCACCTGTGGACGTCGGGCCCTCATACACCCTCATGGAGTCTGTTTCTGACCGTTTGAGCAGCCACACGCACATTTGTGGCCCACTGGATGTCATTTTGCAGGGCTCTGGCAGTGCTCCTCCTGTCCCTCCTTGCACAAAGGCGGAGGTAGCGGTCCTGCTGCTGGGTTGTTGCCCTCCTACGGCCTCCTCCACGTCTCCTGATGTACTGACCTGTCTCCTGGTAGCGCCTCCATGCTCTGGACACTACGCTGACAGACACAGCAAACCTTCTTGCCACAGCTCGCATTGATGTGCCATCCTGGATGAGTTGCACTACCTGAGCCACTTGTGTGGGTTGTAGACTCCGTCTCATGCTACCACTAGAGTGGAAGCACCGCCAGCATTCAAAAGTGACCAAACCATCAGCCAGAAAGCATAGGAACTGAGAAGTGGTCTGTGGTCACCACCTGCAGATCCACTCCTTTATTGGGGATGTCTTGCTAACTGCCTATGCTTTCCGCCTGTTGTCTATTCCATGTGCACAACAGCATGTGAAATTGATTGTCAATCAGTGTTGCTACCTAAGTGGACAGTTTGATTTCACAGAAGTGTGATTGACTTGGACTTACATTGTGTTGTTTCAGTGTTCCCTTTATTTTTTTGAGCAGTGTATTTATTTCTATTTTAAAAAGTCCAATAAAACATTACCATTTAAGATTCTTTTATTCATGAGTCGGGATTGTGTTTTGGTTTCTATAAGTAGGATCTTAGAAATGCACCACTTACTCTGAATTGCTATTGTAATGACTGTCGCAGAGCAATTAAAGAAATAAACACATCATACTAAGAAAGTGTTATGGCGAAGGAGGAGGGGGCGCCTTCCAGGGTGAGAAGCGTGTTCACAGCCTTGAAGACCTTGGGCGCCCGTCCAAGAAGGTCAGGCCGGACCCGCCTTGGAGTGCCTGGGGTTTTTCCCCAGAGAACTGCTTAGTGTAGCTTAGTTTGGCAAGATTCTTCTGTAAGGTAGAACAATAAAGATCTAGAGCTTAATTCCGAGGGTCAGCGTTGTTCTTCGCCTAACCATGACAGGAAGTGCCTTGCTCCAATTTTCTGTTCTGTTTCTGGGTTCTTTTGCTGGTACGTTTTATGCTGAATAACAGATTCATAATCACCAATAACAATGACATTATTGAAATGAAATTACACTTAGAGAACTTTATAATGAGAGTTAATTATCTCATTGTCTTCAGATATCTGGACAAGTATTTCCAATTCTATCTAACAGTAACTCCTAAGAGAATGCAGTGTAATATGAAGTAATAAGCTATACTATTAAAATTTAGCATTGCCATGAACCGAAGCAACTGGCTATTTGTTATGTATTAGCAGTGGCTTGACTCCTGGTCACTTTATGGATGCATCTATGGAGTTTTCTTGGCAATGGCATGGAAGCAGATTGCTTTCTTCTGGGATGTGTTTTTACTTCCCAGTTTAGCCTACAACCATATTGTTTCACTGAAGTACTAACCAAGTCAGACCCTAGTTAGCGTCCAAGCCCAGACATGGTCAGCCAGATTGTGCTGCCCACAGAGACTCTCAAATATATATATATATATATATATATATATATATATATATATATATATATATCAGAAATTAGCAAGACTAAAAAAAAAACCTCTTAAGAAACCCCAATAATTGGATGTGCTCATGGGAAAAGCCAATCTCACAATAACCTGGTTCCATACCATTTAGGGCTTTATACTGTAGGTGTTGTCCCAAAATCTCTGGGTTCGTAACATGACATGCAGTTTTGCCCAATAAAACACACCAAGGGTGGAGATAATAAAATATTTATTCTGTGCAGAAGGTGCAAGGGGAATAATTTTCCAAAGCCAAGCACAAAGACTCTCAGATTACCAAACTTTTTATACATTTCTGCAATGAGATACAACAGGGCTTTCCAAACTTTTGCCGTTGGCGACACACCAATGGCCAGCACGCAAAACCCTGGAAGCGCCGCCACGGCGCACAGAACCCCGGAATCGCCGGCAGTGGCGCTTCCGGGTTGCCGCTACCACGCTTCCGGGTTTTTGTGCGCTGTGGCGGCGGCGGCGTCCTGGTATGTCGCACGACAACCCGGAAGCGCTGATGGCCCACCGCTGCCACGCGCAGCGGTGGCAGTGCGCCATCAGTGCTTCCAGGTTGTCGCATAACACACTTGGGGCCCCCAGGCGACACAGTACTGCGTCGCAACATACAGTTTGGAAAGCCCTGAGATTCAAAGTAAAATTCTTGGAACAAAATATGAAGTGAAAAACAGCTTTTCAGCCTTGAAGCAATAAACTATGCAAACGGGGGGATTCTCAGTCTACAATATGCCAGCATTGCTTTACTATCTTAGCATGTTTACATGTTTTGCGAATACCTATGCATACCATCCTAATCAGCTACTAATTTGCGTCATCTAACTCCTGATTCTTACTCATGCGTATTGTTAGTGTTTTGTACACGTCCCTACTATGCACTCATTCCTAAAGCTAATTAGAATGTTGAGTCTCCACCTAGGAGGGGTGTTGCAAACTCTTGAACTTTAGTGAACTCTTACAAAGGTGTCTCTACTCTACTGCGCAGCTGTCAGAAACTGTTTCTACTGCGCAGCTGCCAGAAGCTCTTTTTTTTTCTTTTCTGCTTACTGCCCCATCATAGGTCATAGCAAGCACTCTCAACTGTGCCTAAAGCAAACCAGTAGCCTGTCAGCCTGCTATAACACCAGGATAGCATGTTCTTAATTCAAAAAGAGCCACCAGATTCTTGATCCTGCTGATCCTTAGACAGTGTATGATAAAAGTCTTGCCTTTTGCCCTTGTGAATGCAGGTGATATGGTTGGCATTTTATATTTTAATTATAGTTGTTTATTATTTAATTATCCATTACATAGAATTTAATTATGTGCCTGCATGTAGTGGCATTGAGATATTATTTCTAAAAATGTGTGCAGGCAGAGCTAGTGCTGCATTTACTTTGGCCCACACAGAGACTTTAATCATGGCAGGCGGCAGGATTCTGTCCCTGTGTGGTAAATTCGTATGCAGTTTGAATTTTATAGACACTGTCATATAGGAAATTATATTGAAAGTATGAGTTTTGTGCAGTGAGTTAGTACACAATAAGCTGTGTATGTGTGTTACAAAAAAAGCAAGTATATATGCTGTAAAACAATAAGAAAAATAAATTTGCTCTATATTTGTTCAGATATTCACTTGTTTTGGTGGTTTTTTAAAGCAAAACTTTTGGTTATCTTGATGTTAGTTGGGATCTGTTCCTATTCTGTGGCATGCTAGCAATAAAGAAAAGCAAATGGTGGAAAATTATTGTAACAGATTGTTAGTTATATTAGAAATACCAGTTTAATAGAAGAATGGGTACAAATCAAAAGCATATACATGCAGATACTGGGAGCATTTAAATAAGTGCAGTATGTTGTTAAAATATCTGTTGCTGCTGCTGCTGCTGCTGCTGTTTTTCCACTCATTTTATCATTGACAATGCAAAGTTATGCATATCTGCTTAGAAGTAAGTTCCATGGAGTTCATGAAGCTTTCTCCTGGGAAAGTGTGCATAAAATTGCAACTTATTTAACTATCTTGAACAGCCTAAAATTACTAAATTACTGAGGCAGAAGTGGCCTGCTTGGTGTTAAAATAACTGATTTTATTTCAGTGGCTGTATTAGATTTGTGTTGTGAGAACTACAGCTTTAATAATCAATACCTATTCTATTCTGACTTTTTTTCCATGATGTCATCTAAATCAAATTCAGTTATATGGAGAAGGAATGAAATATAATTCTCAGAATATCTGCCAGCCAAAGTGAACAGTGATTCAGACTACAATATTTAAAGTCAGGAATACAAAATACAATTAGAATTGCTTCTTGCAGAATAAAATTTATGCATAGATTTAGCATTCATGAGGATTTGTTGCATGTGTATTGTTTGTTGGTTAAGCAAAGCAAGGCCCTTTGTTAATTTGTTTATACTGTAAACTAGTTCACAGCACAATTTCTATCTTTAAATTTGTAATTCTATATAAAGTATGTTTCTGTATTTTTAGGACAAACACCAGGTTAATTACACACATGTACACCAATACACATGTTTCCAAAGGGAAAAGCAAGTGGAAAAGAGGTGGGGCAAGCAACATATTTGGGACTAGTGGGATTTTTTTAAAAACTCAGGTTAAGAAAAACACTAGAAAATTCAGCTTGGCTTGTAATTAGCTCAGTCTTAACAACAAGTATCACCAGTCTTTCTCGAAACAAGGTTCCTTCCTTTCCCAATTGTAAATTTAATAATAGGAGAAGGAAGAATGCAAAGGAAAACTAAAGGCAGCAGCAGGATTATCTTTTAAATTTGGAAGTTTTTGAGCATACTCAACAGCCTCTACTGGTTGAGAAAAGGGGAAATGGTCCAAACAATTCAGCCAAGTTTGCTCTGAACATTCTAGTGCAGTATTAGGAATTTAAATATGGAACTTCTGTGTTCCTTAATCTTCCATGTTTCCAATTCTTTTTCTCCTAAGGTTACCTTTTAATTCTGGTGACTAGGAAGACTAATGAATAACTTCTGCAAACTTATCTTTCTGAGTTTCAGAAAACTTTAGGGGAAAATCCAGACTGTTACTGAGAATTCTCTGGTAACCAATCTCCAAAGAAATTTCAGGGTACAACTCCTAATTTATAGTTCAAACACAAAACTGAGATATCACAGATAAAATGAGTTTGTGAAGTTTTGTACTCTAATTCAAATGCCAACTCAAATTCCAAGCCTGCTTTAAGATGAGAATCCAAGATATGAAATAGACTGTAAAGCAATATCTGATGAAAGGCCTCTTTAATATTATGCTGCGAAATTAGTAGTATCTCTCAAAAGAGTGATTTAAAAGACTTAATTTTCTTTAAGAGGTTTTGGAACTTTCCTGTGGAGCTGTAACTAGAGAAATTTTCTACAGAATACTAACATTTTTTTTAGTTACCCCCTTCCAGCGCATCCACAGCAAACTGCATTGATGCCAAAATAACAACATGTGTGCGGTGAAATCATCATGCAAATACCATCATTATGTACTTGTGTCCTGACAAAGTACATAAGTTGTAGCATTTGTGTTATGAGATGGTTGGCATATTCATGCTTCCATCCTATTATACTAATATTATCCTATTTATTTCTTTATTTTAAAACATTCATCCTTCTTAACTTTCACCCATACTTAGTATATTGCCTTGATTGTTGGAAATGATCTCTAAATAATGCATAGGGTCAAACTGTACAGAAATATTCTTGCTGGAGTTGATAATGGTCAGGCATGAGAAAACTGGATTTTTAGTACATGTTCATTATCAATATGAATACTGTTTGACTTTATTACTGATATGATGTTTATAACTCAAGGATTGATATTTATGTCTGGTGTGATTCAAGTTTAGTCTTTCGATTCAAAGTACAAGGAGCTGAACCTGTGAAAGCAGTATACCGTAATTTGTATGTTGTGAACTCTGATCTGAAATGGATTATATTAAAAAATGTATACTTGGACTCTTTAATTGAATGTGGCACTATTTCCAATGTCTTTTTGCAGTGTTCACTCATATATTCCCTGTCATATTCCCAAAATTTATTCCTTTGCTACTACAGCCACTGTCTCAGCAGCAACGTAGACTAGAAGCAGAGCCCACAGAGCCTTACCTACTGATTGCAGCTGGCCCTTTCTTTCTCTGTCGTCCTTCCTACTTGTGAAGGAATAGACATACCATCAGCTGCAAACCTGGATGAATGCTAGATACAAAAGATTACATATTTAATGTCATCTAGTAGTTGTCTGGATTTTTGCAGCTTGTATATGGTATACCTAACAGGGAAAAATGTTCAAAGAGCCAAGTTGGGGAGGGGGGATGTACGTGTTGTGCACATCACAGCTGTATTCTAAATAGGAGGGGAAGAAGAGTTCCCCCTGAGTGGAAAAGTCAGACTTTAGGTGACATATATTTCATTTGCCCCCTTCCCCACCCCCCACAAACACCCATGATTAATTAAAAATGTCAGTGATACATATAGGAGTGAGATTTGTTAAAGGAACATTTACAGAAGCGTAAGATTCATTCTGTTTCAATATTTGGCCTTGGTGCTGAATATCCACATTCACAAATATATGTTGAAGGAATTGTGAACTATCATTCAAAAGTCTTCTAGAGATGACACCAATGATCAGATTGGATTACTTTCCTTTTTCAGTGGTTTAGTTAGATTTAAATTAGGTTCCTGTGTCCCTTTCTCCTTGCCTCCAGTGTAAAACATTTTGTCATTTTTCAACTACTGTGTATAGATGTAACAAAGGGGAGCAAACAGCCCTCTAGAGAGCAGTGCTAGCTCAAGAATTTTCCAGAATTGAAGAGCTATACTTGTGCCATTAAAGTTTGAGGAGGAGGAGAATAGTATGTGCTCCCCTGTATCTGGCATGCTCTCTGAAGAACGACCAGTTTCTAAGTTCTTTGTGCATAAGAAGAGAGAGAGAGAGCTGGTGAGAGAGACGAAGCCAAAGAATGGGAGGATTTGCAGGCTCAGAAAAGACCCTGCTGGCCTTTCGCAAGGCATTAAAACCCTGGTTCTGCCATCAAGCCTGGGGCCCTGGCAGTGTGGGGGAGCCCGTTTCATGGCTGATCTGAACCTGAGTTGTTATGAATGTTCTCGGCAGCTATTTTAGGTTATTGATGTTGTTTTAAAAGAAATTTATTTATTTATTTATCTTATTTATACCCCGCCTATCCCCTCCCTAATGGAGGGCCCTAGGCGGCTTACATTCATGTAAATTCATATATTATACAATCATATATTATTACAATGTTACCGCGCGATAGGGAGGAGGTGAAGGAACTGACTCTTCAGCTGCAGGCATCGGACTACATGCCCCAGAATGCCTCGCTCCGTGCCGGCTGCTGACGTCCAGGAAGTTGTTGTTCCGGATCTGTCGTCCTCCGCCGCCATTGTCGGGATTCCCCAGGTCTTCTTGGTTCGAGGACGACCCTCCGACGGATGCCAGCAAATTGACCCACGTGAGTGGTACCCAATTTATCTATTCACATACAGCTTTCGAACTGTTGGGTGGACAGAAGCCGGGGTGAATGGCGAGAGCTCACCTCGCCACGCGGTTTCGAACTGCCAACCTTGTGGTCGGCAGTCTAACGGCTCAGCGGTTTAACCCGCTGAGCCACCGCGCCCCTATATATTGGTTGTTTTATCCTGTTTTTATTTTGTTTTTAATTGTTACCCACCTAGAGTCATGTATATGAGATGGGCGGCCATATAAATTTACTAAATAAATAAAATACATACAGTATGAGTATAATTCTCTCTCTCTCACAAAGAAAATGATTTTGGTATATAGTCGGTGACACTTGATTGTGAAAAGTTGCCAGTTGCATCCTGACTTCAGTCTCATTTCAAGAGATAGTTACTACCAACATACTTGATGAAGATTTACAAAAAGCAGAAAAAGAATGCAGCGCTTCCATATCTGTCACTTTTTCCTTTTTGTGGCCTGAGAAACTAATTTATTTTTCAGTGACCTGTTCATAGCCTTATAGATTTCTCACATACTGTCAGAGAGTATGGCAGCTTCCAAAAGTTAGTATCAATATTTTATTATGGTCACAGACCAGAATTGCCAAAAGTTAGTATTTAAAAACTGTAGCAAAAAAAAAATTGCAAAATTTTGGAACCACTCAAAACATTCAAAACTAGTTGGAAATCTCCACTGGACTTTTTGTTAGAATGCAATAGAAATATCAAAGGGGGAAATGCGCAGTAGTAGAAAAGCCCCTCTGTAAGCCACGGTCTAATTTCAAATAGGTAGAATGTGAAAAATCAGAACAAAGAAGTGTTTCATACTTCACTTTATCATGGTATGTCACAAGGGGACCATTAAAAGTTCATACTTTGGTCATCTCACAAAAGATATTTTAGACACACATGCTAAATCAGATGAATTGGGATTCAACTCCTAGAATTCTCAACCATCATGACTTCTGATCATTCTAGCTATTAATACTGGAAATTCTAGTTTCAGCCTATCTGGAGGACACCAGATAGAAGAGACTACGCTATGTTAAATATGCATATAGTGATTCTCGGTTGAAGTTAACTTCTGCTTCAGTACTCTCATCTGTTGGCAACTTATAACATTGGAGACATTACGTTTCATTCAACTCTTATAGTTATGTGTGTGCACATACAGTGTACACACACAATAAATACAGTACAAGGTTTTAGGAGTCAACAGAAATATATCCAAAGTAACTGGAAGTTCCAGTATGGAATTAATGAAAACGCAGTTTATAAGACTTTTTATTCTCTCTTTCCCCATACACAGCAGAAAAAAAAGATACAGACTTGTTACGTTTTTAAAAGTATGGGAATTCAGGAAGTCTTGTTCAAGATATCTCAGCAAGATACTGTTCAATACATTTTTTATATTTTATTTATCTCAGCAAGATGTCTTGCTGAGATAAATAAAATATAAAAAATGTATTGAACAGAGAGGATGCACTGAAACAGTAAAACAGACTTCTGTTGTTCTAATATAGGGTTCTGTTTCTTATTGGTATTTCATAAACTATCTCAAATGAAAGTGTTGTTTGTCCTGGAAAGGGACTATACACACTGGATTCGTGAGTGGATTATCTTAATGAAATGAATTTGCAACACAGCATGATCACCTGCACCTTAGTTTCTGCTGCAATCATGGATTCTTCAGAATACGTGCATATGCACAGAAAAGGAAAGTATATCAATTTTGAAATCTACAAGTGAAATATAGGTTTATCTATAAGCACTGAAATTCTGGACAAACTTTGCATTTTACAAATCAAGAAAGAAGTATTCATGGGTATACTGGGAACAAAATGATATATTACTATCGTTTGGATGCTTCTGAATATATATATATATATATATATATATATATATATATATATACACACACACACACTGTATACACTGTATATACTGTATATACTGTAGTATATATATATGGAGAGAGATACTGATAGTCCTTGTTTAGCAACCATAATTGGGACCAGCAACTTGGTCGTTAAGCGAAACATGATTTTACAATTTTACTTCAGCTTTCCTTTGCTTTACAGACTTGCAAAGGTCGTAAATGCAAGGATTGGTCACAAAGTTACTTTTTCATCACTGTCATAACTGTGAACGGTTGCTAAACAAGACAGTCACTAAATGAGGACTGCCTGTGTTTGTGTGTGTGTTTACACAAAACACTTCAATATGCTGGAGATACCCTTGTTTCAGCTGAAAACCCATTTAGACCATTTAAAATAGCAAGATAAGAATGAGATTTGCAAAAATATATGTCATTTACAATTAAAAGTTAATGAACACAAACTAGAGGTTTTACTGGTCATTAGCTTCATAATAATCCTGTGAAAAATTGTTGATTTGATAGTTTGAACAACAATGTTACTCTGAATGGTGAAGCAGGAATATAGACGAAATCATCACTGCTAAATGTTTGAAATGGAAAAGAAAAAGGTATCAGATCGCTTCCGGGTGTTGAGATCGCCGGTGCGCTGAACCGAGCTCTCCGTCTCGGCTCCGCGGCTTTACTGCTTGCAGCGGTTTTAAAAAAAACAAAACCGCTGAAATTTCCTCTCTGAAGAAAAGAGGATCGGAAGATTGACCAAGAAGGGTCTCTGGAATCGCCGCTCTTTCCCAATCCCGGTATTTCCACCACCGGGAAAAGGAAATTGAAGCGGCGAAAGCAACTGGAAGAGACATCGTTGCTCTGCAGGAAGCCGTGAATTCTTTAAAGATAAGTAGCAGCTAAAACTCAACCTTTTAGTCACCAGTTTATGAATGTTTTTTGTTAATAATTTGCCTATTATCAGCTAAGATCTTTCTATGGACATGATTAATAATGCTGGTGTTTTTATAACTTTCTTGCCAAGGAGATTGGGGAAAATGGTGGAAGCTTAAAGATTAATTGACTTTACTTGAAGTTAAAGTGACATTGCCTAACGATGAATGGTTCAATTGCTTAATTGGAATTATTTTGCCCTCTCTGGACTTTGAAATTCATTGGATTAATGGTTTGCTGATTTAAACACCTTCTCCTTTACTTTGAGGCTGCATTTTGTTTTTTGTAAGCTGTTTGAATATTATTTGGAATATATAAAAGATACTTTTTGAATGCCTATGCTTTGTATATCATTTGGATTTTTCCTATTTTTTTGGGATTGTAATTACTTGCTCTTTGGAGAACAAAGACAGTCAGAGAATAGAAGCCTTTCCTCCTTTTTTTTTTTCTGGTTGGACTTGTGGACATAAACTTGCCTGAGAAATTCTGGACTGTTTACTGTTTTCAAAGATATTTTGACTACAATTAAAGAGAACATCTGCTGCATTCTTATCTTTTATTTTTTTTAAGTGAGGACTCTTGAGTTAACTAAAGTACAAATTGTTTTTTTCTTATGACAACTACTATGAAAAGGCAGTTTTATTTTTACTTTTTGTATTTTTTACTTAATATATTGTTTTTGAATAATTCCTACTCCTTTTTCCCCTTTCCTTTTTTCTTTTTTTCTTTTTTTTGGTAGCTTGTTGTTGTTTCCCTTTTCCTCCTGTCTTTTTTTATCATTACAGGAATACTATATACAGCATGGCGACTGTGGCTGCCAGGGTGAAGAGAGACAGAGATAAGGAAAAGGAGAAAGAGACTGGAAGGATATCTACAGACTCCATTGCAACATCTTCAGAACCACCAACATCAGATATGAAAAAAGTATTGGATGCGATTACAGCACTGAATAAAAAAATAGATGATTCAACTGCTACTCTAGAGAAAAAGATGGAAGACTCTATTGTTACCTTAGAGAAAAAGATGGAAGATTTAATTGCTTCCCTAGATAAAAAAATGGACAAAAAAAATAGACAATCTAGGCCAACAAGTAGACAAAAAAATGGAAGCTATGGAAGAAGATTTAAAACAGGACTTCAGAAAAGAAATACAGAATGTCAAGGAGGTAGTGAATAATCTATCAGGGGAACTTAAAGAGACACAAGGACAGGTTCAAAAACTAGAGACTAAATCAGAATCTATTACCAAAGATATGGAATATAATTTAGATGCTATCACACTAGTAGAAATGAGAGAGAAAGAATCTATTTTGAGATTGAGAGGAGATCCAGAAGAATTAAATGAGAATACGAGAGAAAATATAGTTGGTGCTTTAGCCCAATTTTTAGGGATGGTAGAACAAGATCTTGACTCTGAAATAGATAAAATCTTTAGAGTCAATTCACGTTATGCTAGAGAAAAAAAGGTGCCAAGAGATATATTGATATACTTTGTGAGGAAAGTTACAAAAGAACAAATTCTGAAGAAACACTACAATACCAGATTGAATATAGCAGGGAAGGACATAATTGTTCTAAAAGAAGTCCCCCTAAGAATATTAAGAAAAAGAAAAGAATACTCCTTCTTCACAGATAAATTAAAACAAAATAATATACCATTTAGATGGGAAAGAGTAGAGGGAGTATCTTTTATTTTTAAAGAGCAAAGATTTAAAATAACTTCCATCTTAAAGGCAAAAGCATTTTTAGAGAAATATAAAATAGACCTGAGTGATACATCCAAAATCTTGGAGGAAAAGAGAGAGACTTCTGAAGATAAGGATAATAGTGAAGATTTATCGGAGATGGGAGCTTCTGGAGTGGATTTAAGAAAGAACTTTTAATTACTAAAACATTATGGATTATAAATATTTAACATGGAATATCAATGGGGAGATTCCCCCCAAAAAAGAAAGAAAATTTTTCATTTTCTGAAAAAATTGAGATTGGATATAATTTGCCTACAAGAGACTCACATTTGTAAAAAAGATATTAAGTATTTGATTCAAAAACAATTAGGAGAAGAATTCATTTCAGCTGGATCAAAAAAAACTAAAGGGGTAGCTTTGTACATACAACAAAAATTGAATCCCAAGTTAATATTGACTGACGATGAAGGAAGATATATAGCAGTGGAAGTAAATATACAAGGGACTAAAACATTGATGGTTGGACTTTATGCTCCAAATTTTGACAAAGGATTATTTTATAAGAACTTGATGGATAAACTTTTAGATTTATCATATGAGAATTGGTGCCTTATGGGTGATTGGAATGGGGTGATTCTCCCAATGGAAGATAGACATTCGCAAAAAAATGTGAAACCTACTCAAGGAAAACTACCCCAAACATTTTTCGACTTGAAAGACATGTTGGATTTACAAGATATTTGGAGATTTATGAATGGGAACTCTAAAGAATATACATATTATTCAGAGAGAGATAAATTATTTTCTAGAATAGATATGTTTTTGATTTCTAAAAGTTTAATGATGGATGTCAATAAGGTTGAAATATTACCTAAAACTTTATCAGATCATAACCCTGTATTGTTAACTATCAAAGGGAAAAGGAATATATTTCGATGGAGACTAAACGAGTCAATCTTTCGGAAAGAAGATGTTGTTGATACATGTAAGAAAAGGCTAAGAGAATATTTTTATTGAATTTAAATAAAGATACTAGTACTCAAATTGTTTGGGATGCAAGTAAAGCTTATATGAGGGGTTATTTCATTCAATATAATGCTCAAATGAGGAGAAAGAAGCGAGAAAAAATTCAATTGATTCTGGATGAAATTAAAAGAAAAGAGAAATGTCTGAGGGATAAACCGATGGATAATACATTGACAACTCAAATTAAATTTCTACAAAAACAAATATCGATGATTTTGGTACAGGAAATAGAGACCCAAATGAAATTTACGAAACAGAAACATTTTGAATTTGCAAATAAACCAGGAAGATGGTTAGCCTATAAATTAAGAAAACAAAGACAAAAAAATATAATTTCTAATATACAATATGAAGGGAAAACTCTAGTGAATAATGTAGACATACAAGAAGCTTTTCATTCTTATTATACATCACTGTATAAAAAACAAGATGTTCAATTAGCTAAAATTGATGAATATATGAGTAAGCAAAGACTAACTGTTTTAAATGAACAACAAAGAACAATACTTAATAATCCTATAACAAAAGAGGAAATGACAATGGCTTTTAAGAAAATTAATAGTGGAAAAGCGCCAGGACCGGATGGCTTATCGGCAGCTTATTATAAATATTTCGAAGATGAACTATGTATACCTCTTCAGAAAACTATAAATTTGATTTTGGAAACAGGAATTATGCCAGAAACTTGGAAAGAGGCCCACATTACATTGATTCCAAAGGAACAGTTACATTTGAATTCAACAAAGAATTATAGACCAATATCATTATTGAATAATGACTATAAGATATTTACAACTATATTGGCAGAAATAATGAAAAATATACTTAAGGATTTTATTCATCAAGACCAAGCTGGTTTTTTACCCAAAAGACAAATTAGAGACAATGTTAGAAATGTCCTGGATGTTTTGGAGTATTTAGAACAACACAATGAAAAACAAGCTGCTTTGATATTTATAGATGCGGAAAAAGCGTTTGACAATTTAAATTGGTCTTTTATGTTTAGAGTATTGGAGACTATGAATTTTGGAGGAAACTTCATTAAGTGGATTAAATCAATATATACACCACAACATGCAAAAATAATTGTTAATGGAGAATTTAGTAAGCCATGCGAAATACAAAAAGTTACAAGACAAGGTTGTCCTTTATCTCCACTTTTGTTTATATTGGTTCTAGAAGTCTTGCTTAGAGATATTAGACAAGATAATGGTATTCATGGCATTAGAGTCAAAAAGGAAGTTTATAAATTAAGAGCCTTTGCTGACGATCTAGTCATTACTTTAGAGAATCCACTGGATGGAATTGAGTTATTGATGCAGAAACTGAAGGACTTTGGGTCGTTAGCAGGGTTCAAAGTTAATTTACAGAAAACAAAAGTTTTGACTAAGAATATGAATTACCATCAACAAGAGAAACAGAAATGACGGAATACTCTATGGAGAAAAAAGTAAAATATTTGGGAGTTTATTTAACATCGAAGAATGTCAAATTATTTCAAAATAACTATGTTTCACTTTGGACAGATATTAAAAAAGATTTAGATCGATGGGGAATGTTGCAACTATCATTATTGGGTAGAATATCTGCAATCAAAATGAATATACTACCACGAATTTTATACCTTTTTCAAACACTACCTATATTGACATCAGAGGAACCATTTAAACAGTGGCAGAAGGATATCTCTAAGTTTATATGGCAAGGGAAAAAACCAAGAATAAAATACAAAGTCTTGCAAGATTCAAAAGAAAGAGGAGGTTTAGGTCTCCCGGATTTGAAACTGTATCACGCAGCTTGTGGTTTAGTATGGCTTAAAGAATGGATTGTTTTGAAAAATGAAAAATTATTAAATTTGGAGGGACATGAATTAAGATTTGGATGGCATGGATATTTGTGGTATGACAAAGCTACAGTTAATGTGGACTTTAAAAATCATTATGTTAGAAGATCTTTGTTGAGAATTTGGAATAAATATAAATCAACTTTATGTTATAAGAGACCTTTATGGATTTCCACACAAGAAGCATTTTATAGAACAGAAGTAAAAAATAAGGACAAGTGGTTGACTTATAAGGACTTTCTAAAAAAGGAACAAGGGCATTATGTAATAAAATCAAAAGAAGAACTTACTCAAGAAGGATATACTTTTCAATGGCTTTCCTATATGCAACTTATAGAGAAATTTAAAGTAGATTAAAAAAAATTGGAATTTGAACAAACTAAATCAGAATTTGAAATACAATTATGTGAAACTGATGAACACTTAATTGCCAAAATGTATAAATTATTGTTAAAAGGAGAAATGGTGGAGGAACAAGTTAAAGACTGTATGATTTAATGGGCAAAAAATATTGGACATAATATACAATACAATTCCAACAATGGGAAGATATGTGGACTAAAGGATTAAAATTTACTTTGTGTTATAATCTAAAAGAAAATTTCTTTAAGATGATGTATCGATGGTATATGACCCCACAAAAACTTTCAAAAATGTATGGGAATATTTCCAACCTATGTTGGAAATGTAAAAAACAAGAGGGGTCCTTTTACCATATGTGGTGGACATGTGAAATAGCAAAGAAATTTTGGATTGAGATACATTCACTGATGCAAAGTATATTACAAATACGAATACCATTTAAACCAGAATTTTTTCTACTTGGAATTTGGGATGCACTAATAGAAAAACATTTTTTCAGAATAATACAATACATGATTACAGCAGAAAGACTTTTATATGCACAAAACTGGAAAAATCAAAGTGTACCAACAATACAGGAATGGATGTTGAAATTATTAGATATGGCAGAAAATGACAAATTGACATGCTTATTAAAAGAAAATCCAAACCGTTATTTTCTTAAAGAGTGGAAGCCTTTGATGGACTATTTGCAAAAAGCTGGAGGAGTAAAGCTTGCATGGGGTTTCGATGATTAGATTATATATAAATAGTATATATTAGACAAGAAATGTATATGAATGTTATATGAATAGCCAGCATGTAAGAACAAACTATTTTTATTTCTTCCTATGACCATAGATAGATCGGAAGTTATCTAACTTCTATGTTTGTCTTTTCTTTCTCTCTTATACTTTTCTACACTTTTCTTTTCTTTTTAATTTGTATTTCCATTTCTGTTTCATTTTCAACTTTTAACTTTGTATATTTAAAATCTTAATAAAATTTATATAAAAAAGGTATCAAACTTTTAAAAAACAAGAGAATTAGGATCCTAATTTCAACAGGCTCATTCAATCAGGTAAAAGGTAAAGGTTCCCCCCGCACATTTGTGCAGTCGTGTCCGACTCTAGGGGCCGGTGCTCATCTCCGTTTGTTAGCCGAAGAGCCAGTGTTGTCCGAAGACGCTTCCACGGTCATGTGGCCGCATGACGCACGCGGAACACTGTAACCTTCCCACCGAAGTGGTACCTATTCATCTACTTGCATTTGCATGCTTTCAAATTGCTAGGTTGGCAAGAGCTGGGGCTAGTGCGGGAGCTCACTCCGTCACGCGGGGCTAGGGATTCGAACCTCCGAACTTGCGATCTTCCGATCGACAAGCCTGGCGTCTTACCCGCTGAGCCACCACGCCCCCTTCATTCAATCAGGAGCATCTTCCAAATTACTTCTCTGCTTTTGTAGACAGCCACAGACATGACCTTGGAACAATTAGGCAGCAGCAGTTACAAAAACATGTTTTAAGCTGGGAAATGAAAAAACTATTTAAAAAATCACAAACTGGCTCTGCCCTATCTCCCTAGCGTATAACAGGGAGGGGAGGGAAAGAGCAGTCAGGCTTTCAAGATTCTGTTCCTGCAGCCTACAGTATATCAATAAATTATAGTTCCAGTTAAACTTGTGGAGTCTGTTTCTTGACCTGGACTACCTCCAAGGGCTTACAGCCTTTTCTTTATAGCATCATCATTTTAAATATGGAAATGTGAAATATTATCTATTGATAGGTCTCAGCTTTATTGTTTACAAGGCTGGTCTGTAAAGGGACTTATATAAAAAGTGAATGCTAAAAATCACTGAATATTGTTGAAGGATGTTCTCACACTGTAGTAGCAATATCTTAGAATTTTTTCAAACTGATAAAAGTGGTTTACCAGCCATCCTGTGTGTCTTCAAAATAAACTTTGAAGACCAGGGGAACGAATTTTGAAAGAGTGGAAGCTAGAGAGTGGAGGAGAATGTTGTTTTTTAGCTTTTGGCCAGAAGTATAATAAGATAAATATGGGAACAGACCACAAAGACAACATTCTAGTACAGAGCTTTCCAAACTGTGTGTGGCGACACAAAAGTGTGTCGCCACACACAGTCTGGTGTGTTGCCACACAACCCAGAAGCGCTGATCATCATCAGCGCTTCCGGGTTTTCCTGTGGCGACACACCAACGGCGGCACGCAAAAACCCGAAAGTGACAGCAGCGCTTCCGGGTTTTTGCGCACTGCCGCAATGGCGGCACTTCCAGCGGCACTTTTCCCGCGGCGACATACCAACGGCGGTTACTGTCTCGCCGCAGGAAAACTTTGGAAAGCCCTGTTCTAGCACTTTCAACAAATTTAGGAGCCTACTGTATCTTCATGTTTATCTTTTTTCAGCTAATAAAATTATCTTTTGTTGGATGTTACAGGGCTGTTTGATAAATGTTGCTGTAACATTCACATCTGATAAAATATAGTTTATATAACATTTATCTGACCTTCTGGTTCCATTTAGGAATGGTAACTAATAGTGAGTGTGATTGATTTTATAGAAATTGCAATACAGCATATATGGTCATTGCTTTTAGTCAATTCTGATTGGAGTTGCCTGTAGCAGAGTAAGAAAATAAATAAATAAATAAATCTATTAAACAATGTCATTTTATGGGACTGTGGAAGCATTCTTTCTCTCTCTGCACTTGCCCTGTGGAACAGCATCTTTCCTGAAATTTGGATGATCCCAACTCTGCCAACTTTTAGAAAGGCTCTAAAAACCTGGTTCTTCCCCCCAGCACTGGGACACTGGGAGCTGTTTTAATGTGTGGTATGTAGGTAACAGCGTTCCGCATGTGTCATGCGGCCACATGACCGTGGAAGCGTCTCCGCACAACGCTGGCTCTTTGGCTAACAAACGGAGATGAGCACCGGCCCCTAGAGTCGGACACGACTGCACAAATGTGTGGGGGGAACCTTTACCTTTTTTTATGTAAGTTATTGTTCCCAGTGCCATGTATGTTTGTTGCTGATTCCTCTATGTATTTTTAATCTTTTAAAACCTCTGTTGCCTAGCCAGGGTTGCTTGGCAAGTGGATAGCCATATAAAAAGAATGAATGAATGAAAAATAAATTTTTAAAAAATGTTGTATTGCATGGACAATCATGTAACAATTTAAAGCTTCCTTCAAGTGTTGCTATACGCAAATGCACAAAGTGGAAAAATGGTTTGCGTAATTCATATTTCCTAGTCCATACTCTGAACACTCTATTTAATCCTTGGCTTGGCTTTTGCATGTCCCATTAAAGCATAGAAATCCAAGGAGAGGCAGTAATGATAGAGCTGCTTCTTCAATGAACATTTCCAGTTAGATGGAAGCCTATCTAATAGTACCAGGAGAGTTAAATCAGTACAAAGCAAATGTGACTTCAGCAATAGATTGAAAATATCCAGCCACTTTATTTATTATCCCTGTTTCCAACAGATATGGTGCATTTGTAACATAATGTGAGACCTAAATTAAATTTCTTAGGAATTTCAGTGCTGGAATTTCTAGTTTTGCTGGGTTAGTATAAGGCCAAATTATGCTCCTGACAGCAATTGTGTTCAGGACTTAGTAAGGTACATTTTTGTTGCTGCAGGTATAAATTGAGCACCATTAGAATGATGGCATGCTAAATATAGCCCTCATAGATCACTGTGCATTTTTCAGGACATAATATAATCTACTATCTGCACCCAGACACATGATCTAACCTGTATTTATTTAACACCCACTTCCTTATTTTAGGTCCCTTTAAAAAAAACATTACTTCAGTCTTTTCATAATTTATTTCTAATGTTCATTACAGTAAGGTAAAAGAGCCTGGAAATCATGTCTTAATCCAATTGATGTCTGAGACAGTAAAACAGCACCATTTGCATAAAGTAAAATTGATAAATGCCTGTCTACCAACTTTAGGGGATAGTGGTGGTAACTCAGTTAATTCAAGAGGGAAAATAGAGTTTATATAGAGATTGAAAAATATTGACGCCAAAAAGCACCCTTGTCTAACTCCTCTATTAACTGAAATGTCTTTTGCCAGATGACCTCATCTCATATTTATGCTAGAATCCTAACGTATTTTGTATATTAAGGAACAGCATTCAATTAATAGGTCTAATACCTTACACCCTAATTTGCCATTAGAAATTGGGTCATTTTTTAAAACCAACAAATGCAGTATACAGCTTTCTAATTTTTGTGAAATATTTTTCAATCAAGTGTTGCGGTTTTAGTAACCAGTCTATGATGATGGTGTTTGTTGTTGTTTATTTGTTCAGTCGCTTCCGACTCTTCGTGACTTCATGGACCAGCCCACGCCAGAGCTTCCTGTCGGCCGTCACCATCCCCAGCTCCCCCATGGTTAAGTCTGTCACCTCCAGAATATCATCCATCCATCTTGCCCCTGGTCGGCCCCTCTTCCTTTTGCCTTCCACTTTCCCTAGCATCAGCTTCTTCTCCAGGGTATCCTGTCTTCTCATTATGTGGCCAAAGTACTTCAGTTTTGCCTTTAATATCATTCCCTCAAGTGAGCAGCCTGGCTTTATTTCCTGGAGTATGGACTGGTTTGATCTTCTTGCAGTCCAAGGCACTCTCAGAATTTTCCTCCAACACCACAGTTCAAAAGCATCTATCTTCCTTCGCTCAGCCTTCCTTATGGTCCAGCTCTCACAGCCATAGGTTACTACAGGGAATACCATTGCTTTAACTATGCGGACCTTTGTTGTCAGTGTGATGTCTCTGCTCTTAACTATTTTATCAAGATTTGCCATTGCTCTCCTCCCAAGAAGTAGACGTCTTCTGATTTCCTGGCTGCAGTCAGCATCTGCAGTAATCTTTGCGCCTAGAAATACAAAGTCTGTCACTGCCTCCACTTTTTCTCCCTCTATTTGCCAGTCATCAATCAAGCTCGTTGCCATAATCTTGGGTTTTTTGAGGTTTAACTGCAACCCAGCTTTTGCACTTTCTTCTTTCACCTTCGTCATAAGGCTCCTCAACTCCTCCTCGCTTTCAGCCATCAAAGTGGTATCATCTGCATATCTAAGATTGTTAATGTTTCTTCCAGCAATTTTAACTCCAGCCTTGGATTCCTCAAGCCCAGCACGTCGCATGATGTGTTCTGCATACAGGTTGAATAGGTAGGGTGAGAGTATACAGCCCTGCCGTACTCCTTTCCCAATCTTAAACCAGTCCGTTGTTCCGTGATCTGTTCTTACCGTTGCTACTTGGTCGTTATACAGATTCCTCAGGAGGCAGACAAGATGACTTGGTATCCCCATACCACCAAGAACTTGCCACAATTTGTTATGATCCACACAGTCAAAGGCTTTAGAAGAGTCAATAAAACAAAAATAGATGTTTTTCTGAAACTCCCTGTCTTTCTCCATTATCCAGCGGATATTGGCAATTTGGTCTCTAGTTCCTCTGCCTTTTCTAAACCCAGCTTGTACATCTGACAATTCTCGCTCCATAAATTGCTGGAGTCTACCTTGCAAGATCTTGAGCATTACCTTACTGGCATGTGAAATAAGTGCCACTGTTTGATAGTTTGAACATTCTTTAGTGTTTCCCTTTTTTGGTATGGGGATATAAGTTGATTTTTTCCAATCTGATGGCCATTCTTGTGTTTTCCAAATTTGCTGGCATATGGCATGCATCACCTTGACAGCATCATCTTGCAAGATTTTAAACAGTTCAGCTGGAATACCGTCGTCTCCTGCTGCCTTGTTATTAGCAATGCTTCTTAAGGCCCATTCAACCTCACTCTTCAGGATGTCTGGCTCTAACTCACTGACCACACCGTCAAAGCTATCTCCAATATTATTATCCTTCCTATACAGATCTTCCGTATATTCTTGCCACCTTTTCTTGATCTCTTCTGCTTCTGTTAGGTCCTTACCATCTTTGTTTTTGATCATACCCATTTTTGCCTGGAATTTACCTCCGATGTTTCTAATTTTCTGGAAGAGGTCTCTTGTCCTTCCTATTCTATTGTCTTCTTCCACTTCCGCACATTGCTTGTTTAAAAATAATTCCTTATCTCTTCTGGCTAACCTCTGGAATTTTGCATTTAATTGGGCATATCTCCCCCTATCACTGTTGCCTTTTGCTTTCCTTCTTTCTTGGGCTACTTCCAGTGTCTCAGCAGACAGCCATCTTGCCTTCTTGGTTTTCTTTTTCTTTGGGACATTTTTTGTTGCCGCCTCCTGAACAATGTTGCGAACTTCTGTCCATAGTTCTTCCGGGACCCTATCTACTAAATCTAGTCCCTTAAGTCTATTCTTCACCTCCACTGCATATTCCTTAGGAATATTAGTGAGCTCATATCTAACTGATCTGTGGGTCTTCCCTATTCTCTTTAGTCTGATTCTAAATTTTGCAATAAGGAGTTCGTGATCTGAACTACAGTCAGCTCCAGGTCTTGTTTTTACCGACTGTATCGATGTCCGCCACCTTTGGCTGCAAAGGATGTAGTCAATCTGATTTCGGTGTCGACCATCTGGTGAAGTCCATGTATAAAGTCGTCTTTTAGGTTGTTGGAAGAGAGTGTTTCTTATGCACAGTGAGTTGTCTTGGCAAAATTCTATCAGCCTATGCCCTGCTTCATTTTGTTCTCCCAGACCATGCTTGCCTGTAATTCCAGGTGTCGTTTGACTACCCACCTTAGCATTCCAGTCTCCTGTAATGAAAATAACATCTCTTTTTGGTGTATTATCCAGTAGGTGCTGCAGATCCTCATAGAACTGATCTACTTCTGCTTCTTCAGCATCTGTGGTTGGGGCGTATATTTGGATCACTGTGATGTTAAATGGCTTACCCTGAATTCGAATTGAGATCATTCTATCGTTTTTTGGATTGTATCCAAGCACTGCTTTAGCCACTTTATTATTAATTATGAAGGCTACTTCATTTCTTCTGTGGTCCTCTTGTCCACAGTAGTAGATCTGGTGGTCATCTGATGTGAAGTGGCCCATTCTAGTCCATTTCAGTTCACTGACACCCAAAATGTCTATATTTAATCTTGACATCTCACCAATAACCACATCCAATTTGCCCTGGCTCATAGATCTTACATTCCAGGTTCCTATGGTGTGTTGATCTTTAGAACATCGGATTCGTCGTTGACCACCAGCACCGTCAGCCGCTAGCCGTCCTTTCGGCTTTGAGCTAGCTGCGTCATCACATCTGGGGCTAGTTGAACGTATCCTCTGTTCCTCCCCAGTAGCATTTTGACCATCTTCCGACCTGGGAGTCCCATCTTCCGATGGTATACCGACATATCTCTGGTTGTACTGATCCATTTAGTTTTCACGGCAAGAATACTGGGGTGGGTTGCCATTACCTTCCCCAGGGATCGTATTTAGTCTGACCTCTCTGCCATGACCTTCCCGTCTTGGGTGTCCCTTCACGGTTTAGCTCATGGTTTCATTGAGGTGCTCAAGCTCCAGCACCACGACAAGGTAACGATCTCCTTTGCTGGAGTCATGATGGTGTGGCTGGCTCTAAATCCAGCCTCTGAACTGCCAGGATTTTTTTGGTTGTATCCAGTCCATCCACTTCTCACGTAAGTGTTTAGCACTGACTTTATTCACAACACAGAAGCTTATAGTGTGATCTTACTTGCCTTTCTTGTATAAGAAAAACATCATAGCAGTACCCCACTCATTTGGCACATGGGTAGTGGCATTAACTACAGTGAATCAAGGGGCCTGCACAGATGCCCATTATTCTGTCTTATCAGTTCAACTATTTATTTATTTATTTATTTATTTATTTATACTGATATTTATACCCCGCCTATCCCCTCCCTAACGGAGGACTCTAGGCGGCTTCCATACATATACATTTTTCATTATACAATTCATCAAATTTATACAGTGCAATAAATCGCGCGCGTAAGGGGAGGGGGTAAGGGAACCGACTCTTCTAAGGCTCCGGACTACATATCCCAAGATGCCTTGAGCCGGCTGTTGACGTCCTTGTAGATGTTACTTCCGGGTCCGTCGTAAGCGCTGCCATTCGATCTTTCCACCGATCTTTTTCCTCCGGTGGAACCGACTCCCGACAGGATGCCAGCAAATTTCTCCACTTAAGGTGGTACCCATTTATCTACTTGCTAAGCTTTCGAACTGTTGGGTTGACAGGAGCTGGGACAAGCAACGAGAGCTCACCTCGTTGCGCGAGGATTCGAACTGCCGACCTTCCGATCGGCAGTCTACAGCTCAGCGGTTTAACCCGCTGAGCCACCGCATCCCATAAACTATGATATATGTTGTCATCTGGGAATCTCAGCTGGCCTTCAGGGGCACTGCTCCACAAGTGACCGGATGTGAGACCCTGTTTTTGAAGTTGGGTTCCCGAGAACAGTTGGGAGTGTTGCTACTATACCAGCCTCCCTGCTGTGTAGCAACCTCCCTGCCTGAGCTACTGGAGGCCATCTTGGGGTTGGTGGTGGAGTTCCCCAGACTTATGGTTCTGGGAAACTTCAACCTGCCATCCCTGGGGCGTGCCTCGGAGGTGGCTCAGGAGTTCATGACTACCATGGCAGCCATGGGCCTGTCCCAGATTATTCAGGACTCAACTCGGGACAGAGGCCTCACCCCGGACTTGGTTTTCTTGTCAGATCAGTGGCAATGTGATCTGAAGGGAGAGTCACATCTGTCCCCTCTGTCATGGTCAGATCATGCCCTGGTGGCCTTGAGTTTTTCTTATGCTGGCCTCCCGCAGGGAGGCAGGACCCATTCAATTGGTCTGCCCCCAGCAACTGATGGACCCAGTCGGGTTCCAGTGGGAGCTGGGGGCCATACCCGAGGATCTGCTACACTGTCCAGCGGAGGCCCTGGCTGCCACCTGGAATACAGAGGTAGCCGGGGCCTTGGACAGGATCATGCCCATGTGACGTCTCTTGCCTCATCAAACCCGATACCATGGTTTACGGAGGAGCTGAGGGTTCTGAAGAGGATTAAGAGATGTCTAGAGTGCTGCTGGAGGAAAACAAGGACTGAACCCAACTGAACACAAGCTAGATCCACTATTAGGGCCTACCTTGTGGCAGTAAGAGTGGCAAAACATCAATATTCCTCCACTTTTATTGCATCTGCAGAATGCCGCCCAGTGGCCCTGTTTAAGGTCATTCAATACCTTTTTGGAAAGTTGGGCCCAGTGACCCACCTTCAGGGCTGCGCAGAGGAGTTTTCTGGGCATCTGCAGGATAAAATCACTCAGATCTGTTCCAAGTTGGATTCCAAGCATGCGGCATGCTCTTTGGAGGTGCCTGGGGAATGTACTTACCCGGTTATCTGGGAATAGTTTGATCCTGTTGGGCCCGAGGAAGTGGACAGGGTACTCCTATCAGTAAATGCCACCACTTGTCAATTAGATTCGTGCCCCTCCTGGCTGGTGAAGGCAGCTCGGGAGGTGACGTGTGGTTGGGTCCAGGCGGTGGTGAATTCATCCTTGGGAGAGCGGGTGTTCCTGGCTGCCTTTAAGGAGGTGCTGGTACACCCCCTCCTCAAGTAATCATCGCTGTACCCTACCGTACTGGACACTTTCCATCCAGTCTCCCACCTCCCCTTCTTAGGGAAGGTTGTTGAGAAAGAAAGTGGTGGCGTTGCAACTCCAGAGGATTCTGGATGAAATGGATTATCTAGAGTCCTTTCAGTCAGGTTTCAGGCCTGGATATGGGACAGAAACAGCATTGGTCACACTTTTGGATGATCTCTGGTGGAAGCGGGATGGGGGCAGTGCATCCATCCTTTCTCTTCTTGACCTCTCAGCGGCTTTTGATACCATCGACCATGGTATCCTTTTGGGGTGACTCAGGGAGTTGGGGGTGGGCGGCGTGGTTCTGCACTGGCTCACCTCCTTTCTCCAGGGCCGGTCCCAATTGGAGGTGATAGGGAGCGAGATCTGACCCACAGCCCCTCCTTTGTGGGGTGCCGCAGGGTTTGCTACTTTCCCCGCTCCTCTTCAACATCTACATGAAACCACTGGTGAGATCATCCATCACCACGGGACGAGGTATCATCAATATGCAGATGATACCCAACTATACATCTCCGTCCTGGGTGATGTAAGTGATGCTGTGACCACCCTCTCTAAGTGCCTGGAGGCTGTAGGGGTCTGGATGGGGAACAACAGGCTTAAGCTGAACCCTGGTAAGACAGAGTGGCTGTGGGTTGGGGGTTCCTCTGCATCTGGGAACTTACCATCTTTAGCTCTGGATGGGGTTGCACTGCCCCAGACAGACCTGCTGCAGAATCTGGAGGTCCTCCTGGACTCACGACTCCTGCTCAAAGAGCAGGTGGCAATCGTGGCCAGGAGGGCCTTTGTTCGACTTCGTGTTTTGCACCAGTTACGCCCTTTCCTGGATCAAGAGGCCCTCCGATCAGTCACTCATGCCCTAGTCATCTTCCATGTAGACTACTGCAGTGTGCTCTACATGGGGCTACTCCTGAAGAGCATCCGGAACCTACAGCTGGTCCAAAATGTGGCCGCGCAGGCAATTTTAGGTGCACACGTGACACTTCTGCTGCAAGAGCTGCATTGGGTGCCACTTTGCTTCTGGGTTCAATTCAAGGTGTTGGTATTTATTTATTTATTTATTTATTTATTATTTGAATTTATCCCCGCCCATCTCCACCATGGTAGACTCTGGGCGGTTTACAATCACAATATAAAAAGTTAAAAACCTATACATCTAAAAACTACTATAAAAATAAAAAATAAAAATCCAAAAGATGGTATGTTCTTAAAAGGAGGATATTACTAAGCTAACCACCCCCAGGAGGAACTATTATTTCCTTCATTCCAGGCAAGGTGGCAGAACCAGGTCTTTAAAGACTTCCTGAAGGCCAGGAGCGAGGGTGCCCATCTCACCTCAGGGGGCAAGTTATTCCACAGGGCGGGTGCTATCGCAGAGAAGGCATGCCGCCTCGACCCTGCTAGATGGAATTCTTTTAATGATGGGATCCAAAGCATGCCCTCCCTGCATGATCGGGTGGGGAGGGTAGATGTGATCGGGATGAGACGGTCCCTCAGATACCCTGGTCCCATGACATGTAGGGCTTTAAAGGTGATAACCAACACCTTGAATTGGACACGGAAGCAGACTGGTACCCAATGCAGCTCACGGAGTAGCGGTGTTACATGTGCTGATCTTATAGCACCCAGAACTACCTGTGCAGCCGCATTCTGGACCAGCTGAACCTTCCGGATACTCTTCAAGGGTAGCCCCATGTAGAGCGCATTGCAGTAATCTATATGGGAGATGACAAGGGCATGAGTGACTGTTCGGAGGGCCTCCTGATCCAGGAAGGGGCGCAACTGGTGCACAACCCAAAGCTGTGCAAAGGTCCTCCTGGCCACGACTGCCACCTGCTCCTCGAGCAGGAGTCATGAGTCCAGGAGGACCCCCAAGTTTCACACTGAATCTGAACAGGGCAGTGCCACCCCATCCAGCGTTAAAGATGACAACTTCCTGGGAATCGAGAGGCCATCAATCCACAGCCACTCTGTCTTACCAGGGTTCAGCTGAAGCCTGTTGTGCCCCATCCAGGCCCCTACAGCCTCCAGACACTGAGAAAGGGTGTCGACTGCAACACTTACTTCATCCGGGACGGAGATGTACAACTGGGTATCATCAGCGTACTGGTGATAGCTCATCCCGTGGTGACGGATGATCTTGCCCAGCGGCTGCATGTAGATGTTAAATAAGAGAGAAGAGAGAACTGAACCCTGCGGCACCCCACACAAGAGGGGTCGAGGGTCAGATCTCTCCTCTCCTATTACCACTGATTGAGAATGGTCCTGGAGGAAGGAGGCGAACCAGTGTAAAATAACGCCGCCCACCCCCAACTCCCTGAGCCGCCCCAAAAGGATACCGTGGTCGATGGTATCAAAAGCCGCTGAGAGATCCAAGAGAGCGAGAATGGATGCACTCCCTCCATCTCGCTCCCGCCAAAGATCATCCATAAGCGCGACCA
The DNA here is from genome assembly GCA_023362775.1 of Charina bottae. NCBI lineage: Eukaryota > Metazoa > Chordata > Lepidosauria > Squamata > Charinaidae > Charina > Charina bottae. The sequence goes on along the minus strand of JALMGJ010000001.1, from coordinate 233,364,513 downwards.
ATGCAGTCTCTGTCCCATATCCCAACCTGAAACCTGACTGAAAGGGGTCTAGATAATCCGTTTCATCCAGAATCCTCTGGAGTTGCAGCACCACCACCTTCTCAACCACCTTCCCCAAAAAGGGAAGGTGGGAGACAGGAAGAAAGTTGTTTTATGTGGGGCAGCACAAGAGAGCCTCAGGTTAAAGGTTTGTTTAATATAAAGGTTAAAGGTTTAAAGGTTATTACCTTTAAAGCCCTACATGGCATGGGTCCAGGTTACCTGAGGGACCATCTCATCCCCATTACATCGACCCGTCCCACCCGGGCATGTTAATGGCATGGACCCCGTCCATGAGAGAATGTCGATTGGCAGGGTCCAGGAAGCGGACCTTCCCTGCTGTGGCCCCCGCCCTTTGGGACACTCTTCCCCCAGAGGTGAGGCAAGCCCCCTTTCTCCTGACCTTCCGAAAAAAGTTAAAGACCTGGCTCTGCCATCTCGCTTGGGGCGGGAAGGGGGATAGTCAATCTTGGGGGTGGCTAGCACCTTAAAGTGGTCATCATATACGTATGGATCGAATTAGAATTTTTATCTGCCATCTTGATCACATTTTATATTTTATATGTATATTTTATGTACCATATTTTGTTTTTATTGTATTTTAATCTTTTAGTTTTATTGTAAACCGCCCAGAGTCCCTCCTTTGGGGGAGATGGGTGGTGGTGAAATTTGATAGGTAGGTAGGTAGGTAGGTAGGTAGGTAGGTAGATAGATAGATAGATAGATAGATAGATAGATAGATATAGATATAGATATAGATATAGATATAGATATAGATATAGATATAGATATAGATATAGATATAGATATAGATATAGATATAGATATAGATATAGATATATAGATAAATTCTTATCACTTTACATTAGGTAAATTAGGCCCTCCAGATCTGGGCTGAAAAAATCTGGGTGACTACTAGATGTCAGCAGAAAAATACAGAAAGTTCCAACCACACTGCTATCTAGTGGTGTTTTCAATGCAGATATAGCAGTCCTACTTTAAACAGTTGGGTCAAAGAGACTGCCTCTGATGTTACACATGGCCCATCTCCTTCCTGCTGCTTATTACAAAACAAGAAGATCTAACTTGGAGGCTCCCTCTATTTTCTTGGGAAATACACACTGGAATTCCAAAACTGAGCAACTGCACAAGTACAGAACTTGAACTGGAATTCATAATCTGTCCTATACAGTAGTAGATCTTCTATTTTGTTTGGCCCAATTCTTAAGCATTTTTTCTACACTGAGCTGTGTATATTGTTGCATCTTATACAACTTTTCATTTTTAACTTCATCTCAATGTACGTAACCAGTAGATTTGGAAGATTTTACTTGCAAGCATTTTTACATACACTCAAGAGGTAATATTAGCCTGGTGTATTAAATGAGAAAAAGAATTTATTGTATAGCCACTCCTCATTTAGCGACCACCCCAGTTAGCGACCATTCGCAAATATGACGGTAATAAACAGTAATAAATTTATTTTCCAACCACTGCGTGCATTTACAACCAAATTTTATGCGCTTGACAACAACACACACCGGAGTGAGAGTAATGCTGGTGTTGCTGCACGGTAGATCTTTATCTAAATGAGGCAGCAGCAACCAGCAATCTTTGCAGCGTCTCTGTCTCTATCTCAGTCACATGTTCACTTAGTCTCCATTTCGCTTAACAACCTGGTCGTTGGAACAGAACTCGGTCACTAAACTAGGAGTGGGTGTATAACTAACATCAAATTTCATGATTTGTCACTGAATGATAAGACAAAGGCTGTCTTGAATGAACAGTATAGCTATACAGTAATATGGTCTGTATTCACACTGAATTATTCCTAAGAATAGCTCAGAATAGTAAATATTAAACTTATATTCTTGGCATCATCAGTACTTATGTGAAAAGTAATATTTTAGCAGAAAATACTTTCAAAATAAAATTACAGTAATGATTTTCCAATAGTCAACTTTGTAGATACTATTTAATGAGCTGGTGCTTAAACTTTATATTCTGAAACCCTGCAACTATGCTTCTATTAAGAGAGAAAAAATGTGTACCAGTATCAGTAAATGTGTAAAACTGGAAATTAACGATTGTATTAGATGGCTATTATAGTGTGCAAATACATTTCATCTTCAAACAATCCTCAGAGCAGCCGCTACAGAACCCACAGGTAAACAGACACTGTTATCCTAAACTGTTGTGGAAAATCAAAGTATTAGTGAATTGCTTAGGGAATCTAAATACAAGTTATCCAAAAATGTTTAGCAGGAATATGTTCCCTTGTGTGTAAAGCATCTTTGCATAAATATGAAATATTATTAGGAAAACTGTCACTTTGTAGTACATTTTCTAGGTGAAAGAAAGTCATATTGCTTTCCTTTAAAAAAAAACTGGCTTTCTCTAACACATAGTCCATTCTGCACACTGTACATTGTTTTTATCTATTCTGAGCCACCCAGAGTCGCTTAGATAAGATGGGTGCCATACAAATCAAATCAATAAATAAATGAATATGCTTCACACACCATTCTAGGACATCTCCAAGATGGATCCACAAAGAAAATGATTTGCACATGTCCAGAATTCAGGACAGTGTTTCAAGTCTCTATCTAAATTTTAAAATAACACATTAATTAAAATTAATATTTTTATACTTTTAAAAAATGCGTCAAATCTTATGAGATTGCCATTTTTCTTTTATAGTTCCCATAGCCTGAAAGTATTACCAACTCCTGATTTAGTCGATCATGCCAACAAATATATGGACATGTTTTCATATGCAGATCCAGCAGCAGACCAGAATGGAACAATACTGGTTTTCAAACAGCTACACATCTAAATGAAACAGTGTTTGGGCATTATTACACACTATATAAAGATACTGGTATGTGGAGTAATCAGAATAGGTATATATCTAATTCTAATTCCTATTTCTCTGAAAGATTTTTTCTCTATCATAGAACTAACAATGGGGACAAGCCTATTTATTTAAGATCCAATAATACAGTAAGAGGTAGCTGGCATTTCAGCAACTGTGGGGCTTAGGTAGAGTGCAAATTAACTCAGTAGTTTTGCCCCTCCACGTATAAGGCAGTGCACTGTCCCATGTGCCAACCTAATGGCATCCATGTAGGTCCACTGGATAAGAGTAATTCACACCAAAGGACCATTTCAATTTTTCTAGAGAGTTTCAAATGTTGTCATAGTGTTATATTAAAGGCAATGTCACCAGAGTTTCTTTTTCCCTTTCCAGTAGTGCACTGCTTCATGGCTGTCCAAGTAGGCCCACATTCTGAGACAGGAGAATACCTGACTTGCTTGCACACCTGCTGAGAGTTGTGCGGTCATCCATCCTCCCACCCTCCGTTCTCAGCAAGAGCAAGACCTTTGGGCCAGGAAGAGCGGTACAGTTGTGGTTAAAGGTAAAGGTTCCCCCCGCACACTTGTGCAGTCGTGTCCGACTTTAGGGGACGGTGCTCATCTCCGTTAGTTAGCCGAAGAGCCAGCGTTGTCCGTAAGACGCTTCCACGGTCATGTGGCCGGCATGACGCACACGGAACGCTGTTACCTACCCACCGAAGTGGTACCTATTAATCTACTTGCATTTGCATGCTTCGAATTGCTAGGTTGGCAAGAGCTGGAGCTAGTGCGGGAGCTCACTCCGTCACGCAGGGCTAGGGATTCGAACCTCCGAACTTGCAATGTTCCGATCGACAAGCCTGGCATCTTACCCGCTGAGCCACCACGCCCCAGTTGTGGTTACTGGCAGGCAAAAGAGCCAATAGGCTGGTGCGGAGGAAGTGTCACCACAGTGTTCATTATGTAAAAAAGGGTGAGAATTGCCAAGAGAAGACCTCAACTGTTGGCACCTTTATCCAGAGCTGATTCTGGAGCCACAGAGGGTTTATTAATTGCCAGGTGAGAAAATTCTGATCTGAAAATTCCACACTGTGGAACTAGGAAAAGTATTTTTTTAATACCTAAAATAGGAAGTTGATTGTATACATCAGATTATTCCTGTCTATTCCAGTAGTCTCTTCTAAAATGGCAGTGGCTTTCAAAAGTCCACGGTTTTCCATACCAGCTACTGTTTGGCCCTTTTAACTGGAGATACCGGGATTTGTACAAAAGAAATTCTGTGTACAAAACATCTGTTCTACCACTATCCTATGGCCCCTCTCTATAGGTTTACTTACCAGAAGTGGGATTTATATCAGCCATTTTGGTTGCAAGATTGCAAATCAGGTATTAGTTACAAGAATTTTATTCCACTGTATGTCTGAAATTATTTCTGGGAATGTAAACACAGATTTTCTCGATCACTCAATAGATAGATCTCAGTCTTGTTTAAAATATGAAACTACTTGTCCAGGATCTAAAATTTTTACCATAGGAGAAAGGGTGCACCCTGGCCCCCTCCAATTCCTAGACTTAGAATTGTAGTGTTATATATTTTGTTATATGTTTGCTCTTGGGTCATACATAAATTTTGATTGATATTTATATTTGTATACCACCAAATCTGCCCAGGACTCATAGATAAACTATTAGCTCTGTTATATAGATGGTTGCTAACAAACATTTCCTTGATTTCAGTAGGTGGTTGATAAATTGGAGATAGGTTGTCAAACTCTCTCTTTCACACACACACACATACACAAACATATATAATTGCACAATGTGTAATGCTTTGATTCCAAAAGTATGTTTTGAGAGCATGTGGGGGTGAGAACAAATCTGCTTACAACTCTTTAAAGCAGCTGTGTTTCTTCCCAGGATCTCATGGCAGCTGCAGATCTTGGGAAAAGACACAGCTGCTTTAGAGAGCTTCAGACATGTGATATATTCATGTTCTGTGTATTCTGCAGCATCTTCTCCAAATTATTTCTAAAGTGCTGCACAGCCACTCTTTTATAATTCATTTTATTTTTATTACATGAATTCTGATAAAGTATTGGCATTTTTTTTAGAATGCTGACATTTTCAAATAATAAAATATGAAATTTGCTTAATCTCTGGATATAAAATAACTGACCAATTAATTCCCAATGGAGTCTTACTTATATACAGGAACTGCACTGTGCAAATATTGAAAAATTAAGATTTGTGTGCATGGCAAAGCTCCTTTAATGATGAAAATGTTTAAATCAGGATCGGCAATCTTTTAGTGGCTAGGTTCTGCCCTTTAAAAAAAGGGAGAGCTGTAGTGATAAGAATCTAATAATATGAAAATGGATAAAACCAGGATTTTCAGAAGTTTGTGTGTGTGTTTCTGTGTGTACTATTAAACTTACCCAATGGTTTCTTCATCATTTATTTTTATTTATTTATTAAACAAGTTTATAAGTCGGTGACTCCGGGCGGCTTACGGAATTAAAAACCATAAAAACACAATACACACCCCACGGTGGAAGCAAACACGTTCATATCAGCCACTTGATTGGCTCCGAAGCAACCTGGGGTCATCCTCCGAAGCAACCTGGCATCGTCATCATCATCGTTGTCATCATCATTAATTTCCCACCAAAACTTGGAAGGAAAATGCTCTTGCGATTTGGCAGTTTAAGTTAGGAATGGGAAACAGTGAACAGATATGGAAGTAGGGAAGTTCACTGTGGTAGCCCTAACTCCCTTGCTTCTAACTTCAGTTTTCTGATGTGCCCCGGAAGCGACCCTGGAGGAAAAGCAAAAGGTTCGCCTGTCTTTTTCTTTGATTAGGCCGAGCAGCTCAAGTGCAGCCACTGTCACGGGGCTGTATGCAAATAGCAAGAAAATAGGAATTTCGATAGACGGCTGTCAATAGCATTGACAGAGTTCCACTCCAAGCAGCTGGAGTATGACATTCAGATAAGGTCTTCCTCTGAATTCATCTTGCTTAGCTGCAACTCTTCCTTTGAATATTTCAGCCAGCAGTCATGCTCCTGCATGATGAAGGAGTTACATTACATAAGTTAATCTCTAGCTGCTTTTGCTGCCTTCGTGCAACTCTTAACGCCCCAGAAATATGGATGCCAAGCAGGAACTGAATTGCCTGTCATTTACCCATTCAAAGATTAAGGCAGCCTTAATATTGTTACTACCATTTTTAAATGTCAAGAACTGAAAATACCTTTATCCCAAGTGTAATATCAGACTTCATATTCGGTGGCTCTGAATTGCAAAGATTTAACTCGTTTCTAATAGCAACCACATTTGCTTCTGTCATAGCTTGGAAGCTCGCTCTTGCTGCATTCCTATCAGCCTCCTACTGCACAATCTAGTCTTTTATAGCCCATGTAACTCACTAACCAGATGATTATTGGGTGATTTTTTTTAATGCTTAATGATTTGCACATTTAATGGCTCATTTTGACTTTTGCAGTTCAACATTTTCAGATTTAAAGAGGCCCTTAACCTGATTTATTAAAGATGATTGACAAGGACTGTAATCCTAGCTCTTATAAACAACTTCAAGCCAATGCCCAAGTTATCTGCGGATTTCCAGGACAATTGTAAAATATTTATATGGATCAATCCATCTTCCGGAGTGCTCTTTTTCAACATAAAAGCAGCAGTCTGCCCTGTTCTTGTGGTAACAATTGCACTCTGACCTTTGCAAGACAGCTTATTCGTTATTCCTATCATTCTCACGGATGATCAAAATATTACAGCAATGAAATTAGATGACTCCGAAAAATGTTTCAGATGGAGCTTGACTACACCCACACCACATTTGCTAAAGAGCAACTGATATGTATGCTAGTAGCCAAACACTTCCATTTCAAAATGGTTCATCTGTTTCATTATAGGTAAGTGCAGAGATGCAACCATTTAAATGAGAAATTGTTACCCTGAGCCATGCTTTACCATTCATTCCTATTTAAAAATCAAAGAAGTAACTGTTTTGGTTTTACCCAAGTTCTTACGTGTTCCCCGATGTTAACACTGAGAATACAACGGGGTCTCTTCCTTCCAACCCATCCCATTTGGCTTCCTACCCATTTCCTGTCCAAATTCTCATCATATTCATTATATTTATAGTGTTCCTCCCAGCTATCTACTTACTTGCTTTTTGCCTACAGTGATGTTAGGAAGGAAAGAGAGATATCACTCTGGTACTGGCTGAGGATTAAGCAGATTGCATATCTGAAAGATGCCACAGACAGCCTATTGAGACTCTCTTCTCCTTGGGTGGTTCATGGGATTTGGACAAGGCAGCAAACTTTCTCAGTACTAACTCCCACTTTGTGGAATACTCTCTCTCCAGAGATCTGTGCGGTTTCTACCCTCCTTGATTTTCATCAGCAACAGAAAAGCCTCCTTTTTCAACAAGCCTTTAGCCTAAGATGATCAGGTGCACACCAGTAATTTTTGTTGTCAATTATCGTACTGAGTTTAAATATCTCTTGTACACCATTCAGAGCCCTTTGGGATTGTGGCAGCCTAGAAATACCATTAAATAAATAAATGTGATATAAGATCAATGGGCAGAACAGGATTTTGTAAATATAAATAAACAATGACTCCAAATAGCAATATATGTCAGCGTTTAATATTGGAAAAGTCTGATCAAAGATCAGATAAAGAATGTGGCTCTGAATATTCCATAAATACATCAACCTCAAACCGGCCAATTATTAGGGAACTGGGGAAACAAAACCGTCTGTGCTGTTGAATAATAATTTTTCATTCACATAAATCCATTCTCACATTGTTCTCACACTCCATTGGGTTTCCCAGAATAAAAACTCTGCCATATTTCCCAGCTGCATCCACATGGTGGGGGCCAAGATGATGATGAATATACTTGCAGATCCAAGTCCCGCCCCTTTGTACTCATGTATAATATAATTGGCACCGAAAGGAAGGGCTTTGATCTGCAGTTGCACCTGCCGTATTAGTCCTCTTGGCCCCTTATTGCAGCTCCTCTGGTATTTCCCATGATAAATAAAAATATGCCCTTTTTGTTAATTGGATACGTGGACATACATTTGTGCTTATAAGGGTGTGTTAATATTTTAAAAATTAAGATAGAATAATAATTAGGAATATAAATTAATTGTGTAGCGACTATATGAAAAAGTGAATCTAATAAATGGATGTACAAATGGAGATACAAAGAGAAAAAATAGCCCACATGCTGTGAACTGAATTTCTATTATGGCCTTGAAAAATCTCTTGACTAATGCAGAGCAAAGGGGTGGGATGTACACAAATTCTAAAGCTGACTTATTTGTCATATTCAATTTATACTGTGATCCTGGTGTATTTAAAATAAGACTGTCCTAGGTTGTATCAACCCTATTATTCATTTTTGAAGCTTTAACTCTTTGCTTGTTTTTTAAACAAACTTGAAGCTGTGGCAAGACTTGCTGTTCAATTCTTATTTCATAAAATATAGCTTGCTAAAAATATAGTCAATTATTTTGCTATATACTAAGTTTTGACTGAGGATACGCCTGGAAATCATGCCTTTTCTTATGCCACCTTTCATCTCAAATAAGTTACTTTTCTCTCTCTCATTCAAAAGAAGTTATTTATTGAGATCTAAAATAAGAATTTAATAACAATCTTAGGCTGGGATTGAAAAAGAGCAATATTTTGCTTTGTGCTTTCCCTTTCTCAGTTGCCAGAAATATAAAGAGAAATTTTATTGCAGGAGTAAAGAATCTATGAGCCTTATCTTTCTTCAGCTAAAATTCCCATTACATTCAGTACACTGAAATCTGAATAGACAGATTTCTCACTCCTTGTTAACTGTGTCAAATTTCCTTGTAAAGAGTGCTCAGAGGTAGAGTGCACAATTTGCATGCAAAAGATCCTGGGTTCAGCCCTTGGCATCTGTGAGTCTAAAATCTTGGAAAGCAGTTGCCAAACATACAGTATATTAACCAACCAATTAATCAATATTAAGCAAGGTGGACTAGTGATCTGATCGGATGTAAGGCAGAACTCTACAGTATGTTTCTTTATCCCCATCACTGATAAAAAGCTGTACTTGTTTTGTAATATTGCATGTTTGTAGGTAGAACAGTCGTCTATACTCCAATGCATTTATGATAGCATTTCTTCCCCTGCAAAACTGCCCAAGGCTTACGTGATTCTAACCAGTTCCAGAAACTGAAAATGTTGTTCCTCTCCCTCTGGAGAGGTATAAATCTAAAAAACAGTTATTACATTCTTCCCCAGGCACTTCTGATGGGACAAAAAAAATGCTGCCCAATCCCATGTTCGTGGCCCTTGGAGGTTTACAAACAACTGTCTGCCGCAAAAATCAGTCTAACAATTAAAATTATTTTTAAAACAGTAGCATAAGCATGCTGATTAATTATTCTCTTTCTCCTGCTAGAAACCTCCTTCTGTATGGCAATTCATCAGCCTTAGGAGCAGCCTTAGGATTTTCAGCCAAGTATGCTGAGTGACAGGTTGCAAGCCGATCAGTCTTGTTCTTGTAGAACAACCCAGCTGCCCTCTACAGCAGCTTCTCACAAAGCTTCCATAAGAAATAAACAGAGCACCAATTGCCATAAATATATAACTCCGTCACCAAAACCTGTAGAGCGCCCAGGCAACGTAATAAAATGCACCTGCAATGTGTAAGATTCCAGTATCAAATGCAAGCAGCTAAATATTTTGTTACAATAATCATAGCTGAACAGTGAATTTAATTTTACTTGAATGACTTTGCTTATTCAACCCATTAGCCAATTAGATTATGCTGTACGGAATTGATTTGATGCATTATGTGTCTGCTTTTTCACTCCTCGCCTTCCCATCCCTCCTCCTTGAAAATTCTCTAGGCCAGACAAGGAATTCATTTTTAGGAAGGATTTTGGATGATGACCCATAGTCTCTGCTTTTGTTGTTTAAAAAAACATACTGTTTTATATACCTTCATTCAGAATATTTTTAAGAAGTTATTTTTAACAAAATAAATAAGTTTGAAAATTTTTATTCTAGTGTGGCATGTTGCTTAAAAACATTTCAGGCAGGCATAGAAAAAGAAATAATGGAATCAAAGATACAAATGTAATGGTGTGCAGAACTAAGAAATGTGAAGCAAGGAGAATATATGGATTTTGTCATGAGAAGTATTGTTCAAAAGTGCATGGTAATAAACCCCTGCAAATCAGCCCTGATTCAGTTCAGATTGGATATCTGAGATTTGAAGGGATTCAGTTCAGTGTTGTGACTTGAAGGCACAGTAATTTCAAGCTACTTCAGGATTCAAAAAAAAAAATTGTCCATAAGCTATATTGAAGCTGTTTTAATTTTTGGTTGAATGGGATAAAACTGGCAAGGATGACAATTTGCCCAGAGGACATTAACCCTGCTAAGTTTCCTCTGGATACTTTCAAGAGTTTTACCACAAAACAATTCTGAAATACTGTATCCCCCACTATCACTTTTAGGACAGAGATAGCAGGAATGAGGACAGTACAACAGCCTCCCTAGTATCTAGGTAAGATCCTACAGAGAAGCTGTACTTAATGTAGAAAGAGTCATGTTCCCACTTCTTTTTTTCAAAAATCTCTTATTTCTCCTCTTGAGTTTCTGGAATGCTGGGCTTGGCATAGCACAGGAGAATGACCATTGACTTCCTTTTTAGAATAGTACATTTTGCTGCTCCTGTTCACATGGTTTTCTAGGATGCAGGTGGGTTTCATCAGTGCTTTGGGGGAATGCCAGAATGAGCGGGATACATCAGCAAAGCTAGGCCTATTCTGGGGACCACTCAGAAGAAATCCCCGACTGTCCTTTATGGCAAAGTGTAGCTTTACTGTATCTGATCACTGGATTTTCTGGGGTGCCAGAGAAGTGGGTGTAGTTGGATAGAAAGTTGCTCCCCTTCATTGGCCATACTCACTGTTAATTAATTAGCACAAGCAGCAGAAGTAGGCAAAGAAAGTGGTGTCCATAGACCTGTATCTTAAAGGCAGTAAATTTTTAGACTGGTACATGTTTAGTACCCATTTACAAGGTATTCCTCGGGTTACGACGGCAATTGGGACCAAACTTGCTGTTGCTAAGCGACATGGTTGTTAAGCACGATGTCGCATAACTGGGTTGCTTAGCGACAGCAATTCTGGCAGTCCCAGTTGCAGTAGTTAAGCAAGGACCGCTGGGTCGTTAAGTGAGAATCTCACATGACTGCGACTTCCAACTTCCTGGTGACTTCGCCATTGACTTTGCTTGTGGGAAGACAGCAGGGAATGTCGAAAATTGCGATCACATGGGGACTTCCCATGGACGCATGGCGAGCTGAACACATCTCTGTGTATTGAACGAGTGGTGGTTATGACTAGTCCTCGAAGTTCTGGCAACCTGGGTGCTTGGCAACCAGCTCGCACTTATGACGGTTGCAGCATCCCACAGTCACGTGATCACAATTTGCAACCTTCCCTGCTGACTTCCCACAAGCAAAGTCAATAGGGAAACTGGCAGGGAAGATTGCAAGTTCCTCGGGTAAATCTCCTCCACCTGCGCACCCCACCTCGCAGCAGCCACCCCAAGCTCCACCATGCTCGCGCTATGTCTCCCCTGCTGTTCACGCACCCTCACGCATCCTCTCCCAACCAGCAGCAGCCACCCCAAGGCCACTCACACTGTGCCTCCCCGGCCACCTGTGTACCCCCTTGCTCCCTCTCCCACCCGGTAGCAGCCACTTACCTGCCTGCCGTCCTGCTTGCAAACCACCTGGGACTTTCAAATTCCTGCTGGGTTCCCCACTGACTTTGGTTGTTGGAAACTGGCAGGAATTTGCAAGGAAGTGCTTGCTTAATGACCCACAATCAATGTTAACAATGGCAACAGGGACTGCAAGGATTGCCATCACTAAGTGATGCGGTCATGTGACATTGTGCTTTACAGCCGCATCACTTAGTGATGGAAATTCCGGTCCCAATTGCTGTTGTAACTCAAGGAGTATCTGTATAACTTTTGAAATATTAAAGGAGATCTTTGAAGAATGGGGGCAAAAGTTAGTACCCACAATATCAACAATATCAGTAATGATGCCTGCTTCTATGGATAAATTATGTCTAAAGGATGTTAAAGATGGAATGACAGGTGTGAAACAGATGCAGAAATAGTAGAATCAGAAATATTGGATTAAAAAAAAGAGTGGATTACAGGACAGAGAAGGCATTTAAAGTGGAACAAGTGACAGGCCAAGAGAATGACCCAGATAAGGACTCTTTACTGGATATACAAAAGAAGCTGGCTGAAGTTTTAAAAATTAAAGGGGAAATACAAATGACAAACCAGGAGAATGACCTGGATAATGAATTTTTATTGGATTTACAAAACAGGCTTGTTAAAGCCTCAAAGATGCCTATGTGATGGGATAAAGAAGAATTGTAGACAGATCAAATTCTACCACAATATTTGAATGAATTAAAGATTAAGATTTTCAGAGATAAAAGGAAGGAATAAAAAGTTGGTTTATTTCATCAAGGTTAAAATAAGACATGTTTTTATGAAATTTTGGCAAGCAGTTTTGTGTGCTGCATAGAAGGACTTTGCTCTTGCCCCCTGACTTCCTGCTTGTTTAGGCTTAGCTAATACCTTCTTATGGAAGTTACTCAGGAGGTTTATTTATTTTTATTTTTAATATTTATCCCACCTTTATTATTTTTATAAATAACTCAAGGTGGCAAACATACCTAATACTCCTTCCTCTTCCTATTTTCCCCACAACAACAACCCTGCGCAGTGGCCTTGTGTGCCACGCTAAAACCAGGAAGCACTGATGGCACGCCGCCGCGCACCTCTGCAGGGGTGGCGGCTCACCATCAGCACAACACACAGTGTGGAAAGCTACGCACTAGACCAGAGCTTTCCAAACTGTGTGTCGCGACACCACCCGGAAGCGGCGGCACACATGCACGGCGGCCGTCATGCACGCACGCCCCCCACACCGCCGCCATGCGTGTGTCGCCGCCGCCACCGGGTGTGTCGCCAGCGGCGGCGCTTTGGAAAGCCCTGCACTAGACAAACTGGCTCTACAGTTTTTCCATAATAAAAATCATTTTCATATAAACTAAACCACCAGATGTGCGACCCCAATACATCTAAGTCAATGGTAGGAAAAAAATGGAATAGATGATCCACTCACATAAAGAAAAAACAAAAATAACAGTTTTATCCAACTTTTTTTCCCAAACCCCATATGGTTACTTTCCCAGTGATCTTAAAGTTACAGTGACCTCACAGATATTTCCAGCCATCTCCACAGGAGGTGAATCAGACTATTATTTTCACAAAAAGGTTACAACAAATATTTGTGTCCCAGTCTAAATGAGCTATAATCTACTGTTTTCAGAATAAGCAAAACAACCCCATGAAGGACATGGCTTGATATGCAAATATTAACATCCTTCTAACCACCCTTTCAACTAACAGTGATTCAGCATTATCTAACTCAGGAAATGCAACAGGTGTGTCATTTATACAGAAGGGAGACATTAACATTCTTCTCCCAAATCCCTATCTTGACTCTTAGTCATTTTTTTCAGTCAGCAATGACCTCAATATCATTTTCCCAGAAATCTCTGCAGGAGCTAGAATAGGCAAGGCATTTCCATGCAGAGAAAGAATGAGATTACAATTTTTCTTTCCTAATTCCAGAAAGGATTAAACAAATCCTTAGTTGACATTCTTCCATTAAGGCAACAACAAACCCTGGATGATCTAAGCCATCTCTATAAGAAGAGGAACATATGGGTCATTTGCATATGGAGAAAAATTAACATACTTTTCTGACATAACAACTATACTTGAAGGCAATAATGACCTCAGTGTCTTCCCATCTATTTCTACTGGAGGTAAACAAGTTGGCCATTTGCAACCAGAGAAGGGAAGAACTAGAACTTTTCTCTCAAAGCCTCAGCAGATCACTCCTGATTCAAAATACATGTGGTTTTCCGGGAAAATGTTTCTTTGTGAGCTTGCGATTTAAGATGTGAAGGCAAACTGATTCAATCTGAGTTGCTTAAAGATTTGATCTGATTCACCGGTAGGCAACAATGTGAAAGAATTAAAATGCCTTCACCTGTTTTAATGTTTGGCAGAATCAGATGAGAGTGCAAGCCACAATGGAGTAAAACAAGCATTTGTGGCCTGTCTGATCTTAGTTCTGGCCCCTTTGTGCACAAGGACTACAACAATCAAGTGAGGCCTGAACTGTTGAAATATGTTATTTGAAAGGGTAAAGTCACATGGCAGAGGCCCTGCAAGGTGTAAAAATTGTTCAGGCTCCAACGGTTTTTGGACTGAACAGATAACGAACGGTCCGGGTCTGAGCATCAGGTGATCCAGACAGAAAGAATATAAAAAGGAGATTTTTCTCTCCAAGCCAGGCTTTCCAGTTTTTTCCAGTGTTCCAATTTGGTACTGCTTTTTTCAGCATTATTTAGCCTGCCTTGGTCAGCCTTTCCAAGCCAGCCAGCCTTTGTAAGCTCAACTCTCTACTGCTAGTATTCTCTAGCCTTCTCTCAGACATGCTTGCGTTTTGCTGTCTGGTTAGCACTGTGTGTGTGCATGCTATTTTGTAAATCTATGGGAACGACCTCTTCCAGGGCTCTGGAAGAAGAAAGCTATTTATATTCTCTGTTTTGAATAAAAGCAACAACTTTGAACTTTCCTAAATGCCTGGCATCATCATTGGCCTAAATCGCTTCTAAACTCTGCACATGCTCAAGAACTACACAACACCAATATAAACTACCATTAACTGGGGGGAAAATTAATGTGTAGGGCCTTGCATTAAGTTAATTAAAACTTATTGATAGAAAGAATAATTAAACAAAACTCACAGGGTCTAATCTTATATGTATCAGGGCTCTTTACTCCCAGTCAGTTTCAGATAATAGTAAACCTAGCATCATTTAAGCCATCTTTAAGGATATAGAGCTAATAGGTCAACTGAATCTAAATGAAAACAAACAATAGTCAAATGCTACCTTGAGATCTCTACTATTACTTTATGCTTCTGCAATAAAAAAGTATCTCCAGATTCTTTTGCTCATCTTTACCAAAGTGATAATTACTTGTATCCTATATATAGCCAAAAAAAAAGTTAATTATTTTGCAACCTCATCTTGATACTTTCCTAGATGTTTTTCAGGCAACAGTGAGTTTTCAGCCATCTCTACAGTAGGTGAGACAAATGTTCATTTGCATACAAAGAAGGGATATTTTAATATTCTCCTCTCAAAGCTCCAGCAAATCAGCCCTAATTCAATTTGAATTGAAGATTTGAGATTTGAAGAGGACATCTTTCAATTTAAATTTGCAATTCAGATTTTGAGGACAAACCAATTAATTTCAGCTGTTTTGAGTTTCAATACAGAAAAAAAATCATCCTTGGGCTTTAATGAAAAAGCATCAAAGCACCTGTAGCCGCTTCAGGTTTCGGCAGGATAGAGTGAAAATGTTCTTCAATATCCCTATTCCTAGGAGGAGTAAAATGAAGATTTGGATCCATGTCCAGTGCTAACCCTATTTTTTCAAGGAGTACAATTTGGGGCCTGGCTTACAGTTAACCATGACCTGTTTTTCCCAAAAGGAGTGAAAGAAACATGGGGGACTTGGGCTAATATTAATCATGGCCTGTTATTCCCAGATAGAGTTAAACAAGCATAATTTCTGTGTCATCCCACCCATCTGCACAGATGAAACCGGCTGTTTGTTTGCATACAGCGGAGGAGGAAATGCTAATTCGTCTTCCAAACCTCCATCATGAAAATCAGCCTTGATTCCACTGAAACTGAAGATTCAAGTTTTGAAGAGAGCATGTTTCCATGTCAGCTTGTGATTCAAGGAAGAGACAAGGATTTTAAAAAATCATTCATGGACTATAAGGGGAAGCATCAGAAAGCTTTAGCCATGATCCCTATTTCAACAAGAAATAGTCATGTTCCCCTGTTCCCCAAAGGAGCAAAAGTAATTGTGGTGCTGGCTTTTTAGCCACTGCCTCTGTTCCAAAAAGGAGCAGAACAAACTTCTAGAGCAGTGTTTCTCAACCGTGGCAACTTTAAGATGGGTGGACTTCTCCCAGAATCCCCTAGCCAGGCATTCTGGGGAATTTTGGGAGTTGAAGTCCACCCACCTTAAAGTTGCCATGGTTGAGAAACACTGCTCTAGAGGTTGTTGTGGGTTTTCCGGGCTGTGTGGCCGTGTTCTGGCAGTTTTGGTTCCTAACGTTTTGCCAGTCGCTGTGGCTGGCATCTTCAGAGGACAGGAGCACAGCTAGAAGATTCTCTCTGTGCCCAAGTTCTAGCTGTGCTCCTGTCCTCTGAAGATGCCAGCCACAGCGACTGGCGAAACGTTAGGAACCAAAACTGCCAGAACACGGCCACACAGCCCAAAAAACCCACAACAACCATCGGATTCCGGCCGTGAAAGCCTTTGACTACACTGCTCTAGAGCTTTACCTAATGTGAGGCAGTGCCACAAACAGCCATAGCTCCTATTCTGAAGAAGTAACTTTTCTCATCTTTAAAGCAAAACACACACACAAATGACAAGGCCCATTATCACATCCTGCTCTTATACCTTGAAAATTGGGAGAAAGCACAACCATTGCCTATCTCCAATTAAAAGAAAGCAAAGAGTTAAGGTTAACAGTTAAGGATCATTGACATCTTGTTCTCTGTCCTGCTTAACAGCAGCAAAACATATTTAGAGTCAATCTACTCCCTAAGACATAGCTTCCCAAACTGTGTGTCGGGACACGTTAGTGTGTCGGCTGCAGTGTCTGGGTGTGTCCCTGCTGCTGCCGCCTCCGAGCCCTGCCAGGATTCCGTGCAGGTCCTAGTGCCTGCCTTGTGCCCTGCTGTAAGAGTGTGTCGCGAAATGATGCCCTGGTGTAAGAGTGTGTCGCAAAATGATGCATGTCTAAAAAGTGTGTCACCAACATGAAAAGTTTGGAAAGCTCTGGTATAAGGTATAGACCTTGAGATATGCAAAATTATGTGGTCTTTCTGACCCATCTATTGCCAGGCATGTGTACAATATGCCCTGCCAGGATTCCGCGAAGATCCTAGTGCCTGCCTTGTGCCTGGCTGCCTCCAAACCTGCCCTGCCAGGATTCCACACAGGTCCTAGTGCCTGCCTTGTGCCTTGCTGCCTCCAAACCTGCTGTGATTCCACGCAGGTCCTAGTGCCTGCTTTGTGCCCTGCTGTAAGAGTGTGTCGCGAAATGATGCATGTCTAAAAAGTGTGTCACCAACATGAAAAGTTTGGAAAGCTCTGCCCTAAGATTTAATTTTACACCTGCTCCAGGCAAACCAAAGGAAAATCTTTCTTTTTATCTTTAACTTTTCAAAAGCTCAGAGCTGGTTGCATTGAGCTTCTTTTAAGCAGAGAATAAGGGTAACACTGATTAGGAAAATACTTTTCCAAATTGTTCAGCAAAAAAAAAAATGTAAGGAGACATGTCCAGAAATAGACTGTTTCCTGTCCCATTCCCAGAAAAGTGAACTTTAAAGGGTAGTCCTCTTCTCTTTAAAATTAATAAAATGAAGAATTGAGAGATTGACGAAGCCAAGGTTAAGCCTTGCAGCTTAGAACAACAATGAGTGTTGCAGAAATGAGGTTTGTCCCAATTTAATGTACAGCCTGCACAGACAGAGTTGGAAGACTCAATTAAGCCAATCATCATCACTGTTGAGAAAAAAGCAGCAGCAAAGCATATGAAAGACTGAAGATAAGCACATATTCTACGCATTCAGCTTGGGGTGCTCCACAATTGAGAGGTTCAGTTTCAGGAACACCAGTTGCTCCTCAACTCAGGTCCCACTGAGATGTGATGGGATGCCACAACATAAACTGTTCGGCTAAACACCTTATACACTCTTATGCAATGTTTCTCAACCTTGGCAAGTTTAAGAGGGGTGGACTTCAACTCCCAGAATTCCCCACCCAGCCACGCTGGCTGGGGAATTCTGGGAGTTAAAGTCCACCTCTCTTAAACTTGCCAAGGTTGAGAAACACTGCTCTTATATTTTAGCCAACACCTGCTCCTTTGTTACACTGTTCAGGCAGGTAAATTGATTAAAGGCAGCATCCCTTACATCTGCTTTGTGATGAACCTCTGTCCTGTGACATTTTAGACTCTAGCATTCCTACCATGCTGGCTAGGGAATTCTGGGAGTTGAAGTTCATACATCTTAAAGTTGCTGAGGTTGAGAAACACTGAGCTGTACAGTCGGGCTCCAGGCATCCACTGATTGTATTGTCTTTCAGGCTGGGGATGGATGCATCAAGGTAGATATCGAGAGAGATCTCCATGATTAAATTATGGAGTACATACGCATACGCATATGAAGGAGCACAAACTTACACACACTCACTCAGAGTTACAGACACTTGCATACACAGGGAAATACAAACTAAGGCAAACAGGTTCACAGAATACATAAGGACACTCTGTAGGCTGCGATAGAGGGCAATAGAAAGAGACCGTTTTTGCAAGAGACAGTGGAAGAAAATAGGTACAAACAACAGGGAAGGAGGACTAGAAAGACAAGATGTGCAGCCAGTATTTTTTTTTCCTCGTAAGGAAGTAGCTGACTTTCATTATACTATTCTGTGCTGAACTGAGTTGGGTATAAAGAATCAAATATATTTGAAAATGGATTGTTTGTTTTGTGTATTTGTGCTCTGATGTCAATTTCACTGTTCATCACCTTTTTCTGATTTTAGGAATTAGTTGACTTGGAAAATGCTTATCACTTGGCACCAGTTAAGTGATCAAACCTGGAAGAAAATGCCCATTGTTCTATCAAAAATGGGCTGTTGATGGGGCCCTTACAGGGAAATAGGTGTTAAAGGGTCATATTTTAGACAAAACTCAGTCATACTTCATACATTTGATATGCTTATGGAGGTTACCTTATGGGTACTAGAACTTTCAGAAAATGAAGGTAATGTAAAGATCCATATGATTTTCTAATATGATATCCCAGGATTTACCTTGATTAGTGCAACTTTTTTATTCTTATGCTTTGAACCTAACAACATTCTCATAGAAAACTTGTATGGATACTATGAATCCATATCAATTTTCATGAATTTCTGATAATACATTTAGAAGAGCTTGTTATAACTATTGCACAGTGCACCTGAAGAGTGAATGAGAGTCTGTAAGCTAATTCATATATAAATTTTAATAGTGTATTAAGATCATAAAACAATTTTATTTGATGCTCAGCCCTGGGAAGCAAATTTCTGTGTTTTGATTAATCACTATAACTTCTCCACACTTTTAAGACTCCTGCTTAAATCGTAATAAAGCTGATTACTCATCACAACAGATTAATGGAGTCTAAATTAAGAGGCAAGGTAAATAAAATGGCAAATTGCAAAGGTTTGGTTGGGAAGGAGAAAATGAGATATCATTTAGCACAAAATGCACTTGGTATGGGCCCTAAAAGTACTGTAGATCCATTGAATCCTGCAGATATCCTCAGTGGACAGAAAGGAGTGTCCATCTATGAGAAGAATGTGAAACTCAAGCCCACAGCTTACAGCAGTCTGTAGCTTGAATCATGTCAACTGGATTTCTATTTTCTCAGTGGAAACGTTTCGCTCCTTATCCAAGGAGCTTCTTCAGTCTGAGCAAAGTTGGTAAGGGAATCCTAAATATGTTTCTAGGTAGCTGTGCGACCTTACACCTGGGGCTAGGTCATGGTTATATTGAGATGTTATTTTTAAGTCCTTTTATCATCTAAAGGAGGATCGTTAAGATCACCATGCTGCTGTTGAGCTTGTGAAATGGTCTTAATCTTCCTAGGCACAGAAGACAAAGCGGGGAGGAAGATGGGGGAGAGGTTGTGCCTGAGGCCCCCACCTCTATTCAAGGAAGGATTTTCCAAGTTGGCATAAATGGATTCCTTGACCCCTCTCTCAAACCACCTATCTTCTCTGTCTAAAATGTGAACATTTTCACATTTGTTATAAAATGTTCACATTTTAGACAGAGAAGATAGGTGGTTTGAGATAGGGGTCAAGGAATCCATTTATGCCAACTTGGAAAATCCTTCCTTGAATAGAGGTGGGGGCCTCAGGCACAACCTCTCCCCCATCTTCCTCCCCGCTTTGTCTTCTGTGCTGGCTCTCAGCTGGCTCTTACCAGTCGAAAGGAAAATGTTGTTTGCGATCTTCTGGCTGCGAGCAGCCGTCCGGAGGACAGATGGGATGATTCCAAGTATTCTCCTTGACCCGGAGAACGTTTCTGGGCTTCAGGAAAACCTGCCTGAGCCCGAAAAAAATTACCGCGTTGTCAGCTCCGCCCGCTGAACCAGCGGGCACAGCCGTTCAGTCCGCCATTCCCACCGGAAGCCAAGTCTTTCCAAGAATAAACATTTAATTATTTCTGTGGAAACAGCTTCCAAACAAATTCTGTTCTCCTACATTTCTTAACTAGTCATTAAAAACGTTTCTCTCCTAGAGGCTACAGGGATGTTACTTGGTCAAGAAATAATTGGAAGAGGCACACTTATTTTGGCTTCCCTGAGGTGTTGTGGCTAACCTTATTAGCTAAATTAGCAACTGCGAATTCTGCTCAGGAGCAATGTATTGAAAGCCCAACATTTTTAAAAAATTGTCCCTAGCTTCTTGATTTCACCTTTCCTTCTTTCCTTTTTTTCTCACGTTTTCAGGGTGCACTCTGAGGAGGAACCCTGTGCGGCTGTTATTCATGACTTCTGCTTTCGTTTTAAATATTGAACGTCTGCCCAACAGCCTAGCCTAAAATGTCTATACAGCTTTGGGACTTTCATGAAAAATTCATTCCCACCATAGCAATTTGATGAAGCCCCAAACTGGCAGCTTTACACACAACAAAATTGCATTTTTTCCCTGTAGCAGAAGCAATAATTGCAAACGCCAAACAGTTTCTAAAATGGAAATGTGCTATTTCTCATGCAAAGAAATGGCTCCTTGCCCCCTGCCCCTTGCCCCACTTGGCTTTTGGAAAGCATGTAATTCAACTAAGAACCAGGCACAATTTAACAGGAATGGACATTTGAATGGAATCATATTTAGTCAGCTAATATAATGGATGTCCTTATTCATATTTTGAAAGCCTTGTATGAAGCATGTTGTGTTACTTGGGTTAAAAAAAAATAGCAACAAGTGTAAGATAAGAGAATTCTGTGGTCATCATTTGCTCTCTGCTGAAAGAGTAAAAGGAGAAGCTTAGCTGCTTAAATCGCTCTGCATCACACAGTGGATGATAATGGACAGAATCACAGACAAAAACGGAGATAGTTAAATTTAAGCAATTTCCTTCCCTTGATTCATTAGAGTTTCCTATGGCATGTGACGGCATTGGCTCATTAGAAAACACATAAAGAGAGGAACAGGCATGGTGCGTGCTTGTTTCTCACATGCTCAGAACTCCAGTTATGCCTCTACCCATTCACATGAGCTTCATCGTCTGCCCATGGCGCCACCTTCCACATTACATCACTTGCAAAGCTTACTTCTCAGCTGGGACTTGCTCTTTGGGTGACCCCTTCTGGAAGGACCATAATAGTTCTCCTTCCCTGTACTCTACAGAAAGGCAGCGGGGTGGGGTGGGGTGGGGACCAGGTATTCCACCAAGAGTTTAGAACCCAGGGCTCAAGTTTTGGCAAAAAGTCTGCTAGGGTTTTTTGTTTTTTGCTTTTTGTTTTGTTTGGCCAAGCGTATTATTACCTTTAAGCTAACAAATAAAGCCATCTTGTCCATGTGCTGAATTGAAAAGATGAGGATTTTTCAGGTTCTTCCTGATAAAACAGGTTTATACAACCGCAGATATGGAATACCACCTGCCATAGATATTTTGCGTAGGCTAATAATGTTGCTACGATTGTTTTTATAAAAAGGAGGAGGGTAGAAATCCTTAACCATCCAGAGGTCTTCCAATAGATTCAGATTTGCCTTCTGCTAGCCCTCTCTTAGAAGCACAAACATGGTACCAAAGGAAATTAGAAGGAAGAAGCTGCAACAGTGCCATGATCTAAAATGCATTTGTGTGATTCTCTGTGCATCTGTTTATGTCTGGGTGGGCTGGTATTCTGTTAGCAACTCAAGCCTGGTTCAAGTGCCATATTCAGGCCAATCTAGGATCATATAGTGAAACCAATTTGCCTTTTGAAATGCTCCTCAAAGTCCACCATTGCAGTTTTGACAGCTAAGAGCCCTTTATCTTGCTTATCTGACAGCATTTGACAGTGTGTCAACCCTATAAGGTAGACCAGACTAAGAAACCCATGCCATATAGGTCAGGACTACTTTTATTAGAAAGGGGTGTGGTGGCTCAGCGGGTAAGACACCAGGCTTGTCGATCAGAAGATCGCAAGTTCGGAGGTTCGAATCCCTAGCCCCGCGTGACGGAGTGAGCTCCCGCACTCTCCCCAGCTCTTGCCAACCTAGCAATTCGAAAGCATGCAAAATGCAAGTAGATAAATAGGTACCACTTCGGTGGGTGGGTAACAGTGTTCTGCGTGCGTCATGCCAGCCACAAGACCGTGGAATCATCTTCGGACAACGCTGGCTCTTCGGCTAACAAACGGAGATGAGCACCGGACCCTAGAGTCAGACATGACTGCACAAATGTGCGGGGGGAACCTTTACCTTTACTTTTATTAGAACAGCTATAGTAACAGAGTCTTGCAAATCTGAATGTGCTTCCCCCTCTCTCACTTTATCTTTGTGTGAACTAGGGAGGGGCTTGTCTGAGGCATTTTCTCAAATTAGTTTCTTGGAATGGGCTCAAGCCACGCTTGTCTGACCGTTGCCTTGATAGCAGCTCTTCCTCCCATCCTTCAAGGCCATTCCCTCTTCCCTCTACACAGTGGGACAACCACTGCATTTTAAAATAAATATCTATTTGGCCTTTGCCGTCACTTGAAAGTATTTCATTCCTCTTTAGGTTAACCATATTATAGCTGGGCTGCAAAAAAATCCAAGCAAATACTGAATGGCAACAAAATGTCATCTTGTGGTCATCCAGATGTTTGCAGCCCAGATAGTGTATGCCTATTCTAGATGAAGCAGATGATGTTAAAGAAAGCTAGATGTAAGTATAACATTACTTATATGTCATATTTGAGATAAGTGTAAATATTGTATTTCAGATACTTGAAAGTCTATTATAAGTTTACAATCAATAAAATGTATATCTCTTATTTTACATCATCATTACTTGGTAGCTGATATTAAATAGGCCTGTGTGACAGGTTTATATTTGCACTGCTCTCTTTGGCAGAGAGACCTCAACCAAATCTTTGCAATATCTGGAATAAGCCTTTTCTGAACTGGATTAAAACTAAAGGTGATGGAGCCAGCCACCTTCTGCTTTCCTGAGTAAGAACACTGGCCCTTCAAGCACTCCCTTTCAATTCTTAATCAGGTGGTT
Source organism: Charina bottae (assembly GCA_023362775.1). Taxonomy (NCBI): domain Eukaryota; kingdom Metazoa; phylum Chordata; class Lepidosauria; order Squamata; family Charinaidae; genus Charina; species Charina bottae. The sequence goes on along the minus strand of JALMGJ010000001.1, from coordinate 233,341,088 downwards.
GGGAAAGTGGAGTAGTTTTGTAAGTACTGCCAAAGGACTATTTAATGTCTGAATAAAATTTGCTTTTCAGAGAGATCTGTTCAAAATAAAATACCCTAATGGTGAAATTAAACAACTTTGATTTAGGGATATAATTCTGCAAAAATAATATTGAACTCAGTCTTTCTTTTCCTATGCAAATTGTGGAATTCTCTCCCTGTCTATGCTCCCCTGGTTTTCTCTTGGTTCTATATTAAGTATTATGCAATCACTGCTCTGTTCTCTTTCTGTGACGTTCCTTTGTATTTGCCATCTGTTTCTCCCTTGCTTGTTGACTCCCACTGTCATTTCTCCATCACTGTTCTTCCTCTGCCATTTCTTGAACCATTATTAATATCAGCCAGGCTGTGTCAGGCTTATCTGTCATTAGAGAACTTAAGGGCCTAATCAATGTTGATGGTTTCTTCACAGGAATGAATGGTTAGAGATGTGCAGAGATTATCTCTGAAATACAAAATTCCACTCCCAGCTAAGGATGCAGGGCTTGTGCGGAATATACTGCAAATCTGGGAGGAAAAAGGTGGAGAAAAAGACAGACAGCGGGTGCTGAGCATTATCCATATCTGAAAGCAAATTGAGGCACAACCTAGGTCTTTTTGAAGATCTCATCAAGAGTATGGTTCAGTATTTGAAATTATCAGATGGATCCATTATTTTCCTTAAAGACAATACAACTAATTGGTTCAAATATAACCCCCAGATTTAATTCAGCAGTTTGGGATTTCTCATTTAAATGGCTACTAACTTGATGCCAATCAAAGAGAATGCAACGTAATGTAATGAATGTAATGTAATGCAACATCTAGAAAGGATAGCACTCCCACGCATACAACCCCAAGTATGGATCCGGTATGTAGATGACACCTTCATCATAATAAAAAAGGAACAACTAGTGGAAACACATGAAACCACCAACAACATCTTCAAAGGAATAAAATTCACAAGGGAAGAAGAAAACAACAACACACTACCCTTCTTGGACATCCTCATCAGTAGAGGAAATGATGGCATTCTAGAAACACAAGTCTACCGGAAATCTACCCACACTAACCAAGTGCTCCACTACCAAAGCAATAACCCAACCTCCCACAAGAGGAGCTGTGTAAGAACACTATTCAGATGAGCACAAACACACTGCAGCAACCCAGAACACCAGAAAAAGGAAACAGACCACTTACATAGCATCTTCCAGCAAAACGGATACCCACACAACTTTATCAAAAAGTGCTTGACCACTCAACCCACCACAGCAAAACCAACAGAAGCTACAAAAAGGATTACACTGCCATACATCAGAAACATCTCAGAAACTACTAATAGACTCTTACAACCACATGGCATCACCGTAGCACATAAACCAACCAAAACCCTTCAGAACATCGTAAGTAACCCAAAAGACCCAGTAGCCCAAGAAGAAAAAACAGGAGCTATCTACAACATACAGTGTAAGGATTGTAGCAGCCACTATGTAGGACAGACTGGCAGAAGACTAGCAGAGCGCATCCACGAACACCAACTAGCAGTCAGAAGACATGATGAAAACTCCTTAATCTCACAACACATGGACAGACTCAACCATACTTTCAACTGGGAAACTGTGAGCATCTTAAACCAAGCCAAATCCAAAAATGCTAGAGAATTCCTGGAAGCTTGGCACTCAGACAAAGCAGCCATCAACAGACACATAGAGGTAAACAACATTTACATACCATTCGCACTGAAGATGTTGCCTAGCCTGGCAATGAAACGTCTGCAAGAAAACAACAAGGCTCAGAGGGCACCAAGGACTCCACAATTAACTTGATGGTTAAAAAAAAATCCAGCACAGGAGGTGAGAAGTAGATGGGAGTTGGGGGTATGTTTGAAATTAATATTCTGCCCCTAGAGCTCTCTGGGATCTTAAAAAGGCCCCATGTACAGGTATCTTTCTCTGAGGATCTGATGTGGGTCAGGGTACCAGTTGTCTTGCAAGAGCACATGAAATCGTGTCCCACAGCATTTCAATTCATGAGGAGATGTGCATTAAAGTTGTTGGAGCTTCAGAGGAACTTCCTAGAAAGCAGAAACAGTAATAAGTTTGGAAAGGCAAATTGTGATTGTTTCTCTGATTAACATAAAAAGATTGAGAGGGAGAGCAGGGTAACATCTGTTTTGTTTTCCTTCTAATTCTAGATATATACTAGAATCAACCCCACAATGTCCTGTGACTATTAAAACATGGTACACATACCTTCTAATTTTCTGATCACCCTTATGGGCTTCTTCTGATGAACAAGTTCATGTGCTGGATTTAAAGGAGTACATTTAATGCAAAGGTATTTGTTTTCTTCCTTTTCTGAAAGAATATTTGCATAGGTGCTTGGTTTCCATTCATAGACCGATAAGGACATTATCGAAAAAGAGTACTGTAGGTCCACAGCCTATTTTCAGTTGAAAAGGTTCATGAAGTCTGTATCGGCTTCCCCCGTGGTAAACAAAATTTCTGGGCCAAGGCAGCCATTTTTGAATTTGAGAGTATGTCACAAGAAATTTCACAAAACGGCCCCATGGCTTGGAGCTTGGCCAGTTCAAAGCAGCACTGCCATTTTGGGCAGAGCAAATTTCGAGATATCCTTTTTCTAGAAGAGAAAAGTGGTGAGGTGCTTCCCTGCCCAAATCTTAAAAGATTCACTGCCACTCTGTTTTCCACAGTATCTACTCTCTAAGGCAATCGTTCTTTTCCACTTAATGGTTAGGTAGGCTCTGAAAAAGCTAATTTTATTATTGGTTGGTAGATTAAATGCACATATTGCACTGTTCAGGAGACAGAGAAGTAGAATGCAGAGCTCCGCAAAATATTTCTGATCAAGCAGGAAAATGCAGTGTTCTCTTGAATATCCCCATCTTACGAGCCCATGCTGAGATGAGTAGCACAAGAACACAATGGTGTTGCTATGAGAACATAGATTAGATTTCTTGTATGTTACCTATTACTGCTTTTCCATTGGCCATATTTAATAGAGAGGAAAGAACAAATGTATCCCGGATCATTGCTCACTTGCACCAATGATCACAGCAGGAAGAAGTTTTGGCCACAGAAGCTTGTGAGAATTTTCTACATCAAGAGATTGTGTGCAGATGTAATGAAGAAACAGGACATAAAAGGTTATGTTCCCTTGAATTTTAACATGGTTCAACATATTTGGGACTGTTTTCAGTCTCAAATCTGTCATCTTTGTCTTCTGCCTCCTTCGTTAGTTTTAAATCCTGCATTTTTTTCCAATACCAATTAGTCACAAAAAGCCAAACTTAGTGTAATTTAATGACATTAAGACTGGGAAGTCCTACACTGTCTAATATTTTCCATATTAAAACCTGCACATTTATTTTATTTGCACAATTCACGTCATGGCATAGCTGATGATTTTATTATTGTTAATCTCCTCTGCTGTTGTAGCATTGTCCATGGTTCTGAAACTGTATTTCTTACATATTTTATAAATTGAAAAGCAGGATAAAATACTTTAAATAAAAACAATTTGACAATCCAAGCATATCTACCCGTGTCCAAAATTATGGAACTATTAATTATAATATAATTTCCCAAGTGTAGATCCCTGGGGATCTGATGGGCGGTTCAGACAAGGCCTTAATTGCAGCCTAGAATGGGCATGTGTCACTATGTGGCCTCTCCCTGTCCTCTGATCCCAGGGTGCACCTTGGTTTATCTCTAGGAGATTGAGTAGAAGTCTCACCTAGAGCACCAATGGAGGAAGACAAAGAGCAAGTCTGATTAGGTTAGAGCCCATATTCAAGACAACCTCATGGCAATAAGGGCAGTGAAACATCAATATTGCATCAATATTACTGCATCCTCCAAGTGTCTCCCAGCAGCCCTGTTTAGGGTGACCTGCTCTCTCCTGTGGAGGGACAGGCCACAAGATCATCTGCAGGGCTACTGGGAGGAATATTCTATCTGTCTGGCAGATAATGTCATTCAAATCCACTCGATGTTGGACTCCTACTGGTCAGGTCAGGTTGAGGTGCCTGGGTTTTGTGATACGATATGGTGTGAACTTGTTTCAATGACTTGATAAAGTGGACAGGATTATTTGGACTGTCAGTTTGGCCACCTGTTCATTAGATCCAGGTGTTAAGGCCATCTGGGAGGTGACTTGCAATTGGGTCCACGATGTGATGTTGGCCTCTATGAGGGAGGCAGTGGTGCCTGCGGCCTTGAAGGAGGTGGTGGTGTACCCCTTCCTCAAAAAGCCATTCCTGGATCCAACAATTTTGGACAATTAGCATACTCCTCTCCAGGACCTTGTTGAGAAGGTGGTTGGACTGCAGCTATTGAGAACCCTGGAGGAAGCAGATTATTGTGCCTGTTTCAGTCAGGTTTCAAGTCAAGAGACAGCATTGGTTGCATTTGTTGATTACCTTTGGACAGTGCTGGGATGGGGGTGATGCATCCATCCTTGGGCTCCTTGATCTCTCAGCAGCTTTTGATTCTGTCACTGATAGTATCCTTCTGGACTGCCTGTGAGGTTTCAGAATTTGGGGCACCATTTTATGATGGTTCTCTTTTGTGGCCAGTTCCAGTCAGTATTGACTTGAGAGTGGGGAGAAGGTTGCTCCTTGGTCCCTCCAATCTGGGGTGCACAAGTTTATGCTATCCCCCCTGCTGTTTAACATCTACATGAAACTGCTGGGTGAGGTTATCCGTGGGTTAGGAGTTTGGCATCATCCATATGCTGAATGAAATCCAATTATATATGTTTCATCCCCTTGTGTGGCAGAGCATCCCCATTTTTGTGAAGTAGCTCTAGAGTGTCATCTTTGTGCTGGCAGTTCTGGGACAGTTTTGGATTAAAGCTAACCCCTCTAACTCCAATGAGAACTAAGTTATGGTGTTTGCATGTAACACTATACTTGCTCATGAGCTAGTTAACTATGTAGTTCAAATAAGGCTTTGTTGGAGTAATGTAGGGACTTCTATTTTCTCAGTGGAAACGTTTCGCTCCTTATCCAAGAAGCTTCTTCAGTCTGAGTAAAGTTTGTAAGGGAATCCTTAAATATGTTTCTATGGTGGCTGTGTGACCTTGCACCTGGGGCTAGGTCATGGTTATTTGAGATGTTTCTAAGTCCCTTTATCATCCAAAGGAGGATCGTTAAGATTACCTTGCTGTTGTTGAGATTGCGAAATGTTCTTAATCTTCCTAGGCACAGAAGACAAAGCAGGAAGGAAAATAGGGGAGAGATTGTGCCTGAGGCCCCCACCTCTATTCAAAGAAGGATTTTCCAAGTTGGCATAAATGGATTCCTTGACCCCTCTTTCAAACCACTTATCTTCCCTGTCTAAAATGTGAACATTAATGTCCTCAAATGAGTGTCCTTTTTCCTTTAGATGAAGGTAAACTGCTGACTCTGGTCCTGTGGTGTTGCTCCTCCTGTGTTGGGCCATCCTCCTGTACAAAGGTTGTTTGGTTTCTCCAATGTAGAGCTCAGAGCACTCCTCACTGCACTGAATTGCATACACTACATTGCTTTTCTTGTGTTTTGGAGTTTGATCTTTGGGGTGTACAAGCCTCTGTCTCAGTGTGTTGGTGGGTTTGAAATATACAGGTATGTGGTGTTTGCCAAATATCCTTTTTATCTTTTCAGACACGCCAGCCATGTAAGGAATGACCAGGTTCTTCCGTTTACTCTGAGTCTCAGCCCTGTCTGTTGATCCTCCTTTGGATGATAAAGGGACTTAGAAACATCTCAAATAACCATGACCTAGCCCCAGGTGCAAGGTCACACAGCCACCATAGAAACATATTTAAGGATTCCCTTACAAACTTTACTCAGACTGAAGAAGCTTCTTGGATAAGGAGCGAAACGTTTCCACTGAGAAAATAGAAATCCAGTTGACATGATTCAAGCTACAGACAATTCCACCTGGATGACTGAGAACCTTCATAGACATAATGTAGGGACCTAACCAATTGCAGCTTATTCAACAAACTATTTAAATCATGGTTTAGTTTGATTAAGGGGCGTGGTGGCTCAGCGGGTAAGACGCCAGGCTTGTCGATCGGAAGATCGCAAGTTCGGAGGTTCGAATCCCTAGCCCTGCATGACGGAGTGAGCTCCTGCACTGGCTCCAGCTCTTGCCAACCTAGCAATTCGAAAGCATGCAAATGCAAGTAGATTCATAGGTACCACTTCGGTGGGTGGGTAACAGCGTTCCGTGTGCGTCATGCCGGCCACATGACTGTGCAAGCGTCTTCGGACAACGCTGGCTCTTCGGCTAACAAATGGAGATGAGCACCGGCCCCTAGAGTCGGACACGACTGCACAAATGTGCGGGGGGAACCTTTACCTTTACCTTTACCTTTACCTTTACCTTTACCTTTACCTTTACCTTTACCTTTACCTTTACCTTTACCTTTACCTTTACCTTTACCTTTACCTTTACCTTTACCTTTACCTTAGTTTGATGTAAGCCCAACCTGTGCAGGTGGCCTCTTCTTCTTGCATGCTCTGTTGGCCTGAGATATGTATTGGACATATTGCCCCACAGACATATTGGACAAGAATAGAAGGGGGGAGAAGCCAAGAGTTTTACATGAAAACCAAGCATCTGTGAAGACAATTTCTTAAAATACGGTAACTCAATAAATATTGTGTTTTAAAGTACTTTTTGTATTCAGCATTTTAGTTGCATTCATTATTGATTATTTTATAGCCAACAGTGCTATTTTATGAAGGTTGTCAGACATATGTATTTAACTCAAGCTGAGTCACGGGCTTGAAATCAGATCCTTCTCCCAAAGGCCACTGTAACAATAATCATCGAAAGGAATCCCTGCTATTAATAGTAAAAGAAGTCATGAGGGAAGTTGTAGGTTCAGATGTTCGATGCATGCTCTCAATTGCATGTGCTCTAGGCATGGGATCTCCCCTATGCTAAGCACAGGCTTCCCTAACCGGGAGAGCTGAAAACATTAGCCTCAGAGGCGGCTTTCCTAGCACCGATTCTGAGATCTTTCTGGGGTTAGAAGAAGACTTTTGCCCCAATCAACCAGCATGTCTGTTTAAAAATCGGTTAATTTTTAAATGGAGTTTGCTTCTTTTTATCTGCTGTATTGTCACTGTGTAGTTTTTGACACTGAGTTTTGTTCAATTTATCGCTGTTTTAGGAGAGCTGCTTTAGGGCTTTTTCAAGAGAAGCCGGCACATGTTTTAAGAAAACAAATGCTCTGTGTTTTCTGTGTCGTATCAATATCTTTAAACTTGCACTGAGGGAAAAAGCTGGATTCTACCTTTTGAGTCATTATGTTTCTTCTGCATAATATATTGAGTATATTCCCATCAGCAGGAAGAAGCTGCAGTGACTGAAATCTTCTTTGGTGTATCAATCCACTATAACTAATTTTTAATTATTCTCTGTGCAGCTTTATGAACGGTCAACTTGCTTTGTTTTATCAAACACCCAAGCAAGCTGGGATCTGTAGCCAAGAAGCCTACTTCTATGACACATGTTGCTGACCAAGGCAAAAGGTATGGGTGGTCTGCTGTATTTTTCCCGTGGTTTTACTAATCTGTTCACATGTCTCTGGACTGCTATTTAGTAAGTTGTTCCTGCTTTGCTGTGACTCTCCCTACAAGCACCTGCTGCCCTTTCACAGTTAGAAAGAATTGATAGTCCAGGTGTTGCCTAGCAATCGACACTGAAGTGCATCAATAAATGGAGCTTTCCCCCACATGCAGCTCGGGCAGCAGCAGCATGGGGCCGACAATAGTGAAAGCAGCTATTAGAGCTCCCATGGATATTTCAATTAAGTTCTGCGACTAGGTCTGCATTTATATTCAGTGACCGCAGTATTTCACGGCCCAGTGGGTTTAGAACAGCACCAGCTCCAGTGCAGCAAATGTGGGACAGTGGGGTTTACCTGTTGTCCTTGTTATTACCAGCTATCCTTTGCACTTGTGAATGCTAACGTCCTGCCACACAAACTGACTGGGATAGAGGCTCTGTCTCTTAGAAAGGGAGTCTTCCAGTTACTAATGCTGGAAAGCTAAAGATAGTTCACAGAACCATAGAATTGGGAGATGGAAAGGAACCACAAGGATCATGAAATCCAACCCACTGCAATGTGCAGGAAAACCAAATCAACCATCCTCAAGAGATAACTCTCAGCCTGTTCTAAAAAGCTCCAGAGCTGGAGGACCCACTGCCTCTAGGTAGACTGTTCCATCATTGTAGAGATCTTACCATCAGAGAGTTTTTCCTTATGTTTAAGTAAAGTCTAAGTAACTGCCATTTGTATCCTTTATCTCTTGTTCTAGTTTCTGTGGCAATGAAAAATAGTTCCTGACCATCTTCTATAGCACCCTTTTATGGACCTGAACACTGATATCATGTCTCCTCTCAGCCTGGACATTCCAAGGTTCTTCAGCCTATCCTCACAGGGCATGTCCTCAGATCCTTGTATCATCTTTGTCGTTCCTCCTCTGGACCTGTTCTAACTGATCAATATCCTTCTGGAAATGTGCCCAGAATGGTTTGCAATACTCCAGGTGTAGTCTTCTCTCTGGTGGTCTTTCTATGAGGAAGTCCCAATCAGATGTACTGAGGCAGGGATGGGCAAATTTGGTGGCATAATCCTGAGAGCCCTTGGGAGGCACAAATCCTGGGGCCCAGGATTAGGAGGAGCTTTAATGGCCTAGATTTATATCTGTAACACAGCTCTTTAAGACTATTAAAAACCCAAGTGTAAAGCTGATTCTGACCAAAAAATCCCCTGACATTATATTTATTGTGTAGCCTGAGCAGATGTTTATGAAGCAAAAGCATGCATGCATCATACAGCCTTGCTTCTTGCACAATATCATTCCAGTTGTTCTAAAACCATCCTGAACTGTAAAATATGTTCACGTGTTGCTCATTTGACTCAGCCTAGAAATAGATTCCCAGCCAGTTAAGATAAGAAACAGCTAGATAAATTAGATTCCTCAGCATGATTTCTAATGCAAATTAAACATCTACCTTCTGGAAGCATGGCAGTTGTAGGAAATAAAAAGGTGTGAGTTTATGTGTGAAACTGTTTGGCACCTCTACTTAACAGAACAATTATCATTTTGATGTTTTTTTCCACCTAGTATGTTTACAGAATATCCTATTCTACAATAAGGATTATAAATGGCTACATCCCTATTTTCCCCCCTCTGGGACAAACATAATCCCGTTATGAGTTTTGCAAAGTATGAGTTTTTCAAGTGGACAAATAACTGAGCTTCACACTCATTGGAGAACATTGGCAATACATTTCCTGAGTAAGGAATCCCCCCCCCCCGCCCCCATTTCTCCATTTATTATTCCTGGAATGTTAAATTTTGCAGCTGTTTGTGTTTGCTTTGGCCTCGCTTGTGACATGTCTGGGGCTATTCAGAAGGGGAAAAAAAGAGCATACTTCGTACTGGCACCATTGGCACTGGCATTCCTCAGGCACTTGACACTCTGGAAGCAGCTCAGACGTTATTATGGAACATGGAAGGTGTAATGGAAGATGGCTTTTTTACAATCCTATACTAGGGCCCATAGGATTTTTGAAAGTTCTCTTTCACTGTCAAAGGGAGAGATTGGATTTGGGCTTCTTTTCCTCCTGATTTCTCCATTTCCTTTTCTCTACGATGTCAGAGCTCCAACATCAGGAGAGAATGGGAATCAGACCAATGGATGCTTTGGACGTTCAGAAGCTCCGTGGCTCTGTCACATTATGCTAGTACGGGAAGAATGTGTATCATAAGTTTAACGGATGTAAAAAAACAAATCCAGCAAAGGGCAGGGAAATTCTTCTGTACTTTTCCTACCAGTTCTCATTCAATTAGATGAAAAATAATTTCCTTTAGAAATGTATTTCCACAAAGAAAAGAAATTTGGAGAAATTCTCATGACCAAAGGATGCATGTAAACATCTTGTCTTCCAGCAATCATCTTCTCTCCTTAGCTTCCCATGCTTCCATTACATCCAAGGGAAGATGGCCTGATGGCATGAGTATCTGCAAGAATTTTTCTGGGCAGGAGTCAAGGTAAGATGCATTTGTAAGTTCTGCACATTGTGGGCATCTAAAATATTTTATTTTATTTTATTTTATTTTATTTTATTTTATTATTTTATTTTATTTTATTTTATTTTATTTTATTTTATTTTATTTTATTTTATTTTAATTTATTTTAATTTTATTTTTTTATTTTATTTTATTTTATTTATTTTATTTTATTTTATTTTATTATTTTATTTATTTTATTTTATTTTATTATTTTATTTTATTTTATTTTATGTTATTTTATTATTTTATTATTTTATTGTATTTTATTATTTTATTTTATTTTATTTTATTTTATTTTATTTTATTTTATTTTATTTTATTTTTTTATTTTAGTTTATTTTAGTTTAGTTTAGTTTATTAGTTTATTTTATTATTAGTTTAGTTTAGTTTAGTTTAGTTTATTAGTTTATTAGTTTATTTTATTATTAGTTTAGTTTAGTTTAGTTTAGTTTTTATTTTCCTGCCTTTATTATTTTTTATAAATAACTCAAGGCGGCAAACATATCTCATACTCCTTCCTCCTCCTATTTTCCCCACAACAGCAACCCTGTGAGGTGAGTTGGGCTGAGTGTGTGTGACTGGCCCAAGGTCACCCAGCCGGCTTTCATGCCTAAGGCGGGACTAGAACTCTCAGTCTCCTGGTTTCTAGCCCATTGCCTTAACCACTAGACCAAACTGGCTCCCTCTCTCAAGTTTGGTGCCTCCAAGTCAGTCCTGACTACTGGCAACTGCCTGGACAAGACCCTGCAGTTTCCTTGGCAAGGATTTTTTGGAAGTGGTTTGCCCTTACCTGCTCCTTCCTAGGGCTGACAGAAAGTGACTGGCCCAAGGTCACCCAGCCGCTTTGTGCCCAAGGCGGGACTTCTAGCCTGGTGCCTTCACCACTACACCAAACTGGCCCCTATCTAAAATTTACCTGTTCATATACTTTATAGGTGTGCTTTGTAATTTAATGGCATATTCCATGACAAAAACCCAGTATAAGAATTTAAAGATTGGAAATACTTGGCAGCACCTCCTTTTTCATAAGTTTTATTTGGAAAATGGTCCCATATTCCAAAATAGGAAGGTTGGCCACCTCTGTTATAGGGGAATGCATATGATGAATGAGTATCAAACATACCTAGTGGCAACATTGGTCAATAGCCCATAGTAATGAGTTAAATGCTTCTCCAAGTGAAGATTCTGACGTGGCACCACCCACCAATGCATCATTAGACCTTGTGACGGAACCCCAAGGTTTGCAGAAGTACAAAAAGCAAGTGGCAGGAAAAATTCTAAATGGGGGACAAGTAAAGGGCCCCAACAGTTCAGTGAGTTCTGAGCATGCTCCCTGAATATAGGGCTATTGAGAAAAATAGGAATCCAAACTATTACATGGAGTATACTGGGAAAAAAATCAAGGCTGGCATGCTAAACAGGAATATCCCTTCCCTTGTATCCCTGCATGGATCACCAGCATCTCCACCACTATTACTGATAGTGCTGCTACTACCACTATTTTGATTTATATCCTGCCTTTCTGCCCATCAGCCTTTTTCATAAGCCTTTAGTATATTCTTGTGCATACAGTATGTCTGGCAAAGGAAAGAAGCAGGTGATGGAAATAAGTAAAACAAACTATCACCATTACAGCATGCCTTTACGTGAAAGCACAGGGACAAAGCAACTCATGATTTACTTGCAGCTGCTTTTGTTTCTGAATAATGTCAGATAACATTGTTCCTCTTTATTTCTCAATTTAAATATTCTCTCCCTAATTCGTCTTATGAATCCGGAAGAAGCACATGACTACAGATTTATAGTTTTGTTTTGTTTGTAACATTCCCACTATTTGGAAAACTGTCACCTGCATTTATTACTCAAATAAATCTCAAGCACCAGCTCCTTACCTCCCTCTGCTCTGTCTTCACTGGATTCAGTTAAGGTTTTGTCATTATTATTAAAGGGACTTTAAAATCCTAGCAAATGATTTTCAGCTGCCGCTTTACTTCCCTTCCAAGCAATTAAAAATTACAAAGCAACCAGGGCTGCTATGTATTTATATCAGCATATAATCCAATTGGGATAATGCTCTCCCAAAGCCAGCAGCTGGGGTTAATAACAACCTCATTATATTCCATAGAAACAATAAACAAAACACCTTAGTAATCAGCCATTGCAAACACTGATCACTCTTTCTTCTGCTACTATCTTATGGCGGCAATTGGAGGTTACTAGTGGTGAGGGAAAGGGTAGAGAAAGGGAAAGTGTGGAGAGATGTCAAAGAATGGCGTGTTAATTTTGATCCTCAGATAGTCTGAAGTTGCATTCTTCAAAAGTACAGATGGACACGGAGCCATGGAAGATTATTTTTATGTATGATTACTGCTATGAGACTATTGTATGCACAAAAATGGAAAGACTCTGAAATAACCACAATGGAGGAATGGTTGGTGAAGATGACAGAACTAGCAGAGATGACAAAATTAACTTGTTTGATTAGAGAAAGATCAACAACTACATTTATCAGTGACTGGAAACCCCTTATGGACTTTTTGCTGAAAAAAAGAGAAAAATAGGCGTAGAATGTGCTTAGAAAAATGGGAATCCCAGAACATCTCATGTGCTCATGAGAAATGTATATACAGGTCAGGAAGCCACAGTATGGACAGAACATGGCAAAACAGATTGGCTCCAGGTTGGCAAAGGAGTGTGACAAGGCTGCATACTATTCCCTGATTTATTCAACCTATATGCTGAATATATATTAAGGGAAGGTGGATTGGAAGAAGATGAGCTTGGTTTTAAAACTGGAGGAAGAAACAGCAATAACCTGCACTATTCTGATGACACTACCCTGATAGCTGAAAATGCAAAGGATATGCAAGCTCTAGTTCTGAAAGTCAAAGACCACAGTGAAAAAATGGGACTAAAATTAAATAAAAGAAGACCAAATTAATGAGAACAGGTAGAACAACCAGCCTTAGAACTGGCAATGAAGATATCAAAGTGGCGGACAGCTTCTGCCTTTTAGGATCAACCACCAACAGTAAAGGAACTAGCAGTCAGAAAATACGCTGCAGAGTAGCACTTGGTAGAACAGCCATGACGGCCTAGGGAAAGATATTCAAATGCTGTGATGTGTCTATACCTACTGTACAAAGATCAGAATTGTGCAAGTCATGGTATTCCCTATGGAAGCAAAACTTGGACTTTAAAGAAGCAGGATAGGAAGAGTATTGATGCTTTTGAACTTCCTGAGAATACCGTGGACAGCCAAGAAAACAAACCAATGAATCATCAAACAAATCAACCCAGAGTTCTCACTTGAGGCAGAAATGACCAGGCTCAGATTATGTGAAGACCTAGTTCTCTGGAGACTCTAATGCTGGGAAAGATAGAAGGAAAGAGAAGAAGAGGACAACCAGCAGCAAGGTGGATGGACTCAGTTACAGTAGCAATGAGTGCACCATGGGAAGACCTGGAAGACCAGGTTAGGGACATTTTGTCATGGAGAAAATCTATCTATATGGTTGCTAAGAGTCGACAACAATTTGATGGCACATAATCAATCAAAATCAAAAGGATCTAGATCAACTTTTCATCCAATCTGATGCTCTGCGGATTGGCCATGCATTTGGTGATATAAGGAATTGTAGTTGAATACTACATGGCATGGGCCCAGGTTATCTGAGGGACCACCTCATCCCCATTACATCATCCTGTCCCACCCGATCTTGCAGAGAGGGCATGCTGCGGACCCCCTCTATGAAAGAATTCCAGCTAGCGGGGTCCCGGAGGCGAGCCTTCTCTGCAGCGGCACCTGCCCTATGGAACATCCTTCCCCCAGAGATAAGACAGGCCCCTTCACTCCTGGACTTCAGGAAAAAATTACAAACTTGGCTCTGTGATCTCGCCTGGGGCAAGAGGGAAAGTGGTCAAGCTTGGGGACGGCTGATTTCTTAGAGCCGCCTCAAATATTTTAAATATGTTTAGCTTCACTGTATGAACCACCTGCCACTTGGTTTTTATTATATTTATTGTATTTATATTTTTATTGTGTTTTTATTGTATTTAAATGATGTTATTGTGGCTGTGAACCACCCAGAGTCCTTCCTTGAGGGGGAGATGGGCGGTCATCGAAATTTTTTTTTTTTTTTATAAGTTTTATTAATTTTAAAATACACATTAAAAGCTAATACAAAAGAAAAGAAATAGAAATACAAAGTAAGAAAAGGGAAAAGAAAAAGTGAAGTCAAAAAATAACAAACAAGAAAAAATATAGAAAATAGATGTCCTCCAATTTATCCTTGAACTTTAAGTACAACAATTAACTTTAAATGTTAGTCCTTAATACAATACACAGAAACTTTTCTTTGTCATATACCCTTTGATTTCTCTAATCCAATCTTCTGTTCTTCATATAGATTTCGCCTTTCTTGATATCTTCCAACAATCCATCTCTGGTTTCTACTCCTTAGAATAGTAATCAAATGTTCGTTGTTGCATCAATTAAATGTTTTCCATTTGCTCTTTCCATTTTTACATCTATATTTATATCTTCAATAAAGTCCAATTAGTATAGCAAATAAAGGCCTTATCTACGTCTAATAAAATACAGTATATTCTGTTCATGTTATGACTATATATTCCATTAATACATAATCTAACATATTACATAACATAATACATAATATAGCAAAAATACAAAACCTAACATAACATATAACCTAATACATACAACATATTCTTGTAATAACCTACATTCTAATTCCATCTCATCATCTCATTGTCTTCTCATAAATGTGTCTCCAGAAAGAGTAATATATAATATCAACATATTTATTTATAATCTTGTATCTTACACTTAAAATATCATGTTTTTATGCATCTGTATATTTCTCATATCTGTGCTTACTCTGTGTACAATAACAAATCCACATTTTCATTCACCTTGCATTCCAAATCAATATCAATAAATCTCCTGTTTAGGTTATGCCAATATCACAATATGCAACTTGTTTATTTCTGTAACTCATGTGGGATATCAAAGTGTTTATTTTGCCATATCTATCAATTTGCATATTAAAATCTTCCTGTCTCAGCTGCCTCAATGTATTTATGCCCAAACATTTAATAGACCACTTCCTGTAAGATATCATAATCTTCTTCTGTACCAATACATTCAAAGTCCTCTTTCCCTGTTTCTCTACTGGTTCGAAAGATCTTTCCTCTGTTTCTAAATCTGTCCCTTGTACCTTCTGTTCCTGAGCCACCAAAACTATTAATATACGTTCTATGGATTTCTTAATTTGCAAAAAATTTTTGCTGGTTTCTTCCTTAAAATCCTGAAGTACTGTGAGATAGGCCATTATTTATTGTTCAAAGCGTAATCAACTGCCGTAGACAAAACAAAAAAAAATTCTCAGGGAGCAAGGAACAGCTGTTCTATTATTTATCAATAATGTCTATTTCTTTAAGTAAGAAAAGCTTTTAAAGTAAGAGATGAAAAAATTCCACAGAGCAGTATTTCAAACAGTTTGTAAAGGGAAAGATGAAAGTATATTCCAAATGAAAAATAGTCCTTTCTAAAAAAAAAATAGAAAAGGAGAAAAAAAAAGGTAGAGAGGCACACACTCTCCACACTTTATTCTTTATTCTTCTTTATTCTTCAGGCTGCAAGCCGCTTAACCCAAACAAACAATTTCTCAAAAGTCAGTAAGTTTGTCGAGTGAGAAATACCAACAAAGTCTCTTAAGTCCCAATTTCTCTGATACAAAAGAAAGGCAGAAAAATACAAAACTTGTTCACTATGTTGCCAAAATAAAATCTATCAAACTTCCACCAAAATTAATTATAGCAAAGAAAACACAAAATTAGCCAACACCTTGAACGAACGAAGTCCAAAGATAAATTTTAGAATAATAAAAATGTACTAATCTAAAAAGAAAACTAATATAAGGTGATCTAAAAGCTGGCTGTCACTCTTGTGTCTCCCAAGAGACTTACTGTTCTCTGCAGAGCTAGAATCCTCTTTCGGCCATTTCATTGCAACCCCCGTTCTTCTCCGCGGTGGAAACAACAAAGAAAAACAGGAGTGAGCAATTCCAATGGCTCTGTGAGCAATCTTCTGGTTCCCCCTTCTCCAGGGGGAAACTTCAGTGGTCCGTAGACCCCTGCAAACAAGATAGAAAGTTAGCCAGGTCTCAGAGCTCAGAGCTCTGAGAAACTCTGACTTGTCGAGCTGCCAGCCAGGCTTGGAGTCGGCGGTCATCGAAATTTAATTAATAAATAATAAATAAATAAATACACCAAGAAGGACATTGTAAAATTCTGATGTAGGCAACAAAAGCATTTAAAATCCCCCAAGAACTTAAGAAAGGTTGCTTAATTTGATTCTGTGCAACTAGAGGACTATTTGCATTTTAGAGATTTATCTGTGCCTAAGGTTGGGAAAGGTTTTGGCTAACTCCTGCCACACTTTTTAAACATGATTTTTTTCCATTTTGTGGTCAGGGGCATAGCAGTGATGTGTTGACTTTACTAGAGGAAGAGCAAGTCCAGATTTTTTGGCTCTTGGGGATTAGGGTTGGGGCTTTTAATAGATGTATTAAGCCTGTTAGAAGGTTTTGCCAGCTGAACATTGATGGGAAATAGTACTACTGTTATTTGGTCATTTACTACCAAATGATAGCAATGTGAGCTTGAAAGGTTCTAACAGCAGCAAAAAAATGAAGCTTGGCAATCTCATGCAGTCCCTGGGCTGTTGGTGGTGCACTCCTGATTTAAAGGCTGATGGAGCCAAGACTTTACTGTTTAAATATGAGAGTATCTAAAGTTATCATTGTGCACTAATTATTGCATACACCTCATATAATAAGAGTCATATAAAGACTCTTAAGACCTGGCTCTGCCACCTTGCCTGGGACGAGGGAGGTAATAGTACCTCCTGGGGGTGGCTGGCCCCATAGTGTCCTCCCGATAGCTGAGTTTACCATCTCTTGGATTTTTACCTATTTTTATCTATTTATTATTATATTGTAATTTTATATGTATAGATTTTAACTATTGATACACTGTAAACCGCCCAGAGTTCCCTATTTGGGGAGATGGGCGGGGATAAATTTAAGTAATAAATAAATAATAAATATAATCACCCTGGCAATCAGGCAAACATTTCAATTACCTAATGCTATGGATCAGGAATCTGCTAAACAGTAAAGCAGAGCCTTGATCACCTGATTGCTTTGCGGAGACAAATATGTTTTTCATTTAGAGGTGTGGTAGAGGAATATATGTGGTTACACTGGGACAGAATCCTAGCTCTACTGATTCCATTTTCCTCTCTAAATGAGGAAGCCACTTACTCCCAGGCAGAAAGTTAAAGTACCCCTGCAGGTGCCAGGACGTGGCTAACATCAGGGCCAAGCACTAGCTGCTAGAAGAATTCCTCAAAAGCTAACTGCTAACTGCCCTAACTGCAAATCGAAGACTTTCTGGTTTCTTAGTAGCACAGGAATGGATGAAGGTGACTAGATGCTTGCCATAGCCAATACAGTTCCTTTCTCTAGATTTCCTTGTATCTGAACCATCTCTATGTGAACCACTTCCTTGACCATGTGCTCAGGTTTATGTCCAAGGAAATATTGCCAGACATGTTCCTTGTGTGCTTGACAGACTCTACAGACTCTTAATAAAGGTATTAGAGATGACAGAAATTGTCTCCTGATTGAGTAAAGCAGTGTTTCTCAACCTTGGCAACTTTAAGATCTGTGGACTTCAACTTCCAGAATTCCCTAGCCAGCATGATCTTCCTGATCTTAAAGTTGCCAAGGTTGAGAAACACTGGAGTAGAGGGATGGATCTGAACCTGGTCATTTAGGTCAGGGGTACCCAACCTGTGGGCCACGGCCTGTTAGGAAGTGGGCCGCGGGGCTCCCGCTTGCAAACCCCACCCCCCGGTGCATGTGATTACCCAGCCCCCGGTGTGCGCGATTGGCTCCCGCCTGCAAACCCCGCCCCTGGTGCACGCGATTGGCTCCCGCCTGCAAACCCTGTCCCCCCGGTGCATGTGATTGGCTCCTGCCTGCAAGCCCCACCCCGCCGGTCCCCGTCTTCCACGACCAGTCCCTGGTGCCAAAAAGGTTGGGGACCGCTGATTTAGGTGACTGAGAAGGAAGAAGATTACGGAGGGAACTCGGGGAACTTGGGAATTGTTCTCCAACAGCATTGTTGGAGCATAGGATTGTATTGTACGTTCAGCATAAGCAATTCCCTGAGAGGGAGATTTGATTGTGAAGCTTTCTGAATCCTTTTTCTGATGTGTGACCATGTAGCAATCTTTATTACAGCTAGTATAATGCACCACAATTCTTCTGAGATCAACAATAATTTTCTCTGTGTTAACTTGCTCCAGATTGTTGGTATAAAGCATTTTTCGTTTTTAAAAAAAGTGTTCAAAGTACCTTGCAATCACAAAATAGCAATCATGCTATTTGTAAAGGTTACAAAACAATTTCCCATTCAATTACAAAGCCAAGAGATAAAATTGTGAAATGTGTTAACTTATTCTTAAGCATTTGGCTTATTCAGCAAGAACCTGACATTTCACTGACAGTCATTAAACCAGTCTAAAACCTTTATGTATTGTTACCACAAAGTTCAGTAAGTGCCGTAAACATTTGGTGCCAGCGGGCCATTTTAATTTCACATATGCTAACTTCTTACTGCTTCTCTGATCCTTTAAAAATGCTTGCTGTTTCTGAATGGAGTGTCACAGCTTTCTATCCGCACAGCAACTATTTCTTGTGCTCAAAAAGTGAAGCTATCAAGTACAACAACCATGTGTGGCAAACAAAACTGGCTTTGAAATGGGACTTCTGTAGTTATAATATAAGGAGTAATGAAATACTGTAAAATGAGTGAACACAAGTGCTTCTTCTCCAGGAAGAATTCATATTTGCTAGCATCACCATTTGAGGAACTTGCTGGCCCTCAGAGAACTCAGCTGAAACAATGGAGAATTCTTCTTGAGAGAACCAGCAGTTCCGTGGAGAGAGTTGTGCAATTTATTCCTATGGACTCCTTTGGAAAACCTCAACCATTAATAAGATTCTAAAGTTTAAGAACTGCCTATCCTAATATATGTTGCCCTCAAGATAAGTTGGACTTCCAACTCCCACAATCCCCAGTTGACACAGCCCAGGCTGAAATACAGATACTGTATCTTGGTTTGCTGTAGAAAGCTGCATCTGCTGTGGAGAGAATAACTTCATCACTAAATAAGGTCCGCTGTATCAGCTCTGACTACTGTGCCTCTGGTAGGCAGGAGTGAGTCCTGGGTCCAACCTCACTCAGCAGCCTAATTCCTAACTACAGGAGGCAGCATTAAGAATGGCACAAATTCTTGTTTAAAGAGGTGCAAATCATGGAATTGGAGACAAAGACAACTCCCAGTTCTAACTTCGGGACCTCAGACAAACCATACCTGTTTCTGAAGCTATCTAGGCAGCCCATACTGTACATCAGGGGTGGGGAACCTTTTTTCTGCCAAGGGCCATTTGGATATTTATAACCGGGGACTGGGGGGGTGGGGGGCAGGGTTTCTGGGATTCCCACAAACCGGGGGCCGGAGTTTGCGGGCAGGAGCCAATCACAAGCACTAGGGGGCAGGGTTTGCAGGCGGGAGCCAATCGCATGGAAGGGGCGGGGTTTGCAGGCGGGAGCCAATCACAAGCACTAGGGGACGGGGTTTGCGGGCGGGAGCAAATCGCATGGAAGGGGCGGGGTTTGCGGGCAGGAGCCCCACGGGCCTTAGGCGGGAGCCCCGCGGGCCGTATACGGCTGACGTTGCCCACCCCTGCTGTACATTAATTGCAGAGGATACTCATCTCCTCTAGAACTCCATATTTGGCATACCAAGAACCCACAGAGTGCTTTGGGTAACATAGCCAAGAGCATGATACATTAAAGCCTCAAATGTTTTCGGTTGAAAGTTATAGTTAGAAGACTCAGGATATCTGGTCTGGTTTCAGATGGTCAGCTGCTCAGTGGCTGTCTGTAATTTGTTAGTGTCAATGGCTTCATGTTCCCTAAAACAGTCCAACTTCTTGGAGATTCCTACAGCTGAACAGAGGTTATCAGAAACATCAGGAAATTGGACTGTTT
Source organism: Charina bottae (assembly GCA_023362775.1). Lineage (NCBI taxonomy): Eukaryota > Metazoa > Chordata > Lepidosauria > Squamata > Charinaidae > Charina > Charina bottae. Next base: position 233,320,820 of record JALMGJ010000001.1, on the reverse strand, counting down.
GTTTTTAAAAAGCCCAGAAGATATTCAGTACCAAACATAAGGTGCAGGTGATGTTCTTCTTTGTTTATTTTTTATTTTTATTTTTTATTTTGTCATCAACCTGCCAATCAAGGCCCTCAGTCACCCCTCTCCTCAAACATAAGGAAATATAGGTTTTCCTCTGGAAAACATAAGACACCTTCAAATTAAGCTATATATATTGATTTACAAACTATATACATACATACATACCTGCCTGGACAAGTCCCTGCAGTTTTCTTGGCAAGGTTTTTCGGAAGTGGTTTGCCCTTGCCTCCTTCCTAGGGCTGAGAGAAAGTGACTGGCCCAAGGTCACCCAGCTGGCTTTGTGCCTAAGGCGGGACTAGAACTCTCAGTCTCCCGGTTTCTAGCCTGATGCCTTCACCATTGCACCAAACATTTTACAGCATGAAAATTCAAATACATGTAATATAGCATCCAGTAAACAGACAAACTTTTAGAAATAATAATAAAATGGCCACTCAAGACAAACATACATTGACACCAGTAATTGGTCAACAAAGATCTACTAATCAGAGTCATTTTGATGGCTCTACAGAAAGCCAATCAGGGGTGTGCCTGGGGCATTTCCTGGAGAAGGTTGTTCCAAAGCAGGGAGGCTGCTACATTGAAGCCTTTTTTGTTGTTTTATAAAAATTTGTGATCAGAGTTATGGAAAAATATTGAGAGACAAGCAAACTGAAAGCTTGCAGTAAAACGTTGCTTTATTTAAAACAAAAGAACAAGAAAACACAAAGCTTGCTTTCTTCAGCTGAAGAAGCAGCTCATAGCTTAAGTACTTACATTTTAAAGACAAAGAGATAGCAGCAGCAGAGCAGAGAGAGAACAAAATGCATTTACATTTTTAAACCATTTACAACTGCAACTTGGCTATACCTGAGTGGACAGGATCTGGCATGTGACCAAACACCTAGGCAACAGATTCCCAATATGGGCAAAGCTTAAACAGGTAATTCTGATTGGTCAGAACTATCAGACTAGCTGGCTCCAAAGTAAATTAACATTCCTGAGAGGGGGGTAGCCAACACGTGTTCTCCAAGAGCAAAAAAAACCTTCAAGGCTTGGCTTTTTTAAAAACTCAGCCCCATATTCTACAGACATAAAAAATATATGCAATACTCCCCTTTTTTATGACTAGAAAGAATATGGAAGCAAACCCAATTTGGTAATTAACTCACTGTGCCTACTGGCAACTAGAGGCTTGGTGAAAATATCAGCCAACATTAATTTAGTATCACAGTATTTCAAAATAACCTTTTTCTTGGCTAGAAAATCTTTAACAAGATAAAAACGCACATCAATGTGCTTAGTGCGGTTTCTGGTTCCTTCAGATAAAGCCAAATGAAGACAGGCCTGGTTGTCTTCATGAATTGTTACAGGCTGGCTTAAAATAACTCCAATGTCTTGCAATAATTGTGTAAACCAAATTACCTCATTGCAGAGTTGTGCTAAAGCATAAAATTCGGCTTCAGCTGTGCTAATGGCTACTACTGTCTGTTTTCTGGAGAACCATGCAATAGTGGACTTTGCAAATTGAATTACACTTCCAGAAGTAGACTTCCTATCACTGAGATCTCCAGCCCAATCTGAATCACACCAGCATTCTAACTTTTCCTCTGTGTCTGTAGCAGACAACCTTAAGCAAAAATCTTTGGTGCCTTGTAAATAATGAAAAAGCCTTTTTAACCCAGACTTTGCAGCAGATGTGGGATTTTCCACAAACCTGCTCAAAATGGACACACTGTTAGAAATGTCCAGACGGCTATTGTTTGCAATGTAAAGAAGACTACCATGGCTGACCTAAAACTATCTCCTTCAGATAACTCACCATCTCCCTTTTCCCCCTCCTCTTTTAGAAACTCGGGAAGCATGGGGGAGGAGACAGACTTACAGTCTTGCATTTTAAAATCCTCCAGCAGTTTCTTAATTTTACTACTCTGACTTATGAGAAAACTGCCATCTTTTTCCCTCTGAATTTCTAATCCTAAGTAATTGTTAACTGCTCCAAGACATTTCAATGTGAAATTGTTTCTCATACAAACCTCAAAAGCACGCTTTTGTTCATCAGATGATGTGAGCAGCAACAAATCATCAACATACAAGCACAAGTACATTACACCTTGCTTATCATTTTTTACATACACACATGGATCAGCAATTCCCTTCTGAAACCCAAATTTTTGCAAAATATTATCTAATTTAATATTCCAACAACGCACGGCCTGCTTTAATCCATAGATGGATTTCTGCAATTCACACACAAGATGTTTTTCTTTTTCATAACTAGGAGGTTGTTGCATAAACAATTTTTCCTCCAAATCACCATACAGAAAAGCAGTTTGAATATCATAGTGATAAACAGACAATTTCTTCATGGCAGCAACCTTTAAAAGCAACCTGATAGATTCAGCTTTTGTCACTGGAGCAAAAGTTTTGTCATAATCCACATTTTTTCTTTGAGCAAAACCTTTTGCTACCAACCTTGCTTTGTACTTCTGAATTTTACCATCAGAATCTTTTTTCAGTTTGAACACCCACCTACAACCTAAAACCTTCTGATTGGGAGGCAAACTTACTAGTTTCCAAGTTTTATTTTCCTTCAAGGAATCCAATTCCTGCTGCATGGCTTCATGCCAGCACTTAGCTATTTCAGGTGGCATCTCATTAATTTCCTCTAAAGACTCAGGCTCTGTGTGAATGTGAAAAGCCTTTATCACATCTACTTGATAACGATCAGGTGGAACCCCCTTATTAATCCTTTCAGACTTGCGAGGTAGGACAGGACTTACACTCTGAATTCCACCATTGCTCTCAGAAACCTCTGACTTCCCAGACAATTCAACTTCCTGCTCATTGACTTCACTAGGTGATTCCTGCAAATCACCATCAGCAAAACTTTGCTGTTCCCCCATGGATAAATCAACTGAAGAACTAGAGTTTATTTTATCCCAATTCTGCTCAGCAAAAGAAGCACTTTTACTAATTATCAGTTGATTATCCAGTATGAACCTGTAGCTCCTCTGACTTCGTTTATACCCTACAAAGATTGCTTTGTTTTGTTCTGGAAGCCCCCTTGCGCCTCAGCTGTTTTGGAATGTGCACCCAAGCTGTGCTACCAAAAACTCTGAGTTGATTTACTTTAGGCTTCACACCATAGAACAAATGAAATGGCACATCCTGAATTGCACTGCTAAACAGCCTGTTCTGAACATAACACGCTGTAGAAACAGCTTCTCCCCAAAACCTAAAAGGTAAACTGGCATCCTTTAGCAAACACATCATTGCTTCCTGCAGTGTTCTTCCTTTTCTCTCTGCAACAGAATTCTGTTCTGGAGTGTAAGGGTTAGCTAAAATGTGTTCTATCCCTTTTTCTAACAAAAAGCTTTTAAACTTTGAGGATAGATACTCTCCACCTCGATCTGATTGCAAGGCAGACACTGGCCTTGGGAATTTTCCATTTGCCCAAGATACAAAACCCTTAAATTTTTCAAAGACCTCATCTTTGTGTTTCAACAAATAAATGAATGTGTACCTAGAAAAATCATCTATGAAGGTCAAAATGTACCTTGCTCCCCCAAGACTAGGAGAAAAGGGGCCAATTACATCAGAATGAATAATCTCTAGAGGCCTAGATGTGGACCTATCAGAAAACTTCTTCACAGGAGCCCTTGTGGTTTTATTCTCCTTGTAAACTGCACAATCCAGATACTTATCACAAGGTTTCAATTTAGTTATTCAGCAGAATAACTAGGCATTTGAGATATGTACTTAAAATTAGCATGAGCAAACCTCCTATGTAATAAATGGATGCATTGATCATGTATGGGCTTATTCTCAAACACAGCTTTAGCAGTTTGCTGCTCAGCTTTCTGTACAATGTAAAGAGAATCTTTCTGCAAACATTTTGCAACTACTTTACCATCCTTCCTAATTTCACAACCCTCTTTCTTAGAAGTTATTACATAACCTGAGACAACTAGCTGTCCCACAGACAAGCGATTACTTTGAAAATTAGGCACAAACAAAACATTTTGAACAGTTTCCCCCAAACACGGAAGATTAATCTCACCTTCACCCACGATCTTGGATACAGATCCATCTGCTAAGGAAACTCTTTGTTAGTTTTAGACAGAGACAGAAAAGCATTTTTATTGTTACATATATGAGAATTTGCACCACTGTCCAGAATCCACAAATCTTTATCATCACAGTTCTCAACAACTTTTGCATGAAGAATTTTCTTTCTAGAAGTTTCTTCTTTCTTCTTAGAATTCTTCTTGCTTTTAAACTGGACACAGTCCTTCTGCAGATGTGCAGGGGATCCACATGTAAAGCATCGCCGGCTGGAAAATGCAGAAGCTTGGAACTCAAAGCTCTTCCGCTCCCTCTGCTGGCCACGAGAAGACTTTATTGTAGAAATGGAGGCAGCTTTTTCTTGTCTCTTCTCCCACTCAGCAAGAAGCCGGGTAGACACAAATGAGGGAGTTAGATCATCTTCTGGGATTCCCTCCATGGAGCAAATTAAAGTGTCCCAGGACTCATTCAACGAAGACAGCATAATATAAGCTTTCATAAGAGGGGTAAATTCCATCCCACGCTCTTGAAGCTCCACAAAATAGTTTTGCAGCTTATGAAGATGGTCTGGCAAATTTCCATTCTCAGGCAAGTGAGCCTTGTACAGCTTTTTGCTTAAAATAACCTTGCTGCCTGGAGTAGTTTTTACATATAAATCACGTAAATAGTCCCATAAGTCTTTGGAAGTTTCTTTGCCTCTAACGTCTATAAGCTGAGAATCCTCAACAGCCAAAATAATGGAGGCTTTGCATTTCTCATCTTTCCTCATCCAAGCTTGATCTGGATTCTGAGGAATTTGTTCAGAGATTGCAGACTACAAATTTTCTCTCCTCAAGAAACTCTCCATTTTCAAAGACCAGTTCAAATAATTAGTAATTAGAAAGCTTTTCCAGGAGCATACCTTGAAAACTTGAAGATCCAGCAGCCGCCATTGCTTCTTCTCTCCCCTGTTGGAGTAATCCATGAGGCTGGAAAACACGAGGCTAGAAACTCCGCCTCCAACTGAAACTTCTTTGCAACTGCCAGCAAGTTTCAAAAAACAAAAGAAGCCTCTTCATTTGCAGATGAAACAGTTCAGCTGTCCTCTTTTCATATTTCCATAAGTTTTGTCTCTGATCGAGAAAGCATTTGCTGGGGCCAGAACCTTTTGTTGTTTTATAAAAATTTGTGATCAGAGTTATGGAAAAATATTGAGAGACAAGCAAACTGAAAGCTTGCAGTAAAACGTTGCTTTATTTAAAACAAAAGAACAAGAAAACACGAAGCTTGCTTTCTTCAGCCGAAGAAGCAGCTCATAGCTTAAGTACTTACATTTTAAAGACAAAGAGATAGCAGCAGCAGAGCAGAGAGAGAACAAAAGGCATTTACATTTTTAAACCATTTACAACTGCAACTTGGCTATACCTGAGTGGACAGGATCTGGCATGTGACCAAACACCTAGGCAACAGATTCCCAATATGGGCAAAGCTTAAACAGGTAATTCTAATTGGTCAGAACTATCAGACTAGCTGGCTCCAAAGTAAATTAACATTCCTGAGAGGGGGGTAGCCAACACGTGTTCTCCAAGAGCAAAAAAAAAAAAACTGCAAGGCTTGGCTTTTTTAAAAACTCAGCCCCATATTCTACAGACATAAAAAATATATGCAACAGCCTTGCCTTTAATGTGTTGGCGGAGAGGGGACTCTAAGCCACCCCTCTCCCCTAGAATGCATGAGCTGGGCAGATCCCACCTGGAGGAGGTAGTCCCTAAGTTAACGTGGAGCCTTGAAAGCCGTATCAGGCTTTATAGGTGATAACCACCACTTTTAATTCAGTTTGGAAACTAAGTGGTTGCCAAGGCAGCAGCTGGAGGATTGATGTTATGCAACAGTCCTGGCTGCTGTGTTTTGAACTAACTGTGGTTCCTGGGTCATCTTCCAAAGCACCCCCATGTAGAGTGTATTCCATTAAATCAAGTCTTTATTTTTCTCTGTGTCGTAGATGTTTAATTTTTTTTCTTTCACTCACTTCACTGCTCATTAAATCATGAATTTGACAGGGTTACCAGTGGAGAAAGAATGGAAACACTGCATTAAAGAAGCAGAAGGGGGAGAAATCCTATTTAAAACATGTGATTTAGAATGTCCCTTCTATTGATCATAGATTGAGGAAAAAGACTCTTGGATGTCTTGAGAAATGGAACTGAGTCTACAGCACTGTAGGTGATGACCCTGGATAAGATCACGTGTCCTCTTGTGGCAAACCTGCCAAAAAGTAACACTAAGGAATGTATTGTCGAAGGCTTTCACGGCCGGAGTTCAATGGCTGTTGTGGGTCTTCCGGGCTGTGTGGCCGTGTTCTGGAAGTTGTGGTTCCTAACGTTTCGCCAGCATCTGTGGCCAGCATCTTCAGAGGGCAGGAGCACAGATAGAAGCAAAATCTCTGTCACAGAGATCACAGAGATTTTGCTTCTATCTGTGCTCCTGCCCTCTGAAGATGCTGGCCACAGATGCTGGCGAAACGTTAGGAACCACAACTTCCAGAACACGGCCACACAGCCCGGAAGACCCACAACAGCCACTAAGGAATGTATTAGCATGAGACATGTGTGAAATTTTTAGACATGGCCTGACACCACCCAACGTAGCCCTGTCGAGAGATTCAGTCAGTCAGTTTGCCAAATTCCACTCCAGTCTTTTCAACAGTTTGCATCCCCTCCTCGTTACTCTTTTGGACCAGAGAAAAGATTGGGCCCAAGTTGACCCCCTCTTCACTGCCTGGATGGTTGGTCCTGCTGAGAAAACAAGCAGCTTCCCTTGATTTTGTGGCAAGTTCCTCCACGCACTAAGTCTTGCTGCGTGGGGCAGTTGGAAATGAAGAGACTCGAAGACATGCCGGTAGGGAAGCCAATAATGTAATGGATCGTGTTGCCATTTGGATTTAAAAATAGGGAGGCATATAAAATGAATTCTATAGGACAGCTTCCTAGGAGCTTCCCTGTCTGCAATTTTAAATCACCACCCCAAATCCTACTTACATGTTTGTCTGTAATTTATGGAATGATTTTTTTCTGTAATTATGTCTGCATGGGATTATGATATTTTGAATGAGCCAAGCCACCTCCCCCTCCATAAAGTTTGGTTTTTTTTACAAGACGCTTCTTTCTGTGTAACTCTGGACATATTCTTCTTAAACAATGGTAATTTACGGACATGTCTGAAGAAAGGCTTCTCCAGTAGGGACCCCACCAGATGTTTTGGATTACAAATCCACATCCCGAGCATGCATGCCCACTGACCATGCTGCCTTGGGATGGTGTGAATTCAATACACCTTGTTGTCAGATTGAGGAATTCTGCTCAAAGAGTCACACAAGATTATCATCTCCAGGCAGGATTTTGTGTGGGACTCATCAGCCAGGCTGGTCTCTAGGAGAACTCAAGGAAACCACATTCCATCTGTATTAAAATTATTAAAGTACCTTTTACCCAGAAACAAACTGGTAGCCAGAGTACTGGCTATAACATCTAAAGCTCTCTATGGCTTTAAGGAAGGCTACTTGGAAAAAAAAATGCCTTTCTCTTTATGCTCATTGAGATCATCTGAGGAGGTTCACCTGGTTTCCATGGGGGTTCTCTTGAAACAATTAGTGGTTGAGCGGTCTCTATGGCTGCCCCAGTTGTTTGGAATGTATCCCCTGCTAAGCTGAGGGCCTGGGCCCTGTGCTGGCTTTTCAAAAGGCCCTAAAGCACATCTTTTTACACAGAAGTTCATTGCTGATTTTAACGGTTTATTTTCAAATTGCTTCCAGCCATTCTTTACATTTGAAAATATGTAATATTGAATCCTTTTGATCTTCTGGTCTTGAATATGGGCCAGGACACTGCATGTACAGTAGCTCTGAATTAGTGGGATGAGGACCACAGTATGTTGTCTTGCAAGGCTGTCTCTAGATTAGATTCTAGTTTGCATAGAATAGCATGAACATACTTGGGGTGAAACTGGACTTTGGTTGTACTTACGGCATACTGGTCAAAATGGGCCAAGACGACCAGTAGTGGCCTTACAGTTAGCAGGGAATGCGGTAGGCGGAAGGGGTACACTTAAGGCCAGTAACATGGTCTACACTTCATTTATTCTGTACATTTGCATAGAGGCACTGAAAACCTTGGTCATATTATTTGACTTAATTCCCCCTTCTATTGACATGCATATTATTGGAGGTCTCTCATCCTGTATATCCATCCCAGTTCCCTTCCCAGTACTTAGTGATGTATCATTTTCTGGTCTCTCTTTCTCTCCCCAATAGGATTCAGTTTAAAACCCTCTGGATCAGGTTTGCAAAATGCCTTCCAAACACATTTTCGTAAATCCTGTGAGGTGCAGCTAGGGTCCCTCTTTGCCAGGACACATCCCAGACTGAAGACTCCAGACCGCTCTCTCTCAGCCCTAGGAAGAAGTCAGTGGCAAACCACTTCTGCAAACGCTGCAGTTGCTAGGAGTCTGATTTGAAGGCACAATATAGGGGCATCTTAAAAACAGCAGCTAACATACAAGAAGACAAGTACACATATTTGTGAAGAAATTGTTTGCGTATTTGTAAAGAAGTGGAGAATTAGGCAGTTTCTTTCATTCAGCCCAACATATAGAGCCAAAGAAATACGTGTACACTATATTTTTAAAAACCCCATTTGTATGTATGTGTACTGACTTTGAGTATGTAGGAGTGCATGTGTATAGCTTTTGTATTTAAAAAAAGAGAGTAAATTTGGCACATTTTTAAAAAAATTGAATACCCCCATACTGTACGGATCAATAGGGAGAATGGAAGAGGGCATCTTCACTGTTATATGTGAATAGTCCTCTTTCTTGGTTAAAACAAACAAAAAACCCCACCCCTCTATTTCAATTATCATCATTTTCCTCCCAATACAACTGCAAGATTTCTTATGAATCAGCTTTGAAGGTTATTACAAAACAGGTTTCTAAAGGAATCAACTTTTTCTTCTCTTTTGTTGAAAAGATTATATTGTTTTGCTCAGACTTGCATTTCTTCATTACCAAACTCATCCAGATTTGAACAATATGCTAACAGCTTCTTTTGTGTGGTTAGTGCCCCGAAGAATCAAATTTGTTGAGTATTTCTTTAATATATTTTTCAAGGTCCTTTGTCTAGAACAAGTTGTTCAGCAATGTAAGTGCATGTAATGCTTCATCCTGTTAATAAAACAAAGCTCAATTTGTTGTACTTCAATGATGTTTTTGCATTGCAAATGCACGTTAGCTCATCCAGTTGCCAGAACATGAAAAGCCTGAATGCACTGTAATAAGTAATTAATACCTGACATAATGATTCTATTTTATGGCATCTTTCTGTTGAAAACCCACTCAACGTCTGAATGTTGGAGCTGTTGGGATTATCAGGAGTCAACTCAGCATTGTCTAATAAGCATAATAGGTTTTTTTTCTAGTAAACGCATCTCTACTGTGCATGTGGGATGTTACCTGGGTCACCTGATTTCCTCTTCCTCCTCCTTCTTGGTTTGGGGATTCTCATTCTCCATTACGCTTTGGGCACACCTGCAAGCGGGAGGGCTGCACCATGCAGCTCTCGTCCATTCCATCTCACTTGCACACAGATCTACTATGAATCTACTCGTATCCAGATCTACTGAATAAATGTAAGCTATCTCTATTTTTCTTCATCTAACTAATGTGTGAAGACTGAATTCATTTCTGAACACAATTAAGCTTAAAGTGCAAGTTCCCTGCTGGTTCATGCTTCTACTCTGCAAGATTGTTGTTAGCTGCTTGGAGTTCTTTTATTAACCTTCAAAATTCCATCAGGAGCCAGCATTGGTCTCAAGAAAAAGGTTCCATTATGAGGATATGTCTTCAAGGACCAGATCTTGAAGCCAGGGCAAGAAGGTATATGGATGACCCCTTTGACCAAAATACCCAGGTTCAAGTCTCCATTTGATCACAGACTTCATTGGGTGACTTTGGGACAATTGTCTCTCTACTCTGGGTTAAGATAGCAGAGGGAGGGGGAGCTTTGGAGCCGCTGTCTGTGTGATTTTATGCAGTGCTTGTTTGCTTGTTGTTGTGTATGTGCGGGATGTTGGAGCGGTACTCACCTGAAGGGATGTTGGACTGCTAGATTGGGCCCCATAGCCCAATTTGGATTTTCTTGGCTGGAGAACTTGTGACAGGGAGACAGAGGATGGAGACAGAGCTGTTTCTGCAACGCTGCCTGTGCCTGCCATGCTGATCGTGTTTGGGAACTGGGTGTTTTTTTCAAATTTGGCAGTGGTGCTTTGGGATTGGCCTGGCTATTCCTGGGGATCCACCGCTGCAGGGACCCATTTGGGCCCCTCTGGGACTCTCTCAGAGAACTGTTTGGGATGTTTTCTGTAGGAGGCAGCTGTGGAGCAGGCCAGGAGAAGCTGGCCATGCTTACCGCACCGTCTGCCATTTTTGTGAACTGAGCAGTTTTTCTGACTTTGGCGGCAGACTGGCCGGGCTGCTCCTGTGGGGTCTGCTGCTGAAGGGTCCTGTTCAGGCCCCTCTGAGGACTGCTCAGGCTGCTCCTGGAGAGGAGGCTGGGGAGTAGTGCCAGAGGACTGGCTATGATGAAAGATGAGCCTCCATCTTTTCTGCGCTTGCCGTTCTTTACCGTATGTTATTGTGGGAGGTGGCTGAGTGGGGGATGGGTTGTGGTAGAGCAACAGACTACTACGGACCCCCATCCCTGTGGAGGCCTCTTTGCCTTCCTGCCTGTGGCCCTGAGGAGGAAGAAATGCTATTGTTCCTGTTAACAGTGCAGTGCTTGAGAGCTGGACTGGGGGTTTCCACTGGGGTGGAAGTGACTCCTCCCTTCCTTCCCTTCCTCTGGGTGAGAACCAGTGGTGGATTGGGGGGCCACATGGGATAGGAGCCTCTCCCGGCTGGTGGGAGCAGCAGGGGAGGGCTGCCCTTGGTTGTGAGTGTGTGCGAGAGTGTGTGTGTCTGTTGATTCCTCTCTCTGGGTGAGAGTTGGAGAAAGAATTGATGTGGGTGAATGGGGAAGGAAGCCCCTGCCTGCTGGTGCAGGGGAGGGGTACCTTGTTGTAGTGTGCGTGTGTGAGTTGTGGTGGAGTGGGGAGGTGGCTGCTGGGTACCCTGTTGGCACTGAATGCTGGTAGAGGTGCCTCGGGGTGCCCAGCTTCCCCTCCCCAGGATTCTTGGTGAGGACAGTAGGTGGTTCCCGGGTCGAGGAATTGAGGAACTTGGATATGGGGATGGGGCTACCATGTGGGTGATGTAGTATTATGGTGGTGATGGGCATGGAGAGATGGCAAGAGACAAACAGCAGGCTGTCTCCGGGACCACAGAACCATTGTCTTGTAATGGTTCCGCATTCCAGCTCCTTGATCTCAGCCCCGATGCCCTGTCAGTGGACCTTCAGCAGCCCTGGCCTCCTGTTACTGCTACTGAATGGCCAGGTCAGTTTGTAATAAGGCTCCCCTCATCCGTGATTTGGTCATGGAGGGGGCCAACCTAGCATGTATCACCGAGATCTGGCTGGGTTCTGAAGGGAGGTTGCCCTTTCTGAAATTTGCCCAGCTGGGTTTCGCATGTGGCATCAACCAAGACTCTGGGGCAGGGGTAGGGGTGTGGTGATCGTCATCAGAGAATATCTTATGGCCTTCAGGGGCCCTGCCCCAGAGGTCCCAGTTGTAAGACTGTTCCTTAAGTTGGGTTCTAGGGATCAACTGGGATTGTTGCTGTTATACCAACCTCCCTGCTGCATAGCAACCTCCCTGCCTGAGCTCTTTGATGCCATTTCCAGGTTGGCAGTGGAGTTCCCCAGGCTCATGGTTCTGAGGGACTTCACTCTGGCTTCCCTGGGAATGGGGTCTGAGGTGGCTTGGGAGCTCATGGCTTCCATGACAGCCATAGGCCTATCTCAGGTCATCCAGAGCCTGACTCGGGACAGTGGTCACACTTCGGATTTGGTGTTCCCGTCAGAGCAGTGGCTATGTGATCTGAAATTGGGGGATCTTTTGGTGTCCCCTTTGCCATGGTTGGATCACGCCCTGATTTTTATGGGTTTCTCTAGTGCCACAGCCCACTGCAGGGATGTTGGCCCCATTAGATTGGTCCTCCCCCAGCAACTGATGGACTCTGAGCAGTTTCAGAGGGAGATGGGGGTTATCCCTGTTGGTCTGTTGCACAGTCCATCCGAGCCCTTGGTTGCCACTTGGAATACGGCAGCGGCTGAGGCCTTGGATCAGATCACACCCATGCAACCTCTCTCCTCTCAGGGATCCTGGCATTCCATGTGGTTTACAGAGAAACTGAGGGAGATGAAACGGGAGAATAGATGTCTAGAGCATTGCTGGCACTCAACAAAGGACAAATTTGACCACACACAGGTTGGAACCGCTATTAAGGCCTACCTTGTGGCGGTAAGAGCAGCGAAGCACCAGTACTTCTCTGCCCTTATTGCATCCACAGATATCTGCCCCACAGCCTTGTTTCGGGTAACACGGGCCCTCCTGGGTAAGGGGGGCACAGAGAACCTCTTACAGGGACATGCACAGGAATTTGCGCAGCACCTGTTAGATAAAGTCGCTCGGTTTTGTTCCCAGTGGGATGCTGGCCTTGTCATAGGTCCAGAGGAAATGCCTGGGGAGGAGTCTTGCCCGGTTATCTGGAAATGGTTTGAACCTGTTGGGCCTGAGAAAGTGGACAGGGTCCTCAGGACTGTGAGCTTGGCTACCTGCTCTTTAGATCCATGCCCCTCCTGGCTTGTTAAGGCAGCCTGGGGGGTGTCGTGTGAGTGGGTTCGGGCTATAGTTAATTCTTCTTTGAGCAAGGGGGTGGTTCCTTTACCTCTTAAAGAGGCTGTGGTTTGCCCCTTCCTGAAGAAGCCATTGCTTGATCCTACTATACTGGACAATTTTCATCCAGTATCTCACCTCCCTTTTTTGGGGAAGGTAGTAGAGAAGGTGGTTGCACAACAGCTTCAGAGGGCTGTGGAGGAAGCAGATTACCTGGATCCTATTCAGTCAGGGTTCAGACCAGGGAATGGGATAGAAACGGCATTGGTTGTGCTTTTGGATGACCTCTGGCATGGGCGGGATGGGGGTAGTGCATCCATCCTTGCCCTACTTGACCTCTAGGTGGCTTTCAATACCATTAACCATGGTATCCTTCTGGATCAGCTCAGAGGATTGGGGGTGGGTGGCATGGTGCTGTGCTGGTTCACCTCCTTCCTTCAGGGTCGATTCCAGTCAATGATGATCAGAAAGTGAAAAGGGAACCTCTGGGTCAGGAGGAATGCTTTTCAGCTCAATGGTGGAGGACCAGACAGTGTCTGGAGTTGATTGGTGCCTTCTAAAACCAGCCTGCTCCTCAACAAGAATATCCTTTCAACCCTGTCTTGTACTTTTAGATACAGAGATTTGGCATATAGCTTGCTGATTGTATTGAGCAGGCTAATGGGCCTATAGTTGGCAGATCAAGTCTATTTCCTTCATTTTAATAGAAGGGGGTAACGATGGCATGGACCCAGTCTGATGGAAAACATGCTGAACTGCTAATATGTATAAATAAAACAGCTGGCACTGGAACCCACCAATCCTTGTTCTCCATTAATAATTCTGGAGGGATAAAATCTCCCAGGGCTTTTCCAGGTCTTCATTTGTAATAAGGTCCTTAAGCTCAGATAGACACAGGCCAGTCAGGAAGAGTAAGTCACAACTGGATTATCAAATTATTTCATCATGAAAATGCTCTGGAAATAATTCTTTGAAGGAGTTCATCACTGAATGACTACCGGTTGGCAAGATTACTATCAGTCATATGTTTGTATATATGTATGCATGTGGGTTTATATGCTGATCCATTCACAGCTGATTCTGGCTTACATACAAAAATCTAAATGTTCCCATACAGGAGGGATCCATTCCATCCTGCAGAACCTGAAGGATTGCTGAAACAGCCAGGTTTTAATAGTTTGATTGACTGATTATGTGCCATCAAGTCAGTGTTGACCCTTAGTGACCACATAGACAGACCTTCTCCAGGAGGATCTATCTCTATCCTGGCCCTTTAGGTCTTCCAATGGTGCACTTTTTGCTGCTGTAATCAAGTCCGTCCACCTTGCTGCCTGCTGTTACCTTTTTCTCTTTCCTTCCACCTTTCCCAGCATTATGGATTTTTCAAGAAAGCTTTTGTTGGTGGCTTGATATAGTGTGTGTGTGCGTGTGTGCATGTATGTGTGTATGTGTATGTGTGTATGTGTTTATATGTATGTGTATGTATATGTACAGTATGTGTGTGTGTGTGTGTGTGTGTGTGTGTATATATATATATATATATATATATATATATACACACACACACACACACACACATACATACACACACACACACACACACACAACTTTATCAAAAAGTGCCTGTCCACTCAACCCACCACAGCAAAACCAACAGAAGCTATGAAAAGGATTACACTGCCATACATCAGAAACATCTCAGAAACTACTAATAGACTCTTACAACCACATGGCATCACCGTAGCACATAAACCAACCAAAACCCTTCAGAACATCGTAAGTAACCCAAAAGACCCAGTAGCCCAAGAAGAAAAAATAGGAGTTATCTACAACATACACTGTAAGGACTATAGCAGCCACTATGTAGGACAGATGGGGAGAAGACTAGCAGAACGCATCCACGAACACCAACTAGCAGTCAGAAGACACGATGAAAACTCCTTAATCTCACAACACATGGACAGACTCAACCATATTTTCAACTGGGAAACTGAGCATCTTTAGTTTTTTTAGGTTTTCCCCTGCACAGTCGTGTCCGACTCTAGGGGCCAGTGCTCATCTCCGTTACTTAGCCGAAGAGCCAGCGCTATCCAAAGACACTTCTGCAGTCACGTGGCCGGCATGATGCATGTGGAACGCTGTTACCTACCCACCGAAGTGGTACCTATTCATCTACTTGCATTTGCATGCTTTCGAATTGCTAGGTTGGCAAGAGCTGGGGCCAGTGCGGGGAGCTCACTCCATCACGCGGGGCTAGGGATTCGAACCTCCAAACTTGCGATCTTCCGATCGACAAGCCTGGCATCTTACCCATTGAGCCACCACACCCTTGTGCTATTGTACCTTTCTTTTATATTTTCCTGTTGTAAAAATCTATGGAATAATGACAATAACAATAAGACTATGAATGAAGGAGAGACATTTGTAAGGCGTTTATCTCAGATGATCCTTTTAATCACCAACCTGCCTCTTTAGGATGTTTGGTCCCAGTTGGTGCAATCCTAAATATTTGACTGGAAATATTCAAATATTCAGTCATAAAAATAAAGTTACCATTTGTTACATATCACTGATGACCGGGATTTGTCCATCTCTTACAAATAAAAATATTTTTAAAAGTTACAAAAATAGTTGTGATGGTTGAATAGGAACAGTTGGGTATTTCTTACTGTCTTTTTTTTTTTTTTTTGGACCACAGAACATTCCTAATGCTAATGCCAGTTGACACTTCAATTCACAGAATGTTTCTAAAGATGGATCATACTCACAGATGGAAATTCAGGGCGCTTTCTTTTTAATTGCTGGAGTATAACAGCTTTTTTGATATAAAATACACTGGCTATACACATGAGGAGTGCAAACAGAATGAGTGAACTAAATCCATCTAGTCTCATTACTAGGCTGACCATATTTCCTTGAGACAAAAATGGGACCCTAACCTACCCACGGCTTGCCGGACAAAGTGGGCGTGCATGTGCGCGTCCACCTGCGTGCCCACCCGCCCGCCCGCACTCTAACAGTGTTGTCGGCAGTGTGGTCCCTGTGGCGCCCCAGCAAGTGGGGCAGGTGGACGCTCTCTCATTGAGAACGGGACAAAATGGACATTTTTATTAAAACGACAGGACGGTCGGGAATTGTTTAAAAAACGGGACTGTCCTGTTCAAAACGGGACGTCTGGTCAGCCTACTCATTACCCTCCAAACATGGATGATGAAAGTGCAGTAGGCACTTTCTCAGGCGGTGAAAGTTCATTCCATGATTTACAACTGGGATGTTTCAGGATTGTGCTATACATAGCACCCAGAACCTTTCCACTGCATTGCTAAAAGCTATGTGAAAGTGTACAAATTGGTAAGAGGGGTGGCCCACAGGGAGTGAGGTAAGTGGGTCCAATCTTGAATTCTGCAATGTGTAAATTGGGAGCTCTGTGTTGTATAGATATAGTATACTCATAGGCTCTGCACACAAATGGAAGACTCAACAGGTAGAAGTCATAGTTAATGGAGAGAATAAAACTTTTCTAATGTTATGGTGGGAGTAATCCTAACTTTAGCTATAAGTTCGCAACATTTGAAAGGCAAAACATAACTGTGTTAAGATTAAAATTGGAATTCTGATCATTTAAAACCATGACTGACATCAAGTACATTTTCAGTATCACACAGAAAAAACAGTTTCTTCATTCATTACTACATTATTTTCTGAGTCATCAAATTATATTCATGCTATAATTAACAGGAACTCTATAGCTAATTGCTTCTTTTCCAAGCATGCTAATTGTCACTGTCATGATTCAAAATCACCTTTCAATATCATTCATGTAAAAAGTACTGAATATGAAAGTTTAGCTCATCACAAATAAATCTAAAAGTTAACAGCTTTTTATCATGCATAATAAATAATTTGTTTTTCAAAACTGAAATGATTGAGCTACAATCAAGGGATTATCCCTCTGAATAGCTGAAGAGTCAAGACTGCAAATCCGGTTAAATAATTTGATAGTAAATAGGTTTCTTAAGCACAGTTGGCAATTATGCAATTAAATTAGAAAACAATAAATTAATAGGACTATGATCAAAAGGTCACTTATCATTTCAAAATCAGATGCCAAGACAGATAACATATAATATCTGCTTAAGGAATTACCATCTCCTTCAAAAGATTTACCATGTGACAAGAAAGATATGGGTTGTTGTTTTTTTCTTCCCATAAGTTTTATTAAATTTTAAAATACACATTAAAAGTTAATACAAAGAAAGAAATAGGAATACAAAGTAAGAAAAAAGAAAAGAAAAAGTGAAGTCAAAAAATAACTAACAAAGAAAATACAGAAAATAGATATCCTCCAATTTATCCTTGAACTTTAAGTACAACAATTAACTTTAAATGTTAGTCCTTCATACAATACACAGGAACTTTTCTTTGTCATATACCCTATGATTTCTATAATCCAATCTTCTGTTCTTCATATAGGTTTCGCCTTTCTTGATATCTTCCAACAATCCATCTCTGGTTTCTACTCCTTGGAATAGTAATCAAATGTTCATTGTTGCATCAATTAAATGTTTTCCATTTGCTCTTTCCATTTTTACATCTATATTTATATCTTCAATAAAATCCAATTAGTGTAACAGATAAAGGCCTTATCTACTTCTAATAAAATACAATATATTCTGTTCATATTATGACTATATATTCCATTAATACATAACCTATTACATAATACATAATATAGCAAGAATACAAAACCTAACATAACATATAACCTAATACATATTATACCAATTCTTATAATAATCATACAACATATTCATACATAATATCATCCTGTAATAACCTTCATTCTAATTCCATCTCATCATCTCATTGTCTTCTCATAAATGTATCTCCAGAAAGAGCAATCTATAATATCAACTTATATTTATAATCTTGTATCTTACACTTAGAATATCATATTTTTATGCATCTATACAATTTCTCATATCTGCTCTCACTCTGTGTACAATCCAGATCCGCATTTTCATTAACCTTGTGTTCCAGATCAACATCAATAAATCTCCTGTTTAGGTTATGCCAATATCACAATATGCAACTTGTTTATTTCTGTAACTCATGTGGGATGTCAAAATGTTTATTTTACCATATCTATCAATTTGCATGTTAAAATCTTCCTGTCTCAGCTGCCACAATGTGTTTATGCCCAAACGTTTAATAGACCACTTCCTGTAAAATATCATAATCTTCTTCTGTACCAATAAATTCAAAATCCTCTTTCCCTGTTTCTCTACTGGTTCAAGAGATCTTTCCTCTATTTCTAAATCTGTCCCTTGTATCTTCTGTTCCTGAGCCACCAAAACTATAAATATATGTTCTATGGATTTCTTAATTTGCAAAAAAGCTTTGCTGGTTTCTTTCTTAAAATCCTGAAGTGCTGTAAGAAATGCCATTTCCACCTACACCCCCCTTTCAAGCCGTAATCAGCTGCCGTAGTCAAAACAAAAATTTTCCCAGGGAGCAGGGAACAGGTGTTCTATTGTTATCAATGGTGTCTGTGTCTTTAAGTGAAAAAAGCTTTTAAAGTAAAAGATGAAAAATTCCACAGAACAGTATTTCAAACAGTTTGTAAAAGGAAAGATGAAAATAGATTCCAAGTGAAAGAAAGTCCGTTCTAAAAAAAAGTAAAAAAATAATAAGGAAAAGAGGCACACATTCTCTATACTTTATTCTTTATTCTTCTTTATCTTTCCGGCTGCAAGCTGCTTGACCCAAACAAACAATTTCTCAAAAATCAGTCAGTTTGTCAAGTGAAAAATAACAACACAGTCTCTTAAATCCCAATTTCTCTGATACAAAAGAAAGGCAAAAAAAATACAAACTTGTTCACTATGTTGCCAAAATAAAATCTATCAAACTTCCATCAAAATTAATTATAGCAAAGAAAACACAAAATTAGCCAACATTTTAAGCGAAGTCCAAAGATAAATTTTAGATAATAAAAATGTTCTAATCTAAAAAAGAAAACTAATATAAAGTGATCTAAAAGCTGGCTGTAGCTCTTGTGTCTCCCAAAGAGACTTACGTTCCCTGCAGAGCTAGGATCCTCCTTCGGCCATTCCACTGCATTCACCCCCGTTCTTCTCTGCGGTGGAAACAACAAAGAAAAACAGGAGTGGGCAATTCCAATGGCTCTGTGAGCAATCTTCTGGTTCCCCCCTCTCCAGGGGGAAGCTTCAGTGGTCTACAAATTCTGTAGACCCTGCAAACAAGGTAGAAAGTCAGCCAGGTCTCAGAGCTCTGAGAAACTCTGACTTGTCGAGCTGCCAGCCAGGCTTGGAGTGAAAGATATGGGTTGTTTGTGTGTGATTTTTTTTAAAGAAACGAAGCCAAAGGTTTCCTTGCCTGTGTGCAACCCGTTAGGCATGTTCAGAATTTCATCTGCTTTCAATCATTCTGGATTTGATCTTAAAGGATCCTAGTGCAATACAAAGCATTTCTGATCAACAAAAAGACAATTTCTCTTGAATTCCATAAATATCTAAATCCCTCCACCCGAACACACACACAGAAACAAAATACCATATTATCGCAACCATTCCCAAATCTGAAGACTTCTAGCAAACATGGAACATCAGAAGGAGAGGGAGAAGTCATGGCTACTTGCTATGGGCTTTGAACATGTGGTCTACTGTACATTTTCTAGAGGCAGTCCTAAATAAATACAACTCTTGAAAATAATGCATGGAACCTTTTTAAGATTCAGAGAAGCCTGATAACAGAATGTTTACTTCGGTACTTTCTTCCCAAACCATCCTATATCAGAATGATTTTCTTCCTTATTTCTTCTTGTCCATTATTGGTAATAGTTCAGAAAATGGGAAACACAAACTTCTAAAATAGTAACACTTGAGATTAGATTTAATTAGTTTGATGGCTTTGAATGAAGAGTATTAAAACCATGAACCATCCTTTGGATAAGGTCCCTTTCCATGTGCAGAGCTCAGGCACAGGGTCCCCAAAAAGCCATGATGATCAGGAATTGGTAGGGACATCTTTCCTTATTGAAGCCAAGCCAATTACATTGCAGAATCAACTCACCGAAACTTACAATTGCTTCTTGCAGTACATATTCTTTTGTTTATAAATGTAGCAGCAGACTCATTCTTTGCCTGACCATAAAGATATATTAAATTTACAGTTTATGCACTAATATTTTATTTCTCTAAACTTCTTTTCCTTTTCCTTTAACATAGCAGAAATAATTCAAAGTAGAATATTTAAAAAGTTTTCCCCCTTAAAAATATTTGAGTAGCTGTTGATTTCAAGCATGGAATATGACCAATTTCCCATTTTTATGTAATCAGAGAGTATTGTTTCAAATCTGTAGATGAAGAATATCATAAATAACCATTACGATTATTGTTTTTTTTAAACTATCCATTTTTATAAAACCATGGCTGTTTACAAATGAATAAACAAAGCTATATGTCTTTCTAAGAATGTCTCCCCTCAACATTTACACACATATGTATGTGGGTATAGACCAGTGCTTCTCAACCTCAGCAACTTTCAGATGGGTAGACTCCCAACTCCCAGAATTCCCCAGCCAGCTTGCTGGGTAAAAAAACACTGATCTAAAGTTCTTACTGTACACTATGAGACAGGGAGCAAAACTTAATTTCATGCCCTTAAGAACGACAACACCCAGTAGAATAAAACTAAACTGGCATATTTTATTTCTACAAAATGTATAAATATTGAAAATTTACAGCAGAGTTAACATTTAGTAACTGTTACATTTGAAATTGTGTAATTCTTGAACCACAGCCCACTCTTATAATTGTAACATGTATTGTGTCCCAAGCACGCACCGTAGGAAGTTTTAAGAGCAATTCTTCCAATGGACGCTCCAAAATGGGTGATCAAGTACGTTAAAAAACCCACAGTGGCCATTTTAAAGGACCTCTTTGCATATTATGCCTTTTGGGTGTATGCTTCAGATATTTCCACATGTGCTTGAAGATGCAGGGATGTGATAAATTTTGTAATTTTGCACATCACAGAAACATACCCATCAGAAGGTGGGATTGGCTATAAACCCGTCGGTATGCATACTTGGGACAAACTTGGATTTGCTGCCATGTGATGTATGCAAGGCCTAGATGGGTATGGAACACCAGTGGCCCAGTTTACAAAGAAACTGATTTACACAGCTATCCTGAACATTCCAGGGACAAATAGTGACTTCAGTATATTTGGAACAATGAAAGTGGGGCTTCAGAAATATCTCTGTGTTTGAAAACACTTTCACACTAATAAGTCACATAATCTAATATAAAACATTTTGCTGATATGCAGTCAGCATCTTGAGATGAAACAATAGTTTATATTTAGTAGCAGTTTAATGTGGTGGAATCTCACCAGATGCATTCAGACAGTAATAGCAGCATACTTTTTAATTTATTCCATACATGGAAATACAAGTATGTGTGCGCGCGTGTGCGCATGTGTGTAATGGTTAGTGAAATACAGAGTTTAAATTCTCAAGATGTCGCTATCACAATAGTTAATTACAGTTCTGATTTCCTATTGAAATTGTAAATGTGTTTCAGTTTATCCAGTTTATAATAGTGCAGAAGGACTCAGAAGACAGTAACATTATAAAATTTATTTCAAATTTCTTCCCTAAATCATTTCAGCCTAACTCATAGCTTTACACGTAAGCACCCTCACTAGTATATGCCTCATTTGAGACTGTATTTAGCATCTACAAATGAGATGCAACTAAAATTGGTATGATCAGATATGATCTCATTAATTTCAAGTAAAAAAAAACTGGACTATATTGATTATCAGCACAGTACTAATCACCTTTTAAAAGGCTATTTTACTTGTCTGTTATTAGATAAAAATACTGTTCTTGGATTCAACAGTCCAGAAGCAGCCTCTGAAGACAAAGAGAACTTATTCCCATTTACTCAAACTTTATATACCTATCTTTTCCTCTTCAAGAAATTCCTTAAGTTTTACCTTTTTTATAATTCTGTTCTTGTTTTTAGATATTTATACCTCAATCATTTTTCCTATTTATTATATTGTCCCTCAGCACATTCCTATGAAGTTAGGACATTGTTTCTACTCTACACACAGGGAAAGAAAAGCCAAATTGACATAAGTTTTCAAAAAAACGACGTTTAAATTTGAACTCAACAGTTGATATTATAAAGTGACTTTAAAAAGTGAGTAACCAATGCCATTCAAATGAGGAACAGCACATATTTTATTGATCTACAGAACACAGAGAGAGGACACCACAAGCTAATGTACAATCTTCTAAAACTATTCATTAAAACTTTGATTTTAGCCTTAACAGTTTGCCAAGGCCATATAGGAATATAATGGCAATGCTGGGGCAAAACCCCCATGTCCTCTGTTTTTTGCTCACTAAAAAAGATGGGATGAAGTAGATATTTGATGCAGAGGTCCATGAGGTGCTCTGTGGGGGCATTTTATTGGAATTAGCAGCAGCGATAGTACAAGTAGAAGTTATGTCTTGATTCTGCTTGTACCCATCCTACCTTCCTCCACCTGCCACTGCTTCCCCTAAGCCATAGCTTTCCAAACTGTGTGTCGCGACACACTACTGTGTCGCCTGTGGTGTGCAGGTGTGTCGCACGAAAACCCGGAAACACTGATGGCACGCCGCTTCCGGGTTTCACGTGACACACCTGCACGCTGCCACGTGCGCCACCGCTGTTGGTGTGTGTCACCAACAGGAAAAGTTTGGAAAGCTCTGCCCTAAGCCAATATCCTGGCACAGGGTTGAACTGTGTTTTGAGATTCAACTCCTAAAATTCCTAGTAAGCCTTCTTGGAATTCTGGGAATTGGAGAAGTGATAGCCTGATGGTTCCATTGCTCCTCTCTCAAACTCTGCATATGAACTTTCAAAGATCCCTTTCCTACCTATCTTTTTGAAGATTTCTGTCCTTAACAATATCATTTGAGGGAAGCAAATCCTTTTATTACTTGTTAATGTCATACTATTAATGCCTTAAGAAAAAGCATCACTTATATTGGAACCTCCTCTTAAATGATTAAAAATAAGATAATTAGCTTCAACTAACTTTGCAGTTTGCAACATTCCTCACCATTTAGTGCAAGCCACATGTTTCCTCAGGAATAATTTGTATTTATGGGACTAATTCCCATAATGGCCTTAAACTGGATTAAGTTCCTTTTTATGTTCTTATTCAAAAAGAAGTCAGCCCCATGTACTTAAGCTTGCACTTACAGTAGCTTGAACAGAAGAATTTACTTGATGGGTTTGGAGCAGTATGATCCCTGAATGATACTGATCCTCCAGAGATCACTGGCTGCTAGAGTTGCCGTAGGATGCAAAAGACGCTTGCTGTTCCTCAAATTGTGGGATAAAACCTGTGGGGGAGAACAGAAATGCTTCCTTCTCTAGAACAAGGCCCACTGCCATAGCAAACTCATTATCAGTCCATTTGGCTGGTGAGTATCAAAAAGGTAACCTGCGGGATGACCTAAACTTTGCTGCTTCCCAGCATCCCCCTAAGAAGGGCAAAATAAAAACCACAGCCAGCCTGTCCAAGAACCACCTGGGAACCTGGAATGTTATGGACCTATATAAGCAATAACTCTTCAGAGTGGACCATGTGTCCTTTAGGTAAAGGGCTGCATTACTTGCCAAGGATCTGGCCAGCATCAGCTTATTCTTGAATACATCTGTTTGCCTGACTTTACCGATCAGACAATCCCCCTTCTTCAGGGGATGCTGTCTGCCTCAGCCCCACTGGCTCTTTGACTTGGACTCCAGGGTGATATTTTTATGTTCTTTTGCTTCTGATCCTGCTGAGCTCCGATAGCAGATGTGGATACTCTCCTAGCATACTTACATGGTAGCTCTGGAGAACTCTTCTGGGATAGAAAAAGCAGAGAAATGAGCATATTCAAAATCAACAGATGGGTGATAATGATGCAAAGACAGTATCATGAGTCTCATCCACAGGAAGAATCATCTCATTTTCTCGAGATGCCAGAGTGAAACTTGAAAGAGGTCAGTTCAATCAATTCATACTACTTAACATAGCATAATTCACAGAAACTTTGGCATGGCCATGGGGCTGATAATACAAACTGCATTAAATTAAACCCACTAAAAATGAGTACATTTTATGTACTTCCTGACCCAATAATGCTCATGAGAACTACACAGATTCCAATATTGGATAAATATTGTTCCAACGTACACACTGGCACAGAGATATGTGATAAAACCCACTCCTTTTTAAAAATAAAATACTCTTTATAGAGATAGTTATGTCTTATCGCATGTCCTACATCTACAAAGCAGACAAGCTTATTAGACGTGTTTTTTAATTAGTCCTGAACTCAGTGCTCGTATGCTAAAGGTTCAACTTGCTATGTTTTGAGGACTTATTAAGGGATTGCACTGTTGACATTTTCAGGTGAGACCTATTGGTATTGTTGATCTATTATGTATACCTATAGACCAAGAATAATCTTTTAGAAAACAAATACATTTGATAGGACAAAAAAGGGGTAGCTATTGCAACCAAACTCAA
The DNA here is from genome assembly GCA_023362775.1 of Charina bottae. Taxonomy (NCBI): domain Eukaryota; kingdom Metazoa; phylum Chordata; class Lepidosauria; order Squamata; family Charinaidae; genus Charina; species Charina bottae. Next base: position 233,296,296 of record JALMGJ010000001.1, on the reverse strand, counting down.
CTTGAAATCAGGTTGTGTCTACTCATAACCTGTTCTTCTATCAGCATCTCGTGTGATTTGGATAAACAATGCTTGCTATCTTTGATATTAGTAATTAATGGGAGATTATGGGAGTTGGCCAAATGTGTTACAATGCTTGTAATGACTTATATTTTGCAAAGGGCATCAGCGGGTATCATCAATCCCATTTCCTTATGCTTCCCTTGGCTGTGAATTCAATTTTACATTCCACGTACCAGCATATCCTTCATCCAGTTCTGTGGATTTTAACAGAGGTTTCAGGAACAGAAATGCCACTTTTTTCCTGACACTATACATAAAAAACATCCAATATATACAGAAATTTACTGCTGAGAAATCTTTTCAGCTGGGCTATTCATAGGAGATGGTTGGCAGCAGATTAACAACGGATTCTTCCTCTGTCACCATGAAGGACTGGTACAAGCACATCAACTGAGGAAAACAAATGTTACCATCTTTCACAATGCAAGTGAGCTTCATAAGGCATTTAACATTGTCACTTTCAAGCAACATTACAGGACAGAACCCACAGCAAGCCACTTCCCACCCCCTTGGAATTTTGCTTTGTAATGCTTTTCTGGAGTCAACTTTTCTCAAAACTGGTATGTCCTCATAATACTGTATATGCCAAGGTGAATAAAGCGTCCATGTGTTCAGCTGTCTCGTAAAAAAAATCAGAGGGAAAAAAAGTGCAACCATGCTTTTAAGCAATTTTAAAAAGTTGTTTTCTGGCATGTGGGCTTTTAATCAAGCATCCAAACCCTTTCTCTTCACCAACAACAAGGGAAGAAGAACATCCTTTTGTGTGAAGCGTGAGCAGGTTAGACCCTTCCAAGGCCTGAGGAAGGACATGACGTCTGTCTTGGCTTTAGGCACCCAAGGTCATGTTACGTAACAGCCACTGCTGGGATCGGCTTTCGCTGCAGTCCTTCATGGTAGGAACCATTTTGTCATCCTCTGAGGGCTCGTCAAGACACTGGTTACTGTTCACATGTCTCAAGGTCAGTCGCTGCAAAACAAACAAGCAAGCCAACAGCCAAAGTGAAGAAGACAGCTTCAGTTGGACTAGTTAACTAATTTCTCTATCACGTTTAGGCATGGGTGAAATCATACAGAAGGTTCCTCAGCACTTCCAGTATTACATTATATACCAAGTAATAGGAAGGGGGAAGGAGCTATACTGCTGTGGCTCCAAGCCAGAAAGGAAGGCTTCTACTTATATTCCTTTTGCAGAGGGACTGCTCTACAGCATATGCTACGGCACTTCTCAGCTTTCTGGTAAAAGAACAACTGGCTCATCTTCTATATTCGAGAGTCACTGAAAACTAATCCTGCAAGTTTATGAAAACAAAATACCTCAAAGGCGTTCCAATCTAAAACATTTTTCAGAGTTGACCATAAAACTTGAAAACCATGGGCTATGAATTCCCTTTCTGAAATTGTTTTAAGTTTGTTGTACTGGACATTTGTTGGAAGAAAAATGGTTTCTATATTTTTCCTTTTGCATTTTCTCCCCTTCCTTACGGCAGTTCCTTTTCCTACTTCCATATAATTATGTTGCCCTCCCATAATAATAATAATAATAATAATAATAATAATAATAATTATTATTATTATTATTATTATTTGTTAATGTGCTGCAAATGTTTTACTATAGAAAGTGGTGTAGCCTTTGGAATCTAGGGTACTCAGAACTAAATATAACAATCATAGTATATCAATTAGCTAATTGTAATTAATCTAGAAGCCCCTCCTGTTCAGATACATAGAGATTAAGCAGCCCATTATGTTCACAACTATAATTCCTTGGAGACATTCTATGCAGTTTATATGGGAAATCTCCAATAATCTCCTCTCTTTATCGAGATCAGATCAATTCAGACTAACAAAGCAGTATTTTTTTCTTCAGACTATTCTCTAATCCATCATTTGTTAAATTAATGAGAATTTATAAACATTTCTGCCTTATTTTTCATCCTGCTGTTCTAGAATTTGAAACGAGACTAATAATATGTCAGAATAGCAACTGAAAAGCTTCAATTAAAAATGGCTTTTTTATTAAACAACATATTTTTGTTGTTTTGTTTCTCTAAAATGTAGAATCCAAGAAAGCAAAAAAGCGAAGAACAAAAATAAAAATTCATTCTAATCAAATATATAATCTATTATTATATATTATAATAGATAATATAGTATATTATTTATTATGGTAGCCTTCTCCAGTCTGGTGCTCTTTAGATATGTTGGACTATAACTTCCCATAATCTCTTGGGATTCAACATCTGGTCTATTCTAATTTGCAGCAGATCTCTTGATTCATACAGAGCTCATTCCAGCCATTGGGGGGGGGGTCTGCCTTCCATTCTAGAACATGTTAGAATGAGAGGACAATAAGATGCTCTGGAATTCCCATTTTCCTAAGCACCTTCCACAGCTTGACATGGTTGACACAATTAAAAACCTTTCCATAATCAACAAAGCACATATTGACTATTATTATTATATGTTCATTATTATGATTTCTGAATTATCCAGCATGCATCAGCAACAATCTGTTATCAATATACCGATAATATTCAGTTACATTTCTCAATATACTGGCGATATTCAGCTATACTTCTCCTTTCCTACAACCTCATTATTCAACATCTCCAGAGTCTATTTCCAATCCGTAAAGCGCTGGATAAGGGAGAATAAGCTGAAGTTAAACTCAGAAAACATGGAGTTATTGTGTCTTCCAAGAGCTTAATTTTAAGATTTGGGAGATAAAAAGCTGTTTTGGATTAGGTTGCACTTTCTTTTAAAAATCAGGTTTGCAGTTTGAGAGTTTTCCTGGATCCAGCATTAGTACTGGGCAGCCACACAACATCAGCATGGTGGTCATGATAAAGGCTGATTAACCTTTTGCACTCTGATCTGGAAGAGGGAGGACTTCTTCACTCATTCACCGTGGCTATCTCAAAGCTGCACTGTACTGCTGCAACCTTTCTGGGGTGGCCCTTGAAGATTATCTGGAAATTACCTCTGGCCCAGAATGTAACAACACACTGGGTGAATAGGGGCTATAATCACCACTCCCCACCCCCCGCTGAAATACCCTCATTGATTTCCAGTTGCTTCTAAGCATAGTAGTGCACTCTGCCCAGCATTTTGGCATCTTTTAGGAATTCTACCTTGAAGAGGTTTAACATCAATGATTGCTTCCTTTATCTTCTAAGCAGAGCTAGTATTATAGATCCTGATCTGGTAATTAAGCAGCAACAGTTTGCTTTCAGGGAAACAGAATGCTAAGACTGCTTTCTGTTCAGAATCACAAGATCTTAATTGTTTTGCAACTCTATAGATGTTATTATATGCAAGGACACCATACTTTTTAAATGGAACTGTTTCGTTGAGATGGTTGAAACGAAATTGCACAAACATCTAGCTTTTTGCATTACACTGAATTTCATGCTAGATTGGCCTGAAGATTCTCTGTGCTATAGCAATTTCTACCAGGTGGGAAAAAACATTAAGAAAAGGTAACACAGGAGGTTTTCCTCTTACTTTAAACAGACTGCTGTGAAATTCCCAGAGAAACACTTCTGTTATACTAAATCACTCAAGGCTATTTCATATTATGCAGCCCAATTGTAACAGGGTGTTTTTCCTCTAAGTATAAGATGCACATGTAACAGAGCACCAAACTGCTTTAAGAAATAATTCAGAATAATGAAAGTACCACATTTTAGAATTAGTTGAATTAGTGGCTTCATGACTCTTTTTTGGATTCAAGCAAGTCTACAAATCCAAACAAGCCTACAGACCTAATGTTTCCTCTCAACAGCTGTTCCTTTGTATTTGTTGTAGAATTTTACATCAGACAAACATATTGTTGAATTTTTCAATGCCCTTCTATAAGCACTTATTCCTCCAGTTCTATCATTATGCATGCTATTACAAAAATTTCCTTTGTTTGGTCAACAACCAATTACATTGGAAAAATATTACCAAGAAAACTACCCAGTCTGTAATTTCTTTCATTATTCAGTATCAAGATTAAGATTATGCAGCAAATTCAAGCTGTTTAATGACTCATAACACTATATTTTAACCCTTTTTTTCTTACTCAAACAGAACCTTTCAATAGAATAGAGATGCCATTGTAACAAATTCCACTGTTTTAGCAATGTGTGTATACATATGGGGTCCCTCTAATATGACAATTTTGGATAACAACATAGCATTGACTCAAAATTCAAAGAAAAATTTGTTTGCTTTATAAATAATATTTTAAAATGCTCTGGAAAAAATATAGTGCTGATATATCCATTTAACTCGTGGATTGCATTCTTTCTAATGTACTTTTGTACAGTGAAACAGGCACTTTGCAAACAAGTATATGAAAATCATTATTCCCACCGTCAAAAATGCTACACAACACATTTCTATCTACAACAAAGATATACATTACAATTTTCTACTTTTATTGTATTTACTTACAGTATTACAAGGCTGCTTTTCAAGTTCTGCTTCCAGGTGGCATACACAACAGTTCCACAACACAGTTTAAAAACCAAACATTAAAACATGGTCTCAATTAATATAGGTAAAACAATAATCATCTAAAAAAGCATGGGCTGACTTCCCAGGGCAGGGCAATTTTTCAAGCTTACAGAACTGCTATGCAGAAGGGAAATATGCCAACAACCAGTTGAGTGGGACTGAATTCCAAAGACACTGACAAAGACCAATCTGACTCGGGGGATGGTTTCCTTTATGGATTTATTGTTTTATAATATAGACCAACTCAGAAATACAGTGACAGCCAATGTAGCTGCTTCAGGGCATGGTCCAGCATCAGGACAGGGTTGGGGTGGGCAACCCTCCAACACAATTACATTTTTATTTAGAAAGGCCTTCTCCCTTAGCTTTCATCTCTTCAGTTTCCATGCCATCATTCATTCAACTTTGTTTGGAATGAGGTGGATTCCAACATGAATTCAGATAAGCAAGAGTTAAAAGTATATTACATTTTTCTGTAACCTCACTATTAAAAGTAGATTTTAATTTAAATTTTCCTTGACTGCATTCTTTCATTTTGTGCTGTGATAGACTGAATTCTGATGATTGTGTTCTTTTTTCCACCGTTATTGGAATTATCCTGTAGTGATAAAGACACTACATAAGCACGAAATTCATCATTTTACAAATAAAATGGAGCATTTTGCTTCTCCCCTTGTCAAAAGGGAAAGAAAGATTTGAACACCTGAGAGAGTTGCTTTTGATACTGTGGCTCAGGCGTTCCAATGGTTTTACTGAACTACAACTAGCTGGGGGCGGGGGGAGTAACTACATGGATACTCCCAAGAAGTGTCAGAAAAATAGTACAGACTAGAGGCTGTAATTGTCTTATACTCTGTTCATTTCAATTGATAATTTATTCAACTATACACTGATAATTTATTGCACTGAATTTGAGACTAGGTCTTTTTTGAAGCTATTCTAATGCATAAGGGTCTTTACATTTGAAAGAACCTTCCATGCTTGTAAAGCTGTATAACAGAACTTCTGCTTAAGTAAAGTTAGAATATGTAAAGCCCAAATTGTTCTTACTGAACCAAGGAAGCCACTGACATCAACAATGAAGTTTGCTCTGATAGCATCAACATGATAGCATCAACTCTGATAGCATCAACAATTATACCATTTTTCCTCCAGGAATTCAAGAAGGCATAAATAGCAATCCATCCTATTTATAGGGTTGGACTAAGAGGTTGGACGAAGTGGGATAGCTTAGACTAAGAGGCAGTGACTGGCCTTATTTCCATAGGTGGGTATGGACTCAAACCTAGGTTTTCTAGTCGTAACCCAACAGTTTAATCACTTCCCCATTTATATGTCTGGGCAGCATTTGATCCACCAAAGGGGCCTAACCTCTTCTGCTGGCACATGAGTCAGTAGACCAATGCTTTCCAAACTGCCGCCGTTGGTGTGTCGCCAATGGCGGCAGCGCATGTGGGGGCGTGCACGGCGGCGGCGCGGGGGGGTGCGTGGCGGCGGCCTCGCTAAAATGCGGAAGCGCTGATGGTGCGCTGCCGCCGTGCACACCACCGCCGCATGTGCCATCGCGCCGCCGCCATGCACGCCCCCGCTGCCGCCGTTTCACGACACACTAAGCTATGTGTTGCGACACACTAAAGTGTCGCGACACACAGTTTGGAAAGCTATGCAGTAGACTATCAAACATGGGCTACTGCCACAGAGATTTTTCCCACTTTAATATTTAGAGATTCTATTTATTAAAGATACATACTTCGAGATAATGCAAAACAACTAGATTTTAGAGTTCACACCGTTTTTAGAATTACATAGGGTATGCAAAGTACTACACCACAGAAGACGTATCTAGCTTTTACCAAAACTGCTTTCAACATAGATTTAAGTAGCATTATAAATACAATTGTTATATAGCTATTTCTATCTCAACACTATGCTTAAATTTACACTAGTAATTAGGAGGGAGGGGGAGAAGAAGAAGAAGAAAGCTATCATATATTTTTTTTACGATACCAACCTCTAGGCATTTACTAAGGGAAATAATCAGTGGGGCTATAAAAAATGTTTCTAAGAACCTCCAGCCGAGTATAGTTTCTCAACAGCCACTTCTGAAAAGGGCTGTCATTACAAGGCTCCACAGTGGGACCATGAATGTCATCTTCTATCCTGCTTACAGTCAGACAAGACTGGGTAATAATATGAAGAACGGTGAGTGTCTGTGAAACAGAAAAATGGCAAAACAAGCAGAAATCATGAAGCAAATGGTAACTCCTCAATCAGATCTATGGCAATGAAAAGGTCAATGAGCCACAGTACTTTATATTCACACAGCTTAGGTTTTCATCTTGAAACAGTCCCAGTATTTACATGAGTTTCATAAAACATGACTTATTAACATAAATCAACATATTTTTTATCAAACTTAGAAGAAATTACACCACTTCTGTCCAAATAAGCTGTCTGTAAAGCCAGATACATCTGTATGTGTGTGTGTGAGTATTCTTATTATTTGAACAAAGTCATTTTAATTTTCTTATTGAGGCTTTAAAATGTAATTTTATTTTATTGGAATTTTAATATCTGTAAAGTAGTCTGCAGGGAATGAGGTGGTAGATAAATGGAATCAATCAATCAATCAAATGATTCACAAGAATTGGATAGATTCAATCAATTCAAGAAATAAAAATCCAGAATTTGAGATCTAGAGAACACAGTTGTGAGGAATATATACCAAAACAGGGTTTGGTAGCCTGTAGTACACCAGGTATCACTGAACTGCTCCCAATATCACACAGAAGCATGGCCAAGTGTAAGGAAAATTATGACTTACTCAACAAATCTAATTCTATTTATAAAATTCTCATGTCACGTTTTCACCATTAAAAACAAGCATAATAGATCTCAATTGTTGCCACAGGTTATTTACCCCCTAGCTAAAATAAAATGTTTGAAAATAGCTCTGAAATAAAATGGAATCATCAGGAATATGCTGATTGGCCACACACTGTACATCATTTAATTGTTCCCCATTGTTCTATTCATTTTATTAAGTAAAGTGCAACCTGTGTTGGACAGTGCTTTTCAAATCTCACCAACAATCTTCTTCATCACCGTAGATCAAAATATACATTGTTTATAGACTCTAAAAGGTCTCTTGTTTCCATTACTATTTTTAATACCCTGCCTCCCATGTTTCCAAAATTAGGAACAAGAGTTTTGGCCTGCCCCTTCTGGGGAGATCACCACATCACGCAATGACCTCCTGCAGACGGGGTGGAGAAGTTGCAGCCTACCCCAATCTAAGATATTTCTGACTAAAGCTGAAAAGCCAGCCTCCAATGCCTTTTCATGTGACCTCACCCAGTTCCAGAAAGAAAGGGAAAAAACATCAAAGCCCAATATGAGCTTCATCATTTTTTTGATTCTCTAAACTTAAAAATCTGAAGACAGAAGAGTAACTGCCAAATTTCAGTAAAGAGAATGAAGTTAGATTCTTTGCTGCGAAAGGGCTGTCGTCTCTTGTCCATTCCTTGCTTCCTGGGAATAATTGCCAGTTAGTCAGAAGGAGCAGAAGGTTATGAAGGCACATTTAGGCCTTGGGCCAAAAAACAGAATGGAAAAAAATTAACCTTGAGGGCAGAGGTGGTAGTGAGATTGCTAGGGTCAGTCTGGAGGCTCCCCTCCACCCATCATGACATTTTACATTACTTTCCCCCCTTTTTTTGTTATGGCTCTTCTGCTCTCTCTGAATTCACTTCCTTGCCAAGAAAACTGCAGGGACTTGTCCTGGCAGTCTCTGAGAACTGGACACGTTTGAATAGATTAAAAAACAAAACAAAACAGCTTCTTATATAGCTGATATATACATAATTTCAGAGTCTGGGAACAAATACAGATCTTCTGAGCAATAAAACATTGGGACATTGTAATGGTAAAAAATCAGCCCATGTCTATGCTTTTACACAATATTTGCATTTAACTGAATATATAAATTACTCCTATTTATTATCAATATTCTAACCTATACAGTCTATACAGTAGGTTTGCACAGTCTTTCTTATTTTTGAAGGAAGATCAATTTTAAAAAAGTGACATGCTTCCTCAATTGAAGCCAGCAGTACATTTAAAAAAAAAATTCTACAGCTGTACTTGAATACAACCTTTATTTAGTATTTTAACATAAATATTTTAACATAAAATATGTACTGATGAATACTTCTTGTCTAATTTCAGTAAATATACCATTTTTGTGATTAGAATATACTAGCATGGACAGCAATAAAAAAATCAAGGAGGAGTATTCTTAAAATGTCACTGTGAATGAGCAACTAGACTATCAATTTTCATTATATACAGTATCTCAGATGCATAGTCATTTCCCTTCTGTTTTCTACTAATAGAAAGTAAATGCAGAATGGAAAAAATGAAGATTTAGTAGTCTTGAATATCAATATTTATTAAACACATGCTCAGCAAATCTAACAGTTAATGATGAAGAAAGTAAGAATGGCATTGCAAAACATTTTCAATTAAAAGGGAATATATTCAAAAGTTCTGACTACAGGGAATTAATCTGCACGCAGCGAAGCTAAACTTATCTCAGATCCATGCAAACTCCTATTATTAGCTTGCATTCAGTCCTGCCAATTTAGAGGAAAACAATGAACCCCATGAAATGATTAATCTTTCAGTTTACAAATAAAATCAGTCTTATCAAAAGTAAATAGCTCTGAATCATGTGCCAGTTTATCAAAGCCTTAATGGACTGATATCTGTAACTTTAAAACATATTAATACACCAAAAACATTGTTTATAACAATGTTTAATTTATACAGCTGAAACCTTCAAAATAATGTAAAAAGGCTGGTTGAAAACAGCTAATCGAGCCAGTCACAGCGTGACTCACAAGGATTATTACACTCACTGGTCTAATGGATGTAAGCAGTGGGTCACTCAAAATAACAATGACTCTACATCTGAACAGGTTTCAGGAAAAGTACAAAACATTGTTTATAAGCACCATGAGATTTATATTAAAAGACCCTCCTATTTGCCAGTGGTAAACATACATCACTTTCCCACCTTCCTGTATTCTCCAGTCCCCATCTACATTTCTTTGCAAATGTAGTGATCTGATGAATTTGACTCTCAAAAATGTATATCCCAATGTTCTGGTATAATGTGCTTCATGAAAGATTTATTATGCAATACCAAACTCAATAGCATCTTTTCATTCATGTTGCAGGTGCAGGAAAAAGACAGAAATGAACTTTTCGTCAGTATGACTGTTTATATATTTGAGGACACCATAATTTTTTTTACTGTTCAAAATGAATACACAGTATTCCTGAGTAAAATTTTTTAGAAAGGACAATCAGCAAATATTTTGAGAAATGACATTCTCTCCTTTTATCTATGCATCTGTATCATGTATGCTTCCTTTTCTGTTCTCTAGAAAACTAAACACACCACAACACAATTATCTTCAACTATCAGCATTGCGTACATGTTATGAGAAATGGAGAACCTGTTCTTATAAAATATAGTCTACAACTAAACAAAGGTCATATACTGTATATCACGAAAGCAGTAAACAAGCAAAATCCTAAACTAAAATCAATGACAGGGATCATCATATACTCACCTCAAAGTTGTATTCCCATTTACCTGCATGCTAACAAAAGCAAAGGAATGGTGGCATACAGTCAAACTATGACCCAGGAATGTGTATAGAAAGCTTATGTTTCTTCCAACTGCCAATGTCATGCCCAGGCTTCAGGACAGGGATAGTGATGGTCAACTAAATACTTCTAACATCTAAATCTTGCCATGCTTGCTTTTTACCCAGCGAATGAGCCTTGTAATTTAATTGGCGATAGAGTTCAAAAAAGGTTAACGCGTAAGTCTAGTCAGATTTTTCCATGAAAGCAATAGCAACAGAAATAGTCTTTCTCTATCTGAATAATTGAGAGCCAGTTTGGTGCAGTGGTGAAGGCATCAGGCTAGAAACCGGGAGACTGAGAGTTCTAGTCCTGCCTTAGGCACAAAGCCAGCTGGGTGACCTTGGGCCAGTCCCTCTCTCTCAGCCCTAGGAAGGAGGCAATGGCAAACCACTTCCAAAAAACCTTACCAAGAAAATGGCAGGGACTAGCCCAGGCAGTTGCCAGGAGACAAAACTGACTTGAAGGCACATACAGGATGATGATGATGATGATGATGATGATGATGATGGATAAGATTGCTCTTACGATTCATAAAATCCTTTATCAAAGTTTTGACTGATGTACTGCATATGCACCAAACCAGTATGCTTAAAAGAGTTAAAAATCAAACTATGCATTTCACACAAAAAGCCTTGGAAATGTGAGCTTTGGTCATAAATCCTGCATGTTCCCTTGTAGAAAACAGCTTGGTAAAACTCTAAAGGGCTCATAAAGAATAAAGCATACACAGCAGTAGGATACAATCAACAACATGCTGAAATAATAGATGCAAAGTTACATCAAGAACATAATTTATCAAAGGTAATAAAGCTGTATCACAGCTGTATCAATTCAGATATTCAGAGTTCACCCCTTAAGTGGTATAACAAGGAAACATCTGTTCAAAATTCAAAATTCATCTGTTTACATAACTATGAAAAGATGCTGCTTGAAGCCATGGAACTATCATTTCTGGGAACACCATGCTGCCTCCAAAGCAAGAGAAATCCAAGACCTTGATATCAGTCTAAGAACTTACAAAAATTTAAGCTTTCTATTGTCACTGCAGGGATATTAATGGAAACCCATGGTTGATTAGATGTTAAGTGGTACCTCACAGCATGTGTTCTATAATCAAATATAAAGATGCCCTAAGAGGAAAAAAAAATGCATCGTTTACATTTTAGAATTCTGTACTTCTGAAATAAAGGTATCGAGGGGAAAGGGATTTCCATATGGGCTTTTTATGTGCAAGATGTTGGGACTTTTTATCTTCAAGACTATGTGAGCTCCTCTCATATATTTATTTACTTAGGCTTCTATACTGAATTCCCATAGGCACAAAGCAGCCTACAGAACAGCATAACCAGGGTTAAAATAGACATTAAGAAAGCCAACTGCTCAGCTCCCCACAAACCACGACAGTGTTATCCTGCGGGAGTAACCAAACCTCCATATCCCCAAATGCTTCCTTGTGTTCTTCATATTACAAATATTCTATATTCTATACTATATTCCAGAATAGAAATACCAAAAGGGAAAAAGGCATGTGCAACTCTTGCATGTATGCTTCTAAAGTTCTGATTTTTGAGAATTTGGGCTACAAAATAATTGATAAGTTTGGATTAGGGGACAAATCACCTTCGCCCATAGATGTAAATACTGCATGTGGGGCATGGAGGAGTAATAAAGGAAGAGAGGCAGTGGGTGAAAAAAAAAGCTATGAAATCTCCTAGTTTACACCAAAACATCATCATCATCATCATCATCATCATCATCATCATCATCATCATCTTCATATTACATTCCAAAAAACCCTACCTTTTTAAAAGAACAAACAGATTCTAATTTATTCTATTTGTATGATATCTATATTTTTCCATGATGGAATAATGGCGGTAGGCAAAGAGGATTTGGGTTAGGTAAACACCGCAGGAGAAATTCTTAACCCATTTCCATGGCTGCAAGTTGGATCAGAATTGGTGCTCCCTAATGGTGTACTGTAGTGGTTAAGGCATCAGGCTAGAAACTGGGAGATCGAGAGTTCTAGTCCTGCCTTAGGCATGAAGCCAGCTGGGTGACCTTGGGCCAGTCACTCCCACTCAGCCCTCGGAAGCAGGCAAGGGCAAACCAATTCCAAAAACGTTGCCAAGAAAACCGCAGGGACTAGTCCAGGCAGTCACTAGGAATCAACACTGACTCGAAGGCACATGCACATGCACACACACAATTCATTTAAACAAGTGAGAGATACTGTTATAGAAATCCTGTGTTAATACCTCCTTTTGCCCTTTAATTTTACAATCCAAGATACCTGATTTGACTTAGAAGAATACTAATTTAAAGATTGCTTCTGCACAATACGGAACAACACAGTTTCTAAGAATACTGAGCTGCCATATATTAGCCAACTTCAATGTGCTAGGGCAGTGTTCCTCAACCTTAGCAACTTGAAGATGTGTGGACTTCAACTCCCAGAATTCCCCAGCCAGCAACGCTGGCTAGGGAATTCTGGGAGTTGAAGTCCACACATCTTCAAGTTGCTAAGGTTGGGGACCCCTGTGCTAGGGTATCAACTGAGTCATCTGATAATGCCATAGTTCTTGGGGCTCTCAAAACGTGCCCGTGCGGCAATACTTAAGGCGAATAATCTCCTTATGTGACTGGGTTGCCTCAGTGCTTCCGTTTTCACTGCTCAGTAAATACTTGCTGACGAAACAAGTAAGTGTGCAGAATACCAAGGGTAAAGAGATTTTGGTGTTATATTGACATTAAATAAAATTCTATTAATCCTTATAAACAGTAAAATAACAATTTTCATTTACAATTCATAAAAACTAAAAACACAACCCAAAGTACCTTAAATCAAGTCAATCAATCAATCTTTATTATTATAGTCATAGACCAACATAACAAGAGAGCAGATGTTCAAGATACCACACTAAAAACTGGTTATTATTAAACTATGGATATAGCTGTATTTAACATTTAGATTGGCTACTTTAAAAATAGAACTGAAAATCAATAGGGTCCATGGTATTAGTATAAACATAAGATCAGTCACCTTTTAAGGTGTATCTACAATGAAGTTCAAAGTAACATCAGCTAACTTTACTGAGGGAGAATGCAATTTGATACGTATTTCCCATAGCATGCATCCAGTGTAGGAATAAATATAAGACAAATAAGGAGATTATTTATAAGGCAGTGGAGCTATTCATTTGCAGAATTTGCCATTTGATTTGGAAAAACTATATAAACTAAGAGTTTCTTAACTGACAACACAACATAATAGTGTGCCAATTTAGTAGAAAGTAGTATTACAAGGAGAGTAATATTTCTCACCCTGCCATTGCAGTCCTTCCTTAGTGAGAATGCAAAAGCCCCCAGAGGCTCGGCCTTTATTTTTAATTTTTTAGGCAGGGGTATAAGGTAAAGGTAAGGGTTCCCCCTGGACATTTGTGCAGTCGTGTCCGACTCTAGGGGCCGGTGCTCATCTCCGTTTGTTAGCCGAAGAGCCAGCGTCGTCCGAAGACGCCCACCGAAGTGGTACCTATTCATCTACTTGCATTTGCATGCTTTCAAATTGCTAGGTTGGCAAGAGCTGGGGCGAGTGCGGGAGCTCACTCCGTCATGCAGGGCTAGGGATTCGAACCTCCGAACTTGTGATCTTCTGATCGACAAGCCTGGTGTCTTACCCACTGAGCCACTGCGCCCCATTCAGGGGTATACCATCGTTGAAAACCCGGGAGTTGTACTGGTTCATCCTCTCCAGCTAACCAGGTTTCTTATAAGGCTATTATCTCAAATTCAGAGAGGAATCTCACCAAATCACTTTCAACAGATTCTCTCCAGCCAGCTACATTCCAAGTTACAATTTGTATAGGTCTCTCTAACACAGGATGTTCTGGGTGGAATGGTTGGGCATGAAGATTCAGACAGTCAATTTGTTTCTGGGGCTGGAACAATATTGTCAATACTTCCCGTATATACACAGTTATTATAAAATTCAACTTTCCTTCCCTTAAGCTGTGATTGTTGCTCCTCTTTATCACAGCAGTCAGTATTCAACAAACTCCGATCTGGTACTGATGACTCCGCATCTATAAGCCCAGCAGCTGCTGCTGCTGACAATAAACTCCATCCATCCCTCTCATTTTCTAACAGCTGAGCTTGAGGATAACTGGGGTCAGGCTGAGGGCTGATAGCAGAGAGCTGCTCCGATTCAGGGCTCCTATTGATAATATTGGCTTGCCATGATGATTGGCAAGGTGTGGGTGGAGTATCTCCTTGCGAAGTGAGATCAGAGTTGGGATCCATGCTGGGGTCAACTAGTGGAAGCACTTCTGGAGCTTGCTCAGACTGATTCTCGGGGGCCGATAATATTAAGTCATCAGCTAAAGACTTATCCTCCAAATAATTATATGAAGATTGTGCTACTTTGACCGGCTGAATTTCCTTTTCTTTTATGTGGTTTTGCTTTGGACTAGCACACCTTCTTTTTTTCTTTGTTGGGGATTCGGTGCTCTCAGAGGCTGGGCTTAGCAGCATTTCCACAGAGGAACAACTAGAAGGGAGTAAGGTGTTAAGAGTCTCAGTTGCAGCGGTGGCTGACGGCAGCATAGATTTAACTGTTTCGAGCTTGCTTAGGATCAATTGTTGTTCCTCTGGAGGGAGAGTGGCAAACAGTTGAGTTAAATCTTCCTCATCTTCCAGAAAGTCATCTAAAACCTGTGTCTTTCCTTTAATTAAATCTGGGGTATCTCTTTCCCTGTGTTTATCATGTTCTGACCTTGGTAATAAAGGAGTTCTCCGTTTTACAGATAGTGGCCGGTTGTGATTAGGGGCTCCTAGGCTTATGCCATCCTCCCTCTCAAGCTTGGCTCTCCTCCCAGAATTTAGCAAAGGCTGAATACGACTGTTATAAAAAACATGTATTGGGAGAATATGAAACTTCCTTAAACAATTCTTAAGTTTAAAAAGCATCGATGGAAAAGTAAACTGCCTAAAAGTTAGCAATATCCTTTTAGTTCTGTACCTGCTAGGAAGCCAGGAGATTTCTGTAAGTTCATTGGAGTATGCCCTACAGTGAAGAAGTTGGGAAAGGGAATTTAATATTACTCGTCTATTATGCCACCTGCCCTTATTCAAAAGTATATCAGCAACTTGAAGCAAAATCCTGTGTCTCTGTAAAATTAGTTTCTCCTCCATTTCTTCTTTAACTGGAAAGTTTAGTACAGTCTGTACTGTCCGTAGATTAGATGTAAGTTTTGAAACATATGGGTTGCTATCTGTTTCCTTAACTGTTTTGAAAGTATAGTTTTCCATTAAGGTCTTTAATTCATCTATTTTTTTATTGGCATCCAAAAGATGATCGAAAATAGCAATGACTGAGCTGTTAAAAGGCAATTCTTAGCAACCAAGTCCAGATCTCCTTTGAAATTTATCCTGGTATAGGCACTGTTCTCCCCTCTAATCTCCTATTAGAGCCTCATTTTCAGAGGAAGGGCATTCATCCACATCCCGGTCTAATGAGGAATAAGAATTATTAACTGGGTTTACAAGGGGAGAAGGAAAGGGAGACTTACATGCAGTGTCCTTAAGATGGAATAAGTCCTTTATCTTTGGTTGCCTAGAAGTCTTCACAGCCTTGTCTTGTTTGGGATTTTCTCTCGAGTCAGTATCCTGTTTGTGCCTCCTTTTAATCTTTCTTTTCAGGTTCTTTTTTGTTTCTGCTTTATAATTCCGCATCCTTGATTAGCATTTGAAACTGTATATAAATTCTGGTACTCTAAAAAATCTTATTTCTAGTTACTAAAAATTAAAAATAATTTAGATATTAATTCTAATTACTAAAAAATAAAATAAAAATAGATGGGAGCTCATTAAAGAGCTATTAACCTGTCGCCATCTTAAGTGGGAGTCTTCTTAAATCAAGTCACAATTTGTGAAGCACAATAACACAATAAAAATACATTTCAACACATTTACCCTATCATTATATATCTGGGATTTTGTGGGTATTTCCCTCTTTCTCAATTCAACTTGGTAAGCCAGCAAGGACAACAAAATAATACTACAGACAAATTGCCTTTTCTGTGAGGCTCTTATCAGAGAACTACAAAGTATTTCCTTTTTGCTGGCTCCATCTAATGGCTGATTCTGATTTTGCAATAATCATTTTTCTATAAGCTGCTAAGACAGCTTCAACAGCTCTGGTGAAATATATTTTCAAATATGCCCCATGGCAACATTTTCTATGAACTATTTGTCTGCTTCTAAACATAGTTTCAACCTAAATATTAAAATAGTATCAAATGAATTGTACAAATATTATAAGGCTGTCATCTGATTATTTTTTTAAAAAACCATAAGTTAAATTGCATGAGCTTTAATGCAGTGATTAATCACTAAGAACTGCAAATACCTGCATATCAAAGCAGAAAAATAATACACATATGTATCACATAAAGTTTTGCCCCTTGAGTGAGTCCATCTGATTCTTAAATATATTCCCATAAAACTACAACTAAGTATTTGTCAGTGAAATGGCATGGACTTTTCTTTCTTTTTCAATGCTACAACAGTCTGACTGTATCTCATATATTTATAACATGTCTTCTTGCAGTAATGAAATTGCATAATGTATGTTTTGCATCCCAAACATCCCGCTGGCTTAGTATTTATGGATGGAGAATTATGCATCCAGTCACAATATTTTATGTGAATGCATGTTTTATTATGCAGCATATCATTCCCAGATAATGAAAACATCCTCGAAATAATAAATATTGTTGGTTTATTGGGAAACAGATCGCTGCATAAATTGTAAGTTTCAAAATTACAGTAGGTAGGAATATATTTTCCATGTGAACTTGAAAGTATAATCCCAGTGTGATGAAGACCCATCTGTCATATCTGAAATTAACTCTAAGTTGGCTGCAACAGCTGCTCCATTCCTTCCAGTTCAGTGTCAAGCAGTATCCTTCCACAAAGACAGAAGGAAGTCTAACAAGGAGGTTCTTCCTCGCCCATTCTCACCTATGTAGGTAAATGCTGGCATAATTTACTCCACTGATTACTCTTTGGTTTATTTCTGCTGTTGCCAACTGCCCAAAAGAAGGAGAGCTGTTAATGCAACCCCCTCCCCAAACAGGAAACCTAGCACAATGTCCTTTATAGGATGTTCTATGATGTGTCTTCACGATGGACTCACTGGTCCATCTAAGTCAGGGGTGGGGAACCTTTTTTCTGCCAAAGGCCATTTGGATCTTTATAACCGGGGACCGGGGTGGGTGGGGGGCAGGGTTTCTGGGATTTCCGCGGACCGGGGGCCGGAGTTTGCGGGCGGGAGCCAATCACAAGCACTGGGGGCGGGGTTTGCGGGTGGGAGCCAATTGCGTGGAAGGGGCGGGGTTTGCGGGTGGGAGTCCCGTGGGCCTTAGGCGGGAGCCCCACGGGCCTTATACGGCCCGCAGGCCTGACGTTGCCCACCCCTGATCTAAGTCAAGATTCTGTGGAATCCGGATCTCTGCTAGAACAGTCCACCTCAGTACACAGAACTAACTGGGCTAATTTTCTGCCATGGGAATTAATTTACTTTCCTAACTGTGCGCCTCACTACTTTCTTCAGTATGCTAGCTAGCTTTATCCTTTCATCAGTAACTTTTACTTATTTATAGACTCTGGGGCTGACTTGGCTTTGTGTACATACTTTGCTCAAAAATGTTTACCAAGCTAGGCCTAAGAGGAGGTGAAGGAAGGCAGGCAGAATTGTCCTGATTCCCAAGCATGTAAATACCTTATAACCCTAGAGACTTTCCCACTTCAGATCAGAGGAACAGGGATGGTGGTAGCCTATCCCCGTTGTTTAAATCCTGTACCCACGATCCTGTTTTGCAAGGAAGTGGGGGAATGGCTAGAAAGCGACCCTGCAATGAAGTCATGTCATGCACACATATTCTGAGGGAAGCAGCTTTTGAAGCAGCTACAGATGCCTTGTAAAAGAAAGAGGTTCTCTTCATGCTCCCACATGTTATGAAGCCCCTCCTTAAATGCTCTGAACAACCCTAATAAATGAGCACTTAAGTGATTCACTGCCTTCAGGCTCCATCACATGGAGATCTCAGACCTAGTTCAGGTTACTGTAGTAGAAGGAATAATCATTTACCCCGGGGGAGGGGGTTATAAGGGAAAGAGATGCAAAGTTGGTTCTCCCCCCCCCCCTTGTTTGAAAATAGAGGGGGTAGCAACTGCTAAAGAACCTTTAGCCCAGTGTTTCTCAACCATGGCCACTTTAAGACTTGTGGACTTCAACTCCCAGAATTCCCCAGCCAGCATGCTGGATGTGCCAGCATCCACATATCTTAAAATGGCCAAGATTGAGAAACACTGCTTTAGCCTTTTACTTGTTAGCTCCAGACAAGCAATAATATTAATCAAGGGGCTTCATTTCTGCATTTGAATAAATACCTCGGCATCATATTCCCAAAGTTGATTTCCTCTCATGTGATGGCACTTCAACATAATTACAGGCCCATTGAGCCTAGAGACATCCAAACATAAATCATCTGTGCGAATTTCCTTGTCAGCAGTGTATGAAAATACCTGGAAGAGAAAAAGCCCTATTGGTAAAATAACTGCTAATGCTTTGGAAAAAAAAAGTTAACCCATGCATATAGAAGTCAGGTTTGAAAAAAATATATGCTAACTCCCATTTCATCCATTGCCTAGCCATTCCAATGAAAGTGAGTGCACACAACAAAGATTTCTGCTTTGAACTCAGGTGATCAGCAATAGGGAATCTGTTATCTTGTCTCTTAATCTGTATCTTGTACAGCAGAGCTTTCCAAACTTTTCATGTTGGTAACACACTTTTTAGACATGCATCATTTCGCGACATTCTTACAGCAGGGCATCATTTCGCGACATACTCTTACAGCAGGGCACAAGGCAGGCACTAGGACCTGCGCGGAATCACAGCAGGTTTGGAGGCAGCAAAGCACAAGGCAGGCACTAGGACCTGCGTGGAATCACAGCAGGGCTTGGAGGCAGCATCAGCCGTGACACACCCAGACACTGCAGCCGACACACTAATGTGTCGCGACACAGTTTGGAAAGCTCTGCTGTACAGCATCCTGCGGTCACATGATCACCATTTGCAACCTTCACTGCAGGGTTCCGACAAGCAAAGTCAACGGGGAAGCCAGCAGGTGGTCGCAAATGGCGACCATATGGTGCTGTGCAAAATGATGGTGCAGGATTCACTTAACAACGGCAATGAGAAGTGTCGTTGCTAAGTGGCGCGGTCACATGGCATCACACTTTATGACTGTGTTGCTTAGTGATGGGAATTTCAGTCCCAATTACCGTCATTAAGCAAGAACTACCTGTATCTTAAACTATGTGAAAAGCAAAGTAGTGCAATGAACTAGACCATGTACTCTGAAAAGCAACATAAGAATGAAATCCTATACATCACTACTCAGAAATACTCTTATAAAGTTAAATGGTGTGTACTTTCTGACAGAACTGGATATGGGATTGTGGCTGTACTGTATTCAGTTATCAAGGTCAAAGTTGCATATACTGTACCTTTATGTGACAGTAAGCTTCACTGAATTTAATGGGGCTTGCATTTCAGTAGTCAAATATAGTGCTTCTTTTTCAATAGAGTCTGTAAGGATAAACTTGGAAGTTGCCTTCCAGGTGTAAACTCTTAATTACTCCAGGATTCTTACCAGACAGTTATAGATAAACAAGGCTAATTCTGCTAAAAAACCTTGAATTACTAGGATGGATTTTGATTGCAGAATCCATTTGAGTGGCTAGGGAAGCCTGACTGCCATACATTCAGTTACAATTAGGCAAACTGTAGCAAGCAAATAGAACATAAAAATAAATTCTGCACTTGGGGGGCAGTTACGAGGATAAAAAAAAAGTAAGAATATGTTTTCAACAAGCTTAAGCCTTTGGGATGTTTTTATCATGTGAATAAATATTCAAATGTAGTTCATTAAAAGGTTGATTCCAATATAGATACAGTTGAGAATATTACAAAATCAGGTTTGTGGGAAGTATAATTCATTTCTGTACATTTAATTTTCATGTATGTTATTACTGTTCTATTGTTAAATAGATTGATATATTGATATGTTGGCCCAGCCTGTCAGACATTTAAGATCTGAGTCAAAGTGACCTGGTTCAAATCTTCTAATGGCAATTAACTTGATAAGCAGTCTGTGCTTTCAATGGTCCCTGAAATATGTGGTAATTTTACTGAACTTCTTATAACTTCATTTCAGGGGTCATAGAATTCATCCATGTAAAGAACTTTAAAGTGTTATATAAATATGAAACATAACTTCCCAAACAGTTTAATTAAGCATGCTACAAATATTAAAAGTAGGGCATGCCAATTAACAACACATGATTCATGCAATTAGTACATGAGGGGTGAGTACATTGTTTTTTCAGCATAATTTCTGGAGAGCTGACTTTACTGTGATGGCAGCCATAGGAAGCAAGTCCTTGTTTTATATTTCTAAGAGAATGGAGAATAAATGATAATACGAGAATTGGAATACACAGTTTCCCTTGCTATTTTGTCTTCTTTCAATTACCCAGAGTGGATCTCGGAAAATGCAACTGCCCCCTGAACAAAGCTGTAGAACGAAACAAGAAGTGAATGGACTTTCTTTGGTTTTGTTTCTGTGACTGTTCATGATTCTTTTTGTTTGTTTGTGTTTGTTTGTTTACTTCTATTTGTAAGCCGCCCAGAATCATTTGGAGTCGGGTGGCCTAAAAATTGTAAAAACAGAAATAAATACATAAATAAAATCCTATTTCCATAAGATCTAATGATGGTGGCTGTTTCTCTAGGAAAAGATACATGAACACATGCTGAACCTCTGCTGAAAATTTGGAAGTGATACAAATATCTTTGGTGAGTTTTTAGATTTCAGATGTTTACACAAACATACATAACACACCATAGGTGTTTGGGGGGGGGCAAGAGGGGGCAAGTAATAAAATGTGTGATGTGATGCAATGTTGCAACGCAATGTAATGATGCAAAATCTACTCTTTATGTACTTGCATGCAATGTTGCAACACAAGTATAAAAGGACAGAATTTGCATCATGATGTCACTGCACTTTTTGTCATTTTGGCATCCTTGCAGACTGCCAATCGCCCCCCCCCCCCCAATAAATAAATAAATACTGCAAAAGACTGACGGAGCAGCAAAGGATTTTAGATGCAGCAGCATTATAATCATAGAATTCTCTATTTGGTTAAATTTTGGATGTAAAAATGAAGAAATGTAAGATGAAACAGAGTGAGAAAGGACAGATTATATATAATATACAGTGGGGCAAAAAAGTATTTAGTCAGCCACCAATTGTGCAAGTTCTCCCACTTAAAAAGATGAGAGAGGCCTGTAATTGACATCATAGGTAGACCTCAACTATGAGAGACAAAATGAGAAAACAAATCCAGACAATCACATTGTCTGATTCGGAAAGAATTTATTTGCAAATTATGGTGGAAAATAAGTATTTGGTCAATATCAAAAGTTCATCTCAATACTTTGTTATATATCCTTTGTTGGCAATGACAGAGGTCAAACGTTTTCTGTAAGTCTTCACAAGGTTGGCACACACTGTTGCTGGTATGTTGGCCCATTCCTCCATGCAGATCTCCTCTAGAGCAGTGATGTTTTGGGGCTGTCGCTGGGCAACACGGACTTTCAACTCCCTCCAAAGGTTTTCTATGGGGTTGAGATCTGGAGACTGGCTAGGCCACTCCAGGACCTTGAAATGCTTCTTACGAAGCCACTCCTTCGTTGCCCGGGCGGTGTGTTTGGGATCATTGTCATGCTGAAAGACCCAGCCACATTTCATCTTCAATGCCCTTGCTGATGGAAGGAGATTTGCACTCAAAATCTCACGATACATGGCCCCATTCATTCTTTCCTGTACACAGAACAGTCGTCCTGGTCCCTTTGCAGAGAAACAGCCCCAAAGCATGATGTTGCCACCCCCATGCTTCTCAGTAGGTATGGTGTTCTTTGGATGCAACTCAGCATTCTCTCTCCTCCAAACACGACGAGTTGTGTTTCTACCAAACAGTTCTACTTTGGTTTCATCTGACCATATGACATTCTCCCAATCCTCTTCTGGATCATCCAAATGCTCTCTAGCAAACTTCAGACTGGCCCGGACATGTACTGGCTTAAGCAGGGGGACACGTCTGGCACTGCAGGATCTGAGTCCCTGGTGGCGTAGTGTGTTACTGATGGTAGCCTTTGTTACGTTGGTCCCAGCTCTCTGCAGGTCATTCACTAGGTCCCCCCATGTGGTTCTGGGATTTTTGCTCACCATTCTTGTGATCATTTTGACCCCACGGGGTGAGATCTTGCGTGGAGCCCCAGATCGAGGGAGATTATCAGTGGTCTTGTATGTCTTCCATTTTCTAATTATTGCTCCCACAGTTGATTTCTTCACACCAAGCTGCTTGCCTATTGCAGATTCAGTCTTCCCAGCCTGGTGCAGGTCTACAATTTTGTTTCTGGTGTCCTTCGACAGCTCTTTGGTCTTCACCATAGTGGAGTTTGGAGTGTGACTGTTTGAGGTTGTGGACAGGTGTCTTTTATACTGATAACAAGTTCAAACAGGTGCCATTCCTACAGGTAATGAGTGGAGGACAGAGGAGCCTCTTAAAGAAGTTACAGGTCTGTGAGAGCCAGAAATCTTGCTTGTTTGTAGGTGACCAAATACTTATTTTCCACCACAATTTGCAAATAAATTCTTTCTGAATCAGACAATGTGATTGTCTGGATTTGTTTTCTCATTCTGTCTCTCATAGTTGAGGTCCACCTATGATGTCAATTACAGGCCTCTCTCATTTTTTTAAGTGGGAGAACTTGCACAATTGGTGGCTGACTAAATACTTTTTTGCCCCACTGTATAATTATATAACTATAATAATTATATATAAAGGGGACAGGTAGAAATTACTAATTCCAAGCTGCCATTTGGTTTGAAGGCAGATTCTGGTCAAAATAAAATTAAGTGAAATTAAAGCAATATAAATGGCATCTATTTTAATTATTTACAAGACTCCCAATTATTTTGAATTCACTCCTCAACCAACTTAAAAGTATTCTAATCAAAGGTACAGGAAAAGTGTTCTCTCTTAATTGTTGAAAGCAGCCTTTTGCCAATTAACTGCAGAATGCTGCCCTTGGCAAAGCATACAAACTGAACTTGATTGCATTACCAATTAGAGAATGCATGCAAATCATTCTAAGTTACCAATTAGGTGTTTTAGAAAGGAAAAGGACTAAAAACAGATTTAATTGCATTTTATTTGCTAATATTGTAATATTTAGTTATACATGACACAGAGTTCTTTATAAAACAATATCACAAAGAGTTAAACACAAAATATACATATGTAAATGTATTTTATATAAGCAACTTCCAATAGCCTGTAAGAAGGAAAAATGCTATAATCCTAAACTTATCATTCATATATTATTGGGCAATTAAAAGTGTAGGAACCACTCTCACATAAGACATTTTTAAATATATAAGAAAATATATTGGGTTACTTATTGCCATTTCAGATGATGTTGGCCAATGTAAATAAAGGACCCTTTATATTACCTTGCATTAATTTAAAATAAAATTATTTTATTATGCTGTACTACTGGATTTAACTCTTCATTGTTTGTTGGTCAAAATATCCACATTTTAGAACTGGAAATGGAAGAAAGATGCATTTTTAAGAATAAGTAATTAAAGTGCAACAGAAGTTCATTTGGGAAAGATATTGCATGCATAAACCAGATAATAAAAGATTCTTAATATATTGCTGATTTTTTTATTTAGTAGAAAACATACAGTATTAACTGCACAAATGTTTTAATTGTGTTTAATTGATATATGCCTACTGCACTATCTGAAATGAGTTTCATGAGACACTTTACCTTCAGCCTTTATTATAAAAAACTACAGAATTTGTCTATCTGTGTGAAAGGAGGTTTTTTTTTAAATTTCATGTCCAGATCAAACTTTACTCTTCCAAAATGTAGCCACCGCCACAGCTTTGCCATTAGCTTGCTGTAGGACATCAACAGTACAAGGCTCCGGGAGAGCGCTTCCGGGTGCTGAAGACGCCGGTGCGTTGAACCGAGTGCTCTTGGCTCGGCTCAGCTGTTTGCCTGTTTGCAGCGGTTTTTAAAGAAATAAAACTGCTGAAACCTCCCCTTTGAAGAGAAGGGGATCAGAAGATAAACCACAAGGGTCGCTGGGATCGTCGCTCTTTCCCAATTCCCGTTTTTCCACCATGGGAAAAAGGAAATTGAAGCGACTAAAGCGACTGGAAGGACCATCGTTATTGCTCTACAGAAAACAGCGAAATCTTTTCAGATGAGTAGCACCTAAATTCAGCACTTTTAGTCACTGTTTTATATTTGTGTTTATTTTAACTTTACATATTATCTGCTAAGATCCTTCTATGGACATGACCGATGCTGCTGGTGATTGTGTAACTTTCTTGCTAAAGACGACTTGAGAAACGGTGGGAGCTTAAAGAACAATGACTTTACTTGGAAGTTAAATGGAGTGACATTGACTATTAACGAATGGCTTATTTACTGAAGTGGGGCTAATCTATTTTCCTCTCTGGATTTTGAATTCAAATGGGTTAATGTCTGCCTTTTGTCTTATTTCATTGCCTTTCTGCTTTTCATCTTGAAATGGTATTTTTTTTCCTTCTTTTCTCTGTAATGTGCTTGGAAATTATTTGGATTATAATGGGTATTTTTGGAATATTTTTGTTTTAAACAGTTTTGGGAATTTTCTTATTATTTGGGATTTTAGTGGACTTCCTTGTTGCTTTTCGTCTTGGAGAGTGAAGACATATGGAGTTGGGGCTTTTTCCTATTTCCCCCCCTTCTCTTTTTTTTCCCTCTCTCTCTCCTCTTTGGGACTTGTGATTATAAGCTTGCCTGAGAACTGGATTGTTATTACATTTTCAAGGATATTTTGACTACAGCTAAAGGACTTACCCGTTGTACTTTTATCTTTTATTTTTTTTTTATGTGAGAATTGTTGATTTTACCAAAGTACATTTTGCCCTTTTTTTTATGCAATATCTATTAAGAAAAAGCAGTATTAATTTTATTTTTTAATTTTTTATTGTATTTGGATTTTTTTTTCTTCTCTTCCCTCCTTTTTTCTTTTGAATCCCTAATAATTTTTTATCCCTCCTTTTCCCTTTTTTTATTGTTTATAGTGGTTCTCCTTTGTCTTTTGTTATTTTTCTTTTCTCTTTACAGGAATAATATATACAACCTGGTTACTACGGTTGCAAGAGTGAAGAGGGATAGATATAAGGAAATGGAGTCCATGGCTGCACCTTCAGAAGTACCAACATCAGATATGGGAAAAATATTGGATGCGATTACAGCACTGATTCCAAAAATAGATGATTTTACTACTGCCTTGGAGGAAAAGATGGATATTTTAAATGTTACCTGGATGGATGACTTAATTACTTCTTTTGATATAAAAATAGATAAAAAGATGGACAATATTTTAGATCAACAAATAGAAGTGAAAATGGAAGTGATGAAGGAAGACTCAGAAAAAGAATTTAGAAATGAAATACAGACTGTCAAAGAAATTGCAAATATTCTTCCAGGGGATCTTAAAGAGACACAAGGCCAGGTTAAGAAATTGGAGATTAAATCAGATTCTATTACTATGGAATATAATTTAGATGCTATTGTATTACCAGAAATGAGAGAAGAAGAATGTATTTTGAGTTTGATAGGAGCTCTGGAAAAATTAGATGAGAATATGAGAAAATATATAGTTGATACTTTAGTTCAACATTTAGAGACAGAAGAAGAAGACATGGACTCTGAGATAGATAAATTTTTTAGAGTTGAATCACGTTATGTTAGAGATAAGAAACTGTCAAGATATCTTGTGAGAAAAGTTATAAAAGAACAAAATCTGAAGAAATATTATAGCGAGAGATCAAAAATAGTAGGGTTGGGTATAACTTAAAAGAATTAAATCAGAAATTTTTTGTTCTTTCTTTTTGTTTGGAATCTGGGTTGTATAAATAGAAAAATCCTTTTCTTTTTATTTCTATATGCATAGTATAATAGTATAGTTGGGTATATCTATATATGTATAGTTTTGGGAAAATTAAAGTGTACTAACAATACAGGAATGGATGTTGAAACTGCTAGAAATGGCAGAAAATGACAAATTGATTTGCCTACTAAAAGAAAATTTTAATTATTATTCTTTAATGAGTGGAAATCTTTGATGGACTATTTGCAAAAAGCAGGAGGAGTAAAGCTAAATATGGAGTTTTTGTTGATTAGATTATAGATAAATAGTACATAATAGACAAGGAAAAATATATGAATGTTATATGAATAGCCAGCATGTTAAAACAAACTATCTATTTTATTCTTATGACCATAGACAGATCGGAGGTCATCTAATTTCTGTGTATGTCTTTTTCTTTATTCTTTTTTTCTTTTTCTTTACTGCACTTTTCTTTTTCTTTTCTTTTAATTTGTATTTCTTTTTCCGTTTCATCTTTATCTTTTAGCTTTGTATACCTAAAAACCTAATAAAACTTAATAATAAAAAAAAAACCAGTACAAGGCTCCGGCAGTAATCGACACACCATCAGATGCCCCGGGTCTTGGGTTTCTCCACATTCACATAATGTATTGTCATCAGCCAACAACCCCCACTTAAGTAAATTCGTCTTGCACCTTGGTACCCTCATCCTATTCATTGTCCTCCAAACTATATAAGGGAGAGTGTTTCCAGCGGCCATATCTTCCTTCGGTAAAATACTCAAATCGGTGAGCTCATTCCTCCATTTACTTATTCGATTCTGTTCTTTGGCCCCCTCTAGGGTATTAGTTCTTGCCATAAAGCTCTTTCTAGATCTAAGTCAATGAATTGGAGGAGCATATCTGCTCAGAGGGTGACGAGAGTCAGTCTCTTGCTTGGTTCTTTTGGCGTCTGCTTCTACTTCCCTTGTAATCTTAGATGGAGCAATGCCAACAAGGGGGTATCATTTATTAACGGTCGTAGGTTTGGGGCATCCCGTCACTATGCACATTGCCTCATTCACAGCAATATCTACTTGCTTCACATTGCTGATGCGTTCCGTACTGGTGCTGCATATTCAGCAGTAGAGACATTCAAGGCCAGAGCTGATGCTCATAACGTAGCTGGCTGAGCTCCCCATGTATAGTTTGTCAGTCGTTGGATGATGTTATTCCTAGCACATATTTTAGCCTTGGTATTCAGGCAATGTTGCTTAAAAGAAAGCGTTCTGTCCCATGTAACACCCAAATATTTAGGTGTTATGTGAAAGGAGGTAATGTCAAGTAAACTGTGACTCTATATACTTCTTTTAAAAGAATTATAATGTAAATATGGACCTTAATCCAAATAGGACTCTCCTGCTACATCATTATGACATGTCAGTTGATTGTATCAATTTCTATCTTGTTGCTCTAAAGTACATTATTTCTACAAATTATTTTAAGAATGTCCAAAATAACCTTCAAGAGATCACAGACTCTCCTAAATAACTGGCAAAAGGAATGTCCAAAATAGTTGAATTGAAGGAGGAAATAAAGCTCTTATAACAACCAGGTGTAATGCTGTTGTAATGCTGTTCTGCAGTTGATAAATGATTTTTAAAAAACAAAAATTAAATTAATCCTAGTTATATCCTAAACCAGGGCAGAACTTGCCTGGAAGCTGAAACTGGCTAGTTCCAACTGTAAAGAAGGTTCATATTTGTTATATTCCTGGCACTAAGGCTTCAGAATAAGCCTTCATATTTAGCTCAGAATGAATGATCTCTTGATAATTGGGGTGGGGTGGGGATTTGTTTCCAGTTCAACATAGAAAATGTGGCAGTGCAATGAGAAGGGGATTTGGAGCTCCAGGGCATCCAAACGGCACTCAAGGCAGATTGTCCACTTCTACTTTTATTATGTGCCGTCAAGTCAGTATTGACTCTTAGCAACCACACAGATAGACCTTCTCCAGGATGATCTGTCCCCAACCTGGCCTTTCAAGTCTCCCATTGGTGCACACATCACTGCTGTAATTAAGTCCATCTACCTTGCTGCTGTCTAGGTTTGCCATAGCTTTCCTCCCAAGGAGCAAGCGTCTTTTAATTTCATGGCTGCAGTCACCGTCTGCGGACCATAAGGAAGGCTGAGTGCCGAAGAATTGATGCTTTCGAGCTGTGGTGCTGGAGAAGACTCTTGAGAGTCCCTTGGACTGCAAGGAGGTCAAACCAGTCAATCCTAAAGGAAATCAACTCTGACTGCTCATTGGAAGGACAGATGCTGAAGCTGAAGCTCAAATACTTTGGCCACCTAATGAGAAGAGAGGACTCACTGGAAAAGACCCTGATGCTGGGAAAGACTGAGGGCAAAAGGAGAAGGGGACAGCAGAGGATGAGATGGTTAGATAGCATCACCGATGTAATGAACATGAATTTGAGTAAACTCCGAGAGACAGTGGAGGACAGGAAGGCTTGGCGTGCTATGGTCCATGAGGTCACGAAGAGTCGGACACGACTGAACGACTGAACAACAACAACCTTGCTGCTGGTCATCCTCTTTTTCCTTCCATTACTATAGACTTCTCAAGGCACCCAGGTCTTCGCATAACATGTCCAAAATATAACTTGAGCCTGGTCATTTGTGCCTGGAGTAAGAATTCTCGATTAACTTGTTCTATGAACCATCTGTTTGTTTGGTTATCCATGTATTCTCCAATACCCAAATCCAAAAGTGGCAAATCTCTTTCTATCCTGCTTCTTCAAAGTCCAACTTTCACTTCCATAGACTGTCACAAGGAAAACCATTGCCTGCATGATTCTCATCTTTGTAGGTATTGACACATCTTGGTATCTGAATATTTTTTCCAAGGCGTTCACTGCTACCCCCCCCCCGCCCAAGTACTAATCTGCAGTGTATATCTTGACTGCCGGTTCCTTTACTATTAATAGTTGATCCTAAAAGGAAGACGTTATCCACTACTTCAATACCTGAGGGACCGTCTCGTCCCAATAACGTCAGCCCGCCCCACCCGTGCATGCAGAGAGGGCATGCTTCGGACCCCCTCAACAAGAGAATTCCATCTAGCGGGGTCCAGGAGGCGTGCCTTCTCTGCGATAGCGCCCGCCCTATGGAATATCTTGCCCCCGGAGGTGAGACTGGCCCCCTCCCTCCTGACCTTTCGGAAGGCCCTTAAGACCTGGCTCTGCCACCTGGCCTGGGACAACGGAGGCGGGAGTGCCTCTTGGGGTTGGCTAGCCCCGTAGCAACACTATGTTACGTTCCCTACGTCCCCCATCTTGTATTTTATTTATTTATATTGTATTTTTTAAAATTATGGTATTGTTTTTAACTTTGATTGTTGTGACCCGCCCAGAGTCCCTTGTATGGGAGATGGGCGGGGAATAAATTGAATAAATAAATAAATAAAAAATAAATAAATATCTTCATTGCCAGTACTAAGGCTGGTTGCTGTACCTGTCGTCATTAGTTTGGTCTTCTTCATATTTAATTGTAGTCCCATTTTTTCACTGTGCTCGACTTTCATTTCTAAACTTTGCAGAACGTTTGCATTTTCAGCTCTCAGAGTAGTGTCATCAGTGCAAGTTGACAATGTTTCTTCCTCTAATTTTAAAACCAGAATAATCTTCCAGTTCAGTCCCCCTCAGTCTATACTCAGCATATAGACTGAATAAAGAAGGAGAGAGGATACAGCCTTGTCTCATGCCTTTGCTGACCTGGAGCCAGTCTGTTGTGCCCCATTCTATCCAGACTGTGCTTTCCTGTCCTGTGTTAGGTTTCACATATGAGATGCTTCACGATTCCCGTTTTTTTAAGGGCATTTCACAGCTTGGCATGGTCCACACAGTCAGACCTGTATACAGCCAATGAAGCATTTGACATCTACTTTCACTGAATTTAAAGATACAGTAAATATAAACTCATGAAGATATGAACTGAACTTAAGTTTCAGTTATTATGCAAAAAAATCCTGTGCTCTGGATTAATCTGCTTTAAAACAATGGAAAAAGCCTCTCTGTTCATCTCTATTTTACTCCATCTCCTGCAATCAGCCAACTACTAATCAGCTATATATGGACTAGATATTGCACTTTTGTCCAGGAACTATTAAAATATAGTAGGAATAATGGGATGAGATTTGTCTAGGAAAAAAAGGATACAATTACTCTGTTCATTGAAGATATTGTAATATATCTTAAAGCAAAGCACAGCATAATATAGTAGCTCTAAGATTCTAATACAATTGTTGGAATCTCAATGAAGCTTCAAGTCACTTAACCAGATATTCCATGTAGTGTTTTTCCAAATGTGATTTTATTTGGTTTGGGTTGATTAAATACCACTTAGGAAAAGAAGCATTATTTAAGCATTCAGATTTTTTGGGAAAAATGGATCTACTCCAGTATGTTCTGTCAGAATGTTTCAAGCCATCTAAGTTCTAATGGAACAAAACTTAGAATGTTTTAAATGTTCTACTATAGGGAACAATCAAAACATGAAACAACCCCCTTTATGCTCTAGGGCAGGGCTTTCCAAAGTTTTCCCGCGGCGACACACCAACCGCCGTTGGTGTGTCGCCGCGGGAAAACCCGAAAGTGCCGCCCTTGCGGCAGCACGCAAAAACCCGGAAGCGCTGCTGCCGCTTTCAAGTTTTTGCACACCGCAGTTGGTGTGTCGCCGTGGGAAAACCCGGAAGCGCTGATGATGATCAGCGCTTCCGGGTTGTGTGGCGACACACCAGACTGTGTGTGGCGACACACTTTTATGTCGCGACACACAGTTTGGAAAGCTCTGCTCTAGGGTCATAGAAATAGGTGATATTGCAGTGGATTCCATATGTAACCTACCCCCAAGCTCACAGAATAATTGCTCAATTGATGATTTTTATGTTTTATGTTTTAAGCTAAAATTCTCATAGCCAACAATTGAACCAATAGTTAAGCACATTTTTGCAGCCTAGCCTGCCTGCACAAAGAACTACATAACTAAGCTAGCAAAGAAGTAATAGCAATAGATTCATTTGACAAACACATGCCATGAATAATATAAGAGCACAAATACATTTTCTTTCAAGGCTTGAGGGTTCTTTCTAATGCATAATATTTGTATTTGTTAATATATCTGCAAAGCTCATCAAACACACAAATCAACAAAGATTTTGCATTTTGCAGTCTAAAAGATCAACATCAGAGCAACTCTATCTGTAATGCACACACCCTTATATATCCTTTCTTAATAAACACTGCCTTGATGTTATGTTAGTCAGTGTCAGAATCCATGGTCTCATCAGTATGATGAACCAAGCATCAGGACTGAAGTTCTGCCCTTTATGTGTGCACAGCATCACAACACATGTTTAAAAAAACAGGAGCTGGCATTGTGATGTTGCAGTGTTCAGTATGTCACTCCCCCTCCCACTAATGTCTATGTCAATGTGCTAAGCCTTACAAATAAAGTTATTTTTAAAATAGATTTTACCTGATTTCCTCCCATGCCATGACAGTTGAATATGCCTACTTTTTCATTTTCCTTACGTCCCATATTATCTAAACATTGGTTTGTCTCAACATTTCTGATCTGTGGAGAAAAATAAAACCAAGTAAATTTAATAATTTTTATTAAAATCTTTAGTTAAGGAAAAACAGCAGGAATTAAATGGTTTTGAAATTATGTAAAATTTAGAATGCCAGATTATGCAATTACGCTTACTCTGAGTTCAATATGAGTTAGTCTCCAGTAAGTGTGTCTATTCAGAAGAAGCTCCATTAGATGCACTGGGAACCAGGCACATGTTATTTCTAGACTGAACATTAAGCATTATCTAAGAAAAGGCACCATCATTTTCTGTCATACAGAAGAGAGAATTTCTATGAAAATTATGCTTTCCAAAGTATGCTTTTGGAAAGTGACACTGAAGCTCTCACAGATGGCTTTGAATGAAAGATAATAAAAAAGAATCTATGCCCTATTTTAGTGCTTATATTACTTGCACAAAGAAAATTATATTTGTTTCTCAGCATTCCTTATATTTTAGGAGACGTTCTAAATATTATCCTTGAAGAAGATAATATGAGCAGCACTACCAATATGAAGTAGATATTGCTATATGTTTCAGCAGGGAAAACATCTTATAGGTAATGCTGTTTCTTTTTGTGGAAAACATAAAAGACCTTTTGCACTCAAAGCTGAGAATCAGCCCATTGCAAAGCTAAAAATGCCTAAGACTATTAAGATGGCTAACTTTTATAATGAGAAAATGGGTAAATGGATAAAAGTGATAGATATGCTTAAATTGATTTTGTGGAGAACATTGTATTGTCCTTCCTCTGGAAGCTTGCCAAGACTTCATTAGTTCTGATTCTCCACACAATCACTTCTTACTTACACATCCTATCACAAATCTATTCAACAGTACTGGCATTTTCTGTGTGGTAGTTTTCCTCTTTTGCAGCTGTAAGACCAAAACCAGCTTTACATCTATAGCTCCATGAACCATAAATGGCAGACAACAATGACCATCCTTTTAGAACTACTGTATGTAGAAGAGCTGTGGAATTCTTCATGCAGCTGAGATTATCTACTTGGAATAGCAGTCACTGAGAGGAGTTACCACATGGAAATATATTTGAAATATAGATATGTTAAGTAAGGAGTATAAACTCAGTCTTAAAAGTAAGACATCATATTTTGCCCCACTTCTTTCATTAAGAGTAATGAAGGAGTTCCAAGTTCTCCGGTGAAATGTCCACTAAATAAAATGTGAATACATGTTCAGACTACCCATACCCTCTCCACTTCAAAGACTCCCCCAAACACATTTTTCAAAATGGATATTAAGATAACCAGCGTCTGAACTGGATATACAGTTCCTGTATAAGCACTTGAATAATCCATTTTATGAATCTGGTCTTAGATGATTGGCTTTTTACTAAAACAGAAGAAAAGAATATAAAAAGAAATGTCTATTTCTCAGAAAAAAATTACTACTTGATCAGGATTTGTTCACTGAGTAAAAATTGGACAAGCTTCATTAAACTAGTTAAGGACTTCTTTCCAGCAATTTTAGGGTTTTAGGCCTCATAATTTTCATTTCAGAATGTCAAAAAGATATTTAACCAAGTAAAATGATAGATTATTATATGATAATACTCCTGAAGATATAGATGCTAACAGAACTATAAACCCAGACTGATTTCAAATCTTGCTTTTAAGAGCTGGATAAGTTTGACAACTTATTATTAATTAAATTATTAAATTATTATTAGGGGTGTGGTGGCTCAGCGGGTAAGACACCAGGCTTGTCGATCGGAAGATTACAAGTTCAGAGGTTCGAATCCCTAGCCCTGCGTGCGGAGTGAGCTCCCGCACTAGCTCCAGCTCTTGCCAACCTAGCAATTCGAATAGGTACCACTTTGGTGGGTAGGTAACAGCGTTCCGCGTGCGTCATGCCGGCCACATGACCATGGAAGCGTCTTCGGACAACGCTGGCTCTTCGGCTAACAAATGGAGATGAGCAGCGGCCCCTAGAGTCAGACACAACTGCACAAATGTGCGGGGGGAACCTTTACCTTTTTAAGTTTGACAAATATTTCAAAATGGAGAATATTTATTAAATTCTTCCAATATCTTGGCTTTTTGAAGTACCAGACTAAGCCCTTGGTACCAACATATTTAAAATGGGGCGTTTCTATATGAAAATTGAAAATTAACTGCATGTAATACATGATGGCAATAATACTGTTTCTAGTTCTATTTTACTTTTTTATTAAAAAGTGAAACATAAGATCTTTGAATAGAATACTTCCATCTTATATATAAATTAAATACCCAAAACCTGGAAGTTATCTATGTATTAATAATTATGGATTTACTGAGCATAGGAGGCAACAAAAATATTATGTTTCAGTATTGGAAAGGCAGCGTGATCTGAGATTCAGATACTTGGATAGCTGATATGCGTTCTTTCCATTTATGAATTATCTCTCTAAGCAATGTAATGGAAAGATTGATCAATATAATTTTGTGTGGTTAGGGTATGACAATATGTTTAAAAATTACTGTGAATGTTCTCCTATATGAAACTTAACATGTTTTTGTTTCATTCTTGTCTTTATTTCTCTTCATGCTTTTTCCTTTTTCCATATCATAAAGCAATGAAATATTAAAGAAATGAAATGTTTCATTTCAGTATTTCAGTGAAGAAATGAAAATATTTCAGTAAAGAAATGAAATATTTTTTTAAAAGAAACCTGAAAGGGGGAGGAGGGAACCATGTAGGGATGGGGGTCAAAGATGTGTATAAAGCCCATGATAGATGTTTTTCAGTAAATTCCTCAGATTTCTCCTACCTTTGTAGAGCAAATGAATGTCTAACTTTGCTAACTTAAACTATTCCACATTTTGTTCTATATGTTTTATTACTCCATCAATGTGCAAGTCTTATTCAGTATCAGGAACATCTTCAAAATCACGGTTTTGTTTTTCTGTCAGTGTCATCTTTGATGTAGTCTGAGCTCTTTCAAATTTCCCCCCCATGAGGCATAACCTAAATCAGGGGTCCCCAACCTGTGGGCTGCGGGGCTCCCACCTGCAAACCCCGCTCCCGATGTGCGTGATTGGTTTCCACCTCCAAACTTTTCATGTTTGTGACACACTTTTTAGACATGCATCATTTCGAGACACAGGCATGAGGAAGGCACTAGGACCTGCGTGGAATCCTGGCAGGGCAGGTTTGGAGGCAGCAAGGCACAAGGCAGGCACTAGGACCTGCGTGGAATCCTGGCAGGGCTCGGAGGCAGCAGCAGCCGCGACACACCTAGACACTGCAGCCGACACACTAACGTGTCCCGACACAGTTTGGAAAGCTCTGGTCTATTAGGAGAGAGAGGAAACATATCTAAAATTGACAAGCAGTCAATGCTTCTTTCACAGTTGTTTGAATTTCTCCTCCCCTTTCCATAGAAACCCAGTGCTTATTGATAACAGTAAGGTGCTTTTTAACTATTACTCACCTGGGTTTGCCATCTCTATCATATGCCCTGCCTGCAATTATTTATCTTACTTGAAAGGTTTTTTTTAAAAAAAATAGCCTTTAAAAATTATTTGATTTCTTTCTTAAAATCTTATTTGATCAACTACTCTATAAATTGGTAGACCACACCTAGTTTTGGCATTCATAATTCTAAAAGTAGAGATTAATTGAACTACTTTACTTGCGAGCAAAGTGTCTAATCAAATTATTTCCTCAAGTCTAATTTTGATAGGGTAATTAGTCCCAGAGTATAAACATCTTAATTCAGGACTGAACTGAATTGCACTGAATTGCTCGTCTGAGATATTCTTCATTTTTAAAAACAAATTCTTATGCAAAAGAAACAATTCATACCTCTCCAAGGGAGTAATAGCGTCGTGGAATCTGAGAATCTGGATACACATTTTCTAGGTACCATGAAAATGGTTTACATTTCAAATTTTCTCTCAATGCTTTTCTGACGGATACATCTCCATAATCCACTTTGACAACTCCTATATTTTTGTTAGGAAAAAAAATCAATGAATATTCAATATCCTTTTAAACAACACAAAAACAGAGTTTTAACACTTAACTATACAAATTTTACTTTACAGTAAACTCAAAACATTACCTCTAGGTCAGTAGGGCATAAACAATGTTCGTAACGCCCTCTCCTTACTGTTACGTTATTGTTCAAACAATATTTTGTTAGATTTATATCCCTTCAGGAGTTCAAAGCAAAAAACATAGCACTCCTTCTCCATGTCCTTACTATGGCCAAAAGACTGATATTGCAGCACTGGAAAGATAAATGTATGGCTCCATTTGTTCAATGAAGACCTGGTTGCACTTGCCACTTACGAGCGGATAATAGACATAGACTTGTATGGACAAGTATAGTGAAATATGGGACTCATGTATACAAAATACAGTAGGTTAAAAAAAAACCATGACAGTCATATAAATGTATTAGAAATATATACGTACTTGAATAATATTTGCATTAGATAAGTATACATAGAATTGTAACTTTTTACTGTTGTAATGACATATCATACTATGTTTTTTTTCTTTGTCGTTTTTCTTTCACTTTTTTTGTTAAAGCAGTTTTCAGGTGTTTTTTTCCTTTTCTCTTTGACAATGTATGTATCTCCATCATTATCTTTGTGTTTTGCTCTTTTCTTTTTTCTTTTAATTAAAAAGCAATAAAAAAAATATTAAAAAAATAGCACTCCTCCAACTTTCCCCACAGCCACAACTCTATGAAGTTGGTGGGCTGAAAAAGAATGACTGCCCCAAAGTCACCCAGTGAGCTTCTCTGTATGATAATACAGGTAGTCCTCATTTAGTGACTGCAATTGGGACTGGCAACTCAGTGATTAAGCAAAGTGATCGCTAAGTGAAACATCACATGACCGTGACTGTGCTTACGATTTTACTTCAGCTTTCCTTTGCTTTACAGCATCAGAAGGACATGACCCCAAACAGCCGGGTGAGCCCAAACAGTGGGGAAGGTTTCCGGAACTCGACTCACAAGGAATCCGGGTAAAAGGGCAAATCCTATAGCCCTTTTTCCCCACTCCCCCACCCTTTGGGATGCTCACTCTGGTGCTGGGATAATTAACAGGAGGGGAATTAATGTTTGTATTTACATTCATTGGAGAGGAAGGGATTACAAGAGAGTAAGCAGGCACACAAGGGGGAATACACATCAAAAGCAGTGCACTAGCACTAGCTGTTTGCCTAGTGCACTTGCAGCTGCAAGCCACAAGCCGCTTAGGAGGCAAACAAGCCTTTAGTATGAAACTGATTAGAGTCTTGTCAGTGTCAGGCAGCAGCACCAGCCTGCTGGAGGGTTCTAATCAACTAATTAAGGTCACAGAGCTGAGCTTGTTAACCTGCGGTTAGCACTTTTTAGGGATGCACTGCGCTGCGGAGAAAAGCAGCTCAGGAAGATATAGCTTGTTTAGGCAATCTCTCCGCTCTGCAAGGAGGGGGAAAAAAACAGGTCAGGCACAGGACAACGCGTACTGCAGGGCTTTCCAAAGTTTTCCCGCGGCGACACACCAAACACCGTTGGTGTGTCACTGTGGGAAAACCCAGAAGTGCCGCCATTGCGGCAGCGTGCAAAAACCAGAAAGCGCTGCTGCTGCTTTCGGTTTTTGCGCGCCGCCGTTGGTGTGTCGCCGCGGGAAAACCCAGAAGCGCTGATGATGATCAGCACTTCCGGGTTGTGTGGCGACACACCAAGACTGTGTGTGGCGACACACTTTTGTGTCGCGACACACAGTTTGGAAAGCTCTGGCGTACTGACTGACTGTAATGGCAAACACTTGACTGAGACAGAGATGCTGTGAAGGTCGTAAATGCGGGCATTGGTCACAAAGTTACTTTTTCATCACCATTGTAACTGCAAACGGTAGCTATCTGAGGCAGTCATTAAATGAGGACTACCTGTAGGCTTGAATCTGGGTCACCCTGGTTCAACACATTAATCATTATACCAAGATGCTTATTATATATTTGGTATTATAATACATCTACAGATTTGCGCTCTCATCACTCCAAGTTTCTTATCCCAATTGAGTAATCTATGTGGAACTTAGTATAGTCCTTTGTGTTTTGAAACATTCAATGGAATTTTTTTTCTGGTAGATTTGTAGAAGACGGCAGTCTCTTATGAACAGTGCCATTCTTCTAAAGATAGAAACCATTCCCAAATAAGTAGAAATTATGTCCACTCCCTTGCAATCAGTCTACAGCCCACACAAAATCTGCAGTGTCCCTCAATTCTCCAAAATGGTTTTGGAGGATACGTGGGAGTTACAGAAGAGAAACAGTAAGTTGTTTTATGTGAGTGGGCATCTGCTTTTCAATGTTGGTTTTCAACGTTGTTGAGCTCCGATCATCATAACTGGTATGGAATATTTTATCTTCAGACTAAATCGTAAAGGGTTAGCCTCCTTATGATGCAATCTGAAATAGCTATTAAATAGCATACTGCCTTCAAGAGAAGTACATCACCAGCTAATTAATCCCTACAGAAATAAATGGTGTTTGTCACTGACTATGTAAAACCTTGGAGTGGAGAAATACCTAGCTCTACGGCATTGTAAAATATTTGTTGAATAGCCCTGCAAGAGAGAACTATAGATAGGGAAATATGGACCAATGAAACTAAACCAAATTCCACAGTTATTCAAGAGTTAAAACTGCCACCCCCCATGGCACCCGCACACCTACCCGCAGCACCCCCCCATCCCCTGCCTGTGGCAACCCCTGCACTCCAGAGTGCCTGCCCGTGGCTCTCCCACCTCTTCCCCTTTAATAACCAGTGTGCTCCTGGGGTTACGATGGCAACCAGGACTACAGGATTGCTGTCGCTAAGCCATGCAATCATGTGACACTGCACTTTATGAGCACATCACTTAGCGATGAAAAGGACTAACTGTACTCCATATTGCTATTGCCAGTATATTTAATTCCCTATTTGAAAATGTGTTATAGAACTGAAAATAGCAAAATAGAAAGACAATTTTCATTCTTTACAATATCAAGCATCACTAGCATAAATAAATCAATTCTGTTATGTTCATTCATATATGTCTCAATAGACTGATTTTCTGACAACTTGTGATCCCTGATTTTTTTAAAAAAAGTAGTCTAGCAAATCTGATCTAAACTGGACTAGCTCAAAGGAGAAAAATATAGTGGGAATTGATAAAAGGATACTTATATGGAGTTGCAATTTTCACATTAACAATACATTACAGTGATACAAGGTTTTTTTTATAGATGTCTGCAGATGTTTGAAGGATACCAAAAAGCAGTGAATTATATTAGTGAGTTAAAAATATTATGGTCCAATGTTTCTTGTGAACTCAAGTGTTTGGAGGGAAGATTAATTTTCTACAACTTGTATGCAATCCAGAATGACAGCCCTATCCCATCTGCATATTTATTCTAAAAGGATAACAAGAACGGGGTCAGTGCAAAGTCTTAGAGATGACAAAATTTGGCAATTTCAAAACAGACTTATCTTTGCATATAGGCAAATAGATCTTATAATGAATGCAACTGCAATTTATGAAGAGCCATTTTATGGAGTTATTTAAAAAATGTGGCAAAGTCAAACATGCTGAAGTTGAGTATTAATAATAGTTCTACCTAAGCTTCAATCTGAGCAAGATGGGGGAGCAGATCAAGATCTATCCAGACAGAAAGACAGAGCACTATACTAATAAAATAAAGAGAGAGTAAGAGGAAGGATGGAGGATAGAGTAGGAAGATAAGTAGGAGTAGATCTTTGTGCTGAAGAATTATGCATTTAGTTCTCTAGTTGGAAAATATTTTAATTCTCTATCTTCTGAAACTGATTCCCACAATCTCAAATTTATTTTCACTTTAGTATGCACAAACAGGTAAAACAACAACAACTGAATTATGAGCTGACTCTGAAAGGCAAACCTTAAGCATGAGCTCTTTTGGCAATAAAGAAAGTAAAACCCAAAATTTAATAGTAGCCATTTGTCTATAACATAGCTTTCCAAACTGTGTGTCACAACACATTAGTGTGTCGTGACAAAACCCGGAAGTGCTGATGGTGCGTCGCTGGCAGTGGTGTGTGTGGCGGTGGCAGCGGCGCGCCATGGGTTTTAGCGCGAAACACAAGGCTGCCGCTGTGCGCACTGCTGCGCCGCCGCCGTGCACGCTGCCGTTGGTGTGTCGCCAACGATGGGACTTTGGAAAGCACTGGTCTATAATTTAACTGTTTTTAATATTTTCAAATGATTACAACTATATACAAAGGAAAAATAATACAAATACAAGATGTACTTACAAAAACTTGTAAAAAAATATTACAAATACAAGAATATAAAAAAAGAGAATACGGGGGGGGGGGGGGAAGCCAAAATAAACAGTAAAATATGGGTGGATAACCAATAAATCTAAAATGTCATATGACTAATATAGTCTAGTATATCATTAGAAGCTTATATAATTTAACTATTTTTTAGTGAAAAGCTTATGTTTACCCTTAGCATCCAGCAGATGGAACTGTTTTCCCATAAAAAGCCAATCTCCAGAAACAGAAGAGGTTTTGATGACCTTAGATTGAGCATAAATTAGTTCTCAACAAGGAATGAAAATCTATTTTCACATCTAGGTTTCAAATGATGCCTTGAGTTTGTAAAGTTGAATTATATGGATCCATGAAATGAAATTACTCTCTATTTTTTTTCCAAAGCTTTTGTACCAGGATATCCATTATCATTTTAAATTCGGATATATAGCTTTATAAATACTATTAATATTATTCTACTTGGAGATTTTAGTAGTAAGTGCTGAAACAAACTTATTTAATGAATTAATTTTAAAAGTAAATAAAGGGAGTAGTAGATGTAGGAGCTTTGCGATAGATAATCAATTCATAAAATGTTTAAAATGAAGAAATTTACCAACCAGTTCTTATAGCAAGGAATGTGCATGGCGGTGGCTGGTTTTATCTTATTTGATTATTTATATTGTTCTCCCCTTAAACTCTGGTTGCATATAATTTATCCCTCTACACTAGGAGACTAAAACACTTTCCAGCACCCAAACAATATTACCAGCTCTTGAATGATGCCCCTAGCATCACAATAGTTTGGCTCAATTCTCAGTGTTGGTATAATCACTGATATTATATGTCTTCATTTCCAAAATCACATGCAATTGTTTTGATCTATTATAAAGGCCTTTAGGTCTTCACAACACAGCAGTATCATAGACACACTATTATCTCCTAATTATTAATGGCCTCGCTTATTTCTCATGACATGGAACATCCTGTTCTGTAATTTTTGGTATTGAATCAAAGCAGACATGTCAAAATCATTCATGCAAACATAGGCCTCTGACAAACTAAGGGTGAAGAGAAGTTAAAAGTTTTTGAAGAATAGATCCAGGGTGGGGGGAATCATCATTGTTTCTGATGTAGCCATCTGAATCAACTCTGAAATATTTCAGCTTTATCCTAGTAGCTAGATCACAGCTTTCCAAACTGTGTGTCGCGAAACAAAATTGTGTCACCTGCAGGGCCCAGGTGTGTCGCGTCAAAACCCAGAAGTGCTGATGGCACATTGCCACCGCACGCAGGCATAGCAGCGGCGGCAGGCCATCAGCGCTTCCGGGTTTTTGCACGGCAGACAAGGACACTGCTGCCGCCACTACTGCGGTGTGCAAAAATCCGAAAGCACCGCAGCGGCGGCGTGCAAAAAACGAAAGCGGCGGCGGTGCTTCCGGGTTTTTGCGCGCGCTGCCGTTGGTGTGTCGCCGCGGGAAAAGTTTAGAAAGCCCTGAGCTAGATGTTCTCTAGCCAATAAGGAAAGGAGTATATAAGACCACAAGAGCCAGTTTGGTGTAGTGGTTTAAATGAAACATTACTGCAAATATTTATTCAAAATAAAATACAAGGACTGACAACCACTGAAATATAACACTAAGACTGAAACTGCTACTAAGCATAAAGCCTCATCCTAAATCTAACCCTACTTTAAATTTCAAAGTAGACCTCAAGAAAGCATATCCTTAAGGTTAAACTGGAATATAAAATTCAAGGAAGTCGAAGTCTAACCCTAACTTCAGAATCATGCCAATGCAAATATTTTACTAGAAGAGAAATATCAGCACTTGCTGCCACCTGAACTGGAGGACTGTCACAGCTATTAAGCATAAACCTTCACCTTGAATCTAAGCTTGGCTCTAAATTTCAAGTTAGACTTTGGGAAAGCCTAACCCAGACCCTAACTCTAATCCTAACTGTAACTTCATCATGATGCCTATGGAAATATTCACCAGAAGCAAAATATTAGGACTCATTTCCACCCAAAATTTAACACTGAGCATATCATTGGCCATAAAAGCTCACCTGAAATCTGACCCTGATGTTAAATGTAACCATGGAATTCAAAGAAGCCCAACCCTGACTTTAGAAACATCCCAAAACAAGCATTTACCCAAAGAATATCAGCACAAGCTGCCATCTGAAACACAGCACGATACTGCTACTAATACCATAAACTCTCATCCTAATTCTAACCCCTACATTCAGTTTCAAGACAAACATTCCTCCATCTGTTTATCCATTCCACCCAGTTTTAATGTTCGGGGGGGGGGGGTAGTGTACTGCTGTCCTTCTGCAAGTGCTTCCTGGTCTCATCCAAGAATTCCTTATTTTCCCTGATAAGGCTAAATACTTGTAGTGCAGGGATCTCCAACCTGTGGGCCATGGCCTGTTAGGAAGTGGGCTG
Organism: Charina bottae; assembly: GCA_023362775.1. NCBI lineage: Eukaryota > Metazoa > Chordata > Lepidosauria > Squamata > Charinaidae > Charina > Charina bottae. Next base: position 233,253,575 of record JALMGJ010000001.1, on the reverse strand, counting down.
CGGGGCTCCCACCTGCAAACCCCACTCCTGGTGAGCACTATTACCCTGCCCCCGGTGCACGCGATTGGCTTCAGCCTGCAAACCCCGCCCCCACTGTGCACGATTGGCTCCCGCCGGCAAACCCCACCCCTCGGTACACGCGATTGGCTCCCACCTGAAAACCCACCGGTGCTCGCGATTGGCTCCCACCTGCAAACCCTGCCCCCCCCCCCGGTCCGTGGAAAAAGTGTCTTCCATGACCAGTGGAAAGGTTAGGGACTGCTGTTGTAGTGGACAGGTTTACCGCTCTCCTTCACCTATGCTTCCAGGGGGTTGGGGGAGGCAATCAGACTGCTCTTGCAGCATGTGTAGTTCTTGTCATCTGCAGTGAGATGGGCGGCTCTATAAATCATTGAAATAAATCTTCGGAGAGGAAAACAAACAAGGCACATCCTCTGCAAGTCATGAGAGTACTGGGAATCGGGCGGCATATAAATTTAATATCATTTTCTTCTTCTCCTCCTCCTCCTTCTTCTCCTCCTCCTCCTCCTCATCTCCATGATCCTCAGATGAACAAACAAACGAACCCCTCCTTGACATCCCCTAACAAACTCCTGTTGGTTCTCCCAGGTGATAAGTTCCATTTACTTAGTAAGCTTGCTCTCTAGAAACTGGCTTCTTTATAAGTCTCCCTATGCTGCCTCAACTATCTCGTCAGGAAGCAATGGTCCGATCATGCAAAACAGGCAGGAAGTCGCCCAAGTAAACCATCATCAGCAACAAGGAATCAATAACAGCACTCAAGATGCAATCACCACCACCTCTTCGTCTCCTTTGTTCGTCCTTTTCCCGAGTAAAGCTCCACCACCAAACTTCCCTGTTCACTTGTTTAGGGATCTCTCAAGATTCCACTGCTAATCCCTGTCCACTCCTTCATCTGCTCACTATGACTCTAATCCCCGCTCCCATTTTTTTGGAATAAAAAATGCAGCACTTCCATCTGCTTCCTAACCAAAATCCTGCAGTGTGACATTTCAGCAGCAGAGGGAGCTATGGCACTAAAAAAAAACCCTCAACAACCTTTACCAGTGAAAAAGAAGGGGTAGGATATGTCTTCTGCTGGAGCACAGCTATGAAGCCAATGAAAATTTTACACCCCTAATTTAGAGCTGGCAAGTAAAAACTAACCTTTTGAATTGAGCCCAGAAACAGTTTAGTATTGGTGTAATATAAGAACCGCAATGTGTGTTTCCCCATAAGCCACTTGGCAACTTCTGTACTGACTGAAATGTCTGAATTCTCTAAGACACATCTCTGTAAAAAGCATGCTGTAGTCCAGTATGGATATAATCAGTTCATAGGTAACCAAAGCCCATTTAATTTTCTCCAGACAACTTTCTCACTCAATGGGCTGCTATCCCAAACTCAGGTTGAACTGGAGGGTTGGGTCAGTGTCATCCCAACCCTCTGCAATTGTGGCATTGCATACTCTAATATTATCTGCTTGGGAATACTGACAATAGGATCCTTATTAGGACTGCTTCCAAAGAGGCCTGCCTGCCTGCCATTGCTTTCAGACAAGAAGCAAACACCCCTTCCATTTAAGAGGCACTGGTAGTCTATGAGGTCTACACTGTCAGCCTGGTCCTGACTGATTAAAAAAAGCAAAAAACCCTCCAAGGATCACATGCATCCATGCTCTCAGGCTTTGTAAGCTGAATGGTATCCATAACTGCTTGAATCGATTGTATCCTAGCTGCATCCATTTGTCCTAACTATGATATTCAGATTGGTTCTAATGGCCCTCTGCTAGCATCCATTGGTCACAGCAGACTCCAAATGCTCCTGATGTTGGTTTGCTAGGCTTCGATGAAGAAAAGTCACTATTGAGAGCTTTAATGAAAATACCATTCTAGTAACCAATTTTGTGGGGCACAATGATGGCAGAGAGATAAACTGACTCTGTAGTTTCATTATTCTCAGACTTTCAGAACATAAAAAGGTAAAATGACTCAAGCTTTCAAATGGCCTCCATAGACTCATCAGCTGCTGATGCTAGAATATCCCCATGAGATATTTCCAGAGAAATTGCCTTCAGTTTACATCAGCCTTTCTCAACCTTTTCACCCTGGAGGAACCCTTGAAATATTTTTCAGGCCTTGGGGAGCCCCTGCACATTCAGGCTCAAATATAGGCCAGAAGCTACAAAATGATTATATTCGTTTCATGTGTAGGCCTGTATATTTGCATTAACAGTGTTCTTAAACTAAAAATAAAGAATGAAACTTACCTCTTTAAAGTGAAGTTGCCCGAATTTGAAATAATTTTTTAAATAAACCATGATCTCCCAGGAACCCCTAGTTACCTCTCGCAGAACCCTAGGGTTCCATGGAACCCTGGTTGAGAAACCCTGGTTTACATGCTGAAGCCTCCCAATGCAATCCTCAACCTCATGTCTGAAAGAGACTCCGCTAATATTAATCAGCAGGGGGATAGGATACTACCAGGTCCAACGGTATCTTCTAAACGAGTGCCAAGTACCGATGCACTGAATTCCAGTTGCTCTTTTTTCACAACCCACAGCCAAGTCTGAAGCTATATCTAAGAAGTTGTCTCCTTCAAGGCAATCCCATGTCCACTGCCAACTATTTTTCCCACTGCCTTCTTCCAGAATTTTTTCCCCCAACTTTCCAGTGTAGGTGACTGCCAGGTCTTCCTTCTAAGCAGTTACATGGACTGACCCCGCTTAGCTTTCTGAGACCAGCTAAGGTCACTTTCACCCAGGCATACTTTTATTACTCAAGCCAAGTTACAGCTAATCTTTCCTGGATTAGTTGTGGATAGTAGCTGCCTATTAACCATTCAGATTCCTGATCTGTCAACCCCACATGCCTTTCTTTCTTTCTTTCTTTCTTTCTTTCTTTCTTTCTTTCTTTCTTTCTTTCTTTCTTTCTTTCTTTCTTTCCTTACATACATACATACATACATACATACATACATACATACATACATACATACATACATACATACATGGTACCCTTTCACTCAGTGTGACCCGTGCTGTCCCAAACCATGTCAGGCCCTAAAAGACCACAATGCTCATTCTAAAAAGCACCACCATACTTTCTCAGCATGAAGTTCTGGGCTTTAAGAAATGTGTGTTAATCTCACAGTCAGTGAATTTATGCAAATATATTGCATAACGTTCAATAATTTACCCGTTAATCTACTTTCCTATTCTATTTGGTTAAGTTTAATTTTAAAAATGGGATCGTCTATATAAGTCCTATGAATGACAGGGGGGGTTTAGTTCTTCCTTCAGCACAGTATATTAAAGCCCATTCCTTCCTCCTCTGTTTTTGGTAAAAAGCAAAAAGTGATTTCATGAACTATGACATGAAAATTATATCTAATCCTATTCTAATTAAACAAACACTCTAGGCTTGTGTTTTCACCCTTTTCCCCTTCTTTATAGGCATTTGGGGGGAATGAAGACCAGCACACATTTCTTATATCAAGTTCCAGATCTTCCTTCTTGCTTAAAGTTACATGTGCTCTAGAGTACATGAAATACTCTTTGGGGCATATCTGGGATCTGGGGATCTGAGAGTGTATATACTTCTCCAAACCCTTCTGCCTGTGTGTTAATATTACTGTATTTAAAAATGAGGACTCTGAACTTAAGATGATCTGATATCAAGAAGGAAGAATAGACAGAAATATAAAATCCAGACAAAAACCCTGGACAATTCCATCGTGTTAACTTAAAATTGCACAGCCAGCTGAGAATAAACCTGGAGACATCCTCCTGCCTGATAAATGTGGGCATGTTCATACAGTAACTGTGTGTTCTTACACACAATGAAATTAATGACTTCTAATTGCCTGTAAAATAAAATACCCCATTTATAAAATTAACTGACCCCCACTGCATATAACCATTCTTTATAACATACATTTGTAACCAACTATGTCACAGAGAAACTCAATTGTACACATGCCCCTCCTTCCAGCAACAAACACACAAACACAAACCCCAGGAGGGAGATAAGGAGAGGGGAAGGGGGGGGGGGAAGAGAGAGAGAGAGAATGAATCTGTCCTGTTGAAGTGTTACAAAAAAGGTTAAGTTCACCAGGGAAACAGCCCTTCCCTTTATTGTTGTGCTGTTGTAAAGGGAGAGGCTGTTTCCCTGGTGAACTTAACCTTTTTTGTAACACCTCTGCAGAGAAGTCTGCAGTCTGTTTCATCTCTTGCCCACTTCTTTGTTTTCAATAGCTTCTATTCTTACCACTGAATGTAAGATGAGCCCCTCCATCCACTGATAATTTTGGGATGTGTGCATGTAAAAACCTCTTCTTCCCATCAAATACAGGTAGTCCTCGTTGAACAACCACTTCTCCAGAGACTGTTCAAACTTACAACAGCACTGAACGAGGGGGACTTATGAAAGGTCCTCATAGTTGTGGCTGTTGCAGCATTCCTGCAGTCACGTGATTTGGGCACTTGGCAATTGGCTTGCAGTTATGACACTGTAGTGTCTCGCAGTCACATGATTGCTATTTGCAACCTTCACTGCCGGCTTCCCACAAGCAAAGTCAATGGGGAAGCTGGCAGGAGGTCGCAAATGGCAATCATGTGACCGCGGGACACTGTGACTGTGCGGGATTCACCTAACAATGGCAACTGGGACTGCCGAAACTGCCACTGTAAGTCAGCACTCATGTGACATTGTGCTTTACGACCACGTCACTCAGCAATGGAGTTGCCGGTCCCAGTTACCATCGTTAAGGAAGGACTACCTGCATACCCAGTCATGAAGGGGTTCTCATATTCTGTGATACTGCAACAACCTTAAATAAATTTGTGTGACTGCCCTGATGAATAAAAATAAAATATAAATATAGAATAAATGATAAATAAAACTGCTAAGGTTGGCAGATGGTTTTGACAGATGGCTAGATCCATGGGTTTAACCCTCTCTCAAAACTTGCTCTGAGCTTTGCTCCCCATTTTGCCAATGAAAGGTCAGTGCAAAGGAGGAGTCAGTTTTCACAGCACTTCTGCTTTGCCTGCACAAGCCACTGGTGAAGGCCAATTCTGGGAACAAGTGTCAAAATTCATGCTGGGCTTTGCTTATGCTTCATCTCTGTATGTCTGAGGGAGTAAGCCTTGACAAGCCTGATCAACTTGTTTTAAAATTGCAAATCCACTCTAAATTGTCCAAAATCCCCCCTCCCCAGGATCCTAACTCACTGTTTGAAATTCCATGTATCAATGCATCCTCAACCCAATAAAACAGTTTTTCCACCTCCAACCTTAACTATCACTCATATGTGAATATGCCTCGATCTTAAAATTTGGATACATTCAGCAATACAGGTCACTGCTATTATTAGGCAAAGCAATATAGAATTTGTGAACATTTTTATCTTCTATGTGCAGATTTGGGGACAATGGCTATTATTGTCAGTGGTTTCCAAATGATGCACATCAGTCACTATTTGTTTCAGTGTCCATACTGCTGAAACCTAAACAAACAAACAAAAAATGTAACTGGGAATATATAATGGAACCAGAATAACTGTGGTTTATGAAATATTCTAAGAACTGGGAAATAATTTAAAATGTTCTCAGATTACAAGTACTACAATATTATGCCAAATTTCCATCCAGAAATAACCTTCCAGTTAAAACTGTGTCATCAAGATCAACATCCCTTGCTAGATCTGCCCTCCATAAATTTATCCACTCTCCTTTTAAAGCCATCCAAGTTAGTCAGGTTAATTATGTGTTAATTATGTGTGAAGCACTGCTTCTTTTTGTCTTGTAAAACTCTTTCCAATGAAATTCAAGGCATGGCCCCTAATTCTCTGAAAAGGGAGAAAACCTTACCCATTTCCACATTCTCTATGCCAGGCGGGATCTCATGTGTGCCCAGTCCCCTCTGCTCTCATTCATCTTTTTTTCCAAGCTAAGGAGTCTGGGATAGAGCAGGGGAAACTGCAGACAGGAGAAGGAAATCAAAGAAAATTCTGCTCCCCTCCCAACCAGCCTTCCTCCAGCACCGGTATGAATGTTTGACAGCTCAACTAATGTTACTATTAGAAATTCTTTCCTGAATTTCAGTCAAGATTCAGATTTTTTAACATTTTAAGCAAACTAATAATTAACAGATCTTAAACAGGCATGTGTATATCTTCTTCATCTTGGATCTTGCATGCACATTTGGGAACATCTATATCACCTGCAAGATATTTGTAATGTAGATGCTGCAGGTTAACTGCTGCCTATATGATCTTTATCATCTACTCTAAACACAAGCATTGGATTCTGTACAGAATCTTACATCAGATTATTACGCTATAAAACCTTACCCATATTACACTACATAGTATATTTGCAATGGGGATGATGGTTTCAAAAGAAGGCAACCTTCAGAAAGGTCTTCATGAGAGCTTTTAAACAAAAACTATAGAGAGCCAGTTTGGTGCAGTGGTTAAGGCATCAGGCTAGAAACCGGGAGACTGAGAGTTCTAGTCCCGCCTGAGGCACAAAGCCAGCTGGTGGCCTTGGGCCAGGTCCCTCTCCCAGCCCTAGGAAGCAGGAAATGGTAGACCACTTCCGAAATCTTGCCAAGAAAACTGCAGGGACTTGTCCAGGCAGTCTCCAAGAATCGGACACTATTGAACGGATAAAAAAAAATAGATACAAGCTGTAAGAACAAGCATTGCTTTCAGACAGGCATCGAACTTCCCAAAGGAGTAGATTAGAAGTAATGAGGAAGAAAACACGCCTATACACATTTTCCAGGAGAAAACGGAGTATAAAGGTAGAAAGCTACAATATCCTAAGCACTATTTTTCCTTTGAGTTCTATCTTCAATTTATTTTGTTTTCATCATCTAGTGTAATAGTATTGTTTGACTTGGAAAGGATTTGAAAGAAAGAACATGTAATAGTAAACAAACTAAAGATGCATGTTTACCCAGATTGTAAATCTGACTGTTTTATAAAGAGCCAGAAAAGTTACATTTGCATTTACACCTTTACTTGATTTATGAAAGTAGTTGGCTCCAAAATGTAAATGGCTACCAAAATAAAATTTTGAAAAGTTTTAATGACTTATATTAAATTTTTCAATGACTGATCAATTGTTAGCCAAAAAAAAATTAACAAGAGATAAAGATAGATAAATCCAGGCATGATTTCCAATCTATAAATCCAGGGAGAAAAAAAACACCTATGGAATTTAATTCTCTACTATCTTGGTGTCACAGCTTCCATGCTCCATCTTGTTGTTTTACCTTGACTACAGTTTGCCATGATGTACAAATTAGGCAAACGCTAGGTAGAATCTAAAAGCAGTGTACAAAATCTTTTGAATTTGAACTATTTAGAAGAAAACAGCCAGTTTCAAGCTCAAAAAACTTTCTTTCAAATTTAAAATGGTATTGCTATCGTTAAATATTACTGATGCTATCCTAACCATTCTGCAGGTGTTCTAGGCTTCAAACATCCCTGCCTTGTGTTGCTCAGGACACCCCTGGAATGGCCAGAAAGGCACTGGAACACCTTATTTTGTATGGGGTACAGTATTTCAGTTCTAAATGTTTCAAATTCAAAATGTTCTCTCACTTCTAGAATTTAATTGCAAGCCATTTTTACTGACAGAATCAGGCTATAGAGGGAAGTGACATTTGACCTCCACCCATATCCCTATACTGCTACAGAGTCATATATAGTAGTTGTTGAGTGCACACAGTGGGTGTGCAAAAGGAAAAGAGAAGAAAACCACATGGGGATAGTGAGTGTCTTCTAATATGACTCTACTGTATTTGGAGAGCGCAAGCCCTAAGTAATTTAATAAAAGAATCAGACAATCTCCCAGAATTTGATGAGGTTCACGACATAATAATATAAATATAAATAAATAAATAATATAAAATTAATATAAATTTAATATAAATTTATAAATATAAAAATAAATTATAAAAATTATTAAATTATATAAATTTAATTAATTAATTAAATAAATAAATAATATTTAGCTGTTCTAATTCAATTACCATATTTCAAAAATCCAAACATTACTATATTATCTCTAAAAATATGACACCCATCAAAAGTAGTTTTCATTATTTATGCTTAATTTGGGGAGCACCTACAGTGTTCTCAGTAGCCCATACAATGGAGCAAAGCTGGAGATTATAATGGTCCAGTTGTTGGTTCTAAAATCATGCCCCCTTCCCCTCTAAATCTGGTCTTTCGGTGCCCCATGGTGATTTACTCAGGCATATCTATGGATGGGAGAGAATGTAACCAGAGACTTACCAACCCTGACCAAGATACTTTTAAGTAATTAATCAAGGATTATTGAGTGCAAGCTCTCGGTGAAGACAGGCCAAGGAAGAAGGACTTATAAATTGATCTACTACAGAGGTTTAAGCTCTCATATAAAGCAGAGAGAGAAAACTGTATCAACCAAGTCTTCTGACAGCACTGAATAACGACACCCTAAATTTCTAAGAATTACTGCTATACAGGAGATTCAATAGAGGGAAAGTGTATATAATACATTAAGTGTTATAACAATTTTTAAAGTATTTTATGATGTCAATGTGATCTGTATTCTTTCTGTGAAACAGAAAGAGAAGTATCCCTGGGGAAATCTCCATTACATCCACCAAGAACATTCTGTTTAGTATATTTTGCTGTAGGTAAAATTCTGGGAGAATTTGAAAACAGTCCAAAGGACATTTCACACATGCGCACACACACACACATCACATGAATTGTGGTATGGGTTTTTGTTTTTGTTTGCAGATAGTGAATTTGAGAGAGCAATTCCGTGGCATTTTCAGGGGATGGGCAAATTCCCCCCGTTTTCCATTTTCCAGTCTTACTCTGATGTAAAAAAGTTAAAAAACTTTCTGCATCGGTTTTTTAAAAAAAGCAACTAAAAATGTACACAATAAGAACACAAGAAATGAATTATTTGGAAGCTATTTTCCATCATATAATGCATTCTTGTGCTTTTTCCTAACATATATACAGGCACTTTTGTAAGCATTTTTGTGTTCCAAACTGGAGTACTGGAGCAATCAATACTTTTGCATTAAGAATCACATACAATGTTTGGATTTGCAAACTGCAGTTCCAAATTAAAATGTATATGTCATTAAAATTAATTATGCCCAAATTAATCCTTACAACTGATTTCTGCATACAATTCCACTGGCTGGGAGTGTTTTAATAAGAGACTTTTCTATACAGAGACAGAAAATTCTATTTTTAAGAGCAAGAATAGAATTGACAGTGCAATTCTATGTATGCATTTAGAAGTAAACCCCAATGCATCCAATGAGTTATAACATATGTTGAGTAAGCCCTGATATAATCAACTGCATTTTACTTGGGAGTAAGCCTACTTGATACAATGGTATATAATTAATTGTAAATACTGTATTTTTTAATGGTGGAAGCAAGGAAAAAGTAGAAGAGTACCAAAAGGACCACATATAAGAATAAGTGTTATTTCTTTTTATTTACTCACTGTAAACACATACAAAGGAGTGTGGTTTATAATTAATTACTGTGCATAAATTATCTTGGAAGTTTAATTTTAGGGGGAAATCTAGTATTTGCTTTGTTAAGCTAAAGTGTTTGCTTGGCTTCTGAAGTGATTACTGAACATAACCTTTACCCTCTCCTCAAAAAAAGACAGTTTTTTCTACTAAGCATAATTAAAAATTTAATCAAAATAGAAAATCATCACAGAGCAATTATAATTACTGTAAACCTTTGCATTATACAATATCCAGAGTTATTAGCTCATACCACTTTCCTGATATAAAATTAATAGTAAATTGAAACTGTGATCTTTTAAAATAACCAACAACCAAGCAAAGGTTCAAAGAAACAGGCAATTAAGAAGACTAAATAGAGTAAGAATTGAGATACAAAGGGTTTATAAATTTTGGCACTGGATGCAGAAAAGACAGCTTTTATAAAACTATAAATTAATTGCCTAACCCCTTCATGGATCACTGCCTTGTCGTGGCGAAGGGGCTTGCGTAACTCAATGAAGTCAGGTCAAGAAGAACAGGTCATGATGGAGAGTTCTGACAAAACGTGGTCCACTGGAGGAGGAAATGGCAAACCACTCCAGTATCCTTGCCAAGAAAACCCATGGACAGTATCAAAAGGCTAAAAGATATGACGCCGGAAGATGAGCCCCTCAGGTCGGAAGGTGTCCAAAATGCTACTGGGGAAGAGCGGAGGGCAATTCCGAGTAGCTCCAGAAAGTGTGAAACGGCTGGGCCAAAGCCGAAAGGACGCTCAGTTGTGGATGTGTCTGGAAGTGGAAGGAAAGTCCGATGCTGTAAAGAACAATATTGCATAGGAACCTGGAATGTAAGAACTATGAATCAAGGTAAGCTGGATGTGGTCAAACATGAGATGACAAGATTGAACATCGACATCTTGGGAATCAGCGAACTAAAATGGACAGGAATGGGCGAATTTAATTCAGGAGACCATTATATATACTACTGTGGGCAAGAATCCCTTAGAAGAAATGGAGTAGCTCTCATAGTCAATAAAAGAGTGGGAAAGGCAGTACTGGGGTACAACCTCAAAAACGACAGAATGCTTTCAGTTCGAATCCAAGGCAAACCATTCAACATCACAGTGATCCAAGTCTATGCCCCAACCACTGATGCCAAAGAAGCTGAAGTTGACCGGTTCTATGAAGACCTACAACACCTTCTAGAACTAACACCAAAAAAAGATGTCCTTTTCATCATAGGGGACTGGAATGCTAAGGTAGGAAGTCAAAAAATAACCGGAATAACAGGCAAGTTCGGCCTCGGAGTACAAAATGAAGCAGGGCAAAGGCTAATAGAGTTTTGTCAAGAGAACACGCTGGTCATAGCAAACACTCTTTTCCAACAACACAAGAGACGACTCTACACATGGACATCACCAGATGGTCAATACCGAAATCAGATTGATTATATACTTTGCAGCCAAAGATGGAGAAGCTCTATACAATCAGCAAAAACAAGACCTGGAGCTGACTGTGGCTCAGATCATGAGCTTCTTATCGCAAAATTTAGGCTTAAATTGAAGAATGTAGAGAAAACCACTAGACCAATCAGGTATGACCTAAATCATATCCCTTATGAATATACAGTGGAAGTGAGGAATAGATTTAAAGGATTAGATCTGGTAGACAGAGTGCCTGAAGAACTATGGATGGAGGTTCGTAACATTGTACAGGAGGCAGCAACTAAAACCATCCCAAAGAAAAAGAAATGCAAGAAAGCAAAGTGGCTGACTGATGAGGCTTTACAAATAGCTGAGGAAAGAAGGGAAGCAAAAGGCAAGGGAGAAAGGGAAAGATATAAACAACTGAATGCAGAATTCCAGAGAATAGCAAGGAGAGATAAGAAGGCCTTCTTAAATGAACAATGCAAAGAAATCGAGGAAAACAATAGAATGGGGAAGACTAGAGATCTCTTCAAGAAAATCGGAGATATCAAGGGAACGTTTTGTGCAAAGATGGGCATGATAAAGGACAAAAAAGGCAGGGACCTAACAGAAGCAGAAGAGATTAAGAAGAGGTGGCAAGAATACACAGAAGAACTATACAAGAAAGATCTTAATATCCCTGATAAATACGATGGTGTGGTCACTGACCTTGAGCCGGACATCCTAGAGAGTGAAGTCAAGTGGGCCTTAGGAAGCATTACTAACAACAAAGCTAGCGGAGAAGACAGTATCCCAGCTGAGCTATTTAAAATCCTAAAAGATGATGCTGTTAAAGTGCTGCACTCAATATGCCAACAAATTTGGAAAACTCAACAGTGGCCACAGGATTGGAAAAGGTCAGTTTACGTTCCAATTCCAAAGAAAGGCAATGCCAAAGAATGTTCAAACTACCGTACAATTGCGCTCATTTCACATGCCAGCAAGGTTATGCTCAAAATCCTACAAGCTAGGCTTCAGCAGCATGTGAACCGAGAACTACCAGAAGTGCAAGCTGGGTTTCGAAGAGGCAGAGGAACTAGAGATCAGATTGCCAACATTCGCTGGATCATGGAAAAAGCAAGAGAGTTCCAGAAAAACATCTACTTCTGCTTCATTGACTACGCTAAAGCCTTTGATTGTGTGGATCACAACAAACTGTGGCAAATTCTTAAAGAGATGGGAGTACCAGACCACCTTACCTGTCTCCTGAGAAACCTGTATGTGGGTCAAGAAGCAACAGTTAGAACCGGACATGGAACAACCGACTGGTTCAAAATTGGGAAAGGAGTACGACAAGGCTGTATATTATCACCCTGCTTATTTAACTTATATGCAGAGTACATCATGAGAAATGCCGGGCTGGATGAATCACAAGCCGGAGTTAAGATTGCCGGGAGAAATATCAACAACCTCAGATATGCAGACGATACCACCCTAATGGCAGAAAGTGAAGAGGAACTAAAGAGCCTCTTGATGAGGGTGAAAGTGGAGAGTGGAAAAGCTGGCTTGAAACTCAACATTAAAAAAACCCAGATCATGGCATCTGGTCCCATCACTTCCTGGCAAATAGAAGGGGAAGAAATGGAAGCAGTGACAGATTTTATTTTCTTGGGCTCCAAGATCACCGCAGACGGTGACTGCAGCCATGAAATTAAAAGACGCTTGCTCCTTGGAAGGAAAGCTATGGCAAACCTAGACAGCATATTAAAAAGCAGAGACATCACCTTGCCGACAAAGGTCCGTATAGTTAAAGCTATGGTTTTTCCAGTAGCAATGTATGGCTGTGAGAGTTGGACCATAAGGAAGGCTGAGCGCCGAAGAATTGATGCTTTCGAGCTGTGGTGCTGGAGAAGACTCTTGAGAGTCCCTTGGACTGCAAGGAGGTCAAACCAGTCAATCCTAAAGGAAATCAACCCTGACTGCTCATTGGAAGGACAGATGCTGAAGCTGAAGCTCAAATACTTTGGCCACCTAATGAGAAGAGAGGACTCACTGGAAAAGACCCTGATGCTGGGAAAGACTGAGGGCAAAAGGAGAAGGGGACGGCAGAGGATGAGATGGTTAGATAGCATCACCGATGTAATGAACATGAATTTGAGTAAACTCCGAGAGACAGTGGAGGACAGGAAGGCCTGGCGTGCTATGGTCCATGAGGTCACGAAGAGTCGGACACGACTGAACGACTGAACAACAAAAATTGCCTAATGATTTTTCTAACTTTAATTGTGTTCTAAATCTGCTCACTGAAAACAGATGACCACACGCTGCCTAATGGTGTGACAATAAGGGCTAACAGTAAATCAAGAAACATAGAAACAAAGGGAAAAAAATTAAGCCAAACATGAGGAAAGTGAAAGCATAAGACCTCAGATGAGAAGAGCCCAAAATCTGATGAAAGAACCTTCAAATCTTCTTGTGGTATCCATTTCAGAAAATTTAACTGAATCCACTATCTTCCTGAAAGGCCTTTTTGCCTGGCTGTGACATTTTAGTCAGTTCTTATTCTGCATATATACAATTCAAAGACCCCACCGGTGGGGACATGGCGGACTGAACGGCTGTGGTTGCAGGCTCCGCGGGCAGAACTGACAACGTGGCAGTTTTTTTGGGCTCAGGCAGGTTTTTCCTGATGCCCTGGAGTGTTTTTCTGGACAAAGAAAATACTCAGAATTATCCCATCTGTCCTCCAGAACGGAGCCTTGCAGCCAGAGGATCATAAACAGCGTTTGCGCTAATCTGGTAAGAGATGCAGGGAGGCGGGGACGTCACCATATCCAAGCCGCGCTGTAGCCTTTAAGGGACATTAAGACCGGCCACCCCATTTCTAAATCACCTAATTTATATTTTTTAAGTTTATGAACCCTAAAAGAGGCTTTCTACAGCAAGGAGAAGCGATCTCTCTTCCTGGACCGGATGGATTGTCAGCAACCTACTATAAATGCTTTGAGGATGATTTATGCCTACCTTTGCAGAAGACCATGAATTCTATCTTGGAAACAGGAACCATGCCAGAAACTTGGAAAGAAGCACACATAACACTGATCCCCAAAGAACAACAGGATTTGACATTAACTAAGAATTACAGACCAATATCTTTATTGAATAATGACTACAAGATATTTACATCGATATTAGCAGAAAGAATGAAAAATATTCTTAAGAATTATATTCATCAAGACCAAGCTGGATTTTTGCCCAAGAGGCAAATCCGAGACAATGTCCGAAATATATTAGATGTAATTGAATATTTGGAACAACACTATGATAAACAAGCTGCCTTGATATTTATTGATGCTGAAAAAGCCTTTGACAACTTAAATTGGCCTTTTATGTTCAAAGTACTGGAAAACATGAATTTTGGAGGAAATTTTATAAAATGGATTAAATCAATATATACTCCACAATTTGCCAAAATAATTGTTAATGGAGAATTTAGTAAGCCATGTGAAATTCAAAAAGGTACTAGACAAGGTTGTCCATTATCTCCACTTTTGTTTATATTGGTATTAAGAGGTTTTACTTAGAGATATTAGACAGGATGATGATATCCATGGTATCAAAGTTAAAAAAGAAGTTTATAAACTAAGAGCCTTTGCAGATGACCTAGTAATTACTTTGGAGAACCCACTAGATGGAATTGAAATTTTAATACAGAATTAAAAGACTTTGGGTCGCTAGCAGGGTTTAAAGTGAATTTACAGAAGACAAAAGTTTTGACTAAAAATATGGACCATCATCAACAAGAGAAATTGAAAGAAATAACAGGATATTCAATGGAAGAAAAAGTAAAATATTTGGGAGTATATCTAACAGCTAAAAATGTTAAGTTGTTTAAGAATAACTATATTCCACTTTGGATGGATATTAAAAAAGATTTGGACCACTGGGAAAAATTGCAATTATCATTATTAGGTAGAATTTCAGCAATTAAAATGAATGTTTTACCAAGAATTTTATATCTTTTTCAAACACTACCTATATTGGCATCAGAAGAACCTTTTAAACAATGGCAGCGAGATATTTCCAAGTTCATTTGGCAAGGGAAAAAAACCAAGAGTAAAATATAAAGTTTTGCAAGATTCTAAAGAAAGAGGAGGACTAGGCTTTGAAATTATATTATGCTGCTTGTTGCTTGGTTTGCATTAAAGAATGGATAGTTTTGAAAAATGAAAAAATATTGAATTTGGAGGGACATGAACTAAGATATGGATGGCATGGGTATTTGTGGTATGATAAAGTTAAAGTTCTCCAGCAAAGGAGATCGTTACCTTGTCGTGGTGCTGGAGCTTGAGCACCTCAATGAAACTATGAGCTAAACCGTGAAGGGACACCCAAGACGGGAAGGTCGTGGCAGAGAGGTCAGACTAAATACGATCCCTGGGGAAGGTAATGGCAACCCACCCCAGTATTCTTGCCGTGAAAACTAAATGGATCAGTACAACCAGAGATATGTCGGTATACCATCGGAAGATGGGACTCCCAGGTCGGAAGATGGTCAAAATGCTACTGGGGAGGAGCAGAGGATACGTTCAACTAGCCCCAGATGTGATGACGCAGCTAGCTCAAAGCCGAAAGGACGGCTAGCGGCCGACGGTGCTGGTGGTCAACAACGAATCCGATGTTCTAAAGATCAACACACCATAGGAACCTGGAATGTAAGATCAATGAGCCAGGGATCTGCATGATATGATATGATATGAGGATCTGCAGCACCTACTGGATAATACACCAAAAAGAGATGTTATTTTCATTACAGGAGACTGGAATGCTAAGGTGGGTAGTCAGACGACACCTGGAATTACAGGCAAGCATGGTCTGGGAGAACAAAATGAAGCAGGACATAGGCTGATAGAATTTTGCCAAGACAACTCACTGTGCATAACAAACACTCTCTTCCAACAACCTAAAAGATGACTTTATACATGGACTTCACCAGATGGTCGACACCGAAATCAGATTGACTACATCCTTTGCAGCCAAAGGTGGCGGACATCTATACAGTCGGTAAAAACAAGACCTGGAGCTGACTGTAGTTCAGTCATTTTTTTTATGAAAAATGTCTTTTTCATAAAAAAAGACATTTTTAATTTTTCGCTCATAAGATTCTGAACAGTGTTCAGTTGATCAAATATAGTTTGCATTCTTATTAGATGCTTATTCACATCTCCATTGTCTTCTAAATAGCACGTATGCAGTTCTCTTAACAGAGAAATCACTTTCTGATCATCAGCCTCTGAATAGAGTGCACAATCTGTGATCTGGTAGTGATCTAGCAATGAGAATTTTGGCTCTCTTATTTTTCTTGTCCCATTGTTTCTTGGTTTCCTCACTATCTTCTGTTTTTTTCTGAGGCCGTCTCAGTTATGGGGACCGTCTTATCCCCATAACTTCAAACCGTCCCACTCGATTATGCAGAGAGGGCATGCTTTGGACCCCGTCATTAAGGGAGTTTCGCTTGACAGGGTCCAGAAGGCGGGCCTTCTCGGCAGTGGCACCTACTCTTTGGAACATTCTGCCCCCGGAGGTGAGGCAGGCCCCGTCGCTCCTGTCCTTCCGGAAGAATTTAAAGACCTGGTTTTGCCACCTCGCTTGGGATGGGAACAGGAATAGTTCCTCATGGGGATGGCTGGTGCCATAGAGCCCTTTTAAAAGATCATTGTATCGCCTATTGGATTTTATATTTAACTTATTAATAATAATGATTATATATTGTATTACTTTATATCTATTTATAGTATAAATTTTAATTGTTATGTTTGTAAACCGCCCAGAGTCCCCTTTGGGGGAGATGGTGCAGTGATAGAAGTTGAAGGATAAAATTCCAAAGCATCTAAACATTCTTCAAAATCTAATTGCATTTTTAATCTGAATAGCCATGCTGAGTAATTATCCTCAGTCAGCCTCTGTATGGGGGGAGGCCTCTCCTCCTTTTCCATTGTTCAGAGAGAAGAAAAAAAAGTTTTCTTAACTTAGCCATTTAAAAATGTGCAAGCGGCTTTTTGGCTGTCAGACCAAAGAAAGCCTTTTTCAAAATCAGTTCTCAGTCTGCTGAGCTGCACTGGTTTGTACTGGCTTGTACTGGTTTTTTACTGGACTGAGCTGGGCCCGTAACCCTTTGATGGAGTCTGGAAGGTTAGAAAAACACTCCAAGCTGCTAACAACAATCTTGCAGAGTAGAAGCGTCCAGAAAAGACTTGCACATACAGTTTAATTAACGTTCAGAAATAAAACAGTCTTCACACATTAGTTAGTTGAAGAAAAATAAAGATAGCTTACATTCTTATTCAGTAGATCTTGGTTACAAGCAGTTTCATGGTAGAAAGGCTTAATCATCTCCAGTCCTCGTGCAAGCGAGATATTTTGGACGAGACCCACATAGCCATGTGGCCCTCCTGTGTGCACATGTGCTTAGGAAAAGGGAAAATGGAGAATGGCTCCAAAAGACCAAAGGAGCAGGAAACAGGAAGTCAGGTGACCCAGGTACCTCCCACAAAAAAACTGTAGAGATACGCTTCAGTAGAAAAGTCTTCCCCTATGTTTGCGAGACAATGCTGGGTTGACTTCCAATAATCCTAACAAAGGCAACGGGCTAGAAACCAGGAGACTGAGAGTTCTAGTCCCACCTTAGGCATGAAAGCCGGCTGGGTGACCTTGGACAGTCACTCTCTCTCAGCCCAACTCACCTCACAGGGTTGCTGTTGTGGGGGAAATAGGAGGAGGAAGGAGTATTAGGTATGTTCGCCACTTTGAGTTATTTATAAAAATAATAAAGGCTGGAAAAAGTAAAGAGTAGAGTAGAGTAGAGTAGAGTAGAGTAGAGTAGAGTAGATAATAAAATAATAAATAAAATAAAATAAAATAAAATAAAATAAAATAAAATAAAATAAAATAAAATAAAATAAAATAAAATAAAATAAAATAATAAAATAAATAAAATAAAATAAAATAAAATAAAATAAAATAATAAAATAAATAAAATAATAAAATAAAATAAAATATAAAAATAATAAAATAAAATAAAATAAAATAAAATAAAATAATAAAATAAAATAAAATAATAAAATTATAAATAAAATAAAATAAAATTATAAATAAAATAAAATAAAATTATAAATAAAATAAATGCTGCAAGGGAAGGCTGCTTTTAGTTTTCTGTGCAGTAAGAGCTCTAAGAAGGCTGAGAGATGCTCCAAAGCACATTGAACAAGAGCAACAGACTCTTCACTTTGCCCTTAGAAGGGAGTGCTTTGTATGAACTTTCCTCAAAGCAAAGCACCCCTTCGAAGCTTCCTCCAGCCTTAATACACAGATCACTTTTTCTGTATTGAAGAGTACCATTTTAGAAAGCATTTGCAGAAGCATATTAAGCTTCCATTCGTGAAGCCATATTTATCTACAGCACAGCATTATGAATAACTACAGATGAAGAATAACAAGGCAACTATCACTCTCATATCTAGAGAAGATAATGCGTAGAAAAGAAAGCACAGGCTCCTAGAAAACCAGCATTTCAGGAAGACATCATTATTTAATTCCTGATCAAAAATACAATTTGAAGTTCTCAATGCTGTTGCCCCTGATCAAGGGAAGAAAAACGCCCTTTAAGTATGAAATGTTGAAAACTCAATTAAATGTGATTTCAGTCTTCAGTCAATTTAGTTTAAATTATCTGTGCGGAGTACTGAAAAAAGATGTAAAAATAACAATTTTGTTTATTTATTTTTAAATATGAAGCTTGTCCTAATGCTTTTTGAAATTACGTTCACATTTTAGTAATTATGACATATAGTAGTATATCTTACATTAAGATAATTAGAACTGATGGACTGAGCACAAAGCAATACTATATGAACAGTGCACTCCGACGCATATTTATTAATGGTTTAGTACTACGAAGCCCAATGACAGTGTTAGAAGACCACATCCTAAATAGGTTGAGGAGAGCTATCCATCCACAGAGCTGGATCAAAACTACACACTGTCATCTTTTCAGAACTTGGTGTAAAACAATTGCTGAGCTAATTATTTACAATGGAGGAAATTTTTGGCAGAGCTGGGCCATATTTAATGTTGTGGTGGGCTCAGGGTTTCAGTGGAAATGAGGCAAAGCGGGCAGCACCATTCACACACAAGGGTGAAGCCAGGATATTCCATCTGTTTCTTGTTTCAGGGCCAGTTTTTGTTTTTGTTTTTTCTCCTTCGATTAAGCTTATATTATAACTTTCTGTCACATCCTATTTCAAAATGGCAGGAAATCACACCACAGGTCAGCAACAATCTTAGCACTGATTTCAGCACTGCAATCACAGGAGCTCTGGGGAAAGGTTATTGAAAAGGTGGTGAATCAGCTACAGGGGCAAATTATCCGGATACTGTTCAGCCAGAGCTCAAGTCCCATCATGAGAAGGAAACAGCACTGATCACTCTCATGGATGACCTTCATCAGCACTTGGATGGAGTATGCCCTTCCTCATCCTATTGGACTCCTCATTGACATTTGATACCATCAACCATGGTATCCTGCTACAACAGTTGGGAGTGGGAGCAACAATTTTATAATGGTTCCAATCATACCTGTTGAGGTGGGCAGGTGGGCAATTCCAGTTAGTAATCATAGGGTATGAGTGGTCAAGCCCTTGGTTGCTCCAAACTGGAGTGCCATTGGGCTTGGTCCTATAGAATTTACTATTTCTACAAAAACACTGGGAGAGGTTATATGTTGGTTTGGTATGAGGGATCATCGGTATCTTGATGACACTCAACTGTATATCACCATTCAGGACTGAACTGGAGATGCTGCAGAAGTCTTGAATTGGTGTCTGGAAATGGTAAGGGTCTGGATGGGAAGCTCAGATTAAATCCTCCCAAATGAAGTTGATGCTTGTTCGTAAGCATCCAGGAATATTGGCCATAGAGGTCATTCTAGAGAGGATCGTGCTCCCTCTAAAGAGGGAATAAAAATCCATGACCTCACAACTCCTGCTGGTACAGCAGGTGGAAACCACTGCAGGGAAGCTTTGGCCAGGTCTAGCTGGTATTCCAGTTACAGCCCTACCTGGATGTAATGGTATGTGGGAATGACCTTGGGAGACAGGGGGAAGAGCTGCAACCAGGGCAATGGTCAGATAAGCAGCAGCTTAGCCCGCAGAAGGAATGTGATGTGGCAAACATCTCAGAAGGGACCCTCTGTAGTTTCTTGGGCTATAAAGGCAATGGGGGAGTAATGTACTTTCAGACTGGCAAGATTCTGTTAATGTAACCTTACAATAAAGTAGAGCTAGTACTTCTGGGTGTGCTTGTCTGGACTACCTCATAAGGCTGACACTGGAACAGGATGCTCTGGTAACAGTAACTCATGCCCTATCACAACATGACTGCACTACTGCAATGCATTCTACATGGGGCTACTTTGAAGACAACTTGG
Source organism: Charina bottae (assembly GCA_023362775.1). Taxonomy (NCBI): domain Eukaryota; kingdom Metazoa; phylum Chordata; class Lepidosauria; order Squamata; family Charinaidae; genus Charina; species Charina bottae. The sequence continues at coordinate 233,233,141 of JALMGJ010000001.1, read as the reverse complement.
AAACTACAGGTGATCCTGAATTTGGTGGCCAGATTATTAACAGGAGAAACCAATGATTGCAGGATTATTTATTTATCAATCAAATTTTGTCACCGCCCATCTCCCCCCTCAAGAGGGACTCTAGGCGGTCCCTAGAATTATACCTATTCTCTGGTTGTTGTAGAGATTACCACTAGGCTTCCAGACTCAACCGAATTGCTGGGCAATGTCTATAAAGGCCTATACCATATGGGCTGAGAAATATCAGGGACTGCCTTCTCAAACACAATTCTGGTCATCAAAAGAGGGCCTGTGAAGATTCGCACCCTCCAAACAGATTCATGGAGCTGGGACAAGGAACTTTTTTTCAGTAACAACTTCCCCACTCTGGAATATTCTGCCCCAGAAGTATAGCTGGCCTCAACTCCCTTTCATGTAGAAAGACCCCGAAGATTCCTTTGCTTCAAGGCCCACAATGATTATTGGGGGGCCACTGTTTATTATGCTAATGATTATTTTACATTATGGGTTATTCCTGTTTTTGTGCAACACACAGAGTCCTGAGGATTGGGATGGCATGCAAAAACTGTAGAATAAATAAATAAATGGCTTCTAGTAGTAATAATTTAATTGTACAATATTACTTGAATATATATATATATAAGGGGCATGGTGGCTCAGCGGGTAAGACGCCAGGCTTGTCGATCGGAAGATCGCAAGTTTGGAGGTTCAAATCCCTAGCCCTGTGTGCTGAGTGAGCTCCCGCAGTAGCTCCAGCTCTTGCCAACCTAGCAATTCGAAAGCATGCAAATGCAAGTAGATGAATAGGTACCACTTTGGTGGGATGGTAACAGCATTCCGCACGCGTCATGCGGCCACATGACCGTGGAAGCGTCTTCGGACAACGCTGGCTCTTCAGCTAACAAACGGAGATGAGCACCAGCCCCTAGAGTCGGACACGACTGCACAAATGTGCGGGGGGAACCTTTACCTTTTTACTTGAATATATATGTATGGGTATTTTTAGTACATAAAAGATTTATATTTCTGTGGGATTTTCCCATCTTTGTTCCTCCCTCTCTGCCTTATTTCTTTTTGTATACATAAAAAAAAAAAGAGGGGAGGGAGTTGGGGGCTGCCAAGGGTCTTAGAAACACAGGTCAGTTTACACTTACACAACCAAACTGGATGGACTACTCAGCATTAAGGTATTATTATGCTCAGATACTTAACAGAGAGCTATCAACTATGTGACTAATGAACAAACAAAACCCAATGACATGCATCAGAAATTTTAAACCTGAATATTTCCACAAATTTTGCTTTGGAATTACTTTTAACTATGACAACATGCCTTAATATATTTATTTATTATTTAAATTTATATGACCACCCATCTCCCCCAAACAAAATATAAAAAAAAAATATGATCATAATTTTGATAAAAAAACATCTACCCTTTTAAAATAACCGCTTTCTACCAAAACATAAAACAAAAACAACTCCAAATGGAAAAATATTTCAAGATGTAGAGGAGAAGAATGATTTTAAATATTTTTGCTTCCATTTTCCACTCAGATTCTAAAAGTCAGATTCAAAGTATCCATGCTAATTTATTACAACAATAGAGTTATTTTATATATATGCCTTAGTTTTTTTGTTCTGGATTAAAATAAAGAACAAGTTATCCTTGCAAAAGTACTAAGATTTCAAAAAGCTCACTTTATCCTTTGGAAGCTTGCTAAATCCATGATTTTTTAAAATGACCCTGAAGGGGCAACTTCCAGAGCAGAACTGAGTAGAAATGCCCCCATTTTCCACAGCTACTTCCCTTTTGCTATAACCTTAAGGTTATTTGAAGAAAAGGTTTTTATCCTTGGTGTTACTATTACTAGTACCACTTAAAAACCGGAGCACCACAATTTTATCACATTCCGTGGAAGGGACATTTGGAGTGAGAAGATAGTTACATACTGCACATTCCTCTCCAGGCCACAAATGATTAGCACCCTTCGCTTATATATTGCAACTAATCCCTAGATACACCTGCATAAGAGTAAAATCCAAGATGGCGGCCGCAAGTCATCGCGGCCGATTACCGCTCCGGGAGAAAGCCACAGAAACCCTGTGAAAACCCCCCGAAAACCCCCCGAAAATTCACCTTTGGGGGTCTAGTGAGGTGGTGTTGTCAGTGGGTGAGTGGCTTTCTCTGGGGGGAGTGCTGAGACGAGCCTTTACATCCGGTCGGAGCCTCCGAGGAATGGCGTGGGGAGGCGAGCGAAGAAGCGGAGAAGCGAGCCCAGCGAGCAGCCGGAGACGCTGTAGGCTGCCGAGGTCCGTGGGAAGCTGGAGGCCGCAGAGACTGTGGGGTTCGAGTTGGGCCGGTGGAGCTGGCAAGGAGCTGTTGCCCGGTGCCCACCGAAGGTTGGAGACTGCGGGAGGCTGCCGAATGGCAGCTGGAGGCTGGAGATTTTTGATTGCTGATCTCTGAGCTGGGGCCGGTGGAGCCTGCGGAATCCAAAGACTATCGTGGTCGGCTGGAGGCTGCCGGAGGCCTCTCTGTTTTTGACTGCTGGAGGCTGGAGACCATCGGAGTTTGAGCTAGGCCGGTATAGTTGGTGGGGGCCTAGCGGAGCCGTCACAGCACGGAGGGGAGCCCGGTTGAGGCAGCGGACTCCTGGACTTTTTTTCCTGGACCGACTTCTAGAGGGGGTTCGGAGGCTTCCGATGTTAGAGCGGACTGGAGTTGGTGGAGAGCCCTGCGGCCCGGGAAGACGCAGAGGCTGGACAGATAGCCCAGGAGACCAGGGCCTACGAAGAACACGGACTAACTCCCATAAAATTCTGCATGTCGTCCCATTTAAGCTAAGGTGGCAGAGGGTTTGTAGGGGTCCCTTGGTATGAATGTGGACCCCCCCGGGTGAGAGACGAGGGGGAGCCAAGATTGTATGGGTATGTAAGAGTACCCCCTGGGTGAGAACCAGGTGGGGTAGGAGTGACTGTTGGTGGGTGTTGGTACCTCTCCCTGACCAGTGAGAGAAGTTGAGGGAGAGGTACAGAGTATGAGCGGGGGTGGTGCTGGACCCTAACAGTGCCGAGAGCGAGAGCTGGTGCACTGGGGGGTCTTGTCACTGCCCGACATTGTGTGCGACTGTATGATGGATGAATGGGATAAGGGACCATTGATTAAGCCCAGGAATTCCGGAGGTCTGGGAGTGGAGGCTACCAGGCCAGAGCCGGGAATCTCTGGGGGCTGTGTGGCGGGCTATTTGATTCAGGTGGTGACGGGCAGGGGACGGTATGACGGGAACCGGAGGGCAGGCCATCATTGGGGAAGGCGCCCCCGGTGTTTGCTACAGGTGGCGCGTTCCGGCCCCCCGTGTTCATACCCAGGCCCTGGTAAGCAGATCCTCGTGGGCTCCGGTCTCCGACTGCTGCTGCTGAATGCCAGGTCGGTGAACAACAAGGCCCCCCTTATAGGTGATCTAATCATAGAGGAGGGGGCCGACCTGGCGTGTATTACCGAGACCTGGCTGGGCCCAGAGGGGGGAGTAGCCCTCTCGGAGATATGCCCAGCCCGGTTTCGGGTGTGGCATCAGCCGAGACACCGGGGCAGGGGAGGAGGGGTGGCAGTGGTCATCCGAGAGTCCCTTGTGGCCTTCAGGGGCGCTGCTCCACAAGTGACCGGGTGTGAGACCCTGTTTTTCAAGTTGGGTTCACGAGAACAGTTGGGAGTGTTGCTGCTGTACCAGCCTCCCTGCTGCGTAGCAACCTCCCTGCCTGAGCTGCTCGAGGCTGTCTCGGGGTTGGCGGTGGAGTTCCCCAGACTTATGGTTCTGGGGGACTTCAATCTGCCGTCTCTGGGACGGTCCTCGGAGGCGGCCCAGGAGTTCATGGCTACCATGGCAGCTATGGGCCTGTCTCAGATTATTCGTGACCCGACTCGTGACAGTGGTCTCACCCCGGACTTAGTTTTCTTGTCTGAGCAGTGGCAATGTGATCTGAGGGGAGAGTTACATCTTTCTCCATTGTCATGGTCAGACCACGCCCTGGTGACCCTGAGACTCTCTTGTGCTACCCCACTCCGCAGGGAGGCGGGACCTATTCGATTGGTCCGCCCCCGGCGACTGATGGACCCAGTGAGGTTTCAGAAGGAGCTGGGGGTTATTCCCGAGGACTTGCTTCACGGTCCAGTGGAGGTCCTGGCCGCGGCCTGGAATAAAGCCGCGGCCGGAGCCCTGGACAAGATCGCACCTATGCGACCTCTCCGGCCCTGTTCGACCCGCTGCTCTCCGTGGTTCACGGAAGAGTTAAGGGCTTTGAAGAGGGTTAAGAGACGTCTAGAGCGCCGCTGGAGAAAGACGAAGACTGAATCTGACCGAACACAAGCTAGAGCCGCAGTTAAGGCCTACCTTGTGGCGGTAAGAGCGGCGAAACGTGAATATTTCTCCGCTCTTATTGCGTCCGCAGAATGCCGCCCGACGGCCCTTTTCAAGATTACAAGATCACTTTTGGGTCGGGAGCAGGGCGAGACCCACTTACAGGGCCGTTCGGAAGAGTTTTCTGAGCATCTGCAGGACAAAATCGCTCAGATTCATTCCAAGTTGGACTCCAAGCATGAGACAAGATCTGGGGAGATGCCAGGGGCTCGTACTTACCACGTTATCTGGGAACAGTTTGATCCTGTTGCGCCTGATGAAGTAGACAGGATCCTCCGGATTGTAAACGCCACTACATGCCAGCTTGACCCATGTCCCTCCTGGCTGGTGAAATCAGCTAGTGAGGTGACATGTGGCTGGGTCCAGGCGATGATTAATTCGTCCTTGAGTGAGGGGGTGTTCCCGGCGGCCTTTAAGGAGGCGCTGGTGCACCCCCTCCTCAAGAAACCTTCCCTGGACCCTACAATCCTGGGCAATTTTCGCCCAGTCTCCCACCTTCCCTTTTTAGGAAAGGTGGTTGAGAAGGTGGTGGCGTTGCAACTCCAGAGGATTCTGGATGAAACGGATTATCTGGACCCCTTCCAGTCAGGTTTCAGGCCGGGATATGGGACGGAGACCGCATTGGTCGCACTTATGGATGATCTCTGGCGAGAGCGGGATGGAGGGAGTGCGTCCATCCTTGCTCTCTTAGATCTCTCAGCAGCTTTCGATACCGTCGACCATGGTATACGTTTGGAGCGGCTTGAGGAGTTGGGAGCGGGCGGTGTGGTTTTGCGCTGGTTCGCCTCCTTTCTCCAGGGCCGCTCCCAGTCGGTGTTGATAGGGGAGGAGAGAGCTGACCCGCGACCCCTGACTTGTGGGGTGCCGCAGGGGTCGGTTCTCTCTCCACTCCTATTTAACATCTACATGAAGCCACTGGGCGAGATCATCCGTCACCACGGGATGAGGTATCACCAATATGCTGATGATACCCAGTTATACATCTCCGTCCCGGGTGAAGTAAGTGATGCGGTCAATGCCTTATCTCAGTGCCTGGAGGCTGTGGGGGTCTGGATGGGGAACAACAGGCTTCAACTGAACCCTGGTAAGACGGAGTGGCTGTGGATTGATGGCCCCCCTGGATCCGGGAAGTTGTCATCTTTGGTTCTGGGGGGGGTTGCACTACCCCACTCGGATCCAGTGCGGAATCTGGGGGTCCTCCTGGACTCGCGACTCCTGCTTGAAGAGCAGGTGGCAGTCGTGGCCAGGAGGGCCTTTGCACAGCTGCGAGTTGTGCACCAGTTACGCCCTTTCCTGGATCGGGAGGCCCTCCGAACAGTCACTCACGCCCTTGTCATCTCCCGTATAGACTATTGTAATGCGCTCTACATGGGGCTACCCTTGAAGAGTATCCGGAAGCTTCAGCTGGTGCAGAATGCAGCGGCGCGAGCAGTTATGAGTGCCAGAAGATCGGCACATGTAACACCTCTGCTTCGCGAGCTGCATTGGGTGCCAGTTTGCTTCCGGGTCCAATTCAAGGTGTTGGTGATTACCTTTAAAGCCCTACATGGCATAGGACCAGGGTACCTGAGGGACCGTCTTGTCCTGATAACGTCGACCCGCCCCACCCGTACATGCAGGGAGGGCATGCTTCGGACCCCCTCAACAAGACAATTCCATCTAGCGGGGTCTAGGAGGCGTGCCTTCTCTGCGATAGCGCCCGCCTTGTGGAATATTCTGCCCCCGGAGGTGAGACTGGCCCCCTCCCTCCTGGCCTTTCGGAAGGCCCTTAAGACCTGGCTTTGCCACCTGGCCTGGGACGACGGAGGTGGTAGTGCCTCCTGGGGTTGGCTTGCCCCATAGCTCTACTATCTATTCTGCGGGTCCAAGCCCATCCTGGATTTTATTTTATTATGTTTTGTTTGTGTTTTTAGATATTTTGTATAGTTTTAAATTTTTATTTATTGTAACCCGCCCAGAGTCCCTTGCATGGGAGATGGGCGGGGAATAAATTTGAATAATAAATAAAATAAATAAATAAATAAATAAGAGTACAGCCTTAACTGCTTAGATCAGGGTTTCTCAACCAGGGTTCTGTGGCACCGTAGGGTTCCGTGAGAGGTCACTAGGGGTTCCCTGGGAGATCACGATTTATTAAAAAAATTATTTCAAATTCAGGCAACTTCACATTAAAGAGGTAAGCTTCGTTCTTTATTTTTAGTTTAAGAACACTGTTAATGCATATATACAGGCCTAAACATGAAACAAATATAATAATTTTGTAACTTGTGTCCTGTATTTGAGTCTGAATGTGCAGGGGTTCCCTGAGGCCTGAGAAATATTTCAAGGGTTCTTCCAGGGTCAAAAGGTTGAGAAACCCTGGCTTAGAGGGTTATTCCTATATGTGTTTTCTCAGAGCTAAATGTCAGTGTATTCAGGAGTGTTTATTGGGATACGCATGCATATGATTGCTGCCTAACAGTATGCAATAGAACACAAATCAAGTGTGTCAGTCTTGGAAACAAATGGTTTAACCTGCTGAAGTTCTTGATAAATTGCTTCTCTCACGAGTGGGGCACCTGCGTTTGCTGGGGCTGATGGGAGCTGATGCTAGTAACTTATGGAGGATCACAAATATCTCATCTCTGCCTTACAGTCATGTGCTATTTCCCTTTAAGATGGAGATTTTATAATAAGCCATCTTTCCTGCAGTGCTCTTTCTCTCTGTGGTTTTATTGGAAACTTGATCTGAGTAAGTCCTAAACATTATGTACCTGGGAAATATATGAATATATATGAGACCAATCACAGAGGCCGAGAGAGAACAGGAAGAATGAGGTACATTCCATCAACCCTCCTCCTCTTGAGTTAGCTCGGCAGTTTGCTTTTCTTCTTTTTGTTTTCTGAAAGCTCAGCGTTAAATTATATATTTGGATATAATATGAAGTACGCTGATCAGCATGGGAGCTTTTTTTAAAAAAAGTTTTTCCTTATTATAATTTAAATGTTACAGTAATACTTATTATAGAAGACATTACACCACTTAAATGAATTTCATCACAATCGTTTGGATTTATTGTAACTGACAGAGCAAAAAAATTAAATTAAATAGGCCAAAACCAGGTGCATGTGGTGGACTTCTTTTATTATATATAAGTGAACATGTTTGTACATGTGTATGCATGTGTGTTGTATGTAGATGTGTGCATAAATACACACACACACGTTATTGTGTGTGTGTGTTTGTGTGTGTGTGTATATATATATATATATATATATATATTTCTTACAAAATTATAATGAAATGCTGCCTTACCTGGAGATATTATGTAGAAGAAATCTTTAAATTCATCCATCCACACTTCTGCAAGTCGTCTATTGTTTTTGTTAATTACATGACCAGTACCACCAGGAAATGTATAAGGAGTAGCTTTTCGAAAAACATGGCCAACATGCGAACATGTTACAATCTCCAGTGAGCCTCCACACTGCCATATCTGAAATTTTAAAAGGAAATCAAAATCAGCCTCATTTTCAAGCATCTAATTAAATGTTAGCTGCTGCATATTTATTATACTGGAAGGGTCACCATTGCAGTAATTAGTAAATTAATGTTAGTAATAAGCAAGGCTGTGCAAAACATTTGAATAAGGTATTCTGCAGTGCACAGGAGTTCAAAGCATCTCTTTTTGATTCATTACCATAACTGTGTCTTTTGTGCACCTGCTGTTCAAAATGAAATCATGAACACCCACCCAGGACAGCTTTAGAAGCAGCCTCCCAAGTCTTGCAAAAGATGCCGCTGCTTTAATGTCTCAGAAAAATTATTACTGTTATTTCTATTTTTGGAACATTGAGCTGCCTGCAGCAGCTACATAGTTGCCCCCATGAACCAGTGGGAACAGCCATCATGTTGTCCATATAATCATCAAGGGAGGAACAACATTAAATTATATATGACCGCTCTATGGAAAGTTGGACTCTGAAGAAGCAGGATAGGAAGTGTATTGATACTTTTAAACTTTGGTGTTGGAGAAGATGCCTAAGAATACCATGGATAGCCAAGAAAACAAACTGATGGGTCATCAAACAAATCAACCCAGAGTTCTCACTTGAGGCACAAATGACCAGGCTCAAATTATCCTACTTCAGGCACATTATGCAAAGACCCAGCTGTCTGGAGAAGACTCTAATGCTGGGAAAGGTGGAAGAAAAGAAAGGAAGAGGATGACCAGCAGCAAGGTGGATGGACTCAATTACAGCAGTGATGGGTGCACCGTTGGAAGACATAAAAGAACCAGGTTGGGAACAGATCCTCCTTGAGAAAATCTATTTATAATGTGGTCACTAAGAGTCAACAACAACCTGATGGCACATAATAATAATAAAAAGTGTAAGAACCTTGAAAGCCTGACTGTACTTTCCCTTCCCTCCTTCTTATACCCCATGGAGTTAGAGTAGAGCCACTCTGAGTTTCTTCCTAATATTTTCTTTGTTTTCCAGACCTAAAACCTGTTTGTGTACATGCTGTTGGAATTGTCTCTGCATAGTTTCTCCAAGGTTATCTCTGCGGCTCTCTACACACTGACACAGTTCAGATTTCTCGTGCTGAATCTCTAAAATTTCATCGTAATTTAATGAGTTCTGCATTCAAGGAAAAACAGGAAAGAGGATTTCCACTTATCTACATACAGTAGCACGTCATTAGCCAGCAGGCAACTCGTCTTTCCCTACCTCTCCCAGCCCATTCCTCCTGCAGGAAGGTAAGCAAGAACTATCACTGAAGTCCACTGAAGTCCTCCGCCCTGACCATTGCCACCAACAGCCTTGTGGGATGAAAACGGGGGATGGGAGGCAGCCACCAACCCAGAAGCCCATTCAACTGGACTCTCCCTCCGTCTCCCCCCAGCCATGGCCATCCAGCGCTCTGTGGGAAGGAGCCACAAATTTGTTTCACCATAATAGTTCCTTTACTTTTATTTAAAATTCTTTATACTCATCGTACTCTGCTTTGGGATGATTGTTATGCAGAATATGAATAACCACAGTAAACAAATGGCCATTTAATACTGGTTTGATTTTATGTCATGCAGCTTCATGTTAATAAATAGATTGTCACATTTATATCCCATTAATACCAGAAAATCATAAAATTAAATGTCACCAGACAAAATACTGGTCTTATGGATAAGTACTTGGCTCATAGAAAACATGTTTATAATCCTGAACATTACTAATCAATCTTATGGAGATTTTTAAAAAGTTGTAGGAGACATAAGCAAATGGTTTGGGCCATCGTATAATGATATCCTTGCAATCAAAACAGAACTGGATGGCTTTGCTTGGAACATAATAAGAAACTCCCCCCCTCCATTTTTCCCTTGTTATCAATGATCATAATTAATCATAATTATAATTAATCATAATTAATCATAATCTCATCCAATCCCCCCTACACACAATTCATACAACAATAAAAGATATATGATAGTAACCAACACGAGTGTAGATCCAGATTAAATCATACTAGATCACTGAAATTGTAAGATAAATAAGATTTAACTGTCATTAGAACAGACCCACTGAAAAAGTGAGACTTAAATTAATTAAAAAAAAAGATTCTGTAGCGTCTCAATCATCTGGAGCAGGCTTCTAGAGTCTCAAATTACCCTCTGACTCCTTCTAATGGAGAAGATCCCTCTCTGAAAGCAGCACCATCTCTGAAAGCAGCTACCTTTTAATTCAGAAATATTGTTCTTTTCATTCATAATTTTAAAACCCCTGACTACCCCATTATCATACTTCTCTCCCTGCTTAGTCCCAGTGCTTAAGCCTTTCCTGTTCAGCATGGAGTCTCTTGTTGGCTGTTCTTTTCTCAGGTTTTACAATCCTGTAATACTTCTGAGACTGGGTCATCAAAATTGTCCATATACTATATAATTGTGCATACACCATATAAATACCTATTATATAATCATATTGTTATAGGGACTGTATTATATTCAGCCCACTTTATAAAAATGTTGACAATGGATTATGGTTTATTTTTTATGCTTGCTAGACAATGAATCATTTTCATATCCATCACGATGCTGAAATCTTTGTTTCTAGGAGTCACGGCCACTTAAATACCATCTCTGAACATGTGCCTTTTCTTCTCACATCAGGCATTACTCTGCCACGCCTTATACTTCATTTATTCTTATTTTCCTTGAATGCTGGTGGAGTTCAGCAAGATCTGCTTTGGATTTCAGTTTCCTAAATCATTTAATGTCACAAACTTGGCTACCTCACTAGTCTTTCCCAACTAATGACAAAGTAATAAGAAATTACAGACCATTTATGGAAGGTGAAATCGTACCAATTATAGTACACATTTAAGGACTCAGTTGAAACTACTAATTCAACCCTTAATTTGGGGCCCTGATCTTTACAAACAACGTCATAAGAGAATGTCTGCTCTTATATCACCACTGTTGACTTTTCCTGGGAGTCTTTGGTGGCACAACTAAATCATGTTTTATAATGATGCAAACAATTCTACCCTCATCCCAGGCTCTTATGATGCCTATTTCTTTCTGGATGATGACATAAGTCTTTACTTTCATTGTTAACATGTCTCAGATTCTTTCATCCAATATCAAGAGATTTTGGCTTGTTCCAACTATGTTCAATTTCTGGCTTGTACCAGCTAAATAAAATTATACCTATGAATTCCAGAAATATGTGAGATGAAAATATAAGCCTTCAGTAATATAGCTTGATGGATGTGCCACACAAGAAAGGAAGGATGGTACAAGGCTGACAAAGCAGCTGGTGGATGTTCTTCATATTAGGGTTATGCATAGGCTGACCATATTTCCTTGAGGCAAAAACGGGACATTGGGATGGCAAAAACGGGACAGGGTCTTATGTAATATTCCCCCCACCCTGCGCGATTGGCTCCTGCCTGCAAACCCCGCCCCCTGGTCCACGTGATTGGCTCCCACCTGCAAATCCCGCCCCCCGTTCCACCTGATTGGCTCCCAATTGCAAACCCCGCCCCCTGTCTGTGCAATTGGCTCCTGCCTGCAAACCCCACCCCCATTCCACACGATTGGCTCCCGCCTGCAAACCCCGCCCCTCAGTCCGTGGAAAAACTGTCTTCCACGAAACTGGTCCCTCGTGCCAGAATGTTTGGGTACCCCTGCTTAAACAGATTACTGTTTATATAAAAAGACTCACGATCACCCACAAGGTCTGGGTCAAGGTTCCCTTTGGCAATAGGATGAGACTGGAAATATATATTGACTATCAAAGGGAACCTTCATCCAGACCTTGCCCTGCTGCCAATTGGTCCTATATTTCTAGTCTTGCCATATTGTCAAAGTTTGACAATATGGCAAGACTAGAAATATAGGACAAGGTCTAACTAACGCACACTGGAGTTTGATATCCTAAGATGTTATGGACTGCAGATCTCATCAGCTGCGTCTATTCAGGCCAATGGTCAGAGATTATGGTGGTGTAACTCAATATATCTGGTAGACCTGCTTAGATCAAATAACACATAGTTACAACCTACTGAACTCAAGACTACACAAGAGGATAAAATTTCATTGTCATAAGTCCAATATCAGCATTTGGAAAGTATATGCATATTATTATTAAATGCTATGAACTGGCAGGATGCCGAAGTAGATTTTTACCCAATACTTATTTGGCAATTTCATCAGCGAGGAATGTCAAGGTGAATTTGAAAGTTTCTACCTAGGCAAAAGCAACCTAAAAAAACTTGAGGAGGATGGTGAACAACAGTAAAACAAATGGATGTTTCCTAGAAAAAGGAGATAAACATTCCTATGTAGCTGCTGAATTTAATCTACAGCCAGAGGTTCTTGCATGAGCAAATTTCCAGAGAATTTGAGGAGAGACAACATTTAAGCCGATATGAAATATATTGACATGCTTTTCTATCACGTGACATTCATGCCTCACCAAATGATATATAGAGGCCCAAAGAACTTCAATAGTCATATACAGTATACAAACATTGTGATCCATATGCAACTTTAAAGCTGAAACTTTAACTACACAGTGGTTGAATTAACACAAAATCCACCCCCTCCTCACACCTGGAGCTCAAGAGCATTTTAAAAACTAGTATACATTGCTTTGAGGGTTGATCTGCTATTAGCTAAAATAAGGTGGTAGCTTTGAGAGCAGATTTAGGTTTCAAGAATAGGTCAGGAAATGACTAGCTCCTCACCCTCCACCCTTTTTTCTCCATAACAGGGATGGGAAGGGGTATTTGACTGATTTTCTGCCACATACAGTATGCCAGAATAACTTGGCTGGTGGTCTGTAGCATGACTTGAGTGGGTGGAAACATTATTAGCAACTTCACTTCAAGCAGTACAGTGTCTTGGTCTGGCCCTGATTGTTAATTATTAAACAATCTATATTTTATTTTGTTCCTGTGTATTGGTCCAATTTGTGTCAGACATTGTTTTTCTAGAAGCCCAAAGCAGCCTTATTGTTAGGTGAAAGTTAACAGTGGTTGTTTGCTTGTTCCTTTTAGTTCTTGTTTCATATAGCATTTATTTCCTTATGGATTTGTGGTTGCAAATTACAGGTAAGGAAACATGCCAAGTTATCTTCCTTTAGTTTTGATCCAATTTGGATTCTTCTGAAATGGTATTTGAGAGAAAAGCACTATATAGAGAGGGATTTTTTAAACTAATGCAGTATTGTCAAAAATGATAGAAGATAACTAACCCCTGACAGCACGACTCCCCCTTCCATCATCCCCAGCCAGCTGGGGGCGATAGGAGGGGCAGGCCGGGGCATCCTGCTAGCCTCTGGGGAGCCTTCCGCTCTGCTGCAACAGGCAGGTGCTTAGCGCACTTTCCCTGCAAGAACGCCAGAGTATCTGCTGGGGGGGCTCTGTCCAGCCCTCTTGAGTCCCCATGGATCTGGGCAGCGGTGCGGGAAGGGGCGCCCAGCCCACCATGGCCCCAACGGTAGACTGTGCCTGTCCAGAGGGGTTCTCCCGCCGGTGCCGGCAACAGCACCACAGACACGAACACGCCTCCCCCGCGCCTGTTCCGGTGGGACAGAACAGGAGGAAGCCGGCCCCACTGCCATCCTGCGTACCTCCAGCAAGGGCCCGCATCACCGTCAGCAGAAGCAGCAGCAGCAGCTCCGGGAGGTGGAGATGGCTCCATACCCGGAGGGGCTGCATCCCACTGCGTAGCTCAGCGGCGCCCCAGCTGACCGGCTCCCTGACTTGCTCTGGCCGGGACGCCTCCTCTGGCCGGCGCGGACAGGTGGTGAGAGCGCTCTCCTCCCGTCCCGGGGCCTGCTGCAGCTGTCAGGGTGGAGGGGCTCAGAGCGCCATGCCGGGAGGCTTCCTGCCATGCATCGCTCAGTCCTCCCAGGGACCCGGGATGGCTCGGCTCGGCAGCGCTGCCGAAAGAGGAATTTCTCTGCCTGGCCGGAAAGTTTGGAAAGTGTGTGCGCGTGCACGTGAGCTAGTGCCAGCAGCGCTGCCCCTATTCCCCTTTTATTATTTGCATTTCGCGCCGTTTGTGCGTCTTAGCCAATCGGGCCGAGCAGTGCCGCTCCACCCTCCTTTGCTGCATGGTGATAGGCGGGAGGGCTACATTTTCCGGGCTGTCTCCCAAAACGGGACAATAATGAGATTTTTGTCAAAAAGACGGTACGGTTCAAAAATGCTAAAATAACGGGACTGTCCCGTTCAAAACGGGACGTATGGTCACCCTAGTTATGCAGCACATTGACTCTGAAGCAGAAAAGGTGCTTTCAAAGGGGTGTGGGCAATCGGCCTCTCCATAGCTGTGTGATCCCTGGAGAATATACATTTGAAATAAGGAGGCAACCCAGCTCCAAAGCACCTTGTTGCACCGTTAGCATCTCCTTCAAGGACACCTTTTCCTAAATTGCACTGCTACTGTAAGGGCCCAAGAAAAGATATTGCTTCTTTAAGAAAGTGCCAACAAAACAGACATACATGCCCATACCATCCAAAGCCCTTCTCTGCTTCAGACCCAAAGTGTGGCATATACAGCATCTAACAATAACAATATATAAGAAGTCATAAATAAATCCAACCAAAGAGCTGATTTCAAAATATGTGTTTTAGCTGACATGGGTCAAAACTGGGAGGCAGACAGTTTGGTCATGTTGCTATCATAAAAGAGGAAGAAGGGGAAAATGGTCGATTCAGCTGTACTTATATTTCTACTGAAGGGCAGCTTCTATTTTAAACAAAATGTTTATCTATTTAAGCATTTGACATTCCAACTGAACATTGCTACAGTTTTAAGAAAAGAGTTGAACATCAAAAGATGATTGGTATTAATGAAAATGTTGCTATAGCAACTGATTGCAGACTTTACTTAATTAGAGTGAAAGCAATTAAACATAAGTTAATTAGTATACCAAGAGAAATAGTTGGGTTTGGGCATAATAATATCAAAACACATTTCACAGATAAGGAACAAGCAGCCATGTCAATAGAGTATGTGAAAATTATTAGCTTCCTGGGTACCACAGGAAATTGGGGGGCTTTTTTTGGGGGGGGGAAGTTTTTGACCAGAATAGTCTCTACTATCAGAAAGGCTGGACATAATTCTAAAGTTGTAATCAAAAATCACAGGACATTGTAATGAATAAATTTGAGTTCAATAGGGCTACTCTTATATTCTTATGATTAAAGAATAAATATTGGAAAATGGCTAGCACAGCTAATTACCAACATCATGTGTGATTGCCCTTTTGATATACTCTGGCTACAATGACATCATTGCAAGCCGTTCTCCAGTTCTCTCTCCTGTGGATATTAAGGGAGAGAGAGTTTTCAGTGGATTAATCTTGACATGGAACTTCCTCAATCAGAAGATGCCCAATAACTTGCATTCTCAGTTACTGAAGATGCATCTATTTGTTTGGGACAATTGATTTGTTGCATTCTTTAGTTCTTTGCTTCATTAAGCTTGGCTTGGTTTACAGGCTGCTTCTAAATTATTTTATCTTACTTATATTTGGCTGTTGTGGGTCTTCCGGGCTGTTTGGCCGTGTTCTGGAAGTTGTGGTTCCTAACGTTTCGCCAGCATCTGTGGCCAGCATCTTCAGAGGGCAGGAGCACAGATAGAAGCAAAATAAGAGATTTTGCTTCTATCTGTGCTCCTGCCCTCTGAAGATGCTGGCCACAGATGCTGGCGAAACGTTAGGAACCACAACTTCCAGAACACGGCCACACAGCCCGGAAGACCCACAACAGCCATTGAACTCCGGCCGTGAAAGCCTTCGACAATACATTACTTATATTTCATTTGCCATACAAAGCTGTGCTCTGTTATTTTGTCTGATGTCTTACAGTATGTTTTCCTGTGATTGCTTTGATGTTTTCATGACTTGTCTGGAAGAATAAGAAATGTTGGAGGTGATGTTGGTTTGGAAGCTATTGCCTGAAAACTACAACATAATGTAAGTATTCCTATATAACAATGATGATTTTGTTATAATTTATTTGTTAATCCAATTTATATGGCTGCCCATCTGTCCAAGAAATTCTGGGCAGCAAACAAATAAAAACAAAGAATCCCATTAAAGCAAAAAATCAACTAAAACTACACTGAGGCTCAGTATAACCACAAAACCACTAGTCTCATACACCCATGCTAACAACCCAACCCCAAGGCCCAGGGGAAGATCCAGATCTTCATGGCCTTGCAAGTGGAGGCTGTCTGTATTTCATCACCATTATGGACAACATTTTTCTGATTGGTGGTCCTAGTTTTCTATAGGCTTAGAAAACGTATTTCAAGTATGGGCACCTGATCACTGTCCTGATGCAAAGTAATCCCTGGCGGTGGGAATGTAATCAATCAATCATCTTGGCCATTTTCAGGATTAGAAACAGTTTGCTAAGTGCAGTTTGTCATTATTAAAATTAGCTTGAGCTGGAAATTGATAATTTAATTGATAATAGAGTTCCCCGTTGGGGGAGATGGGCGGTCATATAAATTGAATAAATAAATAATGGAAGGAATATTGGCCAAGAATGTAGTCTTGGATATGTGCTGCTCAGGACAGTCTATGGATACTTCCTTATGGGAAATTCGTGCCATATCTGTAATATGATATCTGAATATCTGTAATCTGTAATATGATAATCTGAAATTACAGATATTTGTGCCATATCTGTAATTTCATATCTGTAATCTGCAATTTCAATATCTAATTTCATGCTCCTGTCTCTGGCAACTCAGTGTACTTCAGGATCAGCATGAAAACTCAAAAACCTGAAGTGCTGCATCTCAGAGTTTAATGGTTGATTGTGATGAGGATAAACAATGGTTAGCGTGAAGTTGTTTCTTTTGATTTGGCAAAGGAAGTATGGTTGCAGTATGAAAATACCATATGAGACCATTATGTAATACAACAGTTACAGCACATAATCATCAAGCAATAAGGAATTATTCCTTTTTCATCCCAGTTGTTTTTTTTAAAGAATTCTCACATTTATTCATAGTAATTATATATCTTCTCTCACAGCAGACCTCCTAGTTTCATAAGCATATCAGAAACGCATTTCCAAAATGATTTATAGTGCAATATTATTTAAGATTTTTCCTCTGCTTTTCTCTTCCAAAAAAATTAGTCTCCAAAAGTAGCCAACCTTTCAAAGTATGAAAGTATATTAAAATGCCAAATGCAGAAGCAGAAACAAATACAAAAATTCCAAACTGTGCATAAATTTTAAGCAACACCAAAGTCAAATGGTTAGTAAAATACATTTGCAATGTTTCCATTCCGGCTCCCTCAAGGCTTTCTACATCCACCTCTCATTCAAAGTCAATCAATCTGTATTACAGGGATTCATGATCACTGTGGCATGCTGCTCATGACTCTGTGCAAGAGATAGCTCAATGTCAACTAGCAGAAGAAAAAGCTGCTTTTTCATGGAAGGCCAGATCTCAATTCATCCCAACAGATTTTCATAGAGATGCAATTACAGAATTGGTCATAAAGGCATTAGGTTACATCTCAACTAAATATCCATGTTTTTTTCATGCTCAAAAATGAAAATGTTCTTTAATCCTGGGAACTATTTTTTAAAATAGTGGAATTTCCAGACTCAATGCCTTACTACTCCCGAAATAAAATAAATGTGACCATTTCCACCTTGGTTTAAATTTTTTAAAGTTAAAAAAAATCACTTCATGCCTGCAATTAAAGACCTGCATTATACTCTGCAGTTTATTCTTTAATCTCTTTGCCTTTACAGGTAGGTAGTCCTCAACTTATGACCACAGTAGGGACTAGAAAATTCATCGTTAAGTGGTGCAGTCGTTAAGTGAGGCATCACATGACCACACCTGATTTTACGACATTTTTTGCAGTGGTCGTTAAGCGAATCATGCAGTTCCCCATTGATTTTGCTTGTCAGAAGCCAGCTGGGAAGGTCAAAAATGGCGATCATGTGACCCTGGGATGCTGCAACTGTCATAAATACATGCTGGTTACCAAACACCCAAATTTGGATCACGTGACTGTGGGGACGCTGTGATGGTCGTAAGTGTGAGGACTGGTTGTACATCACTTTTTTAGCACTGTTGTAACTTCGGTCACTAAACGAATGGCCGTTAAGTCGAGGACTACCTGTAGTCCTCATTTAGCAACTGCTTTGTTTAGTGACCATTCATAGTTATGACAGTGATGAAAATTTATGTATGTATGTATGTATGTATGTATGTATGTATGTATGTGATTTATCACCGCCCAACTCCCCCAAGGGGGACTCTTGGCCTGCATAAATGTTTCACCTGGCCAGGCAACTCCTCCTTCTCAAGCTGTCCATCTATTGGAATTTCTATACCTAAATCCTCAGAAATAGAGTAATTAAAGACTTTTATCTCTAAAGATAAGAAACTCAGTATTCAAAAGTGCCTCCTGACTGACTGCTGAAGGTTTTCTGCTCACAACTCAAATAGAAAGGGTTTTGGAGAACTTCTGTAGGAAGTGATGATCACTCTATGCCCCCTCCTGCACGCAGAAAAAGACATTTCTTCCACAGGAAGAAAAAGGTTATGGGTGATTGCTCATTTTCTCCTTCTGAATGTAGCAAGGCTGCCTTCCTTTATTTACTTGGGCTTATATGTCTGTTCAGTTCAAAATTCTAAGTAGCTATCAATTCTCCAATACAGTAATTAGGTTTAAAACAGCTCAAATTAAGTAAAACCCAATCCACTTGGCGCCCTCTAATCAATCTCAGGAACAGCTAGATTCATACTCCTATTTTATCCCAAAAGATATGTGGAAGAGTCAAGTCTTGACCATCTTCTGAAGTACCTTATTTCCAGAGGTAGGCTGTCCCAAAGGAGAGGGGTCATGGTAGAGAAGGCTCATCTCTAGCTCCCCTCTCATCGACAATCCTGAGGAGGCATCATTCTAACTGGATGGGCAGAGTCACCCAGAGCAGGAAACCTGATAGATAACTCAATCCCATGCCATAAAGGGGTTTATGGATTATAACCAGCACCTTGAATTGTATCCAGAAGCTTACCAATAACCAATGCAGCTCTTGCAAAAATAGTAGTGTCACATGGGTAGGTTAGACACAATTCATTACCATGCACACAGCTGCATTCTGAAGCTTTCAAATGATCCTCAAGGGAAGCTCCATGTACACCATATTTAATTAATCTAGACCAGGGTTACTCAACCAGGGTTCTATGGAACCCGAGGGTTCCATGAGACGTCACTAGGGGTTCCCTGGGAGATCATGATTTATTTAAAAAATTATTTCAAATTTGGGCAACTTCACATTAAAGTGGTAAGTTTCATTCTTTATTTTTAGTTTAAGAACACTGTTAATGCATATATACAGGCCTACACATGAAACAAATATAATAATTTTGTAACTTCTGGCCTATATTTGAGCCTGAATGTGCAAGGACTCACCGAGGCCTGAAAAATATTTCAAGGGTTCCTCCAGGGTCAAAAGGTTGAGAAAGGCTGATCTAGACCAAGGTGACAAAGGCATGAGTGACTTCCAATAAAGCTTCTATTTGCTCTTCCAGCAGGAGCTATGATCCAGGAGAGCCCCAGGTTGTGAGACTGCTCTGTAGACTTTTGTCTAGAGTGAAAGATAAACTTCTTCTGGAATAAGAAAGCTTCTGAATCAACAGTCACTCCATCTAGCTGGGATTAAATATAAGCCTGTTTCTCCTATCCAGATCCTAACAGCCTCCAGGTACAGAGAGAGGGATTCAGTTGCATCTCCTTTAATATGGAGGATGGAGAAAGGATGACTGCTAGGTAAGATAGATGGATGATGTTTCAAAGCTTTCCTCATGGAAACTGACCCTATTTTCAGTGCTCCAGTTGACAAAGAGATACTACTAAGAAAAAGGTAAAATGCACAATATTCACAAACCAGTAGCACAATTATGCTCCAATCTGTACAGTAGTCTGGAGTGAACAGATCACATCATTTTACATTAGAATGCGCCAAAAGAGAATTCCCTAAGCATCCCCCGTTGACTGCTTCTAAGAGTCAAAATAACTCCTTGATATATCATAAGCCATGAGTTTCACGCATTCACCCATTCTATGACCCTCTAGTATCTAGTCTATAAATAATGGAGCAACTGGCCCTTGCATTCCTCACTTTACATCCACCAGAAATATACTGTAAATGTGCACATTATGCCTATATATGTAAGTTTCTACATACTTTTGTGATCTGGATAAAATATATGAATGAGAATATCCTAAGAACAAGGGGCAAGCTATGGGTAGCACCCTTGAGAGCTGTTTGTTCCATCAGATGAGTCATTATGAAAACAGAATCTTTTAAATACAGTAGTACAAACCTCTATAGTCCATCATTTATTATTTCTTCTTCTACCCATTTTATTTTAAGATCAATTTTCTAATTTATTTAAGATCACTTAGAAACTCAGAAAGTTTCTATCACTTCATTTCTGTCATAGGCTTCAAATTTATAGCTGACTGAAATGGTTGGCTCCAAATTCAGTCATTTGGAAACACAATTTAAGAATGTTACTGTAAGCACATAATAAAAACATCTGGAAGCTTTGGCTTCCAATACTATGAATGTTTTTAAGCCACATACATACATTAAAAAATAAATGAACAGATAAATAAATGGATGTATATTTGCATTTTATGTTATTTATTATTTCTTTATTTGTTAAATTTAAAGGGTGCCTTTCCTCCAAGGAGCTCAAGATTATTAGCACTCCTTTCTCCTGTTTTTCCCACAGCAATGAAGTTGAAGTAGATCTGGCTGAGAAAGTAGCTAATCCATATAAATGTAATAAATAAACAAACAGATAAATAAAATCCAAAATAACTCAGAGAGCTTCCTTGGCTGATGGAAGACTTGAATCTAGGTCTCCCCAACGACCTATTTCCCCAGAGCTGTGAAAGTAATCCATGAAGGATTTCCTTTATTTCAAATGCAGCATGCACAGCAGCAGTAAGTGAAGTCTTCTTAGAAAAGAATAACACAACCCCACATATAAAATTAGTACACATTTAGGAATACATTCAAACAAAAATCAGCAGATACTTAGGAAATTTGCATGACAAACTATAACATGCTTGGGAAAATTCTAGAGAAAAAGATATACATCAATGGTAGGAAATAAAATGGGATTGTTGCACAGGCTGCATAAAGAAATACACCTACAATGGGACATCCACAGTATATGTACTTAATCCCGCCTTAGGCATGAAAGCCAGCTGGGTGACCTTGGGCCAGTCACTCTCTCTCTCAGCCCAACTCACCTCACAGGGTTGCTGTTGTGGGGGAAATAGGAGGAGGAAGGAGTATTAGGTATGCTTGCCACCTTGTGTTATTTATAGAAATAATAAAGGTGGGATATAAACAAACAAACAAACAAACAATCCTGATGATGGTTGTGGATTTTTCATGCTAACCCGCCATCTCCCAACTTGTGGAGAAGTCATGAAATAAAATAACATATGGGCATATGCAACACTGACACAGATATGGTTAATAATGACCCACAGGCCTCTAATCTACATCATGCAATTTTCAGATACCCAAAGCTTCAAAAACAATGTTACGTGTTTTGTAGTGCAAAAAGGAAAAAAAACATGGCACTAAAACTGAAGGATGAAATTCAGCTCAAATCACTCCATGAACAGAAAGTTTCACTCAGCAGAACAGAGAGTAAGAGAATTCCTTATTCAGGGAGGATCTGGAAAGAGCCCGGAAGGAAGCTGAATAGGAAGGGAATTTGCCGTTTACCAGTTTTGCTGAATGAAGCCTTCCCTTGAAGCAGCCCTCCGTTTGGATTCTCTCCCTAATTTCAAACCAAGATAAAGATTTCATTTAAGGTAAACAAAATTAAAATATCCCTATCTTTAAAATGTTAACATTTTTTACAGAAAATCTGCCAGTTATTACAAAAGGAAATAAAATGGAAAATTACCCTAAAAGACATTTCAAGATTCTCTCCACCCCAGATATCCATTCCTGCATCGTATGTTCCTATCTCTTCAAAGTAGTTTCTGTCAATAGAAAATAGGCCACCAGCCATAGTAGGGGTCCTAGTTGAAAACAAAAGAAAAAGAAAAAAAAGGAAAAGGAAAATATTTTTTGAAAGATACTGTGTGGAATTTAATAAGTGACACTATAGCACATACCCTCCAGATATATATATAGACAGAATTATATTTCATTTATTAGAGGTTGAAGGCATATTATTAAGTTTAATAATGTTGATAATTTTCATTCTCCGCCCTGGAACTCCAGTATGTATTCTAACAGTTGCCAATTCACGCATGCATTTAAAGTTTTTAAAAACTATTTTGTTTAAAATATTATAATAATATAATGTAAGAAGTGGAATATTGCATTTTTAAATAAAATCTAAGCTTTTTAAAGTGTTTATAAATTACCAAGAGCACAATTCTTTTACAGGCTTATAAATGTCTGAAAGATTCAAATCCAGGTAAAAATCACATATATAGAACTGCCAATATCCCAGTGCCTGAAAATGTTCATTATTCTTTTAAAAACATTTATATTCAATTTCTTTAAAATCTGTTTAGAAACGTATACACTGTACTAAGCACACAGGTTTCACATTAGGACTCCATAACTGCGGCATTAGAATAAGGAACCTACTGTATTCCATTTGAATGATTTGATTACTTCATTCTTTTGAGTAATAAAATATGCATTCTAAAATCACAACTGCACAGCAGAGGATGCAAGTAAGTGCTTTAGTCAGGTGATTTTTATTGAATTATATTGATTTATATCATGCACACATTTTGATGAAGCAGCATGTTAGAATTTTTTCTATGAGTGAATTTGTTAAATAGAAATTGTTTTAAGAAGTAGGGTGGAATATTCTACTATCATAGAGGAACGAGGAAATGGGTTATATTTTCTTACTTTCGATAGCACAAGACAGAACTTTCATTTATAAACACACAAAAACTCATGCACAGTCACAAATCTCCCACACACACTCAGGTAAAAGATCAAGAAATAATTTATATGAATTATTTAATACATTTCAGTGAAACTGATTCTCTCGAAATACTACATCCTATGTCACCCAAACAGATTTCCTCTTGCTCCTCTTCATCCCAATTCTACTTTGAATAATTGCCCTGGCCTCCAGAACAGGCTGGACTGGGGGAGAAGGGAGAGGAATCTCTTCTGCCAGTAGATAGACTGTGCTGGAGACATTCCAAAGATTTCTTCAGGTACATAGCCAAATCATTGTTGGTTTGTTTACCCAGTTTTGTTCTAATAGTTTCAGTGGATCTGCTTCAAGAATGATGATCCCATCCATTGGCTTTAATTCACTAAAAGCACAAATGAAAACTTTAAAGCTAAAAGTAATATTCATGGAGTTCATGGCTACCATGGCAGCCATGGGCCTGTCCCAGATTATTCGGGACCCGACTCGAGACAGTGGACTCACCCCGGATTTGGTTTTCTTGTCAGAGCAATGGCAAAGTGAACTGAGGGGAAAGTTAGAACTATCCCCGTTGTCATGGTCAGATCACGTCCTGATATCCCTAGGATTCTCTTATGCCGCCCCACTCCGCAGGGAGGCAGGATCTACTCGATTGGTCCGCCTCCGGCGACTTATGGACCCACTGAGGTTTCAGAGGGAGCTGGGGGTAATTCCCGAGGATCTGCTGCATGGTCCAGCGGAGGCATTGGCCGCAATCTGGAATAGGGAAGCAGCCGGTGCCTTGGACAGGATTGCACCGACCTCTCAAGCCCCATTCGACCCGTCACTCCCCGTGGTTTACGGAGGAGTTGAGGGTCTTGAAGAGGGTGAAGAGACGTCTAGAGCGCCGCTGGAGAAAGACGAAGACAGAACTTGACCGAACACAATCTAGAGCCGCTATTAGGGCCTACCTTGTGGCGGTAAGAGCAGCGAAACGTGATTATTTCTCTGCTCTTATTGCGTCCGCAGAATGCCGTCCGATGGCCCTGTTTAAGATTACTCGATCCCTCTTAGGTAGGGTGGTAGTGACCACCCACCTGCAGGGCCGTGCGGAAGAATTTTCTGAGCATCTGCAGGATAAAATCGCTCGGATTCGGTCTAAGTTGGACTCCATGCGTGGAATGCAGTCTGGGGAGATGCCGGGAGAGCGGTCTTGCCCTGTTATCTGGGAACAATTTGATCCTGTTGGACCTAAGGAAGTGGACAGGATCCTTCGAATTGTTAATTCCACCACATGTCATTTAGATCCCTGCCCTTCCTGGCTGGTAAAATCGGCCAGGGAGGTGACATGTGGATGGGTTCAGGCTATGATTAACACATCCTTGTTGGAGGGGGTGGTTCCAACGGCCTTCAAGGAGGCATTGGTACACCCCCTCCTCAAGAAGCCGTCCTTGGACCCTACCATTCTGGACAATTTTCGTCCAGTCTCCCACCTTCCCTTTTTGGGAAAGGTGGTTAAGAAAGTGGTGGCATTGCAACTTCAAAGGACCCTGGATGAAGCGGATTATCTAGACCCTTTTCAGTCAGGCTTCAGACCGGGACATGGGACGGAGACTGCATTGGTCGCGCTTACGGATGATCTCTGGCGGGAGCGGGATGGAGGTAGTGCATCCATCCTGGCTCTCTTAGATCTCTCAGCGGCTTTCGATACCATCGACCATGGTATCCTTTTGGGGCGGCTTAGGGAGTTGGGGGTGGGCGGCGTAGTTTTGCGCTGGTTCACCTCCTTCCTCCAGGGCCACTCCCAGTTGGTGCTGATAGGAGAGGAGAGATCCGGCCCGCGACCGCTCCTATGTGGGGTGCTGCAGGGGTCGGTTCTCTCTCCTCTCCTATTTAACATCTACATGAAACTGCTGGGCGAGGTCATCCGACACCATGGGATGAGGTATCATCAGTATGCGGATGATACTCAATTGTATATCTCCATCCCTGGTGAGGTAAGTGATGCAGTGTCCACCCTGTCCCAGTGCCTGGGGGCTGTGAGGGCCTGGATGGGGAACAACAGGCTTCAATTGAACCCTGGTAAGACCGAGTGGCTGTGGATTGAAGGCTTAGCGTCTTCTGGGAAATTATCATCTTTGGTTCTCGATGGGGTAGCACTACCCCGTTCGGAACCGGTGCGTAATCTGGGGGATCCTTCTAGACTCAAGACTCCTGCTCGAAGAGCAGGTGGCAGTCGTGGCTAGGAGGGCTTTCGCACAACTTCGGTTAGTGTGCCAGTTACGCCCATTCCTGGATCGCGACGCCCTCCGTACAGTCACTCATGCTCTCGTCATCTTCCATGTAGATTATTGCAATGCGCTCTACATGGGGCTACCCTTGAAGACTATCTGGAAGCTACAGCTGGTGCAGAATGCGGCCGCACGGGCAGTTTTGGGTGCGTCAAGATCCGCACATGTAACACCGCTGCTCCGCGAGCTGCATTGGGTGCCGGTTTGCTTCCGGGTACAATTCAAGGTGTTGGTTATCACCTTTAAAGCCCTACATGGCATGGGGCCAGAATACCTGAGGGACCGTCTTACCCCATATTATCGACCCGCCCCACCCGGTCATTCAGAGAGGGCCTGCTACGAACCCCATCAATTAAAGAGTGTCATCTGATGGGGGCTAGGAGGCGGGCCTTCTCTGTGACAGCGCCCACTCTATGGAACATCTTGCCCCCAGAGTTGAGACAGATCTCCTCCCTCCCGACCTTTAGGAAAGAGCTGAAGACCTGGTTCTGCCGCCTGGCATGGGAAGGAGGGATAGTTCCTCATGGGGGTGGCTAATCCCCTAATTTTATAACTGTCCTTCTTTTAACTATTCCATTACCATCTGGATTTTCAATTTAATTTATATTTTCAATTTAATTTATATTTATTGTATAATTGAGATTTTAAACCTTATTTTAACTTGTTTATTGTGAACCGCCCAGAGTTCCCCATGGGGGGAGATGGGCGGTTATAGAAATTAATTAATTAATTAATTAAATAAATAAATATTAATCATGCTTGGTGTAGTGGTTAAGGCATCAGGCTAGAAACCAGGATGATTTCTAGTCCCACCTTAGGCACAAAGCAGCTAGGTGACCTTGGGCCAGTCACTCTCTCTCAGCCCTAGGAAGAGGAAGGCAAGGGCAAACCACTTTTGAAAATCTCACCAAGAAAACTGCAGGGACTTGTCCAGGCAGTTGCCAGGAGTCAATATTGATTCTAAGTCACCCCCCCCCCCAAAAAAAAGCTACAAGAAGCATTAAACAAAATATCCAGACCTAAATGCGGCAAAGTCCCTTGTAGACAGAGAGGTAGGGAGCTGACTCATGAGTAAGAGCAAACAAACACTGGACTCCAAAGACTAGAAAACCAGCTGCAGTTTATTCTTCCCAGACCCTTAAACATTCAGGGCCAGGGGTTGAAAACAAACACAGTCTCTTTGGAGTGTCAGCAGCCCAATCCAAGAACTCAAAAAAAAAAAAAAAAAAAAAAAACCAAGGGAAAAAACTGGGACAGGCAACAGCAGTTTGAGCCTTGTTATCCTCCTTCACACCAGCAGGTTCAATGGTTGTCCCAGCCTCAACAAATAGGCGAACAGGCAATTCCCTACTTGGGAAGTCTCTGGCCCCTTCCTTTCCCAACATAAGGAATTCCAATAGTGGAACCAGCTCTATTTAGTCCTGACAAATCAGACAGGTTCCAACCAGGCAGTATACACGGGTGGGGGAATCTATTTATACAGGTCTTGATATGGGTAATTTCCAGTGCTTCCTCTGCAGGCTTCTTTTTTACATCATCCTCTGGTATCTGCCATCTGCCCTCACCTTCTTCTCCAGCCCCCACACCTGCTCGTTCTTGACAGAGCAGCCTTTAAGCTTAGCCAGCCCTGAGTCCACAGGCACTTCCAGTCAGGAGCTGTAGCTACTTATGAGGAGGCTGGGGTTTCCCCTTCACTGCACTAAAATTTATAGAAGATGGCTATCTTATTACATGAAACAGAAGTAAAGTATCTAGAAAGAATCGTTAAATAAAGACAAGAGCCTTCGTATAAAATATAACTTCAAATTTTGCTGATACTATTAGCTAATGATTTTTTTTTAAAAAAGGAAACAACCCTATGGCTGTTAGGACAAAACTTCCTCAGGAATTGATTGATTGACTGACTGACTGACTGATTTACAGGACTTATATGGCCACTTATCTCATATAATAATTCTAGGTGCTCACAACAATTGATAAAAACATAGCTAAAAACAAAAGTACCCTCCCCCCAGGCACCACACCAAACAGCCTCCCAGCTCAACCCCCATCCTAGCCCAATGCTTGGGGGAAGAGAAAGGTCTTCACGGCCCTCTGGAAGGCTAAAAGGATAGGGAACTCTCAGATCTCAGGGGGGAGGCTGTTCCAAAGGGCTGGGGAATTCAAGGGCACTGAAATGAAAGAACATAAGCACTTCTGGGATATCAATACTTGAAAGAGAACCCAGTGACAGATTCAGGGAATGTGGACCAAGTGATGGGACTGAATAGGGCAAGAGCATTAACTTCCTAGAAAAAAGCTCAAGAATGCCTTGAATCCATTAGATCCTGTGCTACATAATTTCATCTAAGACCATTTATGGCCCCAAGGATCAGCAACAGAACAGCAGTAAAAGGATCTGAGGATTGGGGAAAACTCATATTCAGTTTTTTGCATCACTAGTAACTCATCATAATGAATATTAAATTTATACTATGCAGGCTTAAGACCTTTGGGCAGTAGGCGAGATATGAATATTCTGAATAAATTATATTTCATTTCATTTAAACAATTATTGGCATAGCATAATATGCCTCAAGAGTTTTAAAATAAAATTGAACTTGACAACCAAACTGTTATTCATTAAGGAAATAAAATTGGATGCATGAACCAGTTCTAAAATGTCATTGTTACTGTCATTACAGTACTACAAATGGCTAAATCGCTTAGGAAATAAAATCATTTCAACTTTTTCTCTTTTATGTTTTCAAGGCTCAACAGATCAGTAAATATTATGAGAAAACTCACGCTGGCAGCAGTCCGTGTCATATGACAAGAGAGAGAGAGCATGTACTACAAATTATTTAGTAAATATAAATATAAAATATTTAATTACTAAAATAATACTTTTAATACCTGTGAGAAGACATTTTTAATATCTCAAATGTGAATGAATGCATATCTCTGAAGGCTTTTTATACCAGCAATTAAATGCAAGATGCTATGCATCTAATTTGCTCCTTGAGTGCCATAAGATTTTATTCTGTCCCTTGTGTTTTTTAGCAAAAGGTGAAGTTATTGAGAAGTTCATGTTATAAATATGCACGTGACATATAATTCTCTTTATTGTTTTCACCTATGAATCTAATGAAGGCTGTGGAAGGGATTGAATAGTTCTATATGAAACAACCAACTTTTTCTTTCATAGACTCTCATTTGTTTGCTTCAGTTTCTTCTAAACTACTTTAAGTTTATCTGGTTCTCTTGATGTGAGATCTCTGTTGTTGTTTTTTTCTTTTACAGGAAGCTTTCCCTATCTCTGATCGATAGTTACATGGCATAGGCCATTAAAGCTTCAGAACAGAGTGGTTTTCTTTTGGTATATGATCAACTGCCATAACCCAGTCAAGTAGATTAAATAGTTGTTTTTTCACTATCCATATTAGCTGCATTTGTCCAGAGTATGAGATGAGTTGAAGCTGCTGGTAGTGCCTCAATTTCATGAGATATTGGAGAGGGAGGGGCTGAACCCTAAAAGCTCTGCTTTTCTATCATGGGGCCAATGCTCTGGAAGACCCTCTCCCTAGTTAGTGCCCCTTCCCTTCCCTCCCCTTGGTGATTAGTGTAGACCAAGATTTTCTGGAGAGCTCTTGGGGAAAAATTATTCATTATCAGTAGAAATAGCACAGCCTGAAGGTTTGGAAGAATTCAATCTTGCCTAAACTATTTTAATTTACTGTGTACTGTAACTGTTATTTTGGCTTTTGATTTTTTTAAAATGAAAGCTGGGGTTCCGTGTTGTTATTTGGGGTTGTGGGCTGGTTATGTACCATGGGGATATTATTGTAATTTATATTGTAATTATATTTACAACAAATGTAATAAACGGTGCATACAAATGTAATAAATAGATAAATAAATATGTAATAAACAAAATACCTTTGTTGCAACCACTTTTTTAAAGGCCAAAGGAGGCAAAAATGGGTTCATGGAATTAGCTTAATTTTCAAGCAAGTTTTGAACTCTTCCCCAAGAATATGTCTCAGGACAAAAGTAAATTGGAGATTTTTCAGCACAGCTATGAGCCTTGGAGTAGAAATATTTGTGCCAATAGGAATCTTGATTCTGGACAATACTAGTAACAGAATCGCCTCAAATTGCATAAACAGACCAAAATGTATACCTGGAAATCAGCATTGGTACCCTTGGTCTGACACAGTGTAAATGCTTTGAAATCTGCCTTTTCCATGTACATGAAGGTGTATGATATGGATACATGAAATAGCAGAGTCTGAACATTTGGAAGAATTCAGACTGGCCTAAGCTACTGTTTCAGGCATGCCCTTAAGGTGAGCACTGCAACCAAATGGATGAGAATTATTTGAAATATGTACTGTAATGGAATTACTATCTAATAGGTGGGCCAAAGAGATTAAGTAAGGTTTATTTATTTATTTTCCATCCCGCCTTTATTATTTTTACAAATAACTCAAAGCAGCAAACATACCTAATACTCCTTCTTCCTCCTCCTATTTTCCTCACAATAACCACCCTGTGAGGTGAGTTTGGCTGAGAGTGAGTGACTGGCCCAAGGTCACCCAGCCGGCTTTCATGCCTAAGGCAGGACTAGAACTCTCAGTCTCCTGGTTTGCTATTGGCTCCTTCCTAGGGCTGAGAGAGAGAGTGACTGGCCCAAGGTCACCCAGCTGGCTTTCATGCCTAAAGCGGGACTAGAACTCTCAGTCTCCTGGTTTCTAGCCCGGTGCCTTCACCACTAGACCAAACTGGCTCTTTATTTTTATACAGTAGAGCTATCAGGAAAAATGACACAGCTACAGTATGTTGGCTCTGTGGCATCCTTAAACAAACTCCTAAAACTCACGGTGGGATCCAAATGTGTGAAATACAGAATCCTGTTAGGGATGGACTTTTTTAACCACATGCAGCTGTTGGACTGAGACACAGGGAGGGAAGGAATTGCTTATAGAGCTGTGGTCAGAGGAGAGGGAATCGTTCTTGGGCCTTCTTGTCTCGTTTGGGAATGATTCAGCCTAAATTAAGGCAGTCGAAGCTTTTTTGGCATCTTAAGAAGAAAGATCCCCCACAGTGTCAAGATTCTTTTATGAAAGTTAATTCCAGCTTTACCCCTAAATCTAATCACATACGTCTCTTCTGGTTATTTCAAAGTTAGTTGCAAATCTGTCTGGCATTCATTTGCCATCAAAATAGATTATTTTGCTTGCCTGAAAAAAAAGTATTACTTGCATGCTCTGCAGCTCTGCTTTTCATTATAACCACCGTGATCTCAAAAAGACCAAACAGGATTAAAAATCATAAAATTACATCATCATTTTGAAAACAAAAATACATCAACATTTTCAAAACGTAACATTTTAGTATCTTTAAATCACGATTTCATTCTTAGTATTCTAACTTTTAGTATTCTATACACTCCCTAAAAAGCATGTTCAAGATTTTTCTCTCTAAACAAAGGTTTTTGTATTCAGGCATTACCCTAGTTTACTTAACATATTCTCTATGCCCATCATTTTGTTCTATGCTCTTTCAGGAAAAAATAAAATTTACAGATTATAATCCACAAGGACCTTACTCCAGAAAAGATTCCTTGCTTTCATAAGAACATTCAAAATGAATTGATTTGACTATTAAAGATTTTAAGGTAACAAAAACTAAAACTAGGGAAAACTTGATGTTTAATTGTGATAAACAGTATAACATTGAAATTTATTTGAAACAGAATGACTGAATTTGCTCTAAAGTGTTTCTGAATATTTGTTTGTAACAGTAAGGTATTACTATTTTTAAAATAATCCAAAGGTTCTTTTCATTGCAGTAATGATAAAGGAGGTAGCTGTAAAGCTCTAGGAGTAAATTATTTTTTTTTCTGCTGTAATTGCCTTAATAACAATCACCTGCAGGTTTTAACAACAAAGTCACTAAATTAATTAACCTTTGCCATAAATCCTAGCAACTCCAGCAAAGGCTGGTATCTCTTCCACTCAGTTCCTTGATAATTTTGCAACAGTTTATAGCTGTTATTCCTTTTTAAAAAAGGTCATTTAATTTTTGTTCTTTGAGGAAATGAATTCCACGGTCTCTATAAACAGCCACGCAGAATGAAAAATGTGCTAGTTAGAACTGATCATTTCTATTTTTTAAAATTCTAAGTTAGAACTATATAAAATGTATTTATGAATATGCAAAGTATGATAGACAGACAATGCAGGTATTCCAAATAGCTGGCTCAGCAAGGTAAATAACTGTGTGATTGGCATGTTCAAATGAACAGCGTATAACAGGAGTGGGAAGAAAATTATACAAAATTGTGCCGCCTCTGAATGATTTTTTTCAAAAATATATATATTGTGATTTCTCAATGACAGAGGCAGCAGCCTAACATTCAGTGACCTGTCTCTTTGAACAAGCCAACGTTCTAAACACGTGAGGAGCAGTTACTTATAAAGATAAATCAGCTGTAGCATGTCAGCACTGTCTCCGATTTCTGGAAGCATCGAAACTATTAAAGTATTTCTAGAAACCTACAATTCAATAATTCCTCCTACAAATATGGGGGGCAGTAAGAGAAAGGGGCATGGTGGCTCAGCGGGTAAGATGCCAGGCTTGTTGATCGGAAGATCACAAGTTCGGAGGTTCGAATCCCTAGCCCCACGTGATGGAGTGAGCTCCTGCACTAGCCCCAGCTCTTGCCAACCTAGCAATTCGAAAGCATGCAAATGCAAGTAGATTAATAGGTACCACTTTGGTGGGAAGGTAACAGCGTTCTGCGTGCGTCATGCCGGCCACATCACCGTGGAAGCGTCTTTGGACAACGCTGGCTCTTCAGCTAACAAACGGAGATGAGCACCGGCCCCTAGAGTCAGACACGACTGCACAAATGTGCGGGGGGAACCTTTACCTTTTTAAGAGAAAGTTGCATGAAATAAAATGGCACCTAAACAAGGATAGCGTTGCACCTCCTGGTTGCAATTAACGCTGGCAACATGTACTTTTGTTTAAAGGAATGTATTTATTGATAAATCATTTGCTGTTGAGTATAAGCTTCACAAATTGTTCGAGTTTGATCTTGGTAACTCATTATTACTAGGTTTAAATTAATGCAAGGCAGTTAGCAAAACCTTGTTACTTTTAAGTACAAATGCCTCAAAATACTAGAGAAATCCACTAGCCCATCAGCCGCATATTTTCTGAAAGGATTTAAAGGGAAGCAAGTGAAGTTAGAGAGACATAATTGATTTAAGAGAGAAACAGAGAAAGAAACATTGCTCAAATTAAGAAAATCTTTAAACAATGAAATAATAGGTGATGGAATCCCTCAAGACCTGTTATTGAACCCTTGGCTTCAGACTCTGACTGCGACCTCTCCTATTCTGTCTTGTGATATCTCATTCAATCACCTTTTTTCTCTCAACTTCAAATTTCTGTAACTCTCCCAGAGTCTCATAATTGCATCATTCTTAAGTAATTGTTTTAAGAATAAAAAGAATCACAACTCTAGGAATTCTGCAGGAGAACCTACTTCCTATTTGATTCCTGGAAGTCCCTCCCCCTCTATTATTTGCATAGCCTTACTTATCTATTACTATTTCTTTAGTCTAATTTATATTTGTGAAATCTTAAGAAGATTTTTTTTTAATTTGCTGGGAAAGGAAGACATTCTATGACCTTCTTTGATCATTTCTGCCAAATAGATGAATGATTATCCTCTCCAACACAATTAGCATCTTTACGTGCATATAATTGAGAAACATGATCAACTATTTGAATAGACCCACAGAAACGGTTACAATCACATACATCTAATTAATTCATTATAGCTCATATGAAACACAAGAGTAATTATTTTCCTGTGTGCATTCCATCCATTTTGTAACTTCTTGAATCCTAGCAAATATAACTTAAACATGTCAATATTTTTAAAAGGGTAGTGAGAACATACACATTATATTCCATAATGTTAAAAATAATTAATCATGTCAAGATCATATTCACTTAAGCATTCTTAGATTCTTTAGCTATCTAGCTTTTTTTTGCATATTTTATTTTATTGCATTGTGAACTGAAAGTTTGCCTTTTAAGTACTGTATATGGAACACTGTAGATTCAGCCTTTTAAATTGAAAGCTGATTACCTTGAGGATTATGTAATCCTGAGAGCTAAACAACCCTGATCCAGGCACAGTTGATTGCAGTGCTGCTTACTGAACTTTCCCTGTTTTACCTAAAACCAATGCATGGCAATGCATTATGGCTATTACTTTTCTCTTTCCTCAGGAGGGAAGTTGCTATCTCTAGAAACATACTACATACAGTAAGTGTAGCTAATACATAACCCGGGTTATGGGATCCCTTAACAAAGTTGAATCTGGCCTCAGATTACTACAAATACCTTCTACCTATTTCAATGATATGTGATGATACAATGATACACTGAAATAGTTCTCTGTTTTGGGTGCCTGTTCCTTTTTAATTTTTCCATAAATAGTGTTATTATTCAGCACATGGTCTAGAATTTAATAGATTCAGCTTCTTCCATCTAATCTCTAGAGGTTCACATCTGCAGAAATATGTGATACAGGAGCTTCATAATCAAAGCTCATCTCTCTCACACAAACAATTACTACCTTAAAGAAAATGTGTCAAGGCATCTGGTTAATCGTCTTTCATTTTATATTTAGTTTGTCACTGGGGGAAAGATGCATTTGATATTGTTTTTCTAGGGCTGTGCAAGCATTGAAAAGAGGTGAATCACAAAAGTGTGTATGTGTGAATGAGGCACCTTTTTAAAGCAGGAAGGCAGCCTCTTCCTTTGCAGGGCGTGCAAAAGTTGTTCCCAGTTATCTGTGTGTGCACATACAGTATATGCACAGGCAACAGTTCTGCTGGAACGGCCAGCAAAACAGATGCAATAGCAATGGTGAAATGTGGTTTCTGCACCATCACCAATGTCACAATATAATGTGGCCTTCAGAAAGACTCCATCCTGTGTTTATTAAAGTGTCTCTCTAACTCTTGTTGAAACCACTCCATGCTAAACAATTCAGAAGTCTGTTTAGCTCTACTGTATGAGAGCTTTGCATCACCTCGACTGGGCCAAGTGTGTCAGACATTTCCATTCCATAGTCTTTTCAGAGTTTTGACTGAATCACCCATCATGCTGCCAATAAATTCCCCAAATGCTGTCAGGACCAGTTGAGCTCCATTAATCTATGGACTGTGCTATTTTAATATTTTTCTTCTGCTGCCGCAGAGCTTAAGAGTCCAGTAAGCTTTAAGTCTACTAGTTGATGGTATACCAATCACAACAGAATTATAGATGTTCTTCTATACATTATTCCACCCACCACAGTAAATCAGATCAATAGCAAGTACCAGTAAACAAGAGGGGCAAAACTTTCACACTAAGAGACTTTCTTATGATTCTTACAGATGCTTTTATACTAAATCACTCCAATTTTTTGTTAAAATTTTACACTCGTAAATACAAGATTCCTGTATATTCTTTCCCAGACAGCATAACCAACTACCCAAAAAGTAAATATTGCTGTAAGCTGCTACTGAAATATTAGCAGAAGACCCATTTGGAAAGATTAAACAAGACTAAACATTCCATTAAATAATAACATCTAATTTTAATTGAAAAGAAACTGATATGGTAATATGGTACACCCTACTTTGGAAAGATACTGCAAAGGAGTAGCCTTGCTATTATGCTTTTTGTTCTTTTGTTTTTTGCTTTGCAACAAAGATATGAATCTCATGAAATCTGAAGATCTAACAAACTGTCATGTAAGCTTTTCTGTACCACAGTCCACAGGAATATAGAAAAAGAATATGCTTGATAAAGCCTAAAATGTTGTCAAATTTTAAACTAAATCAACAGAAGTACGCTTTCCAACTCAAATGAAGTAATTGTTCCATTTCAGTTTGTGATGGTCAGATTCCCTACTTGCACTGTCCCTGTCAAAGTTCACTGTTGTTTTCAGAGACTTCCGGGTGAGGAATCGAAAGCTAGCATGTCTCTGAACAAGCAGAGATGACATTGCAGTCATGACCGAAGGACCAGAGGGTAGACTGGTCCCACGAAACTTTTCCAGATAAGGAGAGGGCAGATCATCACTCACTTGTGCTCCAGATGGTTGCTCCTCATGGGAGACCACAGAACAGTGGATAAGGGATGGGTTATGGGAAGAAGAGATACTTGCATGTAACCTTATAGGGGGTGAAAAATCACTAAGTTTGTACTTATTGAGATTAAGATCAGAATTCACGTCTTTAAATATTTATTTTCCCTTTTTCTTATTTTTTCCTCTTTCTTTTTTCTTTCCCCCCTTTTCTTGCAATTTCTATTCTTTCTTTATTTTTCTTTTGAGTTTAGTTTGTATTGTCTTCTACTATTGTCTTTTTTTAATTCAATAAAAAGTATTTTTAAAAAAGTAGATGATTGCAGCCCATACATGGTGGCCTAGCACAATTTAACGCCCCAGGGCCGAATAGAATAGAATAGAATAGAATAGAATAGAATAGAATAGAATAGAATAGAATAGAATAGAATAATAACTTTATTGTCATCCCACTATACACTATACAAGTGCACAATAGAATGAAATTTCATTGCAGTTGGCTCCCAGAACCCTCCAAAAGTTGGATATGATTAAATACATGAAGAATAATTATATTAACTGTACTTAATTAATTTAATTTTAATTAAATGTAAGTTAAATTGTTATTTTCCACGCATTTTCTACTTTTCACTAAGTAATACTTCCCATTTCATTACATTTCTTTCTATTGTGGGCAACATCCTTACTACAGGGTTTCATTTCCAACTCCCATGAGCTTCAGGTTAAAGACTCCTATTAAGTTTGCCCTGCCTTGACCAATCATATGTTCACCAGTTTTTCTGAAGTACAACTCATCTCATACCAGCAGTCCATTATTAGATAATTCGGGCCATGGGCCCCAAAATCTGTATCCCTGTCAATGCTATTTAACCTAACTACCCTTCCACACTCAATATTCTTTTCCCCCTTTCTAATCTTCTTTCATTTCAGAAAACTCTTATTTTTCAGTTTCTTCCTAGATCTTCAAAGTCCAGGGTGATATGAAAACCTGTTGTGTTCTGTATCATTTGTCCTCACATGGTCGGTTGGTTGATTTCATTTCATATATATATATATATAAAATATAATATAATATAATATAATATAATATAATATAATATAATATAAATATGTGTGAAACTTTATTATAAACATATGGTCACTTTACATTCTTCAAGCTGATATTAAAAAATAGTATGGACAGAGAAAAGTGTAATACTGAAACAAAGGAAAAAATTGAATTAAAAAATATCTTAAAGGAGAAACTTTCCATAGCTCATTTTCCCCTTCCCTTCCAGTGTCTCTAGCCACTAATCACTACTTAAGTATTTGTCCTTTTCTTGATATATCGGGGACTGTTGCTTATATTTATTTAAATTGTTTCATCTGATTTTTAAATTAATCTTTTAACTATTTTTTCTTATAAACCGTATTCCAAATGTCTAAACCTGCCTTGCTATGTGATGTATTGTATGTAAGGGGGCTATTCCTGCTTGAATTTAGTTAAACTTGTATTACAAATATATACAGTCCGTTTTGTCATCACTGCATCCTCTCTGATTTTGGTCTTGTCTTGTTGGCAGGGCTTCACTTTTTCAATGTTGCATCAAATGGGTTATTTATTATATTTCTATCCTGCTAAAGGGATAATTGTCAGTGGACTTGATACATGTAGCTGGGAAGCTGTTCTTTCATAACCCTCATCAGTTCTCTTAGCAGTTAACACCCTTCACAAGCGGATGGATCTGGTTAACATAGATTTGCTTCACATCCTCATAGTTTCAGTTTCTTTTTGTCTACTTGCTGGATGCAGCTATATCCTCTCTGCCCTTCAGGATCCACCATCCTTCTATTCCTTAGTTTTTCTTTTTATTTCCCTGAAGGCTCAGAGCCTCCTTCTGAGAGGTCCTGAAAGCTGAATCTGAGTCCTAGCACTACATAATATCTTCTCTGCCTCTTGCTTCTTGTTCTCACTCCCACCCATTGGGTAGGCTCCTTTGTTTGAGTTCCCTCCTTAGGGAGAGTGGCTTTCTCTGTTAGCTCCTGTTGTAACACCTTCTTTGATCTGATCAATGATCATCCTCTCTTCTCTGCTGAAGTGTAGCCACTTGATTCTCTAATCCTCTGATTTTTTTCTTCAGAGTCCACAAGAAGTAAACATGGCCCAAGTGCTGCAGGTCAGGTCTCTAAAGTCCTGTCTGTTCATCCTCATTATCTTTGAAGGTACCATCAGTAATAAGCTTTGATTTCTTTTAGATTCCTGCTGAGGCTTTTAGGTTACAAGTATAGTATTGATTTAGAGGGATATTTTGTTAAGGTCTTCCCCTTCAACTCCATTGCCGAACTCCTGGTTGTTCCCCCTATTCATTCACTAATTATTGCCCAACCCACCACAATGAAGTTCACCCTACATTTTCCTGATCTATGTGGTACATGATCCTGTTTAAATAAACCTAAGTCTTATAAATACATACAGAAATAGGCACACATATATATACACAAAACAATTAATGATCATAAAACAACCTCTGTCTCTACTTCTTACCTCACAGGCAAAGTTCTGTCTCCTTTCCTTCTGTCCATTTCTCTTTGGGGAACAGGGTACCAACGAAAATTAAGTTTCCAATTAAATCCTCCATAAGTCATGTCTGATCCAGCCATATATTCAAACGTGTCATCACTGATTACATCGATAATTGGGCATACAACAATTTTCCTATAAAACAAAAATAAATATGCAAACGTATTTTCCTGGGAAGGAAATCTGGTCCAAATACACACATCCAGAGAGGTCAGGTTGTATTCTCAGAATCCCTTTCGAAATCCATTAATAACTTGATTAAATAAAATCAAAATCTGCTTAGTAGAGAAGAAGAGAGCATGAAGGCAGGACAACATGAGACTCCCTCTGCTCCCTTTCCTAAACACTGGGCAATTAACATTATATCTAGAGATGTATCCAGGCAGCCTTGGCAACTGAAGCTAGGGAAAACTCCAGAGACTGCAGCATCCATTTCCATATACGAACTGTGACCAAGCTAGGAAACACAAACAAACATCTGCTTCCACAAGCATTCTAGTGGATTATGGTTACTGTTTTAAAAATCCAGACATATTATTCATGGCGCATCAAGCACATCCATACCTTGTGAAATCCATAACATATAAATATGCACAACTTTCTTTGGGTCATGCTTCTTTCCCCCCAAAAAAACACAGCATATGCTTTTCTCAAGCATAACCCAAATGGCTATGCTGACCATACAAACTATTAATAAGATGTTGTAGACAGGAAATGGAGCAACATTCATCTTTCTCTTATCCATTTTGTTAGAAGCTGTTATTTATTTTGATCTCAAAATCTAGCTATATTGATGAAGACAAAAATGGCAATAGTGTTTCACCATGTGAGGTCTATCTGCTACAAAACAACCAGAAACATATATTTCCAAGAAACCTAATGAAAAGGGAAAAAACAATAAAGGAAATTGAGTATGTAGAATTCAGACTACAAATTTGGAAACAAAGATGACAGATTCATCTCCAAATGCACTTAATGACTGGAACCACAGAAAAATAAACAACAAGAGGCTAGACAGCCATCTGTCAACATGATTTTATTTGACTGACTCCACAGAACAGGGATTTGGATTCAATAATCTCAATGGCCCCTTCCAATTCTATGGCTATGAAATTATTGATACTTTAGTGGTATATCCCATGTTTATAAAAAAAACTCTTTTCAAGTACTGTACATCACATATTGTCACATATTGTCTTTTCATTGCAGTTCCTATGCTCTTTGGAAGCTAGAAGAACTAGGGGCAGGTTAAGATGTGCTCTACATGGGGCTGTCCTTGAAGAATACCAATAAGTTTCAATGGGTCCAGAATGCAGCAGTGCCAGCAGTTATGGGTTTGTCTCGCTATGCCCACCTTACAGCTTTGCTCCGTGAGCTGCACTGGCTTTCAGGTGCAATTCAAGGTGCTGGTTATTAGCTATAAAGCCCTACATGGCATTGGGCCAGGGTATTTGTGGGACCCCCTTACTCCCATTGTTTCTATCCATCCCTTTAGGCTGGGCAGGAGGGGCATGCTCCAGTTCCCATCTATTAGGGATTTTCATTTAGTGGGTCCCAGGAAGCATGCCTTTCCCTTAGCTGCGCCTGGGAACATCATACCACCAAGACTGGACCAGCCCTGACTCTGCTCACCTTTTGGAAAGCCTTGAAGACCTGGCTGTTTTCCCAGGCATGGGGACCAGGAGAGTAATTGGGTCCTCAGTATTGCTGAATGCTGATTTGGGGGGCTACTTTGCATTAGTGACCTTGGGCCAGTCACTCCCTCTCAGCCCAACTCAACTCACAGGGTTGTTGTTGTGGGGAAAATAGGAGGAGGAGGAAGGAGTACTTGGTATGTTCACCACCTTGAGTTATGGAACGCATAGGTTTATTCAAGTAAATCCACACATCTTTGTGTGTGAATAAAATAGCAGGCAACTGTGGTGGTGGTGGGGGTGAGGGTCACCCTTTCTTTTGAATGTCCCTGAACAGGTCATAAACGTTTCCCATGTGAGATAATAGAAAACCTTCTGAGACGGTATTTGCTCTCTGCATTTTCTATAAATCTTAATATTTATGTCATCTGGGTATATATTTTTTTAATTACTGTGAGCCTTTCTGCTATAATGGATGGCTGGGTTACAGAAAACAAATGCTTAGATATTATTAAATTCTTACCACACCTTCCCTGTGGAAACTGAAAGCAACACACTCACATAAACAATTCTATCAGAAATCCTAACTGTTGCAAAATACTCCAGTGAATGAATCCAGATCTTCTCGGTCCAAATCCATATTCTTAAAAATTATGTCATGCTGGCTATCAGTGGGTCTTTTAACTCACAATCGGAGGAAAAATGGACCCGTTATGCAGGAG
The DNA here is from genome assembly GCA_023362775.1 of Charina bottae. Lineage (NCBI taxonomy): Eukaryota > Metazoa > Chordata > Lepidosauria > Squamata > Charinaidae > Charina > Charina bottae. Next base: position 233,192,917 of record JALMGJ010000001.1, on the reverse strand, counting down.
GGCACTGTTTTAAAGCAATCAGCAAAATATGTGTGCTTCCACCGGCAGACTAGAACCAAACAGAATGTAGCATTCTTCGGACCTTTTACTGAAGCAAGACATTTCAGGTAGTTGAGATACAAACTGCAGGAAAAAAGTAGTTAATAATAAACAGGCTCCTAAAGAAGTTCTCTTGGCAGAGGCTGCCATAGTAACAGCACCAGTTCTGAATTCTCACCTGTCTTCTTTTATTCTTGCCAACAGGGGCTCCAGCCAACCCGTGGTGCATTCACAGTGTGCATCCAAGAAAGTGATGACCCGGCCTTTGGAAGCAGCAGCACCTCTTAGCCGAGCTCGAATCAGTCCCGACCGTTGCTCCATCCTAATAATTTTTACCGGCACTTGCAAACTTCTTACGTAATTGTCTAATGGGAGCTTCAGAAAATCTGCCAAATGCCATTAAGAAAGAAAATACAATACAGTACAGGGTTTGTTCAAGCTGAACTCGAAGGCAAACCCCCCCCCACAACATTAATAAGGAATATAGAATAGAATAGAGCAGCTAAGATGCCACGCTGCTGACTGCTTTCTCCTTTCCATAAGAAAAGTCAGAAAGGTCAAAAGTGTCTGAATGCAGAGAAAAAAAGGGAGACCTTTCGTTGCTTTACAAAATACAAAAAGGGAAAGAACATGGAAAGAAGGGGAAAATAGGAAAACAAGACCACTGAACTAAGCACAACATTCCTTATTTTACAGGCTCTTATATATTGTTGCATGAAAATAAAGCACCAATTGGACAAATAAAGCACCAACTGCACTGTTGTTTTAACTGCATATGCATGTTTAAAAAGATATCCTGCACCTACACATACCAACACATCCACATTCTCATGTGGTTCATGGGGCAGGCATTCCATGTGGATCCTCAGAGGACGGGAAGATCATTTTATTGCCTACAGAATGTACTCACTTTAGATGGTGGAACAGAGGGAATTCTATTTCTATTTCTGGATTAGGAACCATCTCGAGCCCTCTAGAGCCTTTTTTCCTATCCCACCTGAAACAGCAGCCCCTACCTGTAAGGTTTCAGATTCTATGTCCCAATAAAGACTCCTCAATGCAAGCGTTGCAGATAGAGGAATTTAATAAGGAATCAAGTAATCCAAACCAGTTTCAAAGATCTGAGTGCCTGTTCCCGCCAAACCGGTTTGTTTTATTGATTTCTCCCCCCCCCCCCCGTCATGTCAGTTTCAGCCATCGGCACTGCGCCGCTCCTCCTCCGTCTTGCTCAGGACTCTCCTTGCGGATTATAGTTGATGGGCGCTAAGATCGGCTGTCTGGGTTTCCCCTCACCATTGTCTTTTGAAACTGGCTGCAATCACGTATTCTCTGGCATGTGTGACCTCCCCCCAGTTCCTCCATGGAAGGTTCTGTTCCAGGACCTTACACTACCACTCATCCTGACTCTCTAGCGATTTGAGAAGAAATTATTCTTCTAGGATAGCATGACTTAGTGATATAATGGGGAAAATGAAATAAATAGATTACTGTAAAATGGATTAAAAGGTTTTGACTGCTATACTATTTGTAAATGATGAAAGAAAGAAAAAACCTCCCAGCACATCTTTATGTCATGAGGAGGACAATCCTAAAACATATTCCAGGGAGCAAGCCTCATCAAACTTAATGATTGCTGAATAAAGCAGTATAGGATTATGCTATAAAATACCCCTCTTGTTTTAAAAGTCAAACAATAAAAAGAACATGTTATTAAACACATAATAAAAAGCAGCCTAACCTTGAGAGGCAAAAAAGTAGCAGCAACATCATCATCGTATTTTCAAATATTTTCTTAAAAATAGTATTGTCAGGATGCCATCCTGCCATTCTTCTTTAGAAAGATGGGATTTGTAGTAACCAGTTAGTGATGTTGTTTTAGATAGATAGGATTTTTAGTAACTAGGTCAGGACTTTCCAAAGTTTTCCCGTGGCGACACACCAACCGCCGTTGGTGTGTCGCCGCGGGAAAACCCGGAAGTGCCGCCATTGCAGCAGCACGCAAAAACCCGGAAACGCTGCTGCCGCTTTTGGGTTTTTGCGCGCCGCCGTTGGTGTGTCGCCGCAGGAAAACCCGGAAGCGCTGATGATGATCAGCACTTCCGGGTTGTGTGGCGACACTTTTGTGTCGCCACACACAGTTTGGAAAGCTCTGAACTAGGTAGTGCGAAGCCTGTAGTACAGAGCTTTCCAAACTGTGTGTCGCGACACAAAAGTGTGTCACCACACACAGCGTGGTGTGTCGCCACACCACCCGGAAGCGGCTGCCGTGCACGTGCGTGCCGCCGCCCGCCCCCCCGCGCTGCCACCGTGCGCATGCGCGCCGCCGCACGCCCCCCTCGGGGCTGCCACCGTGCATGCGCGCCGCCGCACGGCCCCCCGCGCCGCCGCCATGCGCGCCGCCGCATGGCCCCCCCGCGCCGCCGCTGGCATGTCGCCAGCGGCGGCACTTTGGAAAGCCCTCCTGTAGTAATTAGCTAGAGTGTAATTAGCGAAGCCTGTAGTAGTTAGCTACAGTGCTTACCAGGCAGTGGAGCAACTATTAGAGATAGGAATGGCATGCAGGCGTTAAGGGGGGGAAAGAGAGGAACCAGGCTCCAAGGCTATCCATCTGGAAACATCAAAGGCTGGCAGGGTAAAGTTATGGGAAGTGAGTCAGGAGGGGAGGGGTGGATGAGGGGTGCTTGAGAGTCTGGCAGGTTTTAAAATAGGTTTGCACGCGAAAATGTTTACTTTGGTCTTTGCACTGATTCTATTCACTTGTATTAATAAAAGAACTTTTTCATATCCTATCATGGCTTGTGCTAAAAGTTTCTAAGTTAATATCAAAGGAGTGAGTCATCACAAGTATTTTCAACATACACCAAAAAGATCCACCTCCACATGGAGGAACGGACTTTCTGCAAAGGGAATTCTGAAATTTAGGAGCAATTCCTCAAAATGATCTTTCTTGTCTGCAAGAGAGGACTATCTCCATTGGCTTGAGGGATACAGCAGGCTTTGGGCAGGGCCAGGACACATTTTTTGAGATTACAGGAGTTATAAGAGATAAAATGTGTTCCTTAAGCCTCTGCAAGACTTAGCCCTCAAACTGCTCCCTGCTAAAATGATCGCCCTCACTCACTTTTGGTGGCTCTGGGATCCGGATTTTAATGGACCATATGTGGTACCAGGGCCACACTTTTTATAGCCCTGGCTTAACACGATGTGTGAATCCAGCTTCGGCCTCTTATTAAGTAGCAGAGTACTGTATCTCAGTTCCATTGTGAAAAGCTGAATTTGACTGAAGACTTTTTCATGCTGTTAGAACTCCATAGGCTGAAAGACTGGAAGGGAAGCACCCATTGTTCCTATTCCTGAGATAATAATCAGTTAGCTACATTCAGATGTCATGATAAAGAACAGTTTCTCTCTCAGGCACGGAACTTCTTCTTTTTCTTATGAAGGGAATGAGCCAATATGTGCATTGTGTTCGCGTTCTCCCATCTTCAGTTGGAAGAACAGCTACAAGGCACTTTACTTCTGCTATTAACCCTGCCAATTATGGTTTGATCAACATCCCATGATTAAGCAAGCCATGGCTATGCTGCTATTACAAGCTTTGAAATTTTGAGAAAGAAGGGATAAGATCTTATAAAGATTGTATAGTATTCCATTCATCACAGCTTCTTTCAAAGCAAAGGCAATCCTACTTTCACATGAAAAAAATGATCAACAAGTGATCTGTTAAAATACCCTCAACAGGCACATTGAATTAGATTAATCTAAAGTCCACCAGGTATCTTGCATTTCCACTCCAATACTCCAGGAGAGTAAATTTGGTGGGGATCTGGGGGAGGCTGAGCAAGCAATAGGCCTCTCAACATTCTGACCAAATTCTCCAGCTGCACAAGACAAAAGGTGTTTTGTGAATTGTTCTCAGGGAACCCCCATGTAATCTCTCACTTGAGATCAGAATTTAAGAAAAACCTGCTCTGTTCCATCAATACACATTCTCTTTGCTTTCTATGATCATTGTCTACACTGATAAAATGGGCTCCAAACTGTGTTTTCCTCCCCACTGTTCTAGCCGTTCTCTTAAAAAAAAAAACCAGGATAATGCCTGGATTTACATGATTTGCTAAGTAGCACTAAAGAAAGGATACAAAGAGAGAAAAGTTATCCCTTGTCCACAATACTACTCAAATATTAATGAGTTTTATTTCTGGACATTCTTACCTCTTTCGCTGGCATCATCTACCAAGATGATCTCAGAAAGTAGATAGTGTGGAGACCGATTGATAACACTGTAAATAGTACGAAGCAAAGTGCTCCAAGCTTCATTATGAAATACTATGACCACACTTGTGGTGGGTAGTTCATCAGGGTAGACTTTTGTCTTACATCTGTCAAAGGAAAAAAGGAAAGAAAAGAAGCAACAGAGAACGTATTCAGAAATTCAATCTGTGGCACTCAATAATGACATACAAGTTAATCAAGTGTTAGCAGCTAGGCCTCAAGGTTCAGTGCTGAAAGAATGAAAGTGGGATATTAATCTTTCAAACCTGTAAAAAAGATGCACAGTGCTAACAAATAAAAGAGCTAAAAGAGATACTAACTTGAAGGTTCATGAAAACTAGCTTATTAATATGCTTTATTATTACCAAATACTGAATATAAGAATCATGGTTTCTAAATTAATGAAATGAAATGAAATGAAATGAAAAAAACCTGCAGCAGAAGAAAAGCCACAGCAGAAGAGAAGCAAGAAAATAAATGGAAACATGTGTTTCCTCTGCATAATTATTCTTTCTTAAAGGGAATGGTCAAACAAAAATATACGGACATATACTGTATACATATATCTGCCCAAGACCATATGTTTTAGCATTGCTCTCCTGCCTCTGACCTACTAAAAATTAATGTTTTTCAAACTTTGTCCAATATGGACATTTGAATGCTCACAACGGAAGACAGAGAGGGGGGCGCTTAACACATAAAAATCAAAAGTAAATGAATGATTACCCAAAAGAAAAAGAAATCCTATGTCCCCAATTGCATGGAAAGAGCCTATTCATGTGCAATGTGTTTGAAATTAGGTTCTGTATCATGGCATCTGGTCCCATCACTTCCTGGCAAATAGAAGGGGAAGAAATGGAAGCAGTGACAGATTTTATTTTCTTGGGCTCCAAGATCACCGCAGACAGTGACTGCAGCCATGAAATTAAAAGACTCTTGCTCCTTGGGAGGAAAGCTATGGCAAACCTAGACAGCATATTAAAACGCAGAGACATCGCCTTGCCGACAAAGGTCCGTATAGTTAAAGCTATGGTTTTTCCAGTAGTAATGTATGGCTGTGAGAGTTGGACCATAAGGAAGGCTGAGCGCCGAAGAATTGATGCTTTCGAACTGTGGTGCTGGAGAAGACTCTTAAGAGTCCCTTGGACTGCAAGGAGGTCAAATCAGTCAATCCTAAAGGAAATCAACCCTGACTGCTCATTGGAAGGACAGATACTGAAGCTGAAGCTCAAATACTTTGGCCACCTAAGGCGAAGAGAAGACTCACTGGAAAAGACCCTGATGCTGGGAAAGACTGAAGGCAAAAGGAGAAGGGGGCGGCAGAGGATGAGATGGTTAGATAGCATCACTGATGTAACGAACATGAATTTGAGTAAACTCCGGGAGACAGTGGAGGACAGGAAGGCCTGGCATGCTATGGTCCATGAGGTCACGAAGAGTCGGACACGACATGACTAAACGACTGAACAACAACAACAAAAATAAATAAATACTACATGGTTAGCCATGATTTATGTTGGAATAACACAGGGTGAGACTTGGACCCTGTCCTTCTCCAGCATGGTTTAATGGAAGGAATCATGGAATCAGAGACTTGAAATGGATAACTTATGCCACAAAGACCAAGCCCTTGCTCAGTGCAGGAATCAAGATTAAAGCATCCCTGACTCTGGGATTGTAATTTTGATTCTCTTATGGAAAGCTGCTTCCTCAATCAGAAGCTTTTGCTTCTCTTTCACACTAAGTGATTTTTGTGCCATGTCCAAAACTTAACAGTTTACCACAATTTGTAGGGTATCCTGAGTCTGTTGCATTTACTTCCAAGTTGGTGGGATTCTGGCAACAGTATGGTAACTTACAAGGTAGTTTTTAGATTAGAGATCCTTGCACAGAATAATATGACCATCCAATTCAGTTAGACTTTGGAGGTACTTACTGTATGGCAAACTGGCCAAGTCATACTAAAAATGACAGGTAAGAGTCCTTACCATTAGCAGAGAATGTTCCTCAGTAATGACTAAGGCTGGTAATCTTTTTTATCTTCCTTCTTTACCTTCCTGAGATGTGAAAGCCTCAACTGACCAAAGCCATGATGGGCTGTGGAAGCAAATATCTATGATCCAAAGTGATATCAACTATACCATGGGAAATTGAAGAGAAGTATATGATAAAGAGCATTAATTAATGAAATGAAACAAATAAAAATAGATAAATTGTGTGTTTCTGAAACTAAGAGGAAGGGAGACAATACATCAAAATGAAAGTAGATTGATATTGTAGAATAGAATTGATGAATATATGCAAGAACTGAATGAAAGAATGAAAAAGTATCCCAGAAACTATTAATTGGTGTCATCTAGACTATTGTGGGTATCTATAAAAACAGGAACCCATAGGCTGGTGATAATTGCATGTTACACTCTAGTGAATGATGATAATAGAAGAATCAGAAAGGACTTCTTGGGAAAACAGTGCACATTCAAAATGAATGAAACCCAAGGGAAAAAGTTATTTTGCTAAGTGACATGAATGGATGGATGGGAATGAGACAAATGAATACAGAAAAAGTGTTTGAGCCATCAGGAGATTGAATAATGAAAATGTTATAGCTGAAAATGTTTTTCTTTAAAAAAAGAGTCTGTTTTAAATACGTGATTTAAGCATAAGTCTACTCATATGTTGACATGGCAGAGAAATTAATAACTGATCTAAAAGCATGATGGATTTGATTGTTTATGATGAATGATTGAGACAATTAGTGAAGGATAAAATGATGACAGATTTTGAACGTGGGGCTTAGGGCTAAGGAAAGCCTGGCCAGAGCAGGAGGCCCACCCTTATAGTTTCCCTGGTGCCTATGCAGCATCCTCCGATCTCTCTGCTGCTCCCTTCTTTAGCGTTCGGACAATGAGGACAGCAAAAAGAGTTGCTCCATGGTGGACAGCGGATGGCTTTGGATTCACCATTCTTAAAGGTTTTTCTGGAATGGGGAAGAAATGTGCTAAACCAATGTGGAGAGAAAATACAAACTGGCAGTAAGAGAATGGAGGAAACAGAAAACCTGATACAATAATACTACTACTATGACTGCACCTACATACCAAACACTGCTTGGAAAGCAGGATGTATGATCTTTATACCTAAGATATTTGTAAAAGATAGAAGGCAGCAATACAAATTAAAGCTCCAAAAATTCAAGAACTTAACGCCCTGTCTCTTCTGTACTATATAGTACCATGATCTTGCTACGGTTTAAGATCTTGAAATATAAAGTATAAAAATACTTCCACAATTTATATTACTTGAAATATAAAGTATAAAAATACTTCCACAATTTATATTACTTGATAGCAGAAAGATTTATTTTCTGTGATTTAAAAAAGTGCTCAATAAAAGAAAGGTGACTGTTATTAGAGAAGAAATAACAATAGCAAAAAACAAAGAATAAGCATTTTCCTTTTTCTCAGGACATGATAATCCATTTTTATTCCAAACAACATTCTAATAATTGAAATGCTTTCCTATGGAACCCATAAATTTGTCAGATATAGATTTATGAATACATATGAAGTAACTACTGCTGTTCAAATGTGAAGAAAACACATTTTCCAAGATCAATAACATGAAAACAGAGTGCACTACATACCTATTTACTATTGTTGCCTTTGGCAATGTATAAATTATATGACCATAAACTCTTCCATTGTGATTTTACTCCTTTCAGAATTGAACAGATGTTTTTACCAATGCAAGAACAGATAATACATCACATCAACAGAAGCAAACTATTGGAACAAGGAGAAACCACAGTGACTACAGGTAATTGTAGCAGCAACAGTTATCATTTTGGTCAGAAACAGAACAAGCATTGTTGAAATGGAATGGGATAATTTATTGGTTAGTGCTGATTGCACTATTTTTTTCAGAAAGTCAACCATGGTAATCAAAATTACGGCCCTAAATAAAAGGTATGTGTACTCATAGGACTCCTTTTGTAGCACCTAATCTGCTATACTGCCAACAATGGATTTTTAGAACCTTAAAAAATGTGAACATCTCCTGGATCTTACAACTGTCCAGATTAATAGAATTGGAAAATTTAAATTGTTTCCTTTGAAAGGACAGATAGGGCCATAGTGCTGTCTATTATTTAGGTCTGTTGCCAATATGACACTGCTAATCTATTTTGAGCAAGCAGGCACTGAGCATCCTTCTCCATGATGACACCTGCTCTGTGGAATAACTTCCCTCTTGAGATTCGACTGACCTCAACCCTGTTAGCCTTCAGGAAGGCCTTGAAGAACCAGCTGCTCCTTTGGGCATTGGGGCCAGTATGTCAGAGAAGTTCATCCTGCAAGATGTATTACATGATGGTGTGCCCCGACTGTGTGTTTGACTACTATGTTTTTGTTTTTATTTTAATTGTTTTATTGTATGCCACCTGGAGTCTCACTTTTGTGAGTTGGGTGGCCACATAAATCATATAAATAAATAAGTCCCACCTAATCTTTTCAAGGGCATCTGGGGGTGTTGACAGGGGAGACTGTATGATGAAGCCCCATCTCTTTGTATGTGTGTCAATGTTGCACACATATACAAAATGAGTGGGACTTCAATCACACCTATCATATTGTCTTTTTGCCCCCCCCCCCCTTGTGGATTTCTCTGCTTTTTTTCCTCTCTGACATGGCTTGTTTAATTTTGGTATCTTTAAGAGTCTCATCTTCTCAAATATCAAGGGTTCATGAATGATCCTCCTTCAAATATTGACTAAAAGGACAGCTTTAGCCATTGTTAATGATGTTAGAGCAAATGTAAATTAAAAAAAGATTGCTAAAGTCAACAAAGAATTTATCCACACAGCATCCTTACCATGGTGCAAAGACACTTCACTTTCTGTTTGCTGAGGACAGGTCCTCACAACAAACCCTCCATCTCATAGGCAGCTTGCTCAGGCTAAAGCCAGTCCAATGTGTTCCAGCTTGAAAGTTGTATTTTCCGTACTATTTCACAGCAGAAGATCTCCCATAAATATGTTCTAGTGCAGAGGAAGAGGAAGCTTTGGAGATAGGCAATCTGCTAGGCTCTAATTGGCCTGTTGCAGGATCATTTTCTCCTATGGGACTAAAGGACTCTACATCTCCATGGCCATTTCTGATGTGGCTACCAGAGAGACTGGACCTCTCTCATGCAACTATTTCCTTTTTCTGATTTCATGGCTTGGTCAAGAAGATTATCAACTGCAGAGAAGAGCAAATGAGGGCCTCCACAAGAACAACATTCCCATTGATAAACAGGAAACTGAACTTGTTTTCCTAGAGTGTGGAGGAAGGGGCAAATGTGTGTTGTAGGGGCTGCACCTTTGTACTTTGACATCTGGTGCATTACGATGTGTGTTAAGTTAAATGGGAAGGAAAAGGGAATTGGACTTGTGCAGGAAACAGCATGCATATGTGTGATCTTGCAGCCATGGCTAGTTCAGAATTTATTTAAACCAGAAAGGCAGTTGCATCCTAAGCTCTGGAGCTACAGGCATGCAAAGCTTTGGTGTTTTGAATGAGGCTGAATTTAAAGGAAAATAGGGTCAGGTCTCAGACCAAATCTCATCTTGAAAGACTCAAACTTGATCAGGTACCCCTGACCCGAACTGCCTCCAGATTAGATTTGGAGCATGTAGGAACATTGGCTGTGTATATTTGGAAAGGCTGAAGATACATGAATGCAATAACAATTAGGTTTGCAGGAGGAGGAAGGATTCTTCAGATAAGCCCCTCCACCCTTCTTTCAGTGAAAGAAGAGAAGGGGAGGGAACAGGAGAGACATCCTACTTGTGGCACAAATCAGTCTTCTCAGTGACAAAGTATGGAAGCAGGAGGAGGGAATGAAGAAGCAGCCTCTTCACTTCGCCCCTCCCTCTTGCTAATGTTCTCCCTCCAAGAACAACTTTGGCAGTTGGGATGTAGCTACTGAGTAGGAAGTAGATTAGTGTTCCAAGTGTAACCCACTATCACCTTGAAACTACAGCATATTGAGAGCCAGTTTGGTCTAGTGGTTAAGGTGCTGGGCTAGAAACCAGGAGTCTGTGAGTTCTAGTCCCGCCTCAGGCATGAAAGCCGGCTGGGTGACCTTGGGCCAGTCACTCTCTCTCTCAGCCCTAGGAAGGAGCCAATAGCAAACCAGGAGACTGAGAGTTCTAGTCCCGCCCTAGGCAGGAAAGCCGGCTGGGTGACCTTGGGCCAGTCCCTCTCTCTCAGCCCAACTCACCTCACAGGGTTGTTGTTGTGGGGAAAATAGGAGGAGGAAGGAGTATTAGGTATGTTTACCACCTTGAGTTATTTATTTTAAAAAAATAATAAAGGCGGGATAAAAAATAATAAATAAATAAATATTGATATTGATATTGATATTGAATTGGGTGTGGGCAGCAGCACTATCAACCTTACTGCTGAGGCATGGCAAGTTAGGCTATGGAGGCAGCTGTTTAAATATCAGTATACTTTTGACCTGCCTCTCAGATGGGTGGAAAACACATTGCAACTGCTGTGTGGATGAGCTAAAAGAAACAAAGTGGTATCCTCTACAAGATGTGGGAGGAACATAATGCCCACAAACAGTCCAATTTGTTAACTATGATTCAGAAAGAAGTCATATTGTATTTCCATCAAAAATTCATAGGACAGGACATTGCTCACTCCTTCTCTATCCCAAGGTCAGTTGTAAATTCCTTACACCACCTCCCCGTCAAAATCACTGCCCTCCCTGTCACCTGCAGATGGGCTTGGCAGCTCACCAAGGTCAATGGACAAGTATGGCTGGGAAGAGTCAGACAGAGCTGGAAGTTGAAGAAATGAGAGTGAAAGCAGAACTGCAGAGTGGAATGAATAGAAATTGGATGTAAGTATATAGCATATAGTAGCTGATGGGTGCAGAGTGAAAACAATTATTTGTTTGCAATCATGGAGAATATGAACTGTTGGGGTCTTGGTGCTTGCTTTTCTTCTTGCTGACCTTTCATTACCAGGTGAGGTAACATGATCAGTGCATGGGGGAGTGGAGTTTGCTGGATATTTCTATGCGGTAGTTTGTCTTACCAGCCTTGACTGGGGTATTGTTCCTGTTTGCTTGGTACTGGTTCCTGCTTATCTGGATGTTGCTTAAGAGGTATGTGATGAGGAAGGATGTGCTTAGGGGTGACTCTGGTTGAATGGCTTATAGATGAAGCTTTTCTCAATGTGTCTGTTAATGGCTGATTTGTCAGACTGCCAAGCCTCTAGGACAGAGCTTTCCAAACTGTGTGTTGCAACACAAAAGTGTGTCGCCACACCACCCAGAAGCAGCGGCGCGCGCGTGCACGGCGGCTGCCATGCACGCGCGCGCCGCCGGACGCCCCCCGCACCGCCGCACGCCCCCCCGCGCCGTCGCCGTGCGCGTGTGCCGCCGCACGCCCCCCGTGCCGTCGCCCCGCGTGCCGCTGCACACACCCTGCGCCGTCGCCGTGCGCGCGCCGCTGCACGCCGCCGCACACACCCCTGCACTGTCGCCAGGCGCGCGCACGCCGCCGCTGCCGCTGGTGTCGCCAGCGGCAGCACTTTGGAAAGCCCTGCTCTAGGAATTCTCTTGCATTTTGGGATCTGGCTTGGTCTAAAATGTCTACTGTTTCCCAATTGAAATTATGTTTGAACTAATCTGTGCATTGTGAAATTAGGGAGTTTTCATCATCGATTTAATTGGCATTTATGTTCATGGATGCATTCTGCCAATCTTCTACTGTACCTGTTTGCTCAACACAGTGGATTTCAGTCCTTGATTGTATGTTGTAAATCAGGGGTACCCAACCTTTTTGGCACCAGGGACCGGTTGTGGAAGACAATTTTTCCACGGACTGGGGGGGGGGGCAGGGTTTGCAGGCGGGAGCCAATCGCGCGCACCAGGGGGTGGGGTTTGCAGGCGGGAGCCCCGCGGCCCACTTCCTAACAGGCCGCGGCCCACAGGTTGAGGACCTGTTGTAAATGACTCCTGTTTTGTCTTATTTGGCTATTGGATCTGGGGTTGCTTAAGATGCTTTGAAAATATTTTGTTGGTTTATGGACTACTATGATTCAAAATAAAAGCAAAATGACTTTGGATGAAACTGATGTGAAAGACTGCTGGAAGGAGTATTTTAGAGAGTTGTATAGGAATGATCATGATATGTTGAAGAGCAGAATTGAAACAAATGCTAATAGATGTTAATATCCAATACCAAATTATTACAATGAAATTATAAACACTGTGAAAATTTGAAATGCTGCAGATGGTAGATGGTATAATTGCAGAAACATTAACATTTGGGTATGTTTTTCATAAAATATGGCTATGCTTTTCTTATGTTGTGGTTGTTATGGGTGCATGAACTGCATCTGTGCCTGATGACTGGAAGAATGTCATTCACCTATACAAAAGGAATTGTAGTAATGGTGAGTGCAACTCCTATAGAGAGATTAATCTGTTAAATTTGCCTGAGAAATTGTTTGGCAGGATTCTGACTGGAAAGGTACAAAAGGTGGCATGAGAAGAATTGGGAGGAAGAAACGCAGGGCAGGGAATGGGAAGACCAGAGTTTTGCTGTCAGTAGGACATTGAGAAATGGGTGAAGGTGAAATTAATGTATAGGTTTGAATCTGGAAAGTTTTGAGTGACTATGGAGCCGCAGATTGGTTGCTGAAAGGAATATGACCAGTATATGGTAGAAGTAAATAATGTGTGGGAGCCATATGGTTCACCACTGAGCAGGCAGACAGACAAGGATATGTAATTGCCCTTGGTTATTTAATCTATTTATGGATAAATGGAGGAGGAATGCTTGTGATGACATTACAGCTACTGTATGTTGATTGGGGGACATGAATGTACATGTACTTTTGTTTGCAGATGATGCCATGTTGCTAGTTGAGAACATGATTTGCATGTGGTCAAATGCAAGGAGTAAATTTTTATCAAAAAAAGGTGTGTAAGTATATGCTTCTGCCCACATTAATATATGAGAGTTGGGTTTCTCCAAAGTTGGGTAAGTTAAGGGAATGGAGTACTTAAGAAACGTGTGTGATAAAACACCCATACATATCTTTCTGTATGTATGTATATCCTGGCTGCATTGAAACACACAGATCACTAGTGAAGTTTGTGATATCAAAATTAAGACACTGTATACTTTTGAAAGTCTACAAAGTCTTTGTTGTTGTTGTTAATAAATATAAGCAGTAAAGTACTAAATAGGTGTCCTATGTCTGGCAAAGAAATAGGAAATGCTGCATATAATAGAAAGCTTCATACAAAGGTTATGGTGATCAACTTTCCCATATTCTCTTTCAGACACATAAAGTTCCTGAGTTTAGTTCAATAGTGATGCAATTCCAATATATGAAATATTAAATTGCATTGTTTTCTGAGCATGCACCAGATAGATAATTAAAATACCAACTTTTCAAAATTATTCAGATATAGTTAATTGAATTTAGGAACTTTATGGGCTTCAAATCAATGTGTGTGTATATGTGTGTGTCCTACGTTTAGTCTTCATTAAGGCAATGGTCACAAGATGCCAGAATCCATTTTCAGTGCAAATGTGAGAAGTGATAATATAGAAGAGAGTATCTTCAAGCAAGTGTACTTCTTTTTACTGTGAAACAGACATTAAATACTTGAGCTTATATATGATTTCCAGCTTTCATGTAAGTATGATATAAGGCAGGGCTTTCCAAACTTTTGCCGTTGGCAACACACCAACGGCCAGCCCACAAAAATCTGGAAGCGCCGCCGCTAGTGCGGCGTGCAAAAGCCTGGAAGCGCTGGTGGCGGTGCTTCCAGGTTGTCGCCACGGCGGCAGCGGCTACCCCTTCAAAAGGGCAGGATCCGGGGACCCCAGAAATTTCCACCACGGCCCCCGCGCCAATCAGCTGTGCGCCAGGAAGTCTGGTAGCGTGCGCGCGCAGCGAGGCTTTTCGCCTCCCTTCTGGAACCGAGGGCATTTTTGGGGTCCCCGGAGCCTGTCCTTTCGAAGGAACCTGGAAGCGCTGATGGCCCGCCGCCACCGCTGCCCCTTCGAAAGGGCAGGCTCCAGGGACCCCGAAAATGCCCTCGGTTCCAGCAGGGAGGCAAAATCGCGCTCGCATGCTGCCAGGCTTCCCGGCGCACAGCTGATCGGTGCGGAGAATTTCCACCCTGGGTGGCCTGGCAGCGCACGCGTGCAATTTTCGCCTCCCTGCCGGAACCAAGGGCATTTTCATCAGCGCTTCCGGGTTGTCACGCGACACACTTGGGGCCCCCAGGGGACACAGTATTGTGTCGTGACACACAGTTTGGAAAGCCCTGATATAAGGTAATTGTTATCTTACTTATAACAAAGTTCCTAATTTTAAGACTGGTGCTACCAAAGCTCCCTTGCACCTCAAAAAGGACCACTCTTGAGGGTACCTTCAACATTGGAATAGTAATAGTAATAACCGCCCTTTGAGGAGACTGAAAGCCCTATGTCATCAAACAATGGGTGATTACCAGCCTTTTGGCCTCAACCAAGTCTCTAATTCACTTAAATCAAATACTTTTGGAAATGCCAGGAATAACAGATTTTGAAAAGCTAGTCAGAATTTGAATTTTCAGCAGTTTCATTTCAATCAATTATACATTCCCTGCAATATGCAATATTCAAGATCTTTCGGCACAACTGTAAGTTCATCATGTCAATCTTTTTTATAGCAGACACCCAAGGCAAGACTTAAAAAAATTATTTTATAACAGTAGACTATGCAGTATTTTAATAATTACATTTTAACATATACAATATTAGATATTCCTTAAATTATTTAAATTGTAACTATTAGTATTTATTAGTATTATATTACTATTAGCAATAGTTAATTTTACAGGTAGTCCTCGCTTAATGATCACAATTGGGACCAGCAACTCCGTCGCTAAGCAACGCAGTTGTTAAATGAGAAATCATGTGACCACAACAGGCTTATGACCTCACTTCTGCCATGGTCATTAAGCCAATCACCCGTAGTTAAGTGAGATATCACGTGACCGTGACTTGCGATTTTACTGCTGGCTTCTCCATTGACTCTGCTTGTCAGAAGCCGGCTGCGAAGCACACAAATGGTGATCACGAGACCACGGGACACTGTGACGGTCATAAATGCCGGCCGGTTGTGAAGCACCCAAATCCCAATCATGTGACTCTGGGAATGCTCCAAGGGTCGAAAGTGTGAGGACCTGTCATAAAGTTACTTTTTCAATGCCATAACTTTGAACGGTCACAAAACAGGGCAGTCGTCAAGTGAGGTCTACCTGTATTAACTATTCGAATTTTAGGGGGAGCCAGTTTGATGTAGTGATTAAGGTATCAGGCTAGAAACCAGGAGACCATGAGGTTCTAGTCCACCTTAGGCATGGAGCCAGCTGGGTGACCTTGGGCCAGTCACTCTCTCCCTATGAAGGAGGAATGGCAAACCACTTCCTAAAAACCATGCCAAGAAAACTGCAGAGACTTGTCCAGGCAGTCACCAAGAGTCAACACTACCTTCTTTGATAAACCAAAATATTCTGCACCCAATCAATTTTTATATTTTGGAGAAGATAGATGGGGAAATGTGTCAAGGAAATGGCTCTCTCATGTTCTATTATGCGGTATAAATAGGTTTGCAGTTTCCAAGAACAAAGAGATTTCACTCACACCTTCAGCTGTCACTGTTCATAACAATGACATGCTCCAAATGTGGGATTGAATATCAAGCTTTCCTTGGGGATGCTGAACTCTAAATACAGCATTAATTTTTCAGAAGTTGCTGTATGTAAGAATTTAATTTACTTAAAAGCTCAAAAAGCTTTTGTGCCGGAGTATGAACAAGGTAAGAGATGAAGGATTATTTCAGATTAAAAAATACTGTATGTTTTAAGAAGCTAATCATTCCCTCCATCTCTGAAATAAGTGAAATGGTTAATTTGCAAATTCTTGGCACGTTATCCCAACTGTACTTCTTCATAAAATAAGAATGGTTGCTTAATCTCAACATCACAGAAATGCATTATTAAAAAGAAAAAAAAACCACAATTAACTAATAAGACATGTATTTAATAGAGAAGAAGCATTTCCCCCATCCCTGTCCAGTATTCAACCTGGAAAATTGCTGGGAAAATCAAAATGTTTTGAATGTATTCTACAATTCCATGATGTTATGGTAAAAATCATGACAAATGTCCCATCACACTATTAGAAGGCAATAAACAATGTATCCAATAGAGGCCATTATTTGTATAAGAGAAAAATATGCTTTCTGTTATGAGAGATTGCGCTGAAGAAGTAAAAAATGCCTTCCATTAGAGTAATTCATGGCTTCCTAAATCTGAGGAAGATGTCAGTTTGGTTCTGTCTGTCTTTTTACTTTGAGCAACACAGTAGAATGGGTATCACTGAGAACAAAATCCAAGGCACCATTATCTGCCTAATTTCTTCCTTGTGATAGTTCTACCCTTTGCTCTATTTCTTGATCACACTTAGAATTAAAAACAGTTAAAATTGGGAACTGGTATATATGAATGTATTGGTATCATCTTCAGAAATGCTGTCTGTCTCTCTGTTCCTCCTCCTTTGTATCTTAACAAGTTTTCAGCAGGTCCAGAAATTATTACCTGTATGTTTCATTCAATGTTATTGTTAAAAAAAGAAAATTAGAAAGGCTACCTAATGAGACAATTCGGTGTCCTAGTAATACATTAGTTCTTTTTATAGTCTATAGGCACAGTCA
This sequence comes from Charina bottae, assembly GCA_023362775.1. Lineage (NCBI taxonomy): Eukaryota > Metazoa > Chordata > Lepidosauria > Squamata > Charinaidae > Charina > Charina bottae. The sequence continues at coordinate 233,175,821 of JALMGJ010000001.1, read as the reverse complement.
TAGGGCTGTTCATGATTCTTTTTTGCGTTTTGTATCTTTTCTACTTTTATCTGTAAGGTGCCCAGCTGACATGTTGGGAGTCAGGCAACCTAGAAATAATATAAATAAATGCATTTTAATATTCAGAAATTAAGTTAGCAGGAATTAGCAAAGGGGCAAAATTCTGTATCATTCTCAGTTTCCCTCTCTGTCTCAGAATTTGCTAATAGGTTTAACACAACCTTCAATGTTGCACTTCACAAAGCAGATAACAGGTGTGTTGGTTTCATTTTCCTCCTGAAATTGGATTTCCGTCAAGAATGCCAAAGCAAGAATCAAAACAAAAAATCTGTAACAAATCAGATTTTCAAGCTATGAAAAGAAAAGTGATTGCTTACATATCTGCTTGTATGTTTTTATTACAAGATGTTACTATTTACTATCTACTAATTAATTTTGTCAAGTAATACATGTGAATTTTACTCCCCCAACTCTGGAAACAATATATTCACAATACAAAGACTGCATTTACTATCAGCAGGTACCAATATATCATTTGTTCCATTCCATTTGTATTCCATAAAAGAATAAGGAAATATCATACCAAAATTACTCTTTTATACATTTGGGCAAATGAAAAAACCCTGAATTAATTGATAATCATCAGTTATTTTAAATTCTGATCATACATGTTGATATAACAACTTTTTTTGCCTTTGGCTTGTGGATGTTTTACTTCTGAATATAGTAAACAAAACTGACTTCAGGATCTGGGGGAAAGATTCCTTTAAAAAATGAGTGACTAGCAAATTTCTGACTGCCCATTCACCTCCCTGGATAAACTTCACCCCCCTTCCAACAGCTCTTCAGGGTTGGTCAATATAATTTCTAAATGTGGTGGGGGGAAAAAGCAATTGAAACAATGTCTGATGTGTTGTATAGTTTAGTATAAATATGCCGAGTAAACAGTGTTATGTGTGACATAAAGGTAAAGGTTCCCCCCGCACATTTGTGCAGTCGTGTCCGACTCTAGGGGCCGGTGCTCATCTCCGTTTGTTAGCCGAAGAGCCAGCGTTGTCCGAAGACGTTTCCACGGTCATGTGGCCGCATGACATGCGCGGAACGCTGTTACCTACCCACCGAAGTGGTACCTATTAATCTACTTGCATTTGCATGCTTTCGAATTGCTAGGTTGGCAAGAGCTGGAGCTAGTGCGGGAGCTCACTCCGCACGCAGGGCTAGGGATTCGAACCTCCGAACTTGCAATCTTCCGATCAACAAGCCTGGCGTCTTACCCACTGAGCCACCACGCCCCTTATGTGTGACATACCTAGCATGAAACATAGGCTTGGGTTGTTGTATTTTTCCTGTCTTCATAAGGAGATAATTCCTTGTTGATACTTTACTAAATACGGATGCAATCATTTCTTTAAATAGATCCATATGAGCTATACATATGGATATATTTATGTTAGAGGTTTTTTTTTAAGTGCCAAGTAAAACTAGGATATAGAAATGATCAGCAACATGAAAGCCACTGAACAACATTCTGGGCAGAAATATTGCCACACTTCTATTACAGTTTCAACTGCAAGTCAAAATACTCAAGTAACAGAATGTACTACAGAAATATGAGAATCAGTTTGGTGTAGTGGTTAAGGTGCTGGGCTAGAAACTTCAAAGACTGGCCATAACTACCATTCGTTCAGTGCCTTCATAACTTTGAACGGTTGCTGAACGAATGGTTGTTAAGTGAGGACTACCTGCATTTATCATACTCTTTCTCTAAATCAACAAATGTACAGTAATTTTTCTTACTTATATATATTCCTTTCTCAGTCACCTGCTGAAGAGCAAAATTCTAGTCTGTGCACTCCAGAGCCAGCATAAAGCTGCACTGCACTTCCAAATTTTGCTCATTTCACCTCTTGTACTCTTTCAGTGAGAATTCTGCCAAACACCTTTTCAGGCACACTTAACAAACTATCATGTAGCAGAATAATTTTCCCTGGGTATTGCATTCATTCAGAATTTTGCACATTTTTTTCAAAAACTCACCTCTGGTTGTTCTATTATCCCAGTGGACTGGAGAGTAACGTGCAACTGTCACCAACCCAGAGGTGTCTACAGGATTAAAAAGCATTACACTGCAATGCTCTGCCTCTTTAGTATATTTGTGCAATGTTATAACGCATGTACAAAAGGGGTGGAGTGCAATGTTGCTTTTGCCATTTGCCTCCCCCTCCCCTTGAGGATGCCTCTGCACCAACCTATGGATTCCTACTTTCGTAAGGGCACACAACAACCAATCCTTACTTTGGCATTCATTTCATTTTGACCTTCACTTCTTCCATGCGTTCATCAATTTCATTCCACAGACCTCCTTTCCAGATCTATTATATACAGATGGGCCACTAAATATTGACCTCTGCTGCCCATCAGGGCTTTGGTTAATCAAGACTTTAACATAATGCTTTTAAGTAATATAGAGAGCATGTAGACTAAGTTACTGGCCTTAGCTGTACCCATACCACATGCAACATTTCTTGCTAATGGTAAGGACAGCATGTTTTGGTCAGTAAACCACAAGGGTACCAATGACCAGTTTTACCCCAAACATGCTCATATTCTATGCAATTAGGATCTATAACTATAACTATATTATAACTATAACTATAGGATCTATAGTTAGTGGCAAGACATCACAAACTAGTTATTACAAATCCCATCTATCTAAAGCAGAATGGCAACCTGACAATAATCTAGATGGTATCTTGATTATAGTGCTGCCTGCATCTCATCAACTAGGAGGGCTATATAATATACTGATACACACCCAGGATTCATATCTTGCACCTCATAAAATTATTCATTCACATTCACCACTTTGGTTCTGCAGCAGTTCCAAGGTAGTGAAAAACGTGTAAGTAATCACACCTTCCTAAAGTTTTGAAATATAATGGGGAGGCTGGAGAGAAGAGCTTCTATTATAAAATCACAACTTATTCTAACATGCCCCAATAACTCTTCCCTCTGCAACTGAGTAGATCAGACTTCTGCTAGGGTTATTTGATGTAGAATAGTTTTTTTGTTCTTAGCTGCCCTATCTGTGACATGGTACAAACTGATACCATGATTTCCCATTCTTTCTTGTACAATCCACAGAAGAGACTTCTAAATGTGTTCATCTACTTCTCTAAATATTAGGTTTTGTCCCACCCAAGTTCCAGAAGCAATGTACAAATGTGGTGATGAAGGATGGTGGTTAAAATTTGCTCTCTTATGAATGTATTGGTGAGGCAGGAAGAAGAAATTAGTAAATTCAGGAAAGGTAGCCATGGTGAAAGCAAGAAAAAGCAAGGCTATTGAAGAATATTGTGTATGCTCCATAAAGAATCAATTATGCACAGAACAACTACACATAGAAATATCATGATAGCATTTTATATTTTTCAATTATTTGGGTTATTTAAGTATTAATGTCATAAATTGTTGTCATTTGACTATTTTTGCAGTTCACCACTAAGAGCCCTTTGAAACAGGGGCAGCTGAGAAATGCCATAAAACAAACACATTTATTTTTTAGATATGACTGACAATTAGGCTGTATGCTGCCCACTATAATGACCACTCTGATGCCCAAATTTTCCCTAATGTCAACTGGCTCTCCAAGTTGCTGCATTCACTGTTGCTCTCAGGTTTTCTTAGCTGTGGCTGTCCACGCAAACAGGAGCTAAACTACACGAAGAAAGCAATTTCATGGTTGAACAGCCTTGCACCATTAAGTCAGAAAACAGAGTTACACTCATTTCACAAGGTAGACTCTGCTGCCAATGAGGTGCACTAACAACTTTCTCCAAGCACACAGGGAGGATTTAAAAGGGGGAAAAAAGGAATAAGTGGAAATCTCTCCTTTTCAAATGCAGGCCTTTAAAAACCCTGCAATAAGGATTGCATGACTTTTATTACAGCTATTGACTTTTTTTTTGAAGTCCAATTTTGGAGAAGAAAAAACTAAACGATCCCCATGTTATACAACGTCTTCAAACACTTTATTGGTACAGCATATGGATTGGGTCCCGACTGTCACAATCCTAGGTTAGAAATAATATTTATAATTTTAAATCGTGCTTTTGAAATGTATATAGGTAAAGGTAAAGGTTCCCCCTGCACATTTGTGCAGTCGTGTCCGACTCTAAGGGCCGGTGCTCATCTCCGTTTGTTAGCCAAAGAGCCAGCGTTGTCCGAAGACGCTTCCACAGTCATGTGGCCGGCATGACGCGCGTGGAACGCTGTTACCTTCCCACCAAAGTGGTACCTATTTATCTACTTGCATTGCATGCTTTCGAATTGCTAGGTTGGCAAGAGCTGGAGCTAGTGCGGGAGCTCACTCCGTCACGTGGTGCTCGGGTCTCGAACCTCTGAACATGCAATCTGTAAAATGTATATAGGAGATAGATATATATATATATATATATATATATATATATATATATATGAAATGTATATAGGATAGTTAATTACTCCTATATTGCAAATGAAGGGGAGAAAATGAGAGGTCAGCTGGTAATATTCAGGGGTGGTTGGTTCATAATTTGCTCCTAGGTGAATTAGCAATCAAAGCATTTTCTCTAATGACAAACATTATCACATGGAATAGGGTCTGAAATCAATGCTTTGCAAGATATGCACATTTCTGGGGGGGAAAAGTGGCATGGCATTGTGAACTTGATAGCAGATGGCTTTATTTGTTGTTTGCTTTGTTTTATCCAGAACTGACATACTCTTGATGTGCAGTTGCCTTTTAGAAATCCAAAGGCTCTTCTGGTATACTTTATAATTAAGTGAATGTTTATTTACACAACATTCCTTCCTACAGAACACAAACCCTGCATTTCTGCCCTTGAACTCGTCAATATGTAAGAAGACGAGAGCATTAAACTGATGCAAGGTACTGTTGTTTTGAAAGCAGGGAGTCCATTTTACTGTTTTGTCACTTCTTGGCTCAGTTCTCATAATCTTCTGACCATTTGAGTAGAGAGGGTCTAATTTGATCTCTCAATTTATGGTGACAGAATATACAGGTAGATCTACCCAACATTGCATGGTATGATGTAGTAATAACATGCATACTGTGCAATTCTTTACACAGAGCCTCAAGAAGCCCAATTAGCCATTTTATTCTTAAAGTTCAAATAAGATAACTTATTCTTGTTCTGTTCCACCTTCAGTTAGTTCCACTTCTCAATAGTCCCTCCCCATTTATTTATTCTAATTTTATATATTATTTAATATATACTGTATTGTGTGTTTTCTCCAGCACACGAGGATTTTTTCTTAAAAGAAAAGGGATTAAGTGGAAATCTCTCCTTTCCAAACACAGGTCTTTAGAAACCCTATAGTAAGGATTGTACAACTTTTATTACAGCTTTTAATCTTTTTTAAAAGTCCAATTCTGGAGGGGAAAAAACTAAACATCCAAAAGATGGGATAAAATGTTTTGAAATAAATAATCAAATGGTGCTAATATATTTAATGCTATACAGCTTGCTATTTATTTATCTATTTACAGAGGCTGGGTTCACCTATCATAGTTTATTTTAATCATAATTTGGTAGACAAACCACAGTGGCCTGTTTCATATATAATATTAAGGCATACAGTAAATCAGAATTTGCAATTGTACTGGCTGAATTCATATATCACACTAAGACAAAACCAAATAAATTACATTAATATTAGAAGCTGGCTGACTTCAGAACAACTCCGGGTGGCTTACAGTTTAAAAAACAGAAAAAGAAAGAAAATCTGAAGCATCTGGACAACCATATCTTATATACCAAAAACCCACTACCACCACCAGAGTTCACAAACACACTACTCCAAGGCTTCAACCACTTTCTGGGGTGAGGGCTGCAAAGTAATGAATTCAGACCCAGAAAAGCTTCCATCTGGTAAATCCTCCTCTATCCACAATTTCTGGTTTTGGAATCATCAGCCATGGATGGAAAAAGGAAATAATATGAACAGAAACCAGGATACCACCATTCTGCCATCATCCCTTTCCTGATGTTGCCCCAAAGCATCTGGAGTAATATGGATGGTTACTAGGCAACCACCACACATCTTTGATCTTTCACCCTTTAAGTCCTGTGTTATCACATTAAATCTAAAATGTAAAAAATAAAGGCTACCATAACCAACAAAGTGCCACCCATTAGTTACTGAAGGTGAAGCTGTTTAGAAATAGAGAAACTGTAACCAAGGGCTCTGTATTTTTCTTTATTTGTCTGTTACCTGTTCACAGAACTTAAGAGCTATGTATGTGATCAAGTACTTTGATCCTGATATAAGAATACCTGATATGAACAAAGATTGTTATTGCTTTGCTTGGCAGTACTGACACTACACTTTAGAATGCTCATGGATGCCTCAGATTACATAAAGTGATTGGCCTTGGATTTCACATTATGTTGTGAAAAGGTCATTTATAAGCATCTTTTTAGTATCTCTCCTTCTTCAGCATAGCCATCCTCTTATTCTATAGATAATCAACATACATTCTCATTACCATTTTCAGCTCTGTATACCTGGCACTGCACTCCCAATCCATATGAAATACTTCCATCAATAATTTCCCTGCAGGGTTTCCTTATCTCCTATAAAAGACAGCCTGCCTGCCACAATTCTAGAAACAACATATATTCCCTAGTTTATCTAGCTTTTATACCTGCATATACACATTTTCTGAGCAACTTCACTCCTATACCTAATGCTTATTTGTTTTTCCAGACATACTAGCAATTTCTATCTAGCAATCTAGTGCTTGGATTCAGGATTATTCAATCATTTGTTTCTTGAAAAGATTCAAACCAGGCTTTGATCCCCGGCTTACATCTTTCCCCACCTATGAATGTCTCATAATGTGTACATGGTAAAGTAGCCAATACCACAGTTATGAAATTCAAGATATTTATATAGCATTTCACAGCATGATTGCTCAGAATTCCCAGTGAGCTCAAATGGATTGATTTCTGTATAACCACATTTGGGATTAGTGCCTGAATTCCCAACTATGTAATACAGTAGGTAGGAATTTTATATACCTGGACATATATATGGAAATATCAACAAAGCATTTAAATGCCAAGATCAATGTATAAACTCACCCTTCTAATCTTACATCAGGCAAACTTCGGTTGAATGCAATCATGTCACTGGCCATAAGATTAAATTGGTTGATTTTAAAAAGCTCTTTCATTTTTTCCTGATCATCCTTGGGAATGAGAACTGCTTTTCCCATCTCTCCTGGTCCTTCTTGGCTTCTTGACATAACGGCTGTAACAGAAGATATTAAATATATATATATTTAAACGTTCTGCATTGTTCTCATCACTTCTGTTATATTTTTGGAATCTAGAATCCAAAAGCTATGAGGCATTTTTATTTTACCTGTAGATTCTGACTTTCAAATCTACATTTCATGAAAGGTTAGAATTAATAGTTAATCTGAAAATCAAAATTTGAGAAATACCCAACTTTTGGGAAATGTTTAAAAAAATTATAACAATTCATTCTCATTGTACATTCAATGATCTCAATATTACCCTTGCCATAATCATGCAGACACATATTAGAGTGATAAGTAAGATTGAAGGTGACACTTCTATCTATCCTTCACACAAACCTATTAGCTTTTCTCCAACATTTGTCTGAAAGGGAATGCTTGCAGACAGGGTTCTTCAGGAATCCTATCTGCTCCAAATTCCTAATCAAACAGGGGAGACCAGAGTACATTACTGCAACAGCAGCAGAGGGAATCACATTTCCACATAGCTGAAATGGAATACAGGTAGTCCTCGCTTAACCACCACAATTGGGACTGGAATTGTGGTCATTAAGCAATGCAGTCATTAAGCGAGGCATCACATGACCGGACCCAATTTTATGGGTCCGGACCCATTTTTACCGTCATCATTAAGTGAATCAATGGTTCCCTATTGATTTGGCTTGTTGAAAGCCGGCTGGGAAGGTCGCAAAGCTCAATCACATGACTGCAGGGCGCTGCAACCGGTTGTAAATGCGAGCCGGTTGCCAAGCACCCAAATCGCGATTATGTGACCGTGGGGGCAGTGCAATGGTCGTAACTTTGAGTACAGGTCATAAGTAACTTTTTAGCCCTGTCGTATCTCCAAACCACCATTAAACAAATGGTCGCTGAGTGAGGACTACCTGTATACTAAAAGAAATGGATACAGCTTCTTTTAGTAATGATTGGCACATGTTTATTGGCACAACTTAGTGCTTCATATGGTATACCCAATGATACAGTCAAAATTTTTGGAGATGCAGAATCAACTATTATTCTCTTGTTTGCTGATTTTAGTTCATTAAAGCAGCCAAAGAGAATATGCTGGTGGAGAGAGCTTAAATTATAAGTCGCTCTTCCTCAATGCCTAGTAAAATAATCAGTTAGTGATCATTTATTTATTTCATTTATTTATTTTTCAAATTTTGCCAACGCCCATCTCCCCCCAAAGAGATATTTTCATGATAATTGGAGATTATGAGAAATGTAACTCAATATATCTAGGTAACAACGAATCAGGAGAGGGTGTTCTGAATTAACCTGTTATCTGAGGATAACTATTCCCATTAAACCAGGGGTCCCCAACCTGTGGGCCGCAGCCTGTTAGGAAGTGGGCCGCGGGGCTCCCGCCTGCAAACCCCGCCCCCCGGTGCACGCAATTGGATCCTGCCTGCAAACCCCACCCCGATGCATGCGATTGGCTCCCACCTGCAAACCCCGCCCCCGGTGCGCGTTATTGGCTGCTGCCTGCAAACCCCACTCCCCTGGTCCGTGGAAAAATTGTCTTCAACGACCAGTCTCTGGTGCCAAAAAGGTTCGGGACCGCTGCATTAAACCATTTCTAAAGCATTGTTGAAATAGTCCATTTTGGACTCCACTTTTAACTGGTTCAAACAGTCCACTACTCAAGACTGGTAGTATGACCAAACTATATTCTGTATTACACTGTACAGACCATCCCACACCAGCTTCCATTTTTTTAAGAGGGAGATGAATGAAACTTCCTTTCCAGACTATCAATATGATAGTGATATCCAATTTATAAAGAGAGAGAGGGAAAAGAGACAGACTTTTAAGAAAAAAAATGGGCAGAGAGAGAATCAGAAATCAATAGATCAGTAAAACCGATCATGCTGTCAAGCCTTTAGTAGCTTCTTGCATCCAAAAAGGTTAGATTCTCACAGAGACTTATTAGCCAGATTAATTGAAAGGAAAAACAAGACTAGGTTACAGAATCTTAGAGAATGTTTATGAGTACTTTAGCACCCCATTTATCAGTTAAGTTCATGTGGGCTGGGATTCTGTCAGCCTTCCCAGGTAGACCAGACAGGAAACACGACCAGAGAAATTAATTCTACTTTATTGTAAAGCTACATTAACAGAAACTTGCAAGTCTGAAAGTACAAATCTCCCGCTGTCTTCTTTACAGTCTGAGAAGCTAGGGAGGTTCCTTTCTGAGCCTCTTGCTCCACCCACCATGCAGCTGCGGGCTATGCTATCTCTTCTCTGACCGTCCCCTATGCAACATCTCTTTGCCCAAGGTCTTTTCCACATACCATTACAGATTCTTTGATCTTCTTGCTGACTGCAGCAGTGGAGAAGATGCTGCTCATTTCCCTGATGTTCTGGTCCTTAATATTTTGCAAACTGCCACCCCCTTTCCCAGACTTTGAGAAGTCCATTACATATATACTCTGGGCACAGAATCTATTCGTTGAGACAGAAATAGAATATACTGCGGACTTGCTGGTACTCCAAATTGGAACACTCCACATTGCAACAATCTGATGCAACTCTTAACTTGATAAACATATATGTTTAATAACAGAGATATAGGCAAAGTATAGTACAAAGTATAGTGTGTCGTGAAGCGGCAGCATGGGGGCACGCGCAGCAGCACTGTGTATGATGGCAGCGGCATGCCATCAGCGCTTCCGCATTTTAGCGAGGCCGCCACTGCCGCCGTGCACGCCGCCGCGCGCCCCCCCCGCGCCACCGCCGTGCACGCACGTGCCCCCCCACACCCCCCCGCACCCCCGCTGTTAGTGTGTCGCCAACAGTGGCACTTTGGAAAGCACTGCCCTAAAAGATTAGCACAGCAGCTACAGAGCTCATGGGATTTCAGTTCCAGATTTTACCAAAGAACTGCCCAATTCTTCATCTATTGATAGCAAACTTTTCAGAACTCAGATCACCCAAACTGCTTCCAGCTAAAACTAACAATCAAGGGAAATCTTTGATTGCTTTGAATAGGAAAAGCTTCAGCCATTCTGTTTTCTTCAGAAAAGAAAACCTCTGCCTGTATTCTGTCTAGACAACAGTTATACTGATTTCCCAGAATGACTGAACAGGCTTTGGTTTTAATAGGTCCACAGGAAGTTCAAAGCAATGCTAGATGTTATCAGCATTTACATTTCTACCTTGATTGTATGAATACTCTCATGGGTGTCCTTCTAGGAAGGAATTCGTTCATAATGGAAATCCTGGTGTGGACATGCAACCACCCTGAGAGGAATTAATTATCCCTAATTCCCAAGAGGAATTAAGGAGGATACTTCTGTTTCAGCCTATCATCCTGTTGTGCTTTCAGATCTTCTGTGAAAGAAACAATCACATGCTCATAATCACCTAATAGAATTAAACTATCAGCAGCTGCAGAATTTTGACGAGGGAAAACCTCGTCAACTAACACCACTATTCACATCTGCATCTATTTAGCTGACCAATCATGTCAGGTACAAACACACTGAGTGTTCAAATTATCAAGGAATGTAAGTAAACTCTAATGACATTGCAACTAAAATTGCTGCTGCAGTCTTTTTCCAACTATTTTTTTCTTATGCCTGCCAGAGATTAATCATTTGAACTCTGCCCCCCTTCAGATGCTTCTAGAGATGCAGAGCAGAGCTTTGTATGATCATACAGAAAAGCTGCAGTTCTGTACTGGAAAACCAGAATTTGTCTTGTGAAAGTGTGAAAGGTCCTCTGTGCAAGCACCGAGTCATTACTGACCCTTTGGAGGGACGCCGCTTTCGCTGACGTTTTCTAGGCAGACTTATAGCGGGGTGGTTTGCCATTCCCTTCCCCAGTCGTGATTACCTTTCCCCCAGCTTAGCTGGGTACTCATTTTACCGACCTCGGAAGGATGGAAGGCTGAGTCGACCTGAGCCGGCTACCTGAGAAACCAACTTCTGCTGGGATCGAACTCAGGTCGTGGGGAGAGTTTTGGTTGCAGTACTGCCGCCTACCACTCTGCACCACACAAGGCTCACGAGAATTTGTCTTACTGCTATTCTATTCTTATTTTAGAAACAGAAACAGAAAAAAGAAAACCTTAATGGGACAGCAAAAAAATATTTCTCCATCGTCCAGCAAGGCTATTCCTTGGCTGTCTAGGAAATACTGGTATCAGACAGGCACTTGAAAAGCAACTTTAGGCAATCTGAGATTTTTTTTTATCCTGCCTTTATTTTTTTTATAAATAACTCAAGGCGGCGAACGGTATGTACTATGGTTGTTGTGGCTATGAAGGTTCTCAGTCATCCAGGTGGAATTGTCTGTAGCTTGAATCATGTCAACTGGATTTCTATTTTCTCAGTGGAAACGTTTCGCTCCTTATCCAAGGAGCTTCTTCAGTCTGAGCAAAGTAGTAAGGGAATCCTTAAATATGTTTCTAGGTGGCTGTGTGACCTTGCACCTGGGGCTAGGTCATGGTTATTTTGAGATGTTATTTCTAAGTCCCTTTATCATCTAAAGGAGGATCGTTAAGATTACCATGCTGCTGTTGAGCTTGCGAAATGGTCTTAATCTTCCTAGGCACAGAAGACAAAGCAGGAAGGAAAATAGGGGAAAGATTGTGCCTGAGGCCCCCACCTCTATTCAAGGAAGGATTTTCCAAGTTGGCATAAATGGATTCCTTGACCCCTCTCTCAAACCACCTATCTTCTCTGTCTAAAATGTGAACATTAATGTCCTCAAATGAGTGTCCTTTTTCCTTTAGATGAAGATAAACTGCTGACTCTGGTCCTGTGGTGTTACTTCTCCTGTGTCGGGCCATCCTCCTGTACAAAGGTTGTTTGGTTTCTCCAATGTAGAGTTCAGAGCACTCCTCACTGCACTGGATTGCATAAACTACATTGCTTTTCTGTGTTTTGGAGTTTGATCTTTGGGGTGTACAAGCCTCTGTCTCAGTGTGTTGGTGGGTTTGAAATATACAGGTATGTGGTGTTTGCCAAATACCCTTTTTATCTTTTCAGACACGCCAGCCATGTAAGGAACTTTGCTCAGACTGAAGAAGCTCCTTGGATAAGGAACGAAACGTTTCCACTGAGAAAACAGAAATCCAGTTGACATGATTCAAGCTACAGACTATGGTTGTTGTGGGTTTTCCGGGCTGTGTGGCTGTGTTCTGGCAGTTTTGGTTCCTAACGATTCGCCAGTAGCTGTCGCTACTATCTTCAGAGGACAGGAGCACAGCTAGAAGATTCTCTCTGTGCCCAGTGGAATTTTATACCGAAGCAGTAACATTGAGAACTGGGACCCACAAAGAGACTTTGAGGTTTATCATGGCCCCAATAGCAAACCAGCCAATAGTCCTAGGCTTAAAATGGCTATGAGAGAGAAATCCCCATATTGACTGGGTTTCTGGGAAGCTGGAGTTTGCTGATGGGACTGATGACGGATTGGAAGCCGAGGAACTACAAATTGGAACTGAGGTGGGAGAGGCTGGCATTGAAAGTGGTGGCAGGAGCCACCCAAGCGAGGAAGTGAGGATTCCTGATCAATATGCCGATTTAAATATGGTATTTGATGAAATTGAGTGAAATCAATTACCCCCCCACCACAAAACAGACTGTGCTATTCAATGGTTTACCTTGATGACATCCTAATCTATACAGAGACAATGGAAGAACACGTAGAACTGGTGCGTGAAGTATTAGAGAGACTGTTGAAAGCTCAGTTGTATGTTAAATTATCAAAATGTGAATTTCATAAAGAAAAATTGGACTATTTGTCCAATCAGGGAATTGAGATGGATCCAGCTAAAGTATGCAATGTGTTGGGGTGGGAGCCCCCAAGAACCCGAAGGCAATTACAGTCATTCTTAGGGTTCTCGAATTTCTATCGCTAGTTCATACCCAACTTTGCTCAAATTGCCCTACCCTTAACTGATCTCTTAAAAACAAAAAATCAGAGTGAGGTGCAGAGAGCAGCAAAACTGGGGGCGGTATTGAAATGGACTCCAGAGTGCCAAGCCGCTTTCGACAAACTGAAGGTGCTTTTCACGGCAGAGCCGATTTTAAAGCACCCCAATTCTGAGAAGCCATTTATAATTCAAACTAATGCTTCAGATACGACGGTTGGGTCAGTACTCTTACAATGAGATTCAAATAATGCATAGCTTTCCAAACTGTGTGTCGCGACACACTACTGTGTCGCCAGCAGTGTCTCGGTGTGTCACCAGACAACCCGGAGGCGCTGATTGGGGGAGAACCGGAAGAAAAGCCAATCAGCGCCAAAGTAGGGCAGAGAGGCGGGCCGAGCAGCGTGAGACCTGATTGGCCCCTGCCCTCCAATGGCGCAAACTTTGGGATAAAAAGCCGGCGCAGAAGGGCCAGGTTGCCGGAGACAACCGTTCTTGCCTGCTGCCTGCTCACGCTGAACAGTCCCCATTAGAGTCCCACCCAGCCCTGGGCGCCACTGCCTTGCCTCTCTGCCCCGCGATCGAGCCAGCCCCCACCGCCCTGCCCTGCTCATCGTGTGGCCTGGGGGGTGGGGTTTGCTGGCAGGAGCCAATTGCATGGGCTGGGTTTGCAGGCGGGAGCCAATCACGTGGGCTGGGGGTGGGGTTTGCAGGAGGGAGCCAATCACATGGGCCGGGGGCGGGGTTTGCAGGCAGGAGCCAATCGCGTGGGCTGGGGGGTGGGGAGCCCTGTTATTAGTGTGTCGCAAAATGATGCACGTCTAAAAGGTGTGTCACCAACATGAAAAATTTGGAATGTATTAAGACCTTGCGCATACATCTCCCGAAAATTCTCAGAGACTGAAAGACGGTGGAACATTTGGGAGAAGGAGGCTTTTGCTGTGCGTCATGCATTGGCTTTGTTGTTGTTTATTCGTTCAGTCGTTTCCGACTCTTCGTGACCTCATGGACCAGTCCACGCCAGAGCTTTCTGTCGGCCGTCACCATCCCCAGCTCCCCAATGGTTGAGTCCGTCACCTCCAGAATACCATCCATCCATCTTGCCCTTGGTCGGCCCCTCTTCCTTTTGCCTTCCACTTTCCCTAGCATCAGCTTCTTCTCCAGGGTATCCTGTCTTCTCATTATGTGGCCAAAGTACTTCAGTTTTGCCTTTAATATCATTCCCTCAAGTGAGCAGTCTGGCCTGATTTCCTGGAGTATGGACTGGTTTGATCTTCTTGCAGTCCAAGGCACTCTCAGAATTTTCCTCCAACACCACAGTTCAAAAGCATCTATCTTCCTTCGCTCAGCCTTCCTTATGGTCCAGCTCTCGCAGCCATAGGTTACTACAGGGAATACCATTGCTTTAACTATGCGGACCTTTGTTGTCAATGTGATGTCTCTGCTCTTAACTATTTTATCAAGATTTGCCATTGCTCTCCTCCCAAGAAGTAGACGTCTTCTGATTTCCTGGCTGCAGTCAGCGTCTGCAGTAATCTTTGCGCCTAGAAATACAAAGTCTGTCACTGCCTCCACTTTTTCTCCCTCTATTTGCCAGTCATCAATCAAGCTCGTTGCCATAATCTTGGTTTTTTTGAGGTTTAACTGCAACCCAGCTTTTGCACTTTCTTCTTTCACCTTCGTCATAAGGCTCCTCAACTCCTCCTCGCTTTCAGCCATCAAAGTGGTATCATCTGCATATCTGAGATTGTTAATGTTTCTTCCAGCGATTTTAACTCCAGCCTTGGATTCCTCAAGCCCAGCATGTCGCATGATGTGTTCTGCGTACAGGTTGAATAGGTAGGGTGAGAGTATACAACCCTGCCGTACTCCTTTCCCAATCTTAAACCAGTCTGTTGTTCCGTGCTCTGTTCTTACCGTTGCTACTTGGTCGTTATACAGATTCCTCAGGAGGCAGACAAGATGACTTGGTATCCCCATACCACCAAGAACTTGCCACAATTTGTTATGATCCACACAGTCAAAGGCTTTAGAATAGTCAATAAAACAGAAATAGATGTTTTTCTGAAATTCCCTGGCTTTCTCCATTATCCAGCGGATATTGGCAATTTGGTCTCTAGTTCCTCTGCCTTTTCTAAACCCAGCTTGTACATCTGGCAATTCTCGCTCCATGAATTGCTGGAGTCTACCTTGCAAGATCTTGAGCATTACCTTACTGGCATGTGAAATAAGTGCCACTGTTCGATAGTTTGAACATTCTTTAGTGCTTCCCTTTTTTGGTATGGGGATATAAGTTGATTTTTTCCAATCTGATGGCCATTCTTGTGTTTTCCAAATTTGCTGGCATATGGCATGCATCACCTTGACAGCATCATCTTGCAAGATTTTAAACAGTTCAGCTGGGATACCGTCGTCTCCTGCTGCCTTGTTATTAGCAATGCTTCTTAAGGCCCATTCAACCTCACTCTTCAGGATGTCTAGCTCTAACTCACTGACCACACCGTCAAAGCTATCTCCAATATTATTATCCTTCCTATACAGATCTTCCGTATATTCTTGCCACCTTTTCTTGATCTCTTCTGCTTCTGTTAGGTCCTTACCATCTTTGTTTTTGATCATACCCATTTTTGCCTGGAATTTACCTCCGATGTTTCTAATTTTCTGGAAGAGGTCTCTTGTCCTTCCTATTCTATTGTCTTCTTCCACTTCTGCACATTGCTTGTTTAAAAATAATTCCTTATCTCTTCTGGCTAACCTCTGGAATTTTGCATTTAATTGGGCATATCTCCCCCTGTCACTGTTGCCTTTTGCTTTCCTTCTTTCTTGGGCTACTTCCAGTGTCTCAGCAGACAGCCATCTTGCCTTCTTGGTTTTCTTTTTCTTTGGGATGTTTTTTGTTGCCGCCTCCTGAACAATGTTGCGAACTTCTGTCCATAGTTCTTCCGGGACCCTATCTACTAAATCTAGTCCCTTAAATCTATTCTTCACCTCCACTGCATATTCCTTAGGAATATTAGTGAGCTCATATCTAACTGATCTGTGGGTCTTCCCTATTCTCTTTAGTCTGATTCTAAATTTTGCAATAAGAAGTTCGTGATCTGAACTACAGTCAGCTCCAGGTCTTGTTTTTACCGACTGTATAGATGTCCGCCACCTTTGGCTGCAAAGGATGTAGTCAATCTGATTTCGGTGTCGACCATCTGGTGAAGTCCATGTATAAAGTCGTCTTTTAGGTTGTTGGAAGAGAGTGTTTGTTATGCACAGTGAGTTGTCTTGGCAAAATTCTATCAGCCTATGTCCTGCTTCATTTTGTTCTCCCAGACCATGCTTGCCTGTAATTCCAGGTGTCGTCTGACTACCCACCTTAGCATTCCAGTCTCCTGTAATGAAAATAACATCTCTTTTTGGTGTATTATCCAGTAGGTGCTGCAGATCCTCATAGAACTGATCTACTTCTGCTTCTTCAGCATCTGTGGTTGGGGCGTATATTTGGATCACTGTGATGTTAAATGGCTTACCCTGAATTCGAATTGAGATCATTCTATCGTTTTTTGGATTGTATCCAAGCACTGCTTTAGCCACTTTATTATTAATTATGAAGGCTACTCCATTTCTTCTGTGGTCCTCTTGTCCACAGTAGTAGATCTGGTGGTCATCTGATGTGAAGTGGCCCATCCCAGTCCATTTCAGTTCACTGACACCTAAAATGTCTATATTTAATCTTGACATCTCACCAATAACCACATCCAATTTGCCCTGGCTCATAGATCTTACATTCCAGGTTCCTATGGTGTGTTGATCTTTAGAACATCGGATTCGTCGTTCACCACCAGCACCGTCGGCCGCTAGCCGTCCTTTCGGCTTTGAGCTAGCTGCGTCATCACATCTGGGGCTAGTTGAACGTATCCTCTGTTCCTCCCCAGTAGCATTTTGACCATCTTCCGACCTGGGAGTCCCATCTTCCGATGGTATACCGACATATCTTTGGTTGTACTGATCCATTTAGTTTTCATGGCAAGAATGCTGGGGTGGGTTGCCATTACCTTCCCCAGGGATCGTATTTAGTCTGACCTCTCTGCCACGACCTTCCCGTCTTGGGTGTCCCTTCACGGTTTAGCTCATGGTTTCATTGAGGTGCTCAAGCTCCAGCACCACGACAAGGTAACGATCTCCTTTGCTGGAGCATGCATTGGCTACTTGGAGGCATTTGTTGGAAGGGTCCCCCCACCCGTTTGAAGCATGGACTGATCACAAGAATCTGGAAGCATTAAAATCACCATGTAAATTGAATCCAAAACAAATATGCTGGGCTTTATTTTTTCAGCCGATTCAATTTCACACTAAAATATTTTCCGGGGGGGGGGATTTTTTTAGCTGATGCTTCATCCAGGTTACCAAACATGACAGCCAAAGAGAAGAAATAGTTAACACTATAATGTCCCCCCAACAATTAGGTTTGAACCAAGACAATTTAGAAAAAGCAAGGGACACATTAGGAACTAGCCAGCGATCCACAAGTAGGGAAAGCAGCAGTCACCCGCAGTCAGAAATCATCGCTTGCTCTCCCTTTAGAAACGTTGCTAACAAAAGTATTACGAGCTGAAATACAAAAAGATCCTTGGTGGATAACACATAGGTGTTCCACATAGGTGGAATGGAGAAAGAATGTATATTTCTAATGCTCTTAGAAAACGCATTTTGTAGAGGTGTCACGATGATAAAAGTAGCTGGCCATTTTGGATTTGTAAAAACATTGCATCTGGTCAGAAGGCAATTCTGGTGGCCCACGTTAAGAAAAGATGTAAAAGAGTACGTAACCACCTGCCCTGTCTGTGCCACTACAAAGAAACCAACTGGGAAACCGGTGGGATTGTTACAACCAGTGGCAAAACCCTCTCAGCCCTGGAAGCAAATCGCTATGGATTTTATAGACGACTTGCCAGAAAGCAAGAAAAAATCAGTGATTTGGGTAGTTACTGATCTGACAAGCGCATTTCATCCCATGAAATCAGCCAACTTGCAAAGCTATTTATTCAACATGTCTATCGCCCTCATGGGGTCCTTGAAAGGGTAATTTGTGACCGCGGCAGTCAATTCTCTTCAAATTTCCAGAAAGCATTTTTAAAATTAATTGGGGCTGAACAAAGTCTAAGCTTGTCGTTTCATCCGCAGACAGACGGAGCGACTGAACGTCTGAATGCCGTACTGGAACAATATTTAAGATGTTACATTAGCTAACAACAAGATGACTGGGTAGACCTGCTGCCTTTCGCTGAAGTTGCATAGAATAATGTGGTGCATCAAAGTACGGGTTTTTCCCCTTTTAAAATAGCTACAGGTCAAGAGTTTGTACCAATACCTGATTTACCTTCTCACCCCCCTCAAGGGATGAATGAAGGGAATCCTTTATTAGCAGATGAATCGCTAAAGTAAAAGCCAATTGGCCAATTATGAAACAGACTTTGCAAGAAGCAAAAACCAATTATAAAAAATTTGCAGATAAAAAGCGATCTCCTGAATGGCAACTGAAAATTGGGGAAAAGGTTTACCTTTCGACAAAACATCTGCGTGTAAAACAACCATCCAAAAAATTAGGTCTGAAGTATATAGGACCGTTCACGATCATAAAAGTAATCAACCCAGTGACTGCTCAATTACAATTACCAAAAAACCTACAAAAAGTGCATCCAGTATTTTATATCAGTCTGTTAAAACCTTTAAAATCTTCTGAGACATGGCACCCTGAACAACCAGAGCCTCTGCCTATCATGGTGGAAGGAGAACAGCATTTCGAAGTTAAAACCATCCTCGATTCCAGACTTCATAGAGGAAAGCTTCAGTACCTCGTTCAATGGCAACATCTCCCAAACAGTTTCAGTGAGTGGGTGAGGAAAAAAAAACATGTTTGTGCTCCTAAATTCACTGTGCAATTTCACCGCAAGTTTCCAGACAAGCCTCATTAGACTGTTTTTATTATTATTATTATTATTATTGTCTCTTTTTATTTCTTTTACAGGGAGGTGCAGCATAATTGCGGACCCGGCATACACTACTGTACACTGCTCTGCTTTTGTATTTCTTTTCTTTTGAGGGGTGGCATGTCAGGATTGCAGTTTGAATCCTGCCATTAACTTTCAAAGATACGTGTCAGCCTGGCACAGACTCTGGAAGGGAGGGGGGAGTGCATTCCAAGAGCCGCGCCAGACAGTTGGAGCCTGTTTTGTACATCGTCAAGGTCAGCCACCTGCAAGACTGTGGAGGGGGTTCACACGGAGTGGGACAGAGATGGACATTGACATCATCAGGTGCAGGGGGTTGGCTCAAGGGAGGGAAAGGCAAAATTCAATATTTTGGCAGGAAACGTCATTCGGGTCTTTGAGAATGCTTTGATTTACATGTATCCTTAATAAAGCTTATTCTGCAATAGAAAAGAACTGCATGGAGAAGCAATTATTGGGGCATTGAAATCAGGGTCAATCCAAAACTGTATAACCAAGTAGCTAGCATTGTGTATAGGAACATCTGCACAGCACATGGGCTAGACCCTCCACAGTCCAGATGGGAGATTCCACAGAAGGTCATAGAGAATGACAGGGCTAAGATCCTGTGGGACTTCCAGATCCAGACAGACAGACAGGCAGGTACTGGCCAATCAACCAGACTTTGTGGTAGTAGACAAGGACCAGAAGATGGCAGTGGTGATAGATGTAGCGGTGCCAAGTGACAGCAACATCAGGAAGAAGGAGTATGAGAAGCTGGAGAAGTACCAGGGCCTGAAGGAGGAACTAGAGAGGATGTGGAAAGTGAAGGTCAAAGTGAGGGCTTCCTGTGGAAAATGGCCGACTGAACAACTTTGCCTGTGAGCTCCATGGGCAGAGCTGGCAGCGTGGTAGTTTTTTTTGGGCACAGGTTTTTCTGTAGCCCCAAGTGTTTTTCCGGATTAAGGAAAACGCTGAGAATCGACCCATTTGTCCTCCAGATGGTGAGTTGTAGCCAGGAGATCGTAGACAGTGTCTGCGACCGAGCGGTAAGACTACACTGGGAGACTGGGATTTAATCTTGTTCTAAGCCACGTATGCACCCCCTTAAAAAGGGGAAATAAGTTGTGCCTTTCCATATCTTAAACACCCAATTTGTTTTTTTAAGTTCTGTATCTTAAGAGAAGCTTTTTACAGTAAGAAAAAGCGGAATCTCTTGGTGATTATAGTTATTTTTGGAGATTTTTAACTTTTTTAAAAAAAGTTTTGGCTTTTTCCCCCCCACCTGGGTTATATTGAGAGCTGTAACATTGCCTTTCTGTTGTTATCTTTGTTGCTGAATTTCAAGGTTGAAGTGTTCTTTACACACATTTCTTATTTTAAAGTTTAGGCTTTCTGTTTACTTTTTTCCAAACTGTCTGCTAGTATATTTTCTTTGGTTAATTTTGGATTAATTCATTAACCTCTATTTCTGTGAGTTAACTTTTTAGGGTGTGCTATAATTTACTGTTTGAACAATGGAAGATTTTAAAGAAGATCTCAGAGAATTACGTTGTCATCAAGAAGATATTTTTTCAAAGGGTTGTCAAATTATTATACAGACTGGAACATTCAAGATGAGATTCTAGTTAAAATGAAACAACTATATGAAAATACTATGATAGAAGAAGACAACGACATTGAAAAAGATGGCATTTTTACTGTTTTGGGGGAGAATGGAAGATTCTCAGCTAAAAACTCTGGATTGGTGTTTATGGGATTAAAACGATTGTTTAACCTTAGGACTGCAAAAGGAACTGCCAAGCAGGGGAAATGTTATGACTATTTCAATCAATGTTATGGGAAAGAAGAGTATGGAATGTGGGAGTTTTTTTTCTCTTTCGCTGGAAAGTTTGTATTTTGGGGGGCTGTTGGGCTGTCTTTGTAAAAAAAAATGCTGTTGGTGTAATGGTGAAATATTTTCAACGTTTTGAATGCCCTGGTATATTTTGAGGAGGGGTAAAAAAATTAAGAATATTTAATTGGACTGATAATGAGGTTAACATGATTTGATTTCTAAGACTTAAAAGGTATTGACAAGTTCTAGTAATATTTTATATTGTTTTTAAGCATAATTGGGGTTAAGATTGTTAATTATAAAGGTAGACAATTTATAAAAATTAAGAAGATGTAATTGGATTGATAAAGAGACTAATATGATTGTTTTTCTTTTCTTTTCTTATGGTTTGGATTAGGATTTATAGGGTTATAGGTTTGTAAAACTTAAAGGATATTGATAAGATATAATAATGTTTTATACTGTTTTTAGGTCTAATAGGGTTAAGATTGTTTATTATAAAGGCAGACAATTTATTTGTTTCTATAATTTGATGTTTATTGTGTAGACAGATGATGAGAGTGACCTATAATGTGATTGGTCAGTTTATGTATATAAGCAGAGGAGTCTGGTGTTCTTTCTTCTCGTTGCTGATTGAAACTTCTCATCGCTGTATTGCTGTATCATTTGTTACTGCTGTTGGATGTATTTGGACTACGTATGTATATAAAGTAAATAGGCTATTTTATCTAATCTCTGTTTGAGCGTCTATTTACTGCATAGAACGTGAATCCCTGGTGTCTTGGAAAAAGTAGCAGGCTACGGTGCGCACTCTGACAGGAGGGATTTATAGAAATAATGTGATTATGGTTTGATATAGAGGAAGGGTTTGTTTGTGGGAATTGTTGTATATTCTTGATGTTGAAAGCTGGAAGTCACCTGTATGTATGTAACTTTCTAAAAGTCTTTTCTTTTGTGTTTTTACACTTTTAATGTTTTTTTTTGTTTGTAGTGTTTTCGTTTTTTGTAGTTTTTTATCTTTGTTGTAAAAAATAATAAAAACTTTGGGAAAAAAAGAAAGTGAAGGCCAAAGTGGTAGGAGCAGTCAGAGCTGTGACTCCTAAACTGGGAGAGAGGCTCCAACAGATCCCAGGAGCAACTTCAGAGCTCTCTGTCCAGAAGAGTGCAGTGCTAGGAACAGCTAAGATACTGCGCAGAACCCTCAAACTCCCAGGCCTCTGGTAGAGGACCCGAGGTTGAGGAAGACACACACACACACACACACACACATAAATACATACATACATACATACACACACTGTATACTACATTACATTACATTACATTACATATAAATATATAAATATATAAATATATAAATATATAAATATATAAACTAACTGAGATGCTTGGATGCAGCAAAATACTACCTCCCATACTTTTCTTTTGAATCCCTCAAGACTGAGGAGTCTGCTCAAGGACCTTTATTCATAATCTGCTAATCTAGCATCTCCTCTTCTCAGTATTCTTGGTATAGAACTGCACTCCTGGATACCCATTTGTACTACAGAGCATATCACTGCTTTGACATGGAATCTGTACTGGCAGCTGCAAGAAATTTGAGAAAGTGGCAATGCAGTGCAACACTCTGATCAAGGCTTACAGTATCTCACCAAGACTTCCTCTCCTCCACTCTGGGATGTCAAATCCCAATGGTTTCTTGACACAAAGCTCTCAAAGACAACTGTTCTCTCTCTCTCTCTCTCTCTCTCTCTCTCTCTCTCTCTCTCTCGGGAAGTTTAGATCTTCTGGTAGATCTAGGTCAATATTGGTAAGAAAGGCATATTGATTTCTGGATAATAGACATACCAGGTCAGACAAAGTGATCAAAGTTCAAGAAGGAAACTGACGCAACTGTAAATGTCTAAGGTTAAAATATATATTTAGATTAAAACTACTTTATTGTTTCCAAATTGCTTCATAAGTAATAGCCACTTTTGTAATGATATGCTTTGGACAATTATATTCTAGAGGCAAAACATTACTAAGCAGTTAAATAACCTAGTGTGTATTTTAAGTAGAAAACATTGATTTAAGGGATTATTTAATCATTTTCAAATTTAATTAATACACCACCACCATGCATTCAGATAGGGAAATTCCAGGGAATGACCTTTTGTCTTCTGGTAATTACAGGCTAGAGAATTAAGGTGCTGGCCTAGCACTGGGGAGACCTGAGTTCTAGTCCTGCCTTAGTTGTGGAAGCCAGCTGGGTGACTTTGGGCCAGTCCCTCTCTTTCAGCCCTAGGAAGGAGGAGGCAATGGCAAGCCATTTCCAAAAATGTTGCCAAGGAAACTGCATGGACTTGTCCCTATAATCGCCAGGAGTGAAGTCTGACTCAAAGGGAAAAAAAGAGGAAAAAAAACCATAAGTAGGAAATTGGAAGATCTAAATGAACTGTAAATTACTGTAAATTATCCTGAAATACTTGGTTGGAGAAAAATAGCTCTGTAAGGCAAATTGGTACCATGTTGCAAGGCTAAAGTTAATTTAAATATGATAAAGCTTATAGTTTGGCTCAGTTGAATGAACTGCCCTCCCAAATGCTTTGGGAAAGAAATTCCAAGGCTCAGGTAATAAATAAGAGAAGAATCATGCACAGAGAAAATAAAGGAATAAAAGCAAACAAGCCAATATGAAATGTACAGGGTATGTTATTGGTGATTATGGTTTTATTAAGGGGTTAGTCTTTTTTGGTATGCTTATGCTCTGACCCAAGTGTATAGTATTTATGGAATAACCATCTCATTCTTGTACCTGCATGGATATACTCATTGGTCTACAACATGGCAAGCAACCTTTTTGGTTGTATTTGGGTGACTTTGGGCCAGTTCCTCTCTCCATTAGCTGCAGGCCACTATTAACTATAAGCAGCAGGAAACTAGCAATCTATTTCTTGCTGAGAGATGAGAAAACCGGGCACGGCACCTTGGCAGCTCCATGGGCTGAAAAGAACAAATCTAAAATTTTGTCTAATCCATAACTTCTATCAAAGCACATTCAACCAATTAATTATCATTTGGATGTATGCACAATGAAATGTTTTCCCTATTCTCCCACCCGACCCCAATCTTTGTTTTGTCTGGAAAGCATGGATGCTTTGCCCTAGAAATGATAAAAAGTGTGCTCTGCAGTCCATTAAACTTTATCTTATAGATTGCACAGAGCAGGAAGAAAATACTCAGTGACCAGTACAAACCAAAACAACCATCCCATTTTGCTTCCCTTTATTTCTCCCGAAAGAGAAATTCTGCATTTCCTCTCAACAGGAGCATTTCTTCAACACATATTTCTTGGCATATTTCCATGTTCCTGTATACAGGATACGCATTACCACCAAATCCTCTGAATATATCCCACTGCCTATATAATGCGCAGTCTTTGGATTGCTGAAGTTGGGGGGGGGGAGGGGAGACAGCAGTTGTCCCTTCAGCTTTTCCTTCATGCTAAGCTTACTATACCGATCCAGGTTTTGAATTATGAATCTTAAACTACAGTTCACTAATCAATTTCAAATAATTTCTACAAATACATTCTATTGTGAGCACAAGATGCAGTCTTCAAATAGCAAAGATGCATATTTTTAAATCATTATGTAATTGTATACATATAGGAAAATTCAAAAATCTAGTACTAACCATTTTTATATTTAAAAACATTGATTTTAAGTCAGTAAGAACAGACAGGTTATTTTACTTCCAAAATATGTCACTTTCGCGTTTCATTTATAAATGCTTCAGTTTGCTTTATGGTGATTTTAAAAAAGCTCAGTTACATATATTTTTACACAAACACACCTGAGATTCTATGAGGACTTCCTTATTAACCTGTGTTCCTTAGTAAAAGGGGCATGATTGCTCAGTGGTTAAGATGCCAGGCTTGTCGATCAGAAGGTCGGCGGTTCGAGACCCTAGCCCCACGTGACGGAGTGAGCTCCCGCACTCGCCCCAGCTCTTGCCAACCTAGCAATTCGAAAGCATGCAAATGCGAGTAGATAAATAGGTACCACTTCAGTGGGAAGGTAACAGCGTTCCGCGCGCGTCATGCGGCCACATGACCATGGAAGCGTCTTCGGACAACGCTGGCTCTTTGGCTAACAAACGGAGATGAGCACCGGCCCCCAGAGTCGAACATGACTGTGCAGGGGAAACCTTTACCTTTACCTTTTTATTCCTCAGTAAGTGATGCACAAGTGTGTTGTTTTTTTTAAACAGTAGTGCTTACTCTCTTAAGCAGGATATAGACTTAAAGATTATTTACCTGAAGAACAATTTACAGGCAGTTTCTGTCAGTTTGATTGGTATCAGAAGTTACTTGACAGTCTGTCTAAATGATAGTTCTATCAGAAAGGCACTATATTACTCAAATAAACCTAGATCAAACACTCCTACATACAAACCATTATATGGAATTTAGAGTTCTTAATTATATTCTTAAAATATTCAGTTTAATATGTAACAGAGGTTTCTCCTTTCTTATGACTGGGTTCTCTCTCTCTCTGTCTCTCTCTCTCTCACACACACACACTCACACACACGGAGAGAGAGAGAGAGAGAATGAATGAGAATTTTCCTGGCAAAAGCTCACCTGAATCATATAATGAGGAATATGAATTTCTTGATTCAGAGGAATTAGGTGATCTTGGTATTACTTATGACTTTGTTTCCAAGCCAACAATGAACTCTTTTGAAGTGATGGCATCTAGCAATGAAAGTACTTTCAGTGATGAGGCAGGAAACTTCACCAGATAGATTTTGTAGATTGACATTTTGCTGTCCTGGGGAAAACCTTGTTTAAGGAGAATTTGGGCCACAAATAATTTCTGACTAGTTATCTACGAGAGGTTTGAAGGTCCTAACCTAATTCAGGACTTGCTATTCTAATTCTAAATGTATTTTTTTTTATTTTTAACCCTTTATTATTTTTATAAATAACTCAAGGCAGCAAACATACCTCATACTCCTTCCTCCTCCTATTTTCCCCACAACAACAACTCTGTGAGGTGAGTTGGGCTGAGTGTGTGTGACTGGCCCAAGGTCACCCAGCCAGCTTTCATGCCTAAGGCAGGACTAAAACTCACAGACTCCTGGTTTCTAGCCCAGCACCTTAACCACTAGACAAAGTAAACATATTGGAAGAATATGATCTGTTTGCTTTTATGTTGTTGTTAGTTGCTATCAAGTTGTTTATGACTCATGGCGACCCTATGTATAATAGAACGAAATGCTAAACGGTCTTGCACCAATTGCCTGACCATTCCAATGTTTGCATCCATTGTTGTGGTAATTGTATCAATCCATCGCATTGAAGTATGTCTATGAAGGTTCTCAGTCATCCAGGTGGAATTGTCTATAGCTTGAATCATGTCAACTGGATTTCTATTTTCTCAGTGGAAACGTTTCGCTCCTTATCCAAGGAGCTTCTTCAGTCTGAGCAAAGTTAGTAAGGGAATCCTTAAATATGTTTCTAGGTGGCTGTGTGACCTTGCACCTGGGGCTAGGTCATGGTTATTTTGAGATGTAATTTCTAAGTCCCTTTATCATCTAAAGGAGGATCGTTAAGATTACTATGCTGCTGTTGAGCCTGCGAAATGGTCTTAATCTTCCTAGGCACAGAAGACAAAGCAGGAAGGAAAATAGGGGAAAGACTGTGCCTGAGGCCCCCACCTCTATTCAAGGAAGGATTTTCCAAGTTGGCATAAATGGATTCCTTGACCCCTCTCTCAAACCACCTATCTTCTCTGTCTAAAATGTGAACATTAATGTCCTCAAATGAGTGTCCTTTTTCCTTTAGATGAAGATAAACTGCTGACTCTGGTCCTGTGGTGTTACTTCTCCTGTGTTGGGCCATCCTCCTGTACAAAGGTTGTTTGGTTTCTCCAATGTAGAGTTCAGAGCACTCCTCACTGCACTGGATTGCATAAACTACATTGCTTTTCTTGTGTTTTGGAGTTTGATCTTTGGGGTGTACAAGCCTCTGTCTCAGTGTGTTGGTGGGTTTGAAATATACAGGTATGTGGTGTTTGCCAAATATCCTTTTTATCTTTTCAGACACGCCAGCCATGTCAGGAATGACCAGGTTCTTCCGTTTACTCTGAGTCTCAGCCCTATCTGTCGCTGTTTTCTCAAAATAACCATGACCTAGCCCCAGGTGCAAGGTCACACAGCCACCTAGAAACATATTTAAGGATTCCCTTACTAACTTTGCTCAGACTGAAGAAGCTCCTTGGATAAGGAGCGAAACATTTCCACTGAGAAAATAGAAATCCAGTTGACATGATTCAAGCTACATCGCATTGAAGGTCTTCCTCTTTTCCGCTGGCCCTCAACTTTACCAGACATGATGTCCTTTTCAAGTGATCGGTCTTTCCTGACAATGTGCCCAAAGTATGAGAGTCTAAGCCTAGTTATTGTCGCCTCTAGTGAACATTTTGGTTGTATTTCTTCTAAAACTGATTTGTTTGTTCTTCTGCAGTCCATGGTATTTTCAGTAATCTTCACCAGCACAATTCAAATGCATCAATTCTTCTATCTTCGTTTTTTAATGTCCAAGTTTCACAGGCATATGTGGCAATTGAGAGAACCATAGCGTGAGTCAGACGCACCTTTGTTTTTAGACTGATGTCTTTACTTCTGAAAACCTTAGATAGGTCTTGGATGGCAGATTTTCCCAGCGCGATACGTCGTCTGATTTCTTGATTACTACTTCCCTTGGCATTGATCGTTGATCCGAGTAGAATGAAATCGTTGACGACTTCAATTTCTTCTCCATTTATTGTGACATTACTTATTGGTCCATTTGTGAGAATCGTCTTCTTCACATTCAAGTGCTTTTATAACTGATATGGAATTCTTTCTTTCTTATTATTAGTGTCTGCAACACTAATTAACTTAATCATAACACTCATTAAAAGGGAGGCATGAACTCAAATGGAATGCCAGAGCATTGGGAAAAAAAATGCAAACAATTATTCCAAATTATAAAAAACCAACAAATAATCTAAAATCAGTGTATCTAATATAATGATATAAGACATACAATATAATTTAAAATTAATCATGTTTAGATATGACATGATATCTATGTTCATATTCATATGTGGTAATAAAGTAGCTTCAAACATAAATAATATTGTGACAAACAATCTCTTTAAGTATAATAAATTGTCTCTGCTCGTGACCATAGTTATTACATGCAAATTAAAAATTTTGAAGGATAGCATACACATTTTTAAAATAAACTATAGTGTCTATATTTGTGTACTGAAACAGAAGGAACAGTCTTAAATGTGAATGAAAATATCTTAGCTCCTGACTGTGGTAAAGCATCTGCATGAATTGCTTTGGTTTTTAATTGGATTCATCACAGCACTGTGAATGTTGATGGATTGCCAATGTTCTACATAGGGAGAAAATCTAATCTTGCTGTCTAATGATCTTATTAAGAGCACTGGGAAAGTATCTTACTGGACAGACCAAATAACTGATTTATTCTATTTTTTAATGTTAAGGAACTATTTCCTTCTGTAAAATAATCAATTTTAAAATTGGTTTCAATAATCACTTGCAATAAGCCAACTTTCTGTTACTAATAGAAGTCAAGGAAAATAGACTATTTTCATATATATATATATATATATATATATATATATATATATATATAGTGTTAGTATTTTAATTCTGCTGGCATTTGTTTGACCCAACCATGATTCGAGAAGTGTCAATGTTATCAAAAACATGCCTTCCTGTGAAAAATATATTCCTTATAACCAGATAAGGAGTCTGGTTATCTTTCCCTGATATTATTTTTAGCTTTAAGATAATATACAAACCTATTCATTTAATTTATTTATTTGCTAAACTTATATATCACTTCAATCCCAATAGATTTTAAGCAGTGCACCATTACAGAATAATGCATGATTATAAATTGTATTAAATAAAATAAGGGGAGCCAGTTTGGTGCAGTGGTTAAGAGAGCAGGCTAGAAACCGGCAGACCATGAGTTATAGTCCTGCCTGAGGCACGAAGCCAGCTGGGTGACCTTGGGCCAGTCACTCTCTCTTAGCCCTAGGAAGGAGGCAATGGCAAACCACTTCCAAAAATCTTGCCAAGAAAACAATATGGACTTGTCCAGGCAGTCTCTGAGAATTGGACATGATTGAATGAATTAAAATAAAATAATAAAATAATAATAAAATAATAATAAAATAAAATAAAATAAAATAAAATAATAAAATAAAATAAAATAAAAAAATAAAATAAAATAATAAAATAAAATAAAATAAAATAAAATAAAATAAAATAAAATAATAAAATAAAATAAAATAAAATAAAATAAAATAAAATAAAATAAAATAAAATAAAATAAAATAATAAAATAAAATAAAGTAAAGTAAAGTAAAGTAAAGTAAAATAAAATAAAAAAAATAAAAAAAATAAATAAAATAATAAAATAAAATAAAATAAAATAAAATAAAATAAAATAAAATAAAATAAAATAGTACAGTATAATAGATGACATCACATATATAGAATCATAGGGTTTGGAGGCTGCCTTGGAGATCTTCTAGTCCAACCCCATGCCCAGTGCAGGAATCCTCATACCATACCCCCAAGCTGGTGATAACCAGCACTTTGAATTGCTGGTTTAAACTAAATTTTAAAAGCTGACTATACCAGACCAAATTTTTCAGTCTGGGGAGAGTTGTGGATATAAATTCAGAAAGCTATCTTAAGCCAAAGTCCCTTATTTTAAGTGGGGGGGCAATATCCCCCCCCCATCTGTATCTTTTCCCACTGAATTTTGGCAGCTCAATCTGGGGGTGCTCAGAGATCAACAACTGTTTCTGTTATATGTGGCCCAGAGGTTGCCCACACTTAAACGGCATAATCATTCTGAGTATTATTTTTATCTGTTTTTTCTATAATGAGTTCTCTTACGATCTCTTCTAGATGAAGAGAATACAATACCTGCAATGCAAGAGTTTAAATAAATCAGGTCAGTGATCTGGGAAATTATATACATAGTCAATCTTCTGATTAGGTTTTTAAGGTGTGGATTTCAGGATTTATTTTTAATTTATTATTTCTTACATGTCATTTAGAGAGAACTATGGCTCATTGTTTTTTGAGATTAAATCGATTGGCAGACAGACAGACAAATTCATCCATACTACACTTTACACTGCCTTCAAGGGCAGCTTCATACCTGAAGATCAATTCATTATTATTTTAATCTAATCAATTTATATACTGCTTCCCATATCGAGCTAGCTATTCCGACATGAAAAAAGGATTACATTCCTGTTCACAACATTTTCTTCAACTAAGAGTCTACTTAGAAATCATAAAACCTGGAATTAGAATTTGTATCTTTAAAACCTCTGAAAGGTGCACGTGAATGGGCAAAGTTTATTGTTTAAAAAGCTTGCTGTATTAGGCTGTCTTCAGTTTATCAACAAATGGAGTTTAATTATTTGGTAATCTAATAAAACTAGTAAAACAAAGCATTTCTTTGTTTTACATACGCATGCATAACTTCCTACTCTTGCTCTTGAGGCATTTGCTGCAACATTATGTTTCATTCAATCATCATATCCACCTGTTTGTTATTACATACTATAGTAACAATACGGTTTGATTTAATGTATTTCTTTGTCAAAAGCTTCAGGGAAGAAGCATTGACGTGTTCTTCCGTCCTTTAGGGTTGGTCCATGCAATCACTAAGTGATAGAATTTACTATACATGATTTTCTATTCTGTATTTTTATGTTGGATCTCATCAGTAAACAACTGTCCCTTTGGCTGACTGTCCCAAGTGCCCCAGCAGCAGATTAATTAGTTCAGATTTATTTTAAATTCTTACTGACATTACAGTTGTCATTACTATATGTGTGTTCTTGGGAGGGATAAGCAAAGACCATCAGGACTGTATGCCAAGAGTATATATTCCCAGCAGGGTAGCCAAGGCGTGAAGTTCATCCCAGCTGCCCAGCTAAAAGGCACCTATATTGGGCAGCAGCGATATAGGAAGATGCTGGAGACAGATGATCAGTTAGTGACAATGGCACTAAATGGCAAACACATCAATTCATACTGCATGGGAGAATGCAATGGTAAGCCACTCCTGTAAACCACACCTCCATTTTTACCAAGAAAACCACATAGATAGATGGCAATAAATAAAATCAGTATTTCTCTCCCTAAAATATCATTTTCTGTGTATCTGCATGCGAATGCATCTTCATACACAAAGATGAACTGAAATTTTCAACAGAATTTATTGCATATACAGTAAATAGTGCTTCGTTGAACAAGATAAGCCCACAATGGTCCATCACACTTAACTGAGCTATTGTCCCTATGCATACTTATTTTGAACACTGAACCTGAACACTGAACTTCATGTCATTTACTTCTGGATAAACATGTGTAGAATTCTGCTACACCCTGCATGAAGAAGCAAAAATGGAAGCCGTTTCAAGTTCTCCTTCTCTGTAACTATGTAGTACAATTCAATGTTAGTCCTAACGTACCCTGAATGTTTCCCTCCTTCAGTAACAGTGAATAGGGTTCACACAATCATATAATATCACTGTCATTTTCTTAATATAAGCATTGATTAGGTATGTTTTAGTCATGGATCCAAAAATAACTGCATTGGAAAAGATATAAAGTACAAATAAAAAATACCAATCAAAGAGATATTCGAAATACAAAATATTTTGTATGTGGTAGTCCCTCCCCCTTAAAATCATACACTAAAAGGTCAGACAACTAAAAAGATTGGCACTAAAGAGAAAAGGTATCAGGGGAAAAGGAAGAGAAATCAATTCTGAGATTCCATGTTGTCAGTAGACCTGTATTTTTGGTAAAACACAACATTTTTTTCTCCTTAAAGAAAGCAATACTCCCTAACAGCAAGTATGTGTTATATGTGAGGAGGAAAGAAGCAGTTTCAAATGAATGCTTTTCATTAAGTTTTAAAAACAAACAGAAAAGTGAAATTAACAGCTAGCAATCTGGTTGTAGAAACAGTAGCCTTACTTTTGATTAGGCCTCAGCAAATTCAAATCTGTTAAACCATTTGCAGAAACCCATTTTTCATCAGCTAGTTAGAACATATTTAATGTTTTATTCTACCAGAATCCTCATGATCTACATATTTGTTACCTGTAAATCAAACACAAAATTTTGATATTGGGTCTATACATTATTGGGTACGTATCTGTATTTAATGTGCCTACTTGGCAAAAATTCTCTCTCTTTTCCCATCATTTGACTCCTACATACATTAAGCATCTTGCATCTATTGCAGGCAGCTTTAATCACTTAACAAGAGTAAGTGTCCTGAAAACAAGTAAAGGAATCTTTTTTTTTTACCTTTAAGATCTGCGAAAATACTGGGTGGGCAGAAGGCTTTGAAGGTTGCCAGGGTGTGAGAGAAATGAAGGGCAAGTATATGACTTAAAGACCATCATCACCAACCATTCAAAATGTCAAATAGGCAGAAACCTGGTTAGAAACTATCACTTTCATCCCGAATAGTGTAATTCAGTCAAGTGTAAAGCAAGATATTTAGGTAAATAAAGTGTAGATACTGGTCACAATCATGTATGTGCATGAAACCTGTAGAAGAGCAATTGCCAGATACAAAGCCGGAGCTGAATGACTAGAATTTTTGTACAGAACCAGGATAGTATTAAGTTATGTTATGCCAACTAGTTCCCAGGCTTTCTTAATGACCTAATAATGACATTATCTGCAGAAATTATCAGTAACGTGTTTGCTGAAGCAAAAAAAATGAAAGCTTTGAAGCAGTTTTATTCCATCAATTTATAATGCTCATTTCTTTTCTGAGTAGGCTTTTATATTCTTTTGTTGAGGTCAATAGTTTAAATGATACACTAGAGTATCATTTTATATCCCATTCTTTCCATCCTCTCTCCCCAAAAATCAGATTTTTCTGGCACTTCAAATTCTTACATCTGCTACAAGTAATTAAATGTGTTCTCCACAATAAGAAACATAAACAATCATACTTTTCCAAGTACCCAGTTATTGTGTAAAACCTTAGGCTTTTAGCTAATAGCAGATCCTCTATGCTATAATGTGAGTGATGAAAACAATTGATTGATTATGTGCCATCAAGTTGTTGTTTTTTTTACTCCTAGCAGCCACGTAGATAGGGATAGATTGTCATGGAGAAAACCTAACCCAGAGCTTTCCAAACTGTGTGTCGGGACACGTTAGTGTGTCGCTTGCAGTGTCTGGGTGTGTCGTGACTGCTGCTGCCTCCGAGCCCTGCCAGGATTCCACGCAGGTCCTAGTGCCTGCCTTGTGCCGTGCTGACTCCAAACCTGCTGTGATTCCGTGCAGGTCCTAGTGCCTGCCTTGTGCCTGGCTGCCTCCAAACCTGCTGTGATCCCACACAGGTCCTAGTGCCTGCCTTGTGCCTTGCTGCCTCCAAACCTGCCCTGCCAGGATTCCACACAGGTCCTAGTGCCTGCCTTGTGCCCTGCTGTAAGAGTGTGTCGCGAAATGATGCCCTGCTGTAAGAGTGTGTCGCGAAATGATACCCTGCTGTAAGAGTGTGTCGCGAAATGATGCATGTCTAAAAAGTGTGTCACCAACATGAAAAGTTTGGAAAGCTCTGCCCTAACCTGTTCTTTCAAGTCTCTCAATGGTGCACTCATCGCCACCATAACTGAGTCCATCCAACTTGCTGCTGGTCATGCTCTTCCTCAATTTCCTTCCACCTTTCCCAGCATTAGTGCCTTTTCCAGAGGACTGGGTCTTCACATGATGTGTCCAAAGTAGGATAATTTGAGCCTGGTCATTTCTGCCTCAAGTGATAACTCTGGGTTGATTTGTTCAATGATCCATTGGTTTGTTTTCTTGGCTGTGCATAGTATTCTCAGGAGTCTTCTCCAACACCAAAGTTCAAAGGCATCAATACTTTTCCTATCCTGCTTCTTCAGAGTCCAACTTTCACTTCCATAGTATCTCACAGGGAATACAATGGCTTGCATGATTCTGGTCTTTGTACAGTAGGTATAGACACATCACAGCATTTGAATATCTTTCCCTAGGCCTTCATGGCTGTTCTACCAAGTGCTACTCTGCAGCGTATTTTCTGACTGCTAGTTCCTTTACTGTTGATGGTTGATCCTAAAAGGCAGAAGCTGTCCGCCACTTTGATATCTTCATTGCCAGTTCTAAGGCTGGTTGTTCTACCTGTTCTCATTAATTTGGTCTTCTTTTATTTAATTTTAGTCCCATTTTTTCACTGTGGTCTTTGACTTTCAGAACTAGAGCTTGCATATCCTTTGCATTTTCAGCTATCAGGGTAGTGTTATCAGCATAGCACAGGTTATTGATGTTTATTCCTCTAATTTTAAAACCAAACTCATCTTCTTTCAATCCACCTTCCCTTGATATAAGCTGCTCAAAAAAATAAAGGGAACACTGAAATAAGACATCCTAGATCTGAATGAATGAAATATTCGTATTAATTACTTTGTTCATTACATAGTTGAATGTGCTGACAACAACATCACACAAAAAGCAATGGAAATCAAATGTAAGCAACCCCTGGAGGTCTGGATGTGGAGTTAAACTCAAAAATTAAAGTGGAAAAGAACACTACAGGCTGATCCAACGTTGATGTAATGTCCTTAAAACAAGTCAAAATGAGGCTCAGTAGTGTGTGTGGCCTCCACGTGCCTGTATGACCTCCCTACAACGCCTGGGCATGCTCCTGATGTGGCGGCGGATGGTCTCCTGAGGAATCTCCTCCCACACCTGGACTAAAGCATCCCCCAACTCCTGGACAGTCTGTGTGGATGGAGCGAGACATGATGTCCCAGATGTGCTCAATTGGATTCAGGTCTGGGGAACGGGCGGGCCAGTCCATAGCATCAATGCCTTCTGTTAAAGTTATTTGGTTAAAGTATTCTATGCAGAATTAAACGCATGGCATTTCTTCCACTGAGTCTGGCCAGAGAGTGGAAAAGTACAAGTTACAAGTGAAAACAATTTACATTGTTTTCTGCAGTGAAAGTTTGGTTCTCAAAACATTTGAGACGTAATCGGCAGATGTCCCTCTAGCTAGCCATAATAAACCCTCTAATCACGATTGTTCTCAAGAGAACTGTAGCCCGAGGAAAGGCCAATACACAACACTGCCATCGTGTGACGCCTTATAGTAAGTACAATTACTACCCATGTAGTAAGATGTAGTGAGATGCCCATGTTTGAACCAATCAGATGTGAGCTATGAACCATGGGTATTCCTTCATACTTATGTTCTCACTTATGTTCTTTATATATGCCTTCTGTTCTTTATGTAGACTGCTATCTACATGTACTTGTATCTGAACTGTAACCATGCCTGGTCTTTGCACAGACCATGATGTTTTTCTTTCCTCACTTCTGGTGATGGAACTCTGCTTATGCTTTGATTTTACCTTTTTGCAATAATGCACTATACATCCATTATTGCCTTATGCTATCAATAAAGATATTGTTAGCCTTACAACACGTTGTTTGGATTACTTCAAGCCTGAAACCCCAAATAGTTAACCATCATCTAACACCTTCGTCTTGCAGGAACTGCTGGCACACTCCAGCCACATGAGGTCTAGCACTGTCTTGCATTAGGAGGAACCCAGGGCCAACCGCACCAGCATATGGTCTCACAAGGGGTCTGATGATCTCATCTTGGTACCTAATGGCAGTCAGGCTACCTCTGGCGAGCACATGGAGGGCTGTACAGCCCCCTAAAGAAATGCCACCCCACACCATTACTGACCCACTGCCAAACCGGTCATGCTGGAGGATGTTGCAGGCAGCAGAACGTTCTCCACGGCGTCTCCAGACCCTGTCACGTCTGTCACATGTGCTCAGTGTGAACCTGCTTTCATCTGTGAAGAGCACAGGGCGCCAGTGGCGAAGTTGCCAATCTTGGTGTTCTCTGGCAAATGCCAAACGTCCTGCACGGTGTTGGGCTGTAAGCACAACCCCCACCTGTGGACGTCGGGCCCTCATACCACCCTCATGGAGTCTGTTTCTGACTGTTTGAGCAGCCACACGCACATTTGTGGCCCACTGGAGGTCATTTTGCAGGGCTCTGGCAGTGCTCCTCCTGTCCCTCCTTGCACAAAGGCGGAGGTAGCGGTCCTGCTGCTGGGTTGTTGCCCTCCTACGGCCTCCTCGTCTCCTGATGTACTGACCTGTCTCCTGGTAGCGCCTCCATGCTCTGGACACTACGCTGACAGACACAGCAAACCTTCTTGCCACAGCTCACATTGATGTGCCATCCTGGATGAGCTGCACTACCTGAGCCACTTGTGTGGGTTATAGACTCCGTCTCATGCTACCACTAGAGTGGAAGCACCGCCAGCATTCAAAAGTGACCAAACCATCAGCCAGAAAGCATAGGAACTGAGAAGTGGTCTGTGGTCACCACCTGCAGATCCACTCCTTTATTGGGGATGTCTTGCTAACTGCCTATGCTTTCTGCCTGTTGTCTATTCCATGTGCACAACAGCATGTGAAATTGATTGTCAATCAGTGTTGCTACCTAAGTGGACAGTTTAATTTCACAGAAGTGTGATTGACTTGGACTTACATTGTGTTGTTTCAGTGTTCCCTTTATTTTTTTGAGCAGTGTATATTCCACATATAGGTTGAATAGATAAGGGGAGAGTATGCAGCCTTGTTGCACTCCTTTGCCAACCTGGAGCCAGCCTGTTTCACCATGTTCTGTCCGTACTGTGGCTTCCTGTATATAAGTTTCTCATGAGGACAATGAGATGTTCTGGGATTCCCATTTTTCTGAGCACTTTCCACAGCTTGATGTAATTGACACAATCAAAGACTTTTCTATAATCAACCCTAACCCTAAGGACCAACTACTACCAACTATCCCATAAATAAAGCCCCTCCCCCACTACAACAGACTAAAACTATTCCTCCCAATCTCCAACTTGTTGTTGTTTATTTGTTCAGTCGCTTCCGACTCCTCGTGACCTCATGGACCAGCCCA
Source organism: Charina bottae (assembly GCA_023362775.1). Lineage (NCBI taxonomy): Eukaryota > Metazoa > Chordata > Lepidosauria > Squamata > Charinaidae > Charina > Charina bottae. Next base: position 233,138,705 of record JALMGJ010000001.1, on the reverse strand, counting down.
CGCCAGAGCTTCCTGTCGGCCGTCACCATCCCCAGCTCCCCCATGGTTAAGTCTGTCACCTCCAGAATATCATCCATCCATCTTGCCCTTGGTCGGCCCCTCTTCCTTTTGCCTTCCACTTTCCCTAGCATCAGCTTTTTCTCCAGGGTATCCTGTCTTCTCATTATGTGGCCAAAGTACTTCAGTTTTGCCTTTAATATCATTCCCTCAAGTGAGCAGTCTGGCTTTATTTCCTGGAGTATGGACTGGTTTGATTTTATTCTAGTTTTTTATTTTTACTTTTTTCCCCTAAAATATTTCAGTTTGTTTTTCAATCGAATTGTACAGCTTGTATGTTATATTAAAGGTGGAAAAAATTCTGAAGTGATTTATCTTGGTCTGATTTTTTTACATCTCAAAAACCTGGCATTTTAACAGGGGTGTGTAGACTTTTTATATCCACTGTAGTATTTTATGCATTTATTGTGTTAATTTTTAAACCACTTCTATCAAATGGTTCTAGGCTGTATAAAAGATTATACCCTAATCTGGGAACTATTAACTCAGTCAATCAACCAAGCAGCAAACAACCCAATCAAGGAACTCCTAAGGAGAGAACAACACCTCCACCAACACAAGCAGGACAAGCCATGGTATATAAACAGAGAGCAAGTCCCACTCCCTTTTCGCACTGAAGATGTTGCCTAGGCTGGCAATGAAACATCTTCAAGAAAACAACAAGGATCAGAGAGCACCAAGGACTCCACAAAAGAGCAACAGTTTTAATTAAATTTAATTTTAGCAGAATACAGGAAGTTGTGGGAGGGGAACTGTGGTATCTGGGGATGTTGTGTGATTGCTGACTCTATAGCAAACCCTGAGCCCAAGAAAAAGACGGAATTATTTCACCTGAAAAGTATATAAACCTGAACAATCAAGTTAATAAAATCACCCTCCTCAATTCACACGGATGGTGCTCTGCATCTTTGAACAGCAATTTTTAAAAAGTCTATTCCTTGAAAATGGGGGGGGGGGGGGTGTACCTAGTACAGCCAACAGAGAACGATATAGATATATTGAACAGAATAATGTTTTCCTTGTAAAGGTCATATAAAGTATCACAATTAGCAAGTAACAGCAGCCAAGGAATTAAATGTATCACTTACCTTCCACAATATAATCAACTTTTGCCATCCCATTTTTTAAAAGTGATGATATCTAGACCTAAGGCACTACTGAATAAACACTGTATCATTCAGAGGAAAGGCGTTTGCACTCCTCCAGAACTCGTGTGTCTAGATGGAGTCTCGAAGTTTAATAAAAGAACTCCAAGCAGCTAACAACAATCTTGCAGAGTAGAAGTGTGAACCAGCAGGGAACTTGCACTTTAAGCTTAATTGCGTTCAGAAATAAATTCAGTCTTCACACATTAGTTAGATGAAGAAAAATAGAGATAGCTTACATTTATTCAGTAGATCTGGATACGAGTAGATTCATAGTAGATCTGCGTGCAAGCGAGATGGAATGGACGAGAGCTGCATGGTGCAGCCCTCCTGCTTGCAGGTGTGCCCAAAGCATAATGGAGAATGTTAATCCCCCAAACTCGAGGAGGAGGAAGAGGAAATCAAGTGACCCAGGTAACATCCCACAAGAACAGTAGAGATGTGTTTACTAGAAAGACCCCCTATTATGCTTATGAAATAATGCTGAGTTGACTCCTGATAATCCTAACATAGATTACTTCTACAAAAATATCAAGTTCCTACCATCTACAGCATTCCTACAATGCAGCCATATCTGAGTCCCATTCAAAGTTCTGCAGAGTTTCTTTGTACACCATCTCCACATTTTATTTGTTCCTTTCTATATGATTGCAAATCTTCAAATTTATAGAACATACCATATTATAGCACCTCTGTCAAGCCCATCGATTCCATTCTATCTCTCAAGTCTCTGTTAGGGTAACAGGGCTTATAACGTGTGGCTTTTATTTCCACACAGTGTTATCTTCATGTCTATGAAGGTTCTCAGTCATCCAGGTGGAACAGTCTGTGGCTTGAATCATGTCAACTGGATTTCTATTTTCTTAGTGGAAACGTTTCACTCCTTATCCAAGGAGCTTCTTCAGTCAGAGTAAAGTTAGTAAGGGAATCCTTAAATATGTTTCTAGGCTGGCTGTGTGACCTTGCACCTGGGGCTAGGTCATGGTTATTTTTGAGATGTTTGTTTCTAAGTCCCTTTATCATCTAAAGGAGGATCGTTAAGATTACCCTGCTGCTGTTGAGCTTGTGAAATGGTCTTAATCTTCCTAGGCACAGAAGACAAAGCAGGAAGGAAGATAGGGGAAAGGTTATGCCTGAGGCCCCCACCTCTATTCAAGGAAGGATTTTCCAAGTTGGCATGAATGGATTCCTTGACCCCTCTCTCAAACCACCTATCTTCTCTGTCTAAAATGTGAACATTAATGTCCTCAAATGAGTGTCCTTTTTCCTTTAGATGAAGATAAACTGCTGAAGGATTATTTAAGGATTCCCTTACTAACTTTACTCTGACTGAAGAAGCTCCTTGGATAAGGAGTGAAACGTTTCCACTAAGAAAATAGAAATCCAGTTGACATGATTCAAGCCACAGAGTGTTATCTTCAGTAACTTTTCATTTTTCCAATTAACCAGTCCCTCTCCTCTCCTCTCCTCTCCTCTCCTCTCCTCTCCTCTCCTCTCCTCTCCTCTCCTCGGGAGTGTTAAGGATCTCTAGTGTATAGCTCCTGCTTATAGTGGTCTTTTAGGCCTAGGATTAAACCTAACCCTTAGCTGGTTCTTTTCCATACTTTTTATTAAAATAGCTTAACTCCAGCTATATAGTTTTTGTTGTTTTTTAGCAAAAAAAGCCCATGCCCTTATCCACCCAGGTTTCAGCTCTATTTAATGGATGCTATGTGCTTACTTCCATCATACATTTCTGCTCTGTGATTGAAAGTAGCTTCTGTTCACAGATGATTTCCATTATCAGAAAGATCCTTGATGTTCTTGGAATAAAATGCCTTTTGTGTTAATCAAACACAATGTGCTAGAAGTATTTCTGGTCCAATTTAAGAATTACAAAGGTATTTTTATCTAGTAGCTCTCCCTCCATAATCAATTAAGCTCAGAGTAAAGAAAATGAGTATTAATATTTATACTAAGGTATATCTGCAGGGATGTATAAAATGGGCATACTTTCAACTATGTTAATCTCTAATCTGGTCAACTGCAGACATTTTTTATCTTCAGATTTCTGAGTACCCTCAAAATGAGTCATTCATATCTTTGGAACTATATAAAAACTGTTGACAAGCTCCTATCCTATAACAGGACTTGGCACAGAATGCAGGAGGCAATATGCTATACTCCATTCCATATGTATGTGCATTTGGGTACATGCCTGCCTTAAACCTTTTTTACAAACATAGGCAGTATTCCATATAAACAAGAATCCTGCCTATTCAGAGTTCTGAATTAAACTGCTCTCAGTGAAGCATCTGGGTTACAAATGATATTTCAGTTACTTTTGCTGAAATATGCTCATTTTATACTAAAGCACAAACAACTTTGCACAACACTCACAAGAAAAGGCATCCTTTTGAGTAACAGATCAATTATTTGTGCTTTTTGCATTATACATAAACACTATACAAATTATTTATTTACTTGTTTCCCTCCTTCCTAAGCTTATATGCTGAAAAGCTAAGAAATAAACATTCAGAACTGAGTGATACAGAGAATATGGGAAAATATCTCCATGAAGTCACGAAGAGTCGGAAGCGACTGAACGAACAACAACAACATTAAGAACAGTGACCTCATATAATTATTAATACTCTATATAAATCAACCATTTTCAATACTGTATCACACAGCAACACTGTTGATGAAATATTTGGGCAGTCCTCTATCTATGTTGCATTTTCCATCATTTCTGTGTGGCAAAGTACATAGAAAGAAAGGTTTAAGATATGAGATCCAGTTTGAAATGACTCATTGTTGTTGTTTATTCGTTCAGTCGCTTCCGACTCCTCGTGACCTCATGGACCAGCCCACGCCAGAGCTTCCTGTCGGCCGTCACCATCCCCAGCTCCCCCATGGTTAAGTCTTTCACCTCCAGAATATCATCCATCCATCTTGCCCTTGGTCGGCCCCTCTTCCTTTTGCCTTCCACTTTCCCTAGCATCAGCTTCTTCTCCAGGGTATCCTCTCTTCTCATTATGTGGCCAAAGTACTTCAGTTTTGCCTTTAATATCATTCCCTCAAGTGAGCAGCCTGGCTTTATTTCCTGGAGTATGGACTGGTTTGATCTTCTTGCAGTCCAAGGCACTCTCAGAATTTTCCTCCAACACCACAGTTCAAAAGCATCTATCTTCCTTCGCTCAGCCTTCTTTATGGTCCAGCTCTCACAGCCATAGGTTAGTACAGGGAATACCATTGCTTTGACTATGCGGATCTTTGTTGTCAGTGTGATGTCTCTGCTCTTAACTATTTTATCAAGATTTGTCATTGCTCTCCTCCCAAGAAGTAGACGTCTTCCGATTTCCTGGCTGCAGTCAGCGTCTGCAGTAACCTTTGCGCCTAGAAATACAAAGTCTGTCACTGCCTCCACTTTTTCTCCCTCTATTTGCCACTCATCATTCAAGCTCGTTGCCATAATCTTGGTTTTTTTGGGGTTTAACTGCAACCCAGCTTTTGCACTTTCTTCTTTCACCTTCATCATAAGGCTCCTCAGCTCCTCCTCGCTTTCAGCCATCAAAGTGGTATCATCTGCATATCTGAGATGGTTAACGTTTCTTCCAGCGATTTTAACTCCAGCCTTGGATTCATCAAGTCCAGCATGTTGCATGATGTGTTATGCGTACAGGTTGAATAGGTAGGGTGAGAGTATACAGCCCTGCCGTACTTCTTTCCCAATCTTAAACCAGTCCGTTGTTCCGTGATCTGTTCTTACCGTTGCTACTTGGTCGTTATACAGATTCCTCAGGAGGCAGACAAGATGACTTGGTATCCCCATACCACCAAGAACTTACCACAATTTGTTATGATCCACACAGTCAAAGGCTTTAGAATAGTCAATAAAACAAAAATAGATGTTTTTCTGAAACTCTTCTGCTTCTGTTAGGTCCTTGCCATCTTTGTTTTTGATCATACCCATTTTTTTGATCATACCCATTTTTGCCTGGAATTTACCTCCGATGTTTCTAATTTTCTGGAAGAGGTCTCTTGTCCTTCCTATTCTATTATCTTCTTCCACTTCTGCACATTGCTTGTTTAAAAAAAATTCCTTATCTCTTCTGGCTAACCTCTGGAATTTTGCATTTAATTGGGCATATCTCCCCCTATCACTGTTGCCTTTTGCTTTCCTTCTTTCTTGGGCTACTTCCAGTGTCTCAGCAGACAGCCATCTTGCCTTCTTGGTTTTCTTTTTCTTTGGGACGTTTTTTTGTTGCCGCCTCCTGAACAATGTTACGAACTTCTGTCCATAGCTCTTCTGGGACCCTATCTACTAAATCTAGTCCCTTAAATCTGTTCTTCACTTCCACTGCATATTCATTAGGAATGTTAGTGAGCTCATATCTAACTGATCTGTGGGTCTTCCCTATTCTCTTTAGTCTAATTCTAAATTGTGCAATAAGAAGTTCGTGATCTGAACTACAGTCAGCTCCGGGTCTTGTTTTTACCGTCTGTATAGATGTCTGCCATCTTTGGCTACAAAGGATGTAGTCAATCTGATTTCGGTGTCGACCATCTGGTGAAGTCCATGTATAAAGTCGTCTTTTAGGTTGCTGGAAGAGAGTGTTTGTTATGCACAGTGAATTTTCTTGGCAAAATTCTATCAGCCTATGTCCTGCTTCATTTTGTTCTCCCAGACCATGCTTGCCTGTAATTCCAGGTGTCGTTTGACTACCCACCTTAGCATTCCAGTCTCCTGTAATGAAAATAACATCTCTTTTTGGCGTATTATCCAGTAGGTGCTGCAGATCCTCATAGAACTGATCTACTTCTGCTTCTTCAGCATCTGTGGTTGGGGCGTATATTTGGATCACTGTGATGTTAAATGGCTTACCCTGAATTCGAATTGAGATCATTCTATTGTTTTTTGGATTGTATCCAAGCACTGCTTTAGCCACTTTATTATTAATTATGAAGGCTACTCCATTTCTTCTGTGGTCCTCTTGTCCACAGTAGTAGATCTGGTGGTCATCTGATGTGAAGTGGCCCATTCCAGTCCATTTCAGTTCACTGACACCCAAAATGTCTATATTTAATCTTGCCATCTCACCAATAACCACATCCAATTTGCCCTGGCTCATAGACCTTCCCATCTTGGGTGTCCCTTCACGGTTTAGCTCATGGTGCTCACTGAGGTGCTCAAGCTCCAGCACCACAACAAGGTAACGATCTCCTTTGCCAGAGTTGAAATGACTCAGTCAATCACAAAACTCAATGAGTGGTCTCAATGGGTTTTTCAGCTACGTTCTAATTATTATTATTATTGCAAAGAACAATGGGAACAAATTATATCATAATGTGACAAACAACTCCTATCTCCCACTGGTAGATTGATAACTCTAGTGGAAACTTCACTGTACCAGAGAATCTATATTCATTCTCATTCTAAATACCTAATTGTAGTCACTTCCTTTTCTCCTATACAAAACCAGTGGAATGTGAAATTGACTAAACTTGACTGCAAGCAGCTTCTTGTCAAGTCAATTTACTACCAAGGGTTTTTTTTTAAAAAAGGAACACGAGATTTCCCTGAGAGAACAGATAGCCTTGACTGTTCCCCCTCCCCACCTTTAGTACCACAAGTGCTAATTTCACCTTATATAAAAGTATTCTTACAGGCAGGGATGCCTTATTTGTTATTAACAAGTGCATGAAGTGTTTATTTGGGCATTGAAGTCAGGGTCATTACACTATCCAACAACACCAAGGACACACACATATAGAGGCTTACTTAGAGCCAATCTGGCTTTTTCTTCATGTTGTGTCTGAAGTACCATATGAATCTGCAAAAGGAGAGACCAAGAAGTAGGAAGTGGAGTCCTGCAAATAACCCGATTTGGTGTAGTGGTGAAGGTGCTGGCCTAGAAACCAGGAGACTCTGAGTTCTCAGAGTTGCCTTGGGTGAGATGGGCAGCCATATAAATGTGAGCTATAAATAAAAAAAAAAAATAGTCCCACCTCAAGCATGAAAGCCAGTTGGGTGACTTTGGGCCAGTCCCTCTCTCTCAGCCCCACCCACCTCACAGGGTTGTTGTGGGCAAAATAGGAGGAGGCAAGAGTATTAGGTATGTTCGTCCCCTTGAGTTACATATAAGAAAGTCAGGATAAAAATCTAATAGTGATAACAAGAACAACAACCTACTCTCTATAGGTTTATCTCTGGCTTACTGAAAACCTATAGCCTCCATTCAGCTACTTTGTAAACTACTCAACTAGCTTATAAAGGACTTCAAAAAAGCTAAGAAAAGGATATAATTCAGCATCTTTCTGCTATACAGTAATATAATAATAATAGTAGTAGCACTAATAACAGTAGAGTTATTGTGTTTGAGAAAGCATTCAACTTTGCACCTCTCTCTCCTCCCCACAGAAACCAGGCCATAAGGATTGACTTGCTATTCAGCCTGTTGCCAGAAACTTATGTAGTAAAGATATCAATTTTATTGTAATCGCAAAGTGTTCAAGGCAAATACCACACTAAATACTGTGTGTTCTCATCTCTTGGAAACAGACAATAAGTTATTTTGTGATATTTCATTGCTTCACAATGGTAATGTTGCAATACCTTTTGCATCTTAATTTCCTGCTTTAATAACTGTGGAGAGAAGGGTGTTGAACTGGGGTTTAAATTTTAAAAGCAAAAATTATATGTTAGAGAAGTCCATCAACTTTCACTCCAGTATCTCAGTCTTCAAAGAATTTATCATGTTGTTATTCATTTTGCATTATCTTCCCTAAACAGGTACAGTATAAAACTGAAAAAAGTGCCGGTTTGGTGTAGTGTTTAAGGCACCAAGCTAGAAAACAGGAGACCATAGGTTCTAGTCCTGCCTTAGGCACGAAGCCAGCTGGGTGACCCTGGGCCAGTCAATCTCTCTCAGCCCTGGGAAGGAGGCAAGGGCAAACCACTTCCAAAATCTTGCCAAGAAAACTGCAGGGACTTGGTCCAGGCAGTCGCCAGGAGTCAAGACTGACTCAAAGGCACCAAAAAATTAAAATTTTAAAAAACTGATAAGCACAAAACATATTCTGAATATTTAGAGCACATTTTTATACCGATTATCTCAACATTCAAATGTATTATCATGTAATGGGTAAAAATGCTGCTCAAGTAAGGAGACAAATTAAAGAAGAAGCTTCACTTTGCTCAGCCAGTGATGTTCAATATAGAATAGAATATACTAACTAGACTCAAATATAGAATAAAAACAGACCCAGGCTATGCCTGAAAATACCTCTGTTGGCCTCAGCTCAAGAAGCGTTTTACAGAAAAGAAACAGTAGGCAAAGACAAATGGTTAATATACAAAGATTTGCTATACAGGAAAATGTGCTGGGCTAGAAACCAGGAGTCTGTGAGTTCTAGTCCCGCCTTAGGCAGGAAAGCCGGCTGGGTGACCTTGGGCCAGTCACTCACTCTAAGCCCAACTCACCTCACAGGGTTGTTGTTGTGGGGAAAAGAGGAGGAGGAAGCAGTATTAGGTATGTCCACCGCCTTGAGTTATTTATAAAAATAATAAAGGCGGGATAAAAATTAAATAAATAAATAAAAATGGGGAGCCTAAGATGAAATCAAGAGAACGATTGCCTGCAGATGGATTTAGTTTTCAATTATTCTCATATGCACAATTAAGAAAAAGATTTAATATAGATTTAAAAATACCAGGAATAGAATACGATACAAAGACATTTGAAAATGAATTCTGTACAAAAGATGAACATGTGATTGCTAAAACCTATAAACTTTTGCTGAGATTTGAAACAGAGGAAGAGCAAGTTAAAGAATGTACGGTAAAATGAACCAAGAATTTTGGTTATAATATTTAAATGGATCAATGGGAGAGAATGTGGTTAAAAGGTTTGAAATTCACATTGTCTTACAATTTAAAATAAAACTTTTTTAAAATGATGTACCATCGGTACTGTATATGACACCAGAGAAACTTTCTAAGATGTATAAAATGTATAAAGGTACTTCTAATGATTGCTGGAAATGTGAAAAACATGAAGGGACATTTTATCATGCATGGTGGACTTGTGAAAAAGTGAAAAGATACTGGACACAAATACATATGGTGATGCATAGAGTTTTAAAAATTAACGTTCAGATGAAACCAGAACTTTCCCTATTAGGACTTATGGACAGTCAACTAGAAAAGGCTCATGGATGACTGGTTTTATATATGGTAACTGCAGCAAGGCTGTTATATGCACAAAGATAGAAGACTACCGAAACACCCATAATGGAGGAATGGATTGTGAAGATGGCTGAGTTTGCAGAAATGGCAAAATGGACTTGTTTGATTAAGGAGGGAACTACAATTATTTTTATGAAAGACTGGAAACCCTTTATGGAGTTTTTGCTGAAAATGGACAAAAATGAACTGGTGATTTTGGGATTTATTGATTTAAAAAGATTTGTCTATGGGAAGAAGGGAACCATGTGATGTAATTTGGGAGGGTGGAGATGGTAATTGCTATGTCTGTAACTCCTGCAAAGAAGATCGGAAGTCCCTTCTTTAGACATCTTTCTTTTTTTCCCCTTTCTATTATCTATCACTTTTTCTTTTACCCTTTTATATTTTCTTTCTTTTTCTACTTTTTATTTTATGTTTCTGTAGTTTTTTTAAATCTATGTAAAATCTTCTTCTAATAAAAGTTATTTAAAAAAAAAGAATATACTAACTAGACTTATTTTTCAGTCTGTACACTACTACAAATTTTAAATTATAGTTAAAATTCATTTCAAAATATACTACTGGGGCAAATTTATTCATTAAATAGAACTTCAAAGCAACAACAACAAAAGTTCTTCATTGACTCTCCCACATCCTGAGGAATAACAGAGTTGACTAAAAGCGTGTCTAAAAAGAATGAAAATATTAATTTTCCTGTCTTCTGCCTGCAGACACATTTCATTATCACAGGACAGATGGCTCGCTTTGAAAATGAGAGATCGCATTCATAAGACCCCATGCTGCCATCTTTGGTGACTTGGAGTAGGAAGCTCAGAGCATTCCAGACAGGGGGAAGAAAACAGAAATGGGATTTTCGTATGAATTTCTGTCTTCTGTTGTAACACAAAAAGGCGGTCTTCACTTTTGGGAAAGCATTTGTCTCAGTCACAGGCAAATTCAGACTCCAAATAGAGAGGCTTCTATCTAACCCCCACAGACTGGCAGATAAGAAATCAAATTCTAAGAAACACCAAGACTCAAACTGTTTTTTTTTTTTGAAGTTACTGATTGCTTTGAAAAAGACAAGTTAAAGAGAGCAAGAAAGAAGATATTCCCATTGCTTTAGATGTCAGGAGACATGGAAAGTAAACTACTAATAGTGAGAGTCTTTGCTATGAAGCAAAATCAGCAAAGAATATCATGGCCTCTCAAATCCCTTATTATATGAGATTTATAGTCCTGAGAAGATTTACATATTTAGTCCATGAGAAATAGTCATGACTCCTGACAGAGACTAGGAAAATGGAGAGGATGTTTTCCAAGAACAAGGAGAGCAATGCTCTGTGTAAGCTCAAGGTAGAAAGTATGGTATCTGGAACATTTGTAGGCACTTACACAATATGAAAAGACAAGTTTGACACTGAAAATATTGACTAACCTCTAAAAAGAGCATTAAGAGAATCATCTTGAGATTGCTGGATTAGAGCAAATAGATATGTCTCTGAAAGATCTAGTAAGGTAAGGTAAGGTTTTCCCCTTAGTCGTATCCGGCTCTAGGGGGCGGCGCTCATCTCCGATTCTCATCCGAGGGAGCCAGCATTGTCCATAGACGCTTCCGTGGTTATGTGGCCAGCATGACTAAATGCCAAGGCGCATGGAACGCTGTTACCTTCCCACCGGAGTAGTACCTATTTATCTACTTGCATTTGCATGCTTTCGAGTTGCTAGGTTGGCAAGAGCTGGGGCGAGTGCAGGAGCTCACTCCATCACGCGGGGCTAGGGTCTCGAACCTCTGAACTTGCGACCTTCCGATCCACAAGCCTGGCGTCTTAACCACTGAGCCATCGCGCCCCCCTGAAAGATCTAGTAATACCTATAAGTTCAGGTGCACAAATGAGAATTGCTTAACCACTAAACACAAAAAATTATGTGGTCACCTAAGAGAATAGAGACATTAATGCAGTATACTCTGATTTTTCAAATACTTTTATGTTCCATATTCTATTGTGACAATAAAGCTTTTAATGTTATTTTATTTAAAAATATATAAAAAGAGTTGAAAAATGATTAGCAGCTTGGATCTCTTTCAGACTCAGAGATTGCACACAGAGAGGAAAATAGGATAGTTACACATATCAATCTGTCTTTAGTCTGCATCAGCCTTATTTGTTTATACTCATATGTCTGTTTCATCTCACAGTCATTTTAATTTGTGAATATATATATTTAAAATCATATAAATATGAATTTTGACTGAATTTTCACAAAAACTAAATCTATTGTATCCTAATACACACACTTAGGCTGTTTTTTGTGTGTGTTTTGTTTTTCTGTTTTAATGCTGAGGAATACATTTCAAAAACTCAGGAAACTGAAATCTGAAAGCTACTGAGTTCTAATCTACCCATTAGCCCCTGATGCACCCATTAAGACAGCTCCCTCCCAAAGGGGGGAAAAAAAACCTTAAGCATCTCAGGAGCAGAGAAATTTAATATACTCTGCATAACAATGCTCAGGGGAAGTGAAATGGGAGAGGGGGGAATATATAATTCTCCAAAAGGTCTGCTGTAATTCTTTCCCTTGAGATATTCAGCTTCCAGGTGGTTTGGGGTTTTTGTTTTTTTTTGCTTCTGTGCTGCCAAAAAGAACAAGCCTTAATATGACCATATTTATAATCACATCAATGGTAGGTAATGAAGAACTTCAACATCTGGAGAGATATTTGGAAAAGACGGTATCATCTCTGCTTATGTATTATACAGCAATATGTATATTAGTTCAATTATTTATTTTTGCCAAAACATGATTGATAGATGATAGATATTTGTGTGTGTGCATGTGCAACTGTTCTAACTGCCCCCCAAATAGAACTATCAAAACTTAAGTGCTTTCTATACAGCTAACAAAATAGTGCAAATATCACCATACAGACAATTCTATGTCTTTTGGACAGTTTTATACATGTATATTTAATAAAGTAATGTAAATTTAAGCTATTTAAAGTTTCTCGGTCCACACAATTAATTAATATTTCAGCTTTAATTGGCAAATAAATGATTAAATGAACTGAAAGTAATTTCAGTATATATATGAACTGGAATTAATCTGGATTTTTGTTCATAAATTAAGCCAAGTAGTGATGAAGCATGTCAAGAAATGTTAATGCAATATTGAATGCTAGCTTTTATTTTAGCTTTTCTATTTCCCAATTGCCTTTTTGTCATTACAAGCACTGTGTCTTTCTTGACACAGCTTATGCATAATGCAATTCCTAATTATCATCACTGATTTATTTCACTTTACTCTGGTACTAATATGAAGCAGTACTAATATGAAGCACCAATCAATCCTTTCTCAGAAAGTACTGAATGAAAATCCTGAGAAAGATCTATGTGATGTGCTCCCAAGCAAGCAACAGCAGCAGCAACAAAACCAGAGGCAAAGAAAATTAAACTTTTGACTTCTGCCCCATATCCTTATAGACGTCTATACAGCTTTCCTTCTGGAGTCCTTATCAGTGTGCATACAGCTTGACTGTCAGAGTTTAGCCGGCTATCACTTATAGTTGCCATTCAAGCAACAAAGAACTTTTTTTGTTGTTTTTTGTGGTCCCAATCTACTTTTTTGGAGGGTTTCAATCAGCCTTTCCAGTCCTAGCATTACAATGTTTTCTGCCAAGGCTGAGTGAGTCACACCAAAGCACTTCTTCTATGCCTTTCGACAAAGGCATGCAGTCATCATGTGCTGAAACAAAAGACTATGCATTTCCCAATAAACATGATAGGGCATGTTGGAGGAAACTTCCCAGACTTTGAAGGGACGGGTGCATTTTCTGGGTGCATTTTCTGGCCTACGTTTGCTAATGGAAGCCAGAATCCCAGTCCAAGTGAGCAAGACCTGTCAGTCTACCTGTTTTTATTAATGTACTAGGTCACGAAGGTAAGAGTTTGCCTTTGAATGAGGGTACCTTTAAGACAAGAATTTATTAAAGCAAGTGGCTCCTTAATCTTTTCTAAAAATTGAGGAGTTTATTCCTTCATTCACAATAAGTGCAAAACAAACAAATTAAAAAACATGATAAAACTCTGAGTAAGGAACAGCTAGTGAAGTCTTCCTAAAACAACAAAATAAAAAAATACAACATATAGCATCCACTAATGCAGAGCTTTCCAAACTTTTCATGTTGGTGACACTTTTTAGACATGCATCATTTCACGACACACTCTTACAGCAGGGCACAAGGCAGGCACTAGGACCTGCGTGGAATCACAGCAGGTTTGGAGGCAGCAAGGCACAAGGGAGGCACTAGGACCTGCGCGGAATCCTGGCAGGGCTCAGAGGCAGCAGCAGCCGCCACACCTAGACACTGCAGCCGACACACTAACGTGTCGCGACACACAGTTTGGAAAGCTCTGCACTAATGTGATAACAATTTCCCCCAATTTCGGTTTCTGCCTTCTGGTTTCCTTAAATTGGCAAATATTCAGTCCCAAAAGAGCTTAGCTTAGAACTAAAGTTAATCAAACTATTCCAATTTTTTTAACATTAATAAATCACAGCATAACTTACTGATGGTAATATTTAAATGACAGCATTTTCCAGCTGCACCAAACCAAATTAATTTTTCTTTTTCTGGAATCCCATTTAAAATGTATCTTGGTGAACTAGGAAAAGAACAGGAAAATGCAACAAATGTGCATGTAGGAATTGGATGAGTGCAAGTAATTTTCTTGAAAGAAATGTCATACTAGGAGTTAGTGCAAGGAAGATACTGAATAGCACATTTTGAGAAGGATTCCTTAAGGCAGGGCACTGAAGGGTGAAGAGAGACCCAAATATAAAAATTTATATCACCATACTGTGTCACAAATAAACTGACAAGCGAGCAAATCAAAGAATAATCAAAACAGATTAGCCTAACCTTCCCTTCCCCATCCCACCCCACCCCCTTAATCTGAAGGAAGTTAACATAGTTTTGCATAGAATTCCTGAGAGAGAATTGAGGCAGGTGGCTAAGAGCATTTTGTTAACTCTTCTCAGTTGAGAGAGTAGCAACAGCAACAGAAGGGAGACTAAAGGGCTCCAAGCAGCATTTGATTTGACAGCATTTATTTATTTATTTATTTATTTTTATTTTATTTGTATCCCTTTATAATTTTTATAAATAACTCAAGGCGGCGAACATACCTAATACTCCTTCTTCCTCCTCCTATTTTCCTCACAATAACCACCCTGTGAGGTGAGTTGGGCTGAGAGAGGGGGACTGGCCCAAGGTCACCCAGCCGGCTTTCATGCCTGAGGTGGGACTATTTATTTATTTTTATTTATTGCTCACATTTATATGGCTGCCCATCTCACCCAAGGCAACTCTGAGAACTCAGAGTCTCCTGGTTTCTAGGCCAGCACCTTCACCAATACACCAAATCGGGTTGCATTCTTGTCCATTAGTTGTGAAGACAGTTTTGTAGTATACTGAGCATACTATAAACCTCCTTACTGTGTTTGTTTCTCAACAAGTTCCCAAGGCCAGGTAGGATCAATGACAAGTAGCTGTCAAATTAATGCAGCTCATCACTTTCATAGACTCTTCAATCACGTAAGGCTATCTCAATTGTAATAAATAGCCCATCCACACCATACAGCGCATTGCTACAAATCTAACTGAAAACTCCAGTCAGCTATTGAAATCGGCATTATACTATAACTTCTAAGCAGGACTACTGGTAAACAAGATAACAAAAGTTTTCCTCTAGCAAAGGTAGTTGTCAAAGATAGTTCTAGCCACCATAAGAGTGGCAATCTCTTATTATTTTCTTACTTTATTCATTGTTGAAATATTTTGATTGATTCGTTTCACTAAAAATCATTTCTAATACACAATCATGTTGGGAGACTAAACAATCATCTTATTTGCAGTACTGTTGTTGGACCTGGTCCCGTGTCCAAGCACATTTAACTTGGTACGAAGAACCCAAAATAAATTCCCACTAAGACGAGAAATAGAATAACCCTTTTAATTGAGCTCAAGTAATAGGGGGCGGCTTCCTCTGAAAAGGAGCGCCCCGAACAAAAGAGACATTCGTATTTATACATTTCCAATCCCTTGAGCAAGGGTTTTCAGGAGGCAAAGATAAGACAAGGAACCTAAGGAAATTTCGAAGGCTACCACAAGTAATTTATGAACATCCGGGATTTTGTGCCTGTTAAGATAAGGGAAATAGGATAAGTGGGAAGGGTCTGGTTTTTTAATTAATGGTTATCAGGATCTCACAGGGCTTTTGTGAGTAAACAACTGTTGTTGTTGTTTGCAAGAGATTAACCATCTATTTAGTTTAGAACTTCCTGTGACACTCACAGTTTATACATTCTGCCGAGCACATACATGTTCCATAGGGTGGGGGATTTAGAAAGATAGATTCCAACACTGTCACTCCAGCATATTCACTCCAGATCTCATCCTTATTTTCCATACTGATCAAGATGAGAAAGGCATCAGAAGAAGATAACGAAGTTCACAATAACTTCCTGGAAAACTTCAAGATTAGCCTACAAAGACCTCCCAAGTCTTACAGATATTATATTAATTATTTGGTGAAAAATCTTTATTCACTGCTGTTCAGTTCAACTCAGTAGATAGATAAACACAAACATATATACAGGAGAGAGAGAGAGAGAGAGAGAGAGCGCGAGCGCAGATTATTATAATGTCCAAGACAATTAAAATGGCCTGATGTCTTTTCAGTGTACATATGGAATTTTAGCAGCCCCCCCCTGCAAATTGGGGTGAAATTCATACTTGTAAATAGAAGCAGTGACAATGTCACTGAACATTGTTCTATACCAAGGGTCGGAAATGGCGGCTCGCGAGCCAGATCTGGCTCTTTGGCCCCTCGGCTCTGGCTCTCTCTCTCTGTCTGCCGCCCGACATCCGGAAAGCCGGTCTCCGGAAGCAGAGCGAACCCTGGGGAAGAAACAGACGCTGATTGGTGGAGGCTCAGAAGGAAGGACCCCTTCACCAATCAGCGCGCGGCAGGCAGGCAGAAATCTCTCACCGGGGAGGTGGTCGCCCCCAGGCATCTCTTGGCCCCAAGCCGCAGAATGAACCAGGCTTGCAGCCGATGGAGCAAAATTCAGGCGCTGGTAAGCAGAGGAGCAATATCAACTTCTGCTGTTGCTCCATCGGCCGCAAGCCTGGTTCATTCTGAGAGAAACAGAGAGATTTCTGCCTGCCGCTCTTTCTTCCCGGCGGAGGTACTGAGGCTTAAGGCTTACTGACCGAGATCCGCTTCCCAGAAGGGAGGAGAGAAACCATTGGAAGAGGGCGCGCACCTGTCACTGGGGAGGGGCCGCGTTTCCTCTTCCTCTCTGGTGGTGAGCGTGCAGCCGGGCCTCCGGATGCAGAGCCCCTCCACCGCTCTTGCTGTGGCGCCTGAACGTCCGGGTAAACGGCAGGGGAGATGCCCTTTGCAGCGATGGGCGCGGGGCGAGTGGCGCGCCCCTTTGCAGACGCCCCGGGGAGAAGTGGTAGGCGAGACCTTGCAAGCGTGGCAGGGAGAGGGGAGCCCTTCTCAGCCCTTTTGCACGCGCACGCACACCTCTACACCTCCTCAATCCTTTTGCACACGCACACACGCCTGCTCCCCTTTTGCCTGCGTTGCTGCAGGCGCGCAGGAGGAGGTCTTCGCTGGAGGCGTTTTAGCAAATGGTGGGCAGCCACCTGGGAGCGGGCGTGTGTGCGTGTGCAAAAGGGTTGAGGAGGTGTAGAGGTGTGCGTGCGCGTGCAAAAGGGCTGAGAAGGGCTCCCCTCTCCCCGCCACGCTTGCAAG
Source organism: Charina bottae (assembly GCA_023362775.1). Classification (NCBI taxonomy): domain Eukaryota; kingdom Metazoa; phylum Chordata; class Lepidosauria; order Squamata; family Charinaidae; genus Charina; species Charina bottae. Next base: position 233,121,468 of record JALMGJ010000001.1, on the reverse strand, counting down.
GTCTTGATGCCCCTGCAGCCGCTCCTGCGTTTCTCTCTTTTCCCTTTTCCTAAAAATTCCTTCTCCGTTTCCCCTTCTGTCTCCTCTTCCTTCTCCCTCCTCCTCGCTGGCCACGGCGGTGGCGGAGGGTGTGCGGCCCGGGGTTTCCCATCTGCGGCAGGATCCCCGGGCCGCAGTCGCCTGGGACTTTCGCGATGGTGAGGGGAGGGCGCCGAAGCTGCGGGCCGGGCTGGGCTGGGGCCGGATCCTGTGCTCCTGATGACCCCTCCGGGCAGGTTTCCCTTTGCCCCACGATATTCTGGGTAGCGGAGGGTGGCAGCTGTTTCCCCGCCACTCCCGGTGCGGCGGCCGGGCCGGGTTCGCGGAGCCGCTGGCTGCACCCCCTCCCTCCGTGAGCCCCCTGCCCCCTTCCACGCGATTGGCTCCCGCCCGCAAAACCCGCCCCCTTCCACGCGATTGGCTCCCGCCCGCAAAACCCGCCCCCTTCCACGCGATTGGCTCCCGCCCGCAAACCCCTCCCCCTTCCACGTGATTGGCCCCCGCCCGCAAACCCCGCCCCCTGGCTCTCGAGCACTTCAAAATGTGCATGAGCATGTCAAAATGGCTCCCGGCAAAAAAAGTTTGCCGACCCCTGTTCTATACCATCCAGATTGCAGATAGATGGATCATAATACAGCACCCTCATTTCTCTCATCCTGCCTTTTGACATGCACATTACAACATCTGACAAACCTGGTTTATGAAAACTCATAACCACAAATCTAGTTTCACAGTTTTGTAGTTCTGTTCAGGTGTTAAAATAACAACTTATCCAACCCAAGAAGAAAGCTATGCCAAACAGTCCTATCACACATGCAAAATTACCTTCCCTCAGGCATCTTAGATATACTGCGCCAACAGTAAGATGCTCCTGGGGATTACATCTCAAATGATGAGAGAGAGAGAGGGGGGGGAGGGAGGGAGGGAGGGAGGGAGGGACTGTATGCAGGATCTGCATAAAGCTTATATTACAGCTGAAAACTGCTATTCAAGGTGTTGTATAGGTCTGGTATGCAGGCGAGATCTTCTTACTAAAGAGTATTTTAAAAGTATGCATCTCATAGGAAATATGGACCTCAAAAATGGTGATAACATACACCTGAGAGAAAGAGGTTGGATATTACTGAGGAACAGTACATTGAAAGCATGTCACTGAGAAATGGCAATGATCAAGAAAGAAGCAATTATTGAGTAAATAGCATTGAATGGAGAAATAGCTTTTAAAACAGTGTTGGTGGAATAGCAATGAAGACATGAAAAGCATTTCACAAAGCACTCAGTGGGGGGAGTGACAGTCAGTGCGAAATGGCAATGAAGGGGAAAGTAGCCATTACTGTGGAAACAGCATTCAATGGAGAATTGGATAGATTAGGAGAAGTGGGGAGAAGAAGGGAGACTGGTAGTAGCTTTCCACTGCATAGTCCTGTTTCCTGAAGATTAATGGTAAACAGAGCTTCTAGAAGTTTACAGAGGGAGAGGTCCCTATCAATATCTGCTTACCAGTGCTCTTTTCATCTCAACATGTACCTTGCCTTCCTGAACTCACAGGTCTCCTGGAACTGGGAATCTAGACCAGTTCAAAGAGTGGACACTAATGTACTGCTCTGATATGGACCCAGATGATTATGTGAAGTCGGCTGATTGTCTCATGACTTAAAACTAAACTCAGCGGGGGCTACTCCAGGGATTTGGGAAGGCGGTTCTTCTGAGGTCTAAGGAGACAATATACTGGAGAGGCCTAAGTTCAGCTCCTGGAAGGCTCAGATCCTTGGGGCTGTAACCACAAGTCCAAGTCAGTGAAGCACCCCAACAGACCTCTGCTTGCTTTGAGATCACACTATCTGGCCCAAGATGGCTCAAAGAAGTTTCTTTCTGAGATAAGCAAAGAATTGTAAGATAGGGAGAGCTCAGAAGTGGCCATCTAACTCTGCAGTTTCACATTGAATGACTAGCTAGAGATGGAAAGACTTAAAATAAGGTGTTTTTTTTTGGGGGGGGGGGAGGAAAGTCAAGGTTTTATACTGTTGAAAAAAATCAAGGTTTTATACTCTGTCTGCCCAATGTGGGCTATTCTGAGTCATCCCATTGCCCAGATACAATTTCATGAAAGGCTTTCCAATTATGATTTTCTTAACAAATCTCTCTTTCCTCTTGCATTCAACAGCATATTTATGCACTTGCTCCATCTCTTCTCTATAGGGAAGTGTTATCCCTATAGACAGTCCTGGCATTACAACTGAACAAAAGGTCACACTGGCAAGCTGTGGGTGGGGAGGGAAGTGGCAGGGAGTAAGGAAAGGAGATACCACATAAGCAGTGTCCTGTAGTAACTTCACATTGCCATGTTATGAAGCATAAAATGGTGCAGTATTGAGATTTCCGGCGTGAGAGACTCTCAGAACAACTTGAAGGGTGGGAGTTGATAAAAAATAAAGCTTTCATTACAAAGGACACCTTCTAACTTGTCCAAATGTGGTGATTCTTGTCAAAGGACAATTCCTTGCTTTCCCTACAACAGTGTCAAGATGGTTACTGTTTGGGACTTTTATTAGAGGAGAAGCAAGTTGCCTGTAAGCACTTAGACAATAAAGTTACCATTACCAGGAACTGCCACAGGTTTGTCAAAAACCTTCTATCTTTTTATGATGGATGGATTAGTTTGGGAGACTAAGGAGTACAAGGTCTCTTATGATGTCCTTATGGCAGAACTTTCCAAACTTTTCATGTTGGTGACACACTTTTTAGACATGCATCATTTCGCGACACACTCTTACAGCAGGGCACAAGGCAGGCACTAGGACCTGCACGGAATCACAGCAGGTTTGGAGGCAGCCAGGCACAAGGCAGGCACTAGGACCTGCGCGGAATCACAGCAGGTTTGGAGGCAGCCAGACCCAAGGCAGGCACTAGGACCTGCATGGAATCCTGGCAGGACTTGGAGGCAGCAAGGCACAAGGCAGGCAGTAGGACCTGCGCGGAATCCTGGCAGGACTCGGAGGCAGCAGCAGCCGTGACAAGCCCAGACACTGCAGCCGACACACTAATGTGTCCCGACACACAGTTTGGAAAGCTCTGCCTTATGGATAGCTTGCATATATGTGAGTTTCAGCCTTACGAAGTAGACCAGAAAAGAAACATGACCAGATGAGCTAATTCAATTTTATTGTAAATCTACATTAACAGAATCTTGCAAGTCTGAAAGTACATCTCTCCCCATATCTCCTTTACAGCCCAAGAAACTAGGGAGGGTCCGTTCTGAGCCTCTTGCCCCTCCCAGGTTCCTGCTGCAGGCTCAGCTGCCTTTTATCTGACCATTCCCTTGGTTGCATCTCTTTGCCCTGTCTCCCAAGGTCATTCCCACATACTATTACAGTGGGCTAGACAGTACTGAAGTCTGGCGGTGGCAAATGACTGAACAACTGAACCCAAAGGGTTATGTTTTGTCTGCAGTTCTGCAACATCCTGCAGGGAAGCACTAAGTGGAGTCCCCTAGGTTTCATCCTTGGCCCAATGCTATTCAGCATCTTCATAAAAAAGACTCATAAACAAATGCTTATCCAACCCTTAGCTAGAGAGGATTGGCTAATACCTTAGAGGACAAAATCACAACACTGAGCTAAGTACAACAGGATGCTGTTCAACTGTGATAAGACTCTGCACCTGGATATGAAAAGTCAAATGCAGATGTACAGGATTAGGGAGACCTGGTTTGACTGCAACACATATAAGAAGCCTCTAGGAGCACTCAGGGACCAACATCTGAACATGAGCAAACATTGTGATGCAGTAGCTAGACAGGCCAATGCAATCTTGGGATGAATCAACAGAACAGAAGGGGTAATATTGGTATTATACTATGCATGGGATAGACTGAGCACTGTGTCTAGCTCTGGACACTGAACCTTAAAAGAGACATGAAAAAGCTGAAGAGTGTTCAGAGGAGAACTACCAGGATAGTTAGGGGTTTGGAAACCAAACCCTATGAAGACTAGTTGAAGGAGATGGGCAAGTTTAGCTTGCAAAAGAGAAGATTCTATTATAGTAGCCTACTAATAACAAAAATGCTGTTACATGCAAAAAGGGTAGCCCTGCTCACTGTTGAAACTGAGAACAGAACAAGGACCAACAGATTGAAATTAAATTAACTTTAATTCTGTTTACAGTTGTTAAGTAGTAAAACTAGTTATGGACTCCCCCTCACTGGATATTTTCAAAGTAGGAGTGAGGCTGAACGGCCAAGTGTCAGGAATAGTTTATTAGTAGCTTCTGGTACTAAGCAGGGGATTAGAGTAGATGATCAATATGGTCCTTCCTAACTCATACATTCTATGACTCCAACACAAAATTATTTGAGTTCCATTGGGTGAAGGAGTCTGTATATAAATAGGAGTGTTAAATTTGTGGAGTTAAACTTCTAATACTTTATTTACATGATTTTGGAACTTGGAAGACCCAGAATAATTAACAATTTGCTTGCAAATCACCTTATCATTTGCATAGGTTACAGTCTGAACTGTTAAGCAAAATGTCAGATACATTTGTTTGCCTCCTCTTCCTAGACTTCATTTTGTAATATTCTTTTTAGACTTAATTTTAAGTTATACTGAAAAATTAAGGACTGTGTTTCACCCATCCTCTTCTCTATGACATGTGAATTATACAGTGGAGAATTTATCGCGTTCATATACACAGTGGTTTACAGCCTCCTGAAAGAGCAAAAACAGTTGTTGTTTCTACTCTGCAATATCACAGAGAAAAATTAAGTGTTGTGCTTGAGTAAAAGTACAGAATAGCTGTACAAAATGGAGAGACCTGGTTGCAATATAATAAAACCAGATGAACCAGGTGAACATCAGTAACGCCGCGCAGTACTTTGGATTCAAAGAAAAAAAGGTGCTCATGAGTACCACCTATTTGAAACTTCTTAAACCAAACTTGCCATCATTCCCTAGATCACACTGCATGCACCCAGGAACAGGTGGGCTGCTTTAAGGAGTAGCAGACAAATGCAACATTTGTGTCCCTGCACACTCTGAAGCACCTTTTGCCTTTGAATCCAAAGCACTGCATAGCCCTAATAATCAGTATATCCCAAAACTGACATTGTTCATGTTTTGAAAGGGAAAAAAAGGGCCTCCACTCCAAAATGGTAAGAAGAATGGAGAAAAAACTGAAACCCAGATTTTATCTAAATCTCATACATCTAGCTGATGCAGAATGAAAGGAGAGTTAGGGAGAGAAGTGTCAAAAGAAACAAAGAAAAAGAATGGCTACAAAATGCCTCTGAATATTCGACCATTCACTCTCAGATACCTAGTAAGAAAGCAACTGGCTTGACCTCATTTAGCTTAAAACATCATATCCAAATGACTGATAGTAAAAAGTCATTCCCTACTCTAAAGTCACAGTTTGGCAATGTTCTGTTCTTCATTTCTAGATTACATGCTAGTTAAGTTAACATGAATTTCTTCACTTTAAAAGCTATATAATTATATGTTGATCACAAAAGTCAAAGCAGTATTAATAGGAGCTCAACAGAGCAATACAACTTTAGCAGAAATCAGTAAGCCCCATCAGTAAAACCCAAATTGTAAATGACATGCAAATTCTAAAAATGCCATTGCTTTATGCTGGGAAGAACATTAGATTCAGTACTAATGAGTTTCTGGAGAGCACTTTCTGTATAAGAGGCCCAATTTCAAAGATCCCCTTCTGGTCACCAGCAACCTAATTTCTGAAAGCTGTTAAGGAAGGAAAGAAAGGCCTTTGTAATATCTGACGGGTTCAGGGAGAATCATATGAGACAAGTGTTGGAGATCCAGTCAAATCCAGCATGCCTCATCAGCATATGGATGGTTGCTCTAGGATGCAAACTCTCCATGCTTTGGAGGAAGTTGGTTGTGGCCACTCCCATTTCCTCTCTCTCCTCCTTCGACTGGGAGTAAAGCACACAGCTGTGTGCTGCTCCATCTTAGGCCATGGATGGGCTTAGGAGATTTTTCCCCCTTTGTACACGCATCTCTTGCCAGCAATGAGGGGCAAGAGTTAACTAAGTTTAGGGAACAGAAAGAAGAAATGGAACATCATTTATCTACCGAAAATGCTGTACCTGCAATGAATAAACGTAAAGACTCTTTTGTACTTACTTTTCATACCTGCCATGTCTAAGCATGTGTTTCTTTATGCTAAGGTGGGCTAAAGGTCTAAGACTAACCTGGATCTAATATGCTCATGGGCTCTGTTTTTAAACAATATTCTTTTTCTGCACATGAGTTTAGCATCTCTGCTCCATTTCAGTAGTTCTAACAGACTGCTAAATGGGCTTCAACAAGAACATTCTAGATACCTGAGTCCTAAGCTCCTTTCAGCTTTGAAAGCAAAATCCAGATGTTGAATGATGCTCAGAAACACTCCAGCAGCCGGTAGGCATGTAAAAGAAGCCTAATTCTGTTGTCCATGGCAGCAAACTGGTATGGTTCACTAAAATGAGCTCTAGCACAGCACAGATAGGCAGAAATTAATAGTGTCCACTACTGCCCCCTATTCCCTGCTCAAAAGTTCACACAAGGAAGTACAGCTTTCCAAAAATGCATTAAAAAGAGTTAAATATTTGAGACAGTTGTCTTATAGAATGGGGCAGTTGTATTTCTCAAATATAGGGAAATTTCCAAATTTCTTCGCTCCCGACCTTCCGGAAAGACTTGAAGACCTGGTTCTGCCACCTGGCTTGGGACGGGAATGCCAATAGTTCCTCTTGGGAGTAGCTGGTGCCATGAAACCCGCCTTATTATTAACATCTTTTTGTTTGGATTTTATATGTAAATTATTGTTGCTGTAATTTTGTATTTTTAACTTATTGTTGTGAACCGCCCAGAGTCCCCAGGTATGGAGGAGATGGGCAGTGATACAAATTTAAATAATAAATAAATAAATAAATAAATAATGTACAAAATTATTGTTTATTATAGAAACTTACTGAAGAATAACAAATGCAGTTCTTCCAACAATAAAAAAATCCACAAAAATATTGTCAGTACCACAATTATGAGCACCCTTCGGGGGAGATGGGGCGGTAATGGAAATTGAAAAATAAATAAAATAAATAAATAAAAATGTATGAAAACTTGTAACACTGGCATGGACCACATTTGAATCAACTGGCACATTCAAAAGAGCCTGTGTAGTTACCATTTTCCATTTTGTCTCAATGAATAGCCTAACTACTGTGTTTTGAACCAGCAGAAGTGTCCAAGAAGTCTTCAAAAGCAGCCGCATATCTAGGCTGGAGTTTCTGTTCAGAAGAGACCACAACTGTTCTATGGTGTCACAGATGCCAAAACTAGACAATGAGCATTCCCAGGTTGTGACTCTATAATTCTTAAAATGTATGAGGACTGCAACATCAACTAAAACTGTTTTAACATCTTAAATGGATTCAAATTAAGCCCTTAAGCCCATTACAGTTCTTCTGTAACATCATCTTTGCTACAGTTTACTGATATATTATGTTCTTGTGCTTTGTAAACTCTCTAACCTACCATTACTTTTTGAATTAATTATTGGAGTAGGATGAATTAAAGGTGACACTGGTCACAGTAAAATCAATAAACCTGAATTCTCTAAAAGCAATTAAGTTTCAGTGTTGCACAACAGCGATTGTATACTGTATAGCCACAGAACTGCATTTCTTCAGAGGAAAGAAAGAGTTATAAACTAAACAAGTAAAGGATTACCGCTAACTTAGACATTTTCAAGCAGATGCTATGGATTTTTTTCCTACTATATCAAATCTAGAATCGAATATAATGAAGCTGGATATATTTGGTCTTATGGTAACCAGCTGGAATATCTTCAAGCCGCGGCAGGCAGCAACTGAATGGTTCAGTGAATGCAGAGAAGATTCACTAAAACTGAATTTTAAAAACCTTCAGATAACTTCATCTGAAGGAATAGAAATCGAAGGAAATATTTAAAAAGAACCCTGTTGAATAAAATTCACCTTGTACTATTGCTCACAAGCTGCAACTAGCTCCTAAGCACTTTTTCTGTGGCCTTTGGGAATAATCTGGGATTGTCCCACAAAAGTTTAGCTGAAAACAGCCCAATACTGGTGGTACAGTTTCTCACTGACTTCAGTAGGAAAACAAAGAAACTGATCAGCTCAGTGTACCTTAAATTACAAAATCATCATCATTACTGGGAGGGATTATTTCATCTAATACTTTAGATGAAAGAGAGAAGATTCAAAAAGATCTAGACAGGCTTCAGCAGTGGGCTGAAATGAACAGGATGGGATTTAAAAAGAAGAAATGTAAAATTCTGGATTAGGATAGGCATAATGTAATAAATAATGTAGAAAGCCTAGTATGACGGTAGTATTCCTGAAAGGGATATGGGTGACCATGTCCACCACAAGTTAAATATTGACCAGTGCTGTGATTGCTAAATAGGCAAATACTATCTTGAGCTGTCAGACAGTTGATCAGGCTGCCACATGAGGAGTGAGTTTGCCTTGACTAGAGGTCTTCAGAGGCTGGATGGCTATTAGTCTAGTAGATCCTAGGACTAAATGACCAGATGACCTCTAAGATAGCTTCCATGATTCTCTGACACAATGAGCACCACCACTATTGGGGATAAAAAAATCAAGCTTCGTCACTGATCCGATGTTACTGTCTCACCCCTTGCAGCAGCTACTTGATACTGAAAATAGTATTTTTTAAAAGTATGAACACTGGCCAAAAAAAATGCCCCTGTATATTCAGCCCAAGATTGCCTAGTAGTAACATGCATGTTCACCAAGTTTACCTACAAACATTAGCAAGTAATAATAATGGGAGACATTATACACAAACATGTACAGTAAGCTGGTACACATAAATGTTTGATGTCGTTTTAGCTTTTTCATTCAGAAAATCAAGGCTAAAAATCCTACTCTAAAACAATTAGAACTATAAGACAATGCATTGTATGTATCAAAATTAAAAAGCATTATTCCGATGAAACAGCCCTTTGCAAAATAAATTAGCTCTCACAGTCCTTCACTGAGTTTGTAAAGTCTAGTAGACTGGACTTTTTGGATACATGCAACATGCAAATATTATATGCCCTATTTCACGTGGACAATAAAATTTTAACACTGTGCATTATGTTTTCAGGAAAAGCATGCCCAGTTATAAGGCCTTATCCTACTAACAGCCCATTTTCTTTATTACTTGGAATAACCATCATCTTGAGTACCATATTCAAAGAAAAGAACATTACAACATCCAAATACAGAAGCTGCGTTTGTTTCAACATTTATTAGTATGCTAGTAATTAGTGTTCTCTCAGTAGAGCAAAACAAAACATTTCACCCTAAAACGAAGACTATGTAGTTTTGCATGCTTCCTTAGAACAATTATATTTAGCACAAACGGAACCCAGGGTTCTAATGTACTGCATTCACAGGAGCTCAAGCAGAGCACTTCTTATTGCTGCTGACATTACCAGAGAAGACATAGAGGGAATACAGACCCCCACATCAAATTTGGCAGGGAATAACAGGAAACCTAATCAGCCTTCTGTGCAAATGGCAGAGCTATCTGACCATGTGAGAATATGGGAGACTTAATTAGACTAACATGCTTTCATAGGGAGATAGCCTTGCTGTGCAAAAGTATTGCAGAGCAGGAGGAGAAGAAAAATGAATAGGTAAGCAACAGGATACAAATGAAAACACTTTATGTTCGTGATGTTACCAAAGGAGTAGAAAAATGCTATTCATTATCCACATGAAGGAATGGTCACCCTCGTCCTGCTAGCTATTAATGTGTTTCTTGATAATATTTTGCTTCTGTGCGTTGCTCTTGACCCTGCTCCTGAGACTGTAAAATATAGAAACTGAACTGCAGGAAAATCAACAGTAATAATATATATCAAATATTAAAAGTCATTAACAGCAGGACTTTATGGTTTAAGTTGTACTGTATGTATGTGTGTATATATGTCTTCCCCAACCTTGTGCCCTCCAAACATGATGGACTTCAACTTTAGCCTTACACACAGGAGACATCATCTTTTTTACCTTTAGCACCCTAAATCCTTACTAGGCAGCTGGAGAAAACCAAGTTGAGGAAGAATATGCTATATTTGTAGAAAATTCCTGCCAAGGAAAGCCAAGCAAAAATTATTTAAATACAATATTTGAATTTGTCTTAATATTTAGGACCATAGTTATGCTTCTGGAGTATGCTCCAGTACTAGAACCTAGAATGCAAGGTTTTGATTTGCAACATCAGTTCAAATTAAAATAGTCTTCAGCCAGGGGTTAACAACAAACAACTAATTGTGGAGTCCTTGGTGCTCTCTGAGCCTTGTTGTTTTCTTGCAGACGTTTCATTGCCAGGCTAGGCAACATCTTCAGTGCGAAAAGGGAGTGGGACTTGCTCTCTGTTTATATACCCTGGCTTGTCCTGCTTGTGTTGGTGGAGGTGGTGTTCTGTCCTTGGTAGTTCCTTCATTGGGCTGTTGTTTGCTGCTTTGTTGATTGACTGAGTTATTAGTTCCTTGATTAGGGTCTATTATGTTGTTTGATTGCTCCTCTGGTGCTAATCTTGGTGTTAATCTTTGCATATCTGGTTGTTGATTGCTGGCAAGGAGGTATTCTGGTCTTCTGGCTTTTCTATTGTCTCTTATGAATGGTATGTAAATGTTGTTTACCTCTATGTGTCTGTTGATGGCTGCTTTGTCTGAGTGCCAAGCTTCCAGGAATTCTCTAGCATTTTTGGATTTGGCTTGGTTTAATATGCTCACAGTTTCCCAGTTGAAAGTATGGTTGAGTCTGTCCATGTGTTGTGAGATTAAGGAGTTTTCATTGTGTCTTCTGACTGCTAGTTGGTGTTCATGGATGCGTTCTGCTAGTCTTCTGCCAGTCTGTCCTACATAGTGGCTGTTACAGTCCTTACACTGTATGTTGTAGACAACTCCTGTTTTTATTTCTTGGGCTACTGGGTCTTTTGGTTTACTTACAATGTTCTGAAGGGTTTTGGTTGGTTTGTGTGCTACAGTGATGCCGTGTGGTTGTAACAGTCTATTAGTAGTTTCTGAGATGTTTCTGATGTATGGCAGTGTAATCCTTTTCATAGCTTCTGTTGGTTTTGCTGTGGTAGGTTGAGTGGTCAGGCACCTCCTTGCCAGCAATCAACAACCAGATAGGCAAAGATTAACACCAAGATTATCACCAGAGGAGCAATCAAACAACACAATAGACCCTAATCAAGGAACTAATAACTCAGTCAATCAGCCAAGCAGCAAACAACAACCCAATCTAGGAACTACCAAGGAGAGTACAACACACCTACCAACACAAGCAGGACAAGCCAGGGTATATAAACAGAGAGCAAGTCCCACTCCCTTTTCGCACTGAAGATGTTGCCTAGCCTGGCAATGAAATATCTGCAAGAAATCAACAAGGCTCAGAGAGCACCAAGGACTCCACAGTTAAACCCTGAGCTACAAATATTCTCTTCGATTGAAACAACTAATTATTAAACAGGGCTATGCACATGTTGAAAATGATTCAGAAGTGTTCAGACCTCATGCTGGTACATAAAATGCTCTACTATTCATTAAAATCGCCTGACTTTTTTTTCAGGTTTCTACACAAGCCTTAGAAAGGGGGGTTGCTTTAAAAATCACATAAACGCTAATGAGTGGATTTCCTGTGTGCACAGCCCTATTATTCAGTACTGTGCTTCTTCTTTTGTGTGCAAGATTTGATGAAGGAAAAACTTACAACTGATTCAGAATGTCACGCAATGTCTCCATTTCTTTCTAGTCATAGAATAGCCCCAAATTATAAGGTCATATGGAAAAAGATAATCCATGTGAACATGCCTGCGCATGGTCATAGCTTGCAGCAGGCAACTTTCTTCTACAATCACAAAATTATATGGTTTACTTGCAAAACACATAGGTCATGTGTGCACAATGAGGAAATGACTGTCTGAATTTCAGAATTAGGTTCCTTAGGATTGCTTTCCCTTCCTATGAATACATGAAAGTAATGCAGTGTACTAAATTTATGTATATATAGGAAGGGAAAACAACATGGAACTATTCTGGTTTTCCACAGAATGAACAGTCACTGCTCACTTGATTTTGTGCAGTAATTCACATACTTTTAACAGATCACCCTGGAGAAAATCTATCTATGAGGTCACTAAGAGTCAACATGATGGCACGTAACCATCATCATCATCATCATCATCATCATCATCATCATCATATTACTTATTTAAGTCTTTACTGTACATATTGTAGTAATATACAACAATGATCTTCTCAAACTTGAGAAAATGTTAAATAGCCTTTCTTCCTTTCTTTGAATTAGAATTTCTTAGAATTGCATATTTAGTTGTAAGAGAATGTTCCCCCTTCTCAGAATCTGCAAAGTGACACTTTCATTTAGGTTTTGCAATATGTACCTTTCTCCAGCCAATGGACTTTGAATTTTTAAACTGACAGTCTAACATTAAACATATCTGCACAGTCTTTACAGTATCTTAAAGGGTCAGTTGCCAGACTCTGAGCACTTCAGATTCAATAAAAGGGGGAGGGGGGATGTTTTGGAGTACAAATTGGCATGCACATAGCCCCAGCCAGGAATTCCTTATGCCCTACAGTCCCAGAAAAAGATGCAGCTGCTGAGAGGTGCTCCATGGATGCTCCTGCATGTTGTGAAGCACTGACCAGCCCTAGTAAATTATACATTTTTTGCAGTAAGAGTTTTAAAGTATTATTATTGTTATCCTGAATAATTTCACTCTTGAAAAGACAGCTGACACCTAATAAATGTTCAAACCTAATAGCAAACTTCACTCATCACCATATCCTAGGCCAGGGCTTTCCAAGGTTTTTCCCGCGGCAACACACCAACCGGTGTTGGTATGTCGCCACGGGAAAACCTGGAAGTGCGGCAGCGCGCAAAAACCCGGAAGCGCTGCTGCGCTTTCGGGTTTTGCGCGCTGCAGTTGGTGTGTCGCCCCGGGAAAACCCGGAAGCGCTGATGATGATCAGCGCTTCCGGGTTGTGTGGCAACACACCAGACTGTGTGTGGCGACACACTTTTGTGTCGCGACACACAGTTTGGAAAGCTCTGTCCTAGGCCATCCTAACTTCCATTTTTCCATTGACGTAAAAGGTTGCAATTACTATTAAATTATAGCAGAGAGAGATAAGGACCATAGGAATTTTAATAGTGTATTTACCTCAAACAAAGATACTCTTGAATTTAAGAAAATCCCTCCCTCCCCACAAAGGATATTAGACAGAACCTTTCATACTTCAGTCCGTAACTTATCTAGATCCTGAAGATACTTTGACCCAACAAGCACCTACATGTGTGTCCCCATATATGGCATGAGAGTGTATAAAATAACTAGGGGAAAAATAAATATTTATAGAAATAACATGTCCAGTATGTTCGATTAAAATTAATCAGCTTTAAACAAGGGAGCCAATTTGCACAATGAACTGACCTCATATCTATCTATCAATCTATCTATCCAAAACTTGTTCTCTCACTAACAACTGTGTTGTACATAGACATAAAAAGCAGTATACACACATGGCTACTCCATAAGGATAAATGCAAACATGTATATTGTGTAATAAGTTCCACTGTACTCAGCAGCTCCCAGGTTAAGTACACAAGAGCTTCTGCAATGCTGAAAATGGATTTGAATTACCCATATTTTTTCATAACTAGTGAAGAGATCAGGGGTCCTGAACTGTTCTTTTCTTCCTTTTGTGAAAAGGAAACAGGTTGGTCTGAGCCCTTTGTGCTGCGTGCTTATCCTACAGTAAGTCTCCTTGAGTTCAGTAGTTCTCGCTCCTGATAAGTGTATTTCGGCAAGGGCCACATTATTATTTATTATTATTTATTAAACTTCTCGACCGCCCAACTCGTACATGATGACTCTGGGCGGTTTACAATCATAAAAATAACATATCATTAAAAATACAATAAACATATAAAGTAAAAGGTAAAGGTTCCCCCACACAGTCGTGTCCGGCTATAGGGGCCAGTGCTCATCTCCGTCTGTTAGCCGAAGAGCCAGCGTTGTCCGAAGACACTTCCATGGTCATGTGGCCAGCATGACGCGCGCGGAACGCTGTTACCTACCCACCAAAGTGGTACCTATTAATCTACTTGCATTTGCATGCTTTCGAATTGCTAGGTTGGCAAGAGCTGGGGCGAGTGCAGGAGCTCACTCCGTCACGCGGGGCTAGGGATTCGAACCTCTGAACTTGTGATCTTCTGATCGACAAGCCTGGCGTCTTATCCGCTGAGCCATCACGCTTTGAGCAAACCGTTTACTTAATCATCAACATGAAGGCATGGATTTTTAAATTCCATTTCTTACTTTTCTATTTTCTTCTGCTTTATTTGGATTTCTACCACTTGTTTCTTTGTCCCAATCAAGCAACCCACATCAAAGTACTTCTGCCCAATACTAGATTCATCCATTTTAGCTCCTCAGTCAACCTTCATTCAGAATTTTTTAGGTGCACCAGGTGAGCATTGGCAGGATATATAAAACACATATTAGACCATATTGAAGATCAGATTCCATGTGGACCCATGAATGGCTACAGTAAAACAGCACACTGGAAACACCAGAACATGTATAAGCAAGCAGACAGACTTCATTTGAACTGTGTCAAATTCCTGGTTGCCTATTAAGGATTTGTTTTTATTTTAAAAGAATTGATCTATTGATTTTTTTTGTTGTAAGCTGCCCAAAGTCGCAGTGTTCAAGTTGGGCGGCAATATACATTTCTTAAATAAATAAAATAAAATGTTTCTATTTTTATTTTCATACAAGATTAAACACACTGATGGGAAAAGAGAAAAAAAGAGTTTTGTGTGCACTGAGCTGATCCCGGAGTTACTTTTTTTCAAGTTGCCATTATGTGTTCTTCATATGTGATCTCTGCTTTCTATTTTCACATGGATAATGCCCAAGCAAATGGAATCTTGACTATATAGACATCAAGGATAGGCTTTGCAGGCTCCTTCCTTCCTTCCTTCCTTCCTTCCTTCCTTCCTTCCTTCCTCCCTCCCTCCCTCCCTCCCTCCCTCCCTCCCTCCTTCATCTTCCTTCCTTCCTTCCTTCCTTCCTTCCTTCCTTCCTTCCTTCCTTCCTTCCTTTATAATTCGATTTATATCACCGCTCCATCTCCCCCAAGGGGGACTCTGTCTAACTGCCCAGAGTCCCCTTTGGGGGAGATGGTGCAATAATAGAAATTAAAGTATGTATGTATGTATGTATGTATGTATGAATAAATAAATAAATAAATAAATAAATAAATAAATAATGCCCCTCCTGTATTACTTTCTACTCAACATGTACATCCGCATGGGATCAGTGTTTTTTCATTACACAGCGCTTTGGTTTCTTAATGAGAATATGTCATTCTGTGAAACTGATAATTCAAAATATTTTACATAAATCCCAGTGAAATCCTCATGAGTAGAGTGCAGGCTTCTTGCAGTCTGCTTTAGTTGCAAGGAGGCCAAGTTCTATGTGTGTGTGAAGAAAGACCTGTCATTAATCACACTATCATCTATCCAGCAATCTGCAGCACCCTTAGCTTCCCAAAGGAATTCAGTTCAACTTAATGAATTCCAATTAAACCTGAAAACTCCTCCCGCAGGGTTTTTCCAGAATTAGAAACAGGGAAACTAGAGTGAAGGAGAGATGTGTAATTATGTCACAAAGGGAGTAGCACTCTATCACACAGGCAACGAAGTTAATTCAAAACCATCACCAAAATAAATTCCAAAACACCCTGATTGTGAGAGGGAGAAAAAAAGGCCTTCTTAGGCAAGAGAAGAGGAACAAATAGGAACACTGGAAGGCGTATTTCACTGGAGTTTCAGTTGGAACACCTGCATGGTCTTCCTATTTGCTTTGAGGCATAATTCAAAGTACTGATTTTTTTTTATTACCTAAATGATTAGGGACCAGGGTATAGTAGAACGATCACCTTTTCCCATTCACATTTAGAGAATTTCTGAAAACTCAGAAGTATGCTTACAGTAATTGGTACTAAGAAAAAAGCCACTTCAGCAACTGAACCTACTAGTTTGGGGGATTCATATTTTTTTTTTTTTAAAGAGTAGGCTGTTTCATCTCTTCTCCAATTATAACCTTCTGCAAGTTGGTGAAACTTTTGCTTTTCAGGGGAGCATTTGGGCTGTGAATCGCTGTTTCACTGGACTAAATTTCAGCAGTCCCTGGTTTTTGAATAATTCATTACTATTCTATTTTGTTTTTCACTGCTGTTTTATTGTTATATTGTACAGGTCACTTAAATTGTTAATTTGCGGTTCTATCCTTGCTGGACACTTTTGAGCTCTCCTGAGCAAAAGCGTGGCACCAAATCACGTCTGATTTTATGCTAGAAGGAAAGAGAACAAACACCCACTTTGATGAACTCACTCTTTGCTTCAGGGAAAGTTTAGTGGCAAGTTTAGTTACAATTATCCAAACATGACAGTGCTACTCATAAGCAACTAATTAGTGCAAATCACAACTTGGTAGCTATTTCCCTCTTAAACCAATAACTGTCACTCCTGTTACCTGAAGTGTGCTAAACCTGAACATATTAAAATTATTCCTGCAGCATTTACTTACAGATGAGGAGCAAGTGTTCTAGTAAACTCTTTGGCAGCATGTAGCAAGGCAAAATGGTTATGCAACTAGTAGCAGTAGTACTACTGCTAATATTTTCATTTGGTATGTATGTGCAATTACAAGCAAAACAATAAAAATCACATCACAGAATAAACTAGTATCAACAGTACACCAATATAATAATGAATTAAAGGAGACTGCACTTCGGTCCATGCAGAACACTTTAAAAAGTTCAGGCTTCTGATTTTATGAATTTTCATTCAAGTAGAGCCACCAGACTGGGGCCGCACACCTCCAGATGATCACTAGATGGCATTTAGAGAGTTCACCAACATTCAATCAGTAATAACCAAGACACACACACATACACACACAGAGATAAAAATGGATTTTGAAATGCATGAACTATTTTCTTTCTCAGAAGTTCTAAATCATGCCATCAATTTTGCACAAGATAAACAGAATAAACTATCTAAATACCAGAATAGGAAAGCTCCCAGCCTGCATCATCTTTCCGTAAGGTGTCCTTACGTGTTTCCTATTTCTGAGAAGCTGCATACCTTAAAAGAATGCATTTATTGTCCAAGCAACAAAGAATGATGATCACTAATAGAAAGGACATACTTAGTAGCACCACACACTGTACCGATTCAAGCTCCACGCAGCTGAAGCAGGAAGCACATAAATGCTTAGAAATGTGATACTTGAATTTAAGTTCTCAAAATAATCTTTCTAAGTGGCGGTTGCCCCTTGGTTAGGAAGGTCACCCAAGTCCTTGATGCCTTCTTGATCCTGCCTCTGGTGTACAGACTGGATGAAGCTGAGAAAAAAGTGTGTGCTGATCTTTTTGAGCTAAGGAGATAATTATCAACTGACAAAATAAATCCAGGACATGACCAAATTGAAGGCTCTATCACCACCTGACTCCAGGAACATGCTCAACTTGAGCCAGATCCTTTTTCTTCTACTGTGCATTGCTCAAATTTGGTGATGGTCCTCCTTGACTCTATCTTGGACTTCCTCCCAACCCAATCTGAGGTCTTCTGCATGTAAAGTGAGAACACAACTCTTGGCATCTCCAGGAACTCCATCTCCATAGAGTAAGCTGTTTGCTCTTCTACACTGTGAAAACAATGCGATCGCACCGGCAGTGGGAAAGGGTCAGGCAAAGGAGAGATCGCCTACAAAAACTCCTTGCTTTTTTTTCTCCCCTCGCAGAGAGATTGGAGAGGAAGAGGTTTCAAGAGAGTACTGTTTGCGTAGCATGCCCAGCCCCAGGCTGTGGTGCAATCACATTGCTTTCCATGTGTCCAAGACAGTAAGCAGCAGACAGGAGCATTCCAAAGGGTGGGGGGGGGGGGGGTAGGAGGCAAACAAAAGCCAAAGGTGTGAAACTGAGTGCAGTAGTCTTGTCTCGTTCCAGCCAAAGCACAGTTGTGGTCACAAGACATCCCACTTAGCAACCGCTTCGCTTAGCGGTGGAGTTGCCATCCCAATTAGGGTGTTAAGCGAGGACTACCTGTAACACAATTATATTAAAGTACTTCCTTGTTCCTGAGATGGTGAGGTATGAGTGCACATATGTTTAACTGGTCTGCAAGGACAGGCTGGGTGTATTTCTGGTGTATTGAACATGCTGCTGCTCAGTTAGATTGTTCTCTGATGGATGTTGGCATCATCATGCCTGTAATGTTGGGTGACTTCAACCTTCATGGCTTGGGTGTGGGCCTGGAAAAGTGTAGAGCAGGGCTTTCCAAAGTTTTCCCATGGCGACACACCAACTGCCGTTGGTGTGTCGCCGCGGGAAAACCCGGAAGTGCCGCCGTTGCGGCAGCGCGCAAAAACCCGGAAGCACTGCTGCTGCTTTCGGTTTTTGTGTGCCGCCGTTGGGTGTGTCGCCGCGGGAAAACCCGGAAGTGCTGATGATGATCAGCGCTTCCGGGTTGTGTGGCGACACACCAGTCTGTGTGTGGCAACACACTTTTGTGTCGTGACACACAGTTTGGAAAGCTCTGGTGTAGAGAGTAAAGAGGATGACCTTGAAGAAGAGAGGGAAGATCTGTTACCAAAGCAACATAAAGGGAAACAATGCTTAAGTCCAAATTATGGGGGAGGATTACAAAAACATCTCAGACAGACACTCCTCCTAATTCACATGAATATATAAGACAGAGGAGAGAAGCACAATCAGACATGCAACATTATGTTGTTATAGCTAATCTAAATAAAAGTAGTTTTTAGTCTTCCATGGAACCTACTTCTTGGTGTGGTCTGGTCTGCCTTGTAGGGCTGACAGAAAGCCTAGGAGCTCATGGTCACCATTGTTCCAGTAATCTCTAGGGTGACACATGCAGGCAGTCATATGTTAGACCACATGCTCACCTTGGAATAGTAATGTGGTGATTTGAATATGGAGAGCATTACCTGCAGCCTGGTGCCATGGTCAGACCACCTTCTGGTCCAGTTAAGATCCATTCAGGATTTCTGCAGGTCTAGACCTGATAGGAGGGTTTGCCCCAGATGCCTGATCTGATGGCTTTCCAGAGTACACTTGGGACTTTTCCCAATGATATCACAGGCAGTTCCACTGAGGGCCTTGTTAGCCTTTGGCAACAGGAGGCAAACTGGGCTCTTGACAAAATTGCTCCAAACAAACACTCTTTGTGGGCCAATACTAGGGTATGTACTAGTTGATTGAGAAACTCCAGGAGATGAAGTATCAGAAATGCCTAAAATAGCAGTGGAGGAAATCCAAAAATGAGTCTTACCAAAGTATGGATATAAGCCCAAGTTTGGACTACACCATGGTGATGCAAGCCTACTTCTCTCTTATTACATTGGCAAGCTGTTGACTGACAGCCTTGTTTAGGAGAATAAATTCCCTTTTAGGGAAGGATGCGTAGGAAGACTTCCCTGCTGGCTGTTGTGACCATTTGCCAACAAAATCCCTCAGATTTTCCAACATCTTGACTCCTCCTGGACAGATTCCAATGAGGTGACTGGAACAATTTGTAGCTGTTATTCAGGATTATTTTTGGGCTGTGGTCTCTGAGGAAGTGGAGCTCTCTGATACAAGCACTGCCACTTGTGACCCTGATGGCTCCTTCATAGGGCTGGCGAGGGGACAGACAACCTGGATCTAGGAGATTATCAACATCCCTCTTTGGTAGGGATGATGTTGCAGCTTTGAAGGCAGCTACGGAGCCCCCTTCTTAAGAAATTCTCCCTGGATCCAGGACTGTTTGATAAATATCACTCAGTCTCCAACCTTCCTTTTTCCAGGAAATCTGTTGAGCATGTGGTAGGAATTCAGCTGTACACTATTAGAAATGGATCATTTAGACTCTTTTCAGCCAAGTTTCAGACCCAAGCAAGGTTGCTCTAGTGCAGAGCTTTCCAAACTGTGTGTCGCGACACAAAAGTGTGTCGCCACACACAGTCTGGTGTGTCCCCACACAACCTGGAAGCGCTGATCATCATCAGCGCTTCCGGGTTTTCCAGGGGCGACACACCAACTGCAGCGCGCAAAATCCGAAAGCAGCACTTCCGGGTTTTTGCGCGCTGCCGCACTTCTGGGTTTTCCCGCGGCGACACACCAACACCAAACTTTGGAAAGCCCTGCTCTAGTGGATGACTGTTGTCAGGAGTTTGATGGTGGGAGTGCATCCCTCTTGTCCTACTTGACCTCTCAGTGATTTTTGTTACTATCAACTATGATATCATTCTGGGCTGCCTTAGTGGGTGTGGTTCCACTCAGTGATAGTAGGGGGTGATTAGCCCAGTAGCCACTCTCTTGTTGGTCCCTTTCCCCTGCTGTTTAATAATTACCTAAAGCTCCTGGGAGAATTATCTGGAAGTCCAGGGTGTGATACTTTCATTATCCTGATGATACTCATTTTAATATTACCACCCTGGGCTCAGCTGAGATACTGTCAAAGTCTTTTCCCAGTACCTGGAGGCTGCAGAGATCTGGATGAGACAAAGCATGCTAAAATTGAACCCAAGCAAGATGGAGTTACTATTTGTTCATCACAGTTCTCTGCCTGTTCCAGTGTTCTCTCTCCAAGGGGTGGCACTGCCCCCAAGAGAACTTGGAGGTCTGTCTGGACTCATGGTTACCACTAGATGGGTAGGTAGGGGGCATGGCCAGAGGGCCTTTGCTCAGCTTTGCTTGATGCATGAATTGGGGCCTTTCCTGGAGAAGACAGACCTGGCTGTAGTGATTCATACCCTTATCACCACTTGGTAGGATTTTTGCAATGTGCTGTACGTGGGGCTGCTTTTGAAGACCCCTTGGAAATTGCCGGTGGTTCAAAATGCAGCAGTTTGCTTATTGACTGGTATTAATTGCTATGACTGTATTATACCTTCCATGCAGGCCTTGCACTGGTTGTCACTAAAATTCACCAAACCACAGGACAACCACCCACCCAAAAAATATTCCTAAGAGTTTCTTGATGAAACAAGGACTGCTCCAAGACAGAGGCTTTTGTGCTACTGTCGCATATTCAGTTGGAGTTACATTTTTTCCAGGTGGGACCATCAAACTGGAAAACAACCAACAGCTCCACAGAGAAATGCTGTGATAGAGCAGTGTAAATTTGGGCACAAAAATCAAATATCTAATGAATCCATAGGTATATTAATGCACTCAGGGAATTGAATGTGATTCCTGATTGTCTTCTATTACCTGATTTAAGATCAAACCCACTGGTGGAAGAATATGTTAATCAGGTTGTTGATTTATGTACACAAACATTTCACAATTATGTCTTGTTCCAGGGTGAGAGGCTTGTTATATGTAAATCTAAAGTGTGCAAATTGTTCAAGTTAGCTCATGAAATGCACTAAAAGGTAGTGTTTTGATTAGAGATGTTAAGCATCTGAGAAAGGTTCCACCTCAACCAGAATGCAGTGAGATATCAGTCCCTTCACTTCTGATTTGATAAGTGCCGCATCATGGGATGCTGGGACTAGAGAAAATAGCTCAGTAGAAAAAAAATGGAGTCCTGAGGTGAACTTCATTCAGGGTATGATAACTAGAAGTAGCAGACTTGTCAGAAGACTCTCCAGATATCATAATATGCTTATATAGTTTGGGGGTAGATATTCTGTGTATATATGAGTCTGTTTCAACTTTGGAACTTTGATATTCTCTAATTTATTAATTTATTTATTTATTATTTAAATTTATCCCTGCCCATCTCCCGGAATAAGGGGCTCTGGGCGGTTTACAGGATAACAATAGTTAAAATCTATATATAAAATTACAAACAATATAAAGATAATTATAAATCCAGATGGATAAGATATTCATTAAAAGAAGGACATTAAAATTAAGGGATTAGCCATCTCCATGAGGAACTATCCCTTCCTCCTTCCCATGCCAGGCGGCAGAACCAGGTCTTCAGCTCTTTCCTAAAGGTCGGGAGGGAGGAGATCTGTCTCAACTCTGGGGGCAAGATGTTCCATAAAGTGGACGCTGTCACAGAGAAGGCCCGCCTCCTAGACCCCATCAGATGACATTCTCTAATTGATGGGGTACGTAGCAGGGCCTCTCTGGATGACCGGGTGGGGCGGGTCGATAACATGGGGATAAGACGGTCCCTCAGGTATTCTGGTCCCATGCCATGTAGGGCTTTAAAGGTGATAACCAACACCTTGAATTGTACCCGGAAGCAAACCGGCACCCAATGTAGCTCACGGAGCAACGGTGTAATATGTGCAGATCTTGGGAGCACCCAATACTGCCCGTGCGGCCGCATTCTGCACCAGCTGAAGCTTCCGGATAGTTTTCAAGGGTAGCCCCATGTAGAGCGCATTGCAATAATCTAATGTCAGAAGAGTTTTAATGTCAGAAGAGTTCCAGTATCAGTGTTTCTATCAATCAAAGTGAGGGATGTAGTCTAATATGATAAATCCCAGGAGATATTGCAGCCAGACAGGGGGGAAGGACTTGGGAGCAGAGTGGGGAAGAGAGATGAAATTGAGAACCATGAGAGTGCTGTGTTTAAAATTGCTATGTAATAAAGAGTTTTAAGTTACAACTTCCTCTGGAGTCTGCATTAAAACTTTCTAAGAAAGAACACAGAAAATTGCCTCTAGCTAGATCAGTTTCTTAGGCATTATTTTCCAACAGATAGGCAGAACTATTGGTGTCATCTTGAAGTGCAATATTCAAATTCAATTCAACTGCTGATTTATTTCACAGCACAGAATTTACAAAATATTACCAAGATGAAAGTTAGGTTCATATACTAACCTTCACCTGAAAATGCCAAGCTCAACAATGATTTAAAAACACAACAAAATAGAGTATATCATTAGCAGACAAGTAAAAAACAAATAGTATACTGCTTAAACATTTAGAAACCCTGGACAAATTAAGTTTTTATTTGACAAGGAAGAGTCCATTAAATCCAGCACAACAAAAGCCTCTCCTTCAACTGGCACACTATAACTGAGACGACCATAACTCAACACACCTCACAGGTTCAGAAGATCAAATGAAGAGTCTCTAAGTATGATGAAGTTTTCTTCACCTAAGGAAATTATAGGACTAATTTAGTACTTGACATCTAAGAATAGTCATTGGAGTCCTTGGTGCTTTCTGAGCCTTGTTGTTTTCTTGCAGACGTTTCATTGCCAGGCTAGGCAACATCTTCAGTGCGAAACGGGAGTGGGACTTGCTCTCTGTTTATATGCCCTGGCTTGTCCTGCCTGTGTTGGTGGGGGTGTTGTACTCTCCTTGGTAGTTCCTTGTTATAGAATAGTCAGTACTAAAGTAATTCAACTGAAGTCAGTGTTTCAATTATGAAAGTTCAAAACCATATTAAAAATATGGTAACAGCATACATCTATATAATCTTTAGCATTTCTGACATACCAGATGCTCAATTTGTTCATACCTTGAACAGCCAAACAAATCAGTATTTCAACACATCTAAGAGTGCTTACTCCCTAGGATGAGAAGACATATTTTCATTTTCATCCTTGCAAATGGATCATAAAATTTTATCAGTGGTGTAATAACCTCTTTTTAAGCCAATCACTTTGACTCTTAATGCCACACTTGTGTAAATTGATAAGACATAGTTAATTTCTTCATTTCTTAAGAGTTGAGATCACTTTGAAAGAGCACCAAGCAGATACAGAACGTTTCTGACCTCAGTCAGGATATAATAGCAATGCCTTGTGCAGATGTAGTGATACTGGTGAGGACATTTGTATAGTTATGTTCGTGTGTATGTGGAGGTTCTTTTAAAGCTAATTCAGGAATAGGAAAGCATCCGATGCCTATAAAACAGGCAACTAAAAATGTAATGGTGGCATTTAACAATATTTGGTAAACAGTCCATGTTTGCCTCCAAATCCAACCACTGCTAATTAACAGCATAAAACATAACAGACAAGAAAAACAAAGCCAGGAATGAGAAACATAACTTAATCTTTGATTTGCTATTTAGGAAAATAGCATTAAGATAAAGTGTTGAGTAATTGAGGCTATAATTCTACACCAATTAGGAAATTTTAATCCCTTTGACTTCAAGAGGATTGAGGTCATAAATCATATCATCTTAAACAATTATTCTTTAAATCACATGACCAACCCAGTTTTGCTCCAATAAGTTCACAACAAAATAAATAAGGTCGCCCTAATTTTATCAAGTGAGATAGAGTAGATAAAAAACTATGTCAAAATTTTCCGATCCAACATTTTACCAGCCATGCCACACAATGGTTAAGTAGTAGTTAAGTAGTAGTTTAATCTTTAACGTATATAGAAGAGGGGAAGAGCCAGCTCTGCAAAAACAAATTGAGTAACAATGTACTATGGCTGGGACATCCTTATGCAACATTCAATATACATTAAAATGGGTAGTCCAAAAACATAAGGTCACAATATGAATATTTATTTTCATCCATGATGCACAGGCTGCGGGGGGCAGGGGGAATGAATTTGAAACAGCTATTTTGACCTTACTGGAAGTGCTCTGAGCTTCAAATCCTACTGAAATAGGGCTGAAAATATTTGTAATAACAACCCTGGAACACTTCTGGTAAGATCAGAACAACCCATTTGAAACTCAAAATAGCAGTTTCAAATTCAAAATGTTTTGTGCACTGCCAGTACAGGAACTTGTTTCTGCTATGCTCTAATACTGCTAGCTTTTTGATCTTTGTGTTTATGAAAAATTTGTAGCTTGTCTAAATTGAAAACTTTACCCAAAGAGTAGCATAAGAACAAGGGTGCTGACTTTACTATTCATTTGTACACCATGAATCAATAATGATAGAAGACCACTGACTGTAAATCAGTGGCATGCCAGGGGGGTTGGGGTGGACAATAGGAGAGCATGGCTGTGTGCGCGCAGATGTTTAACAGAGGGAACGTGTGGTGGGTGGGTGACTGAGGAAGTGAACCAAGTATTTTGCAGTATGATCTTTCAGATATTACACGCCCCAGTTTATTGAAGTCTTACAAAAATAATATCTGTTCACCTATATGTTCAGTTCAAGTTATTAAGGGTTTAATAATATATATGCTTCTCCAGATCTCACAGAAAACTATTTCAAATGTACAATTAAACCATGATTTAACAGACCATTTGGGGGAAGGGGTGTTTGTTCCTCCTGAATGCCCATAAAAACCACATTTGCCACATTTCCACAAATGACATAAATTGTGTCATTTACACATTCATGTCTGTATGCAAATGATATAAAATATAAATATACTGTAAGTGAATTATTAGCACTACTTTTAATAAAAGAGACTTGGTCTGTTATTTGGGGGGATATCTGAATGGAAATTGAGTTTGCTGCTTCTGCTAAATGTGGGTCCAATTGAGGTGTTATTGGATCTGGAAGCACAAGTATATGTAGATGATATGTTCGATTGATATGTAGATGCTTCTTTTTTGAGATGATATTCGATTGATATGTAGATGCTTCTAATCCCATACATTTTAAGAATGGGCTTACTTATGAGTAGCTCTGTCTAGGATTGCACTGTAAGATTATGCCTGAAGACCAAGTAAATCAATCTGCAGTTGCTGAGTGACCACTTCAGCAGGGCAAAGGGAATTTTCTCCAGTACAAAAATCACAACCAGGTAAATTATATTCACACATGCACTTACTCCCCCAAGAACAATGCAAAAGCAACTCTCACATGTAAAACACACTGCATTTCATGCATTTTAAACTGAGTATCACTTTTGCAAAGTGCAAACTTCATCACTACAAGAAAACAAATCAATATTGCTGGACCACAATACAACAAGCAGTAAAAGAATTTTAAAGAACAATCAAGCCACTGACTAATAGGAAGAGGTCACTGTCCTGTGGCAGAGCACATTTTTTGTATGCAGAGGTTCCACTTGCAGCACCTCTAGGTGGGAGGACCTAAATGGACTCTTGTCCAGATCCCCAGAAAGCTATAGTCAGTGTAGACAAAACTGAGTCAGAAGAAGCCTGCTGGACTTGATAAAGGCAGCTTCCTCATTTCTCACTAGTACAAGTTCTATATCTCCTTGAACATAACTTGAAGAATTTGGAAATTATATGTCAGCATACATTTTGGATTCATCCCCTGGCATGTTTCAAAATGCATTGTCAAAAACAACAAACATTATATACAAATAGCAAAGCTCTAAGCAAAATGCTCTCTACAGACATAGCTATATTTCTAGTTGTGTAATAGGTGAAAGGATCTGCCCTATGACTATAGCCTCCAGCACAGAAGAGTAGACAACCACTGAAACATTTACTTGGAAACAGCAAACAAATATCAATATGGTAAGTCACATTATAGATTGTGCTCACAGAATAGAACTGTGCTGGGATTTAGTAAGAAATACTGCATTGTGTAAGTATCAGGTTTAATTATTTTTGTAATAAATTCTGAAGTTGAGTGAACCATTCATGATATAACATTCATGAACCAGTTCACGCCCTAGCTTAATTAATTCAAAGGAAGAGGAAGAGGAAGAGGAAGAGGAGGAGGAAGAATACATCCTGCAACAATACCTTTAATATTATTAGACAACATCATCTGCCTATCCCAGGTCCTTGGGAAGGACTCGATAGATGGACAAAAATGCCAAATCCAGTCTAAACATCTGGCTGACTGTGCAACCAACAACAAGAACAACAACAATAATTCTCTTTAAAAGATTCAGATAAACAAAACAATATTTTCCAATCTTCCCCAGAAAAGAGACATTTTTGCTGCATCAGGTTTCTTTGGCCTTTGCAACTGGGCAGACTGTACCAGTTCAAGGATGAGAAACTGATCATTTCATTCTAAAGCAATACATCAGGCACATCCGCTTTTAGCAAATAAGGCCAATGGATGCAGCTATATACCGTACAGCATGGTAGAGAGTCCTGATTTATTCTCATGTTTGGTCTACAAATCAGCAAATATGTTGACATCTCCATTTATCATTAAACAGATGGGTTGCATTTCCCCCCTCTCTTATAAATGAAGTAGTTAAAGGAGTCTTTTAGAAGTGATATATCCCAATCCAATTTGAGGCTCAAAACCTCTTTGGCTCCTTTTTATAAATTATATTAAAAGTCGGGAAGAACAATTGATCATGACTAATTTATCAAACCAGTCTTACTGCCTCTTTAGCTTGTGGCTTATGCAATGATTGCTTACTATATATTGATTAAAATTAGTTTGTAATTGACACTGCTTATATTTGCTATTATATTTTAAAAGAATAGTTCAGAATTCTTGATATTCTCATGTCTTTAATTTCTTTAGCTCACTATTTGATTGTTATTTGATAGTTGATTACTGCTTGATTGTTGTGAGCCACACAGTGTCGTTGAGAGTCAGGCAGAATGCAAGTTTAATAAATGTATTATTATTATTATTATTATTATTATTATTATTATTATTATTTCTTACTCTTTTTCAGAGCATAATACCGCTTACCAAAAAGGGAATGGTATGGTATGGACGTATGTACATACGTATATGGATATTTAGAACAAAGATTACTTGTTCTAGGTACTTATTTCTCTGTAATGAACCATTTTGTTTTTATGCACGAACAATGTTTATTAAATTAATGAATATTAAAATCCAAAAAAAACCATTAAAAAACTTCATTCATTTTGCTAATCAGTATCTTTAAATTGCAAAGTTATAGATTATCTTGAAGGTCATAGGTTTCTCCTTCTCCAAAAACAGTTGTATGAAGTTTACACTCCCTTGAGGAGCAGTAGCAAATGTCCAAACTCAAATTTAATTGGAAGAATTACTGTTTAGAATTCAATTTGAAGAGTTGCTGTTTGAGCCTGTTGTGAGCTTCTGACTACAATGCCAGATGGAAGGGCCTTAGAGAATAGCCCAGATCAGTATTCCCCAATTTGCTACTCTCCAGATATGTTAGAGTATAATTCTGTGAATTTCTAGTCAGCACAGGTTTTGAGTAAGCTGGTTGGGAATTCTGATGTTGTAGCCCCAAGACACCTGGAGAGCATCAGGTTGAAGAAGTCTGCGCTACATTTAATATCTTTTTGAGCCTAGCCATGTGTGGGGAAAACATTTTACAACATTCAGGTCTGATTTGTTTAAAGGACTTTTGTTACATTATTCTTGCCAACACTTCCAATGCAAATATTTTACCTAGGCATTCAAACTACATTTAGCACCACTGAGCAACAATCAAAACTAAGTCAAGGGTGATAACAAGTACCACCAAGTTTTATCTTACCCCTTAGAGCAGGCAGCAGGGACCTTTCTTTCTTGTCATCACATTTGTTACACTCACTGAAGTACAGCAGGAGAAACACATCCACCAGCACCCACATGAGAGAAGTGGCAAGAACCACCTTGCAGTAGACAAATCTCCGCATCCTTTATTTAGTTATTAGTTATAGACTGTAGTAAAGGCACGTGCTAATATGATGCTATATCCAAGCCAAGGAAGCTGGCACGAATGCACAGATGAGAACATCCCACTGAAAAGTAAGAAAAGCAGGAGAATGGAATTAATTGACAAGTAAACAATTTCATAAGCATAACCATTTTAACCCATTACTGTTTTCCTTTAAAATATGTTTAATTCCTAGTGTCTTCCATATTATGAAAGAAATGCATACCAAATTTTCAGAAAGAAAAAAGAAACAAACTTTCTGGTGTGTAATGGTATGTGGGAATGACCTTGGGAGACAGGAGGAAGAGCAGCAGACTAGGCAATGGTCAGATTAGAGGTAGCTGAAGCCACAGAAGGAATGGGTGTGTGTGACAAACATCCCAGAAGGGACCCTCCCTTGTTTCTTGGACTGTAAAGGTGAGGGAGGGGGGAAATGTACTTTCAGACTTGCAAGATTGTTGTCAGCCTTGCAAGGTAGTCCAGACAAGAAGCACCCCCAAAAGTAGTAGCTCTAACTTTATTGTAAAGTTACATTAACAGAATCTTGCAAGTCATTCCCACATACTATTACAGGTATATTTTAGTGGTAGTTTCTTTGATGTTTTCCATATTCAGGTTATGCATATCTTTAAAGCAGAGCTTTCCAAACTTTTCATGTTGGTGACACACTTTTTAGACATGCATCATTTGGCGACACACTCTTACAGCAAGGCATCATTTCGCGACACACTCTTACAGCAGGGCACAAGGCAGGCACTAGGACCTGTGTGGAATCACAGCAGGTTTGGAGGCAGCAAGGCACAAGGCAGCCACTAGGATCTGCGCAGAATCACAGGTGGTTTGGAGGCAGCAGGTCACAAGGCAGGCACTAGGACCTGTGCGGAATCCTGGCAGGGCAGGTTTGGAGGCAGCAGGGCACAAGGCAGGCACTAGGACCTGCACAGAATCCTGGCAGGGCAGGTTTGGAGGCAGCAGGGCAAAGGCAGGCACTAGGACCTGCACGGAATCACAGCACGTTTGGAGGCAGCAGGGCACAAGGCAGGCACTAGGACCTGCACGGAATCCTGGCAGGGAAGGTTTGGAGGCAGCAGGGCACAAGGCAGGTAACTAGGACCTGCACAGAATCCTGGCAGGGCAGGTTTGGAGGCAGCAAGGCACAAGGCAAGCACTCGGACCTGCATGGAATCCTGGCAGGGCTCGGAGGCAGCAGCAGCCGCGACACACCCAGACACTGCAGCCGACACACTAACGTGTCCCGACACACAGTTTGGAAAGCTATGCTTTAAAGCATTCTTCAGAAATGTATGCTGAGTCAAAAAAGAGAAAAATAATGAGCAACCATAAATTTAGGATTTAATGAACTCTCAAGTGAAATATCTCATTGCAACAACACTTGACCATACAAGAAAATGAATAAATGTTATAGCATTGTTGTCAACTACTGTTAAAAGATGGGCTGATCATATTCAAGTGGCAGACATGGAGTACCAGCATCAGTAGATATTGTTTTATAGTTCCTTTAGTAATACATGCAATTAGATGCTCCCCTCCTCAAATATCACTTTCTGTTGACATTATGTGGGGTTCTTGTCTGGTCTATGCATATCTTTACTTTGCACAAGTAATTACTATAACATTTTTACTTTTACAATATGAAATGGTTTTCAAAAGTAAGTTAATTATGTAATTCAGTTTCAGTTGATTATGATCAAATATCAGCCCATAATGATGCAATTAATTTCTTGATGACTCAATTGTGAATAGCAGATTATAGACATATTGGAAAAATTGGAGCATAATACTGGGTGCCAGTTTCTTTAAATTTAAATCCATGCATTTTCATTTATTACCTAGCAGGAGGTTGCCTCCTCTATTTACTTTTATTATTGTTCATTTTGTAAACTTTTGCCTTTCCAATGTATTAACGGCAGTTCTACAAATTGAAATTCACTTGAAGGAATGCCTCCAATGAGCCGTAATACAGGAAGGAAAGAATGAGGACATAATTGGGACATTATATCAAACACAGTGGGATACATTTTAAGCCCAAATCCAGACACTGTGAACAGGAGGAATCAAAGCAGGTAGGCTGAATAAATAATATTCTCTTCCAAAAAGGAACAGACAAGCACTATTTTTGACTGCCTTGGTAGCCATCCCCAGGAACTACAGGTAAGAAAAAATGGACCAATAATGGGATCATCGTCTTAAAAACTGTGATAGAAGTAGCCACATTGAAACTGGCAGTTGATTAGGAAGTATTCATCACCAATGAATGCATTTCTAAAAAGGCATTGTATATAATTTATGTATAAGATACCACCCAAAAGCAAGCTTTGTCTCCAAATTATGGTTTTGCCGTAGTGGAAAGTGATTCTGCTTCTAAAAATCAAATATTTAAATTTTCATTAATTCACTCATTCTTTTAAGCTTGACCTATCAGAGAGTTACTGGTAGCAACTCTATATATTCAAATTTGAAACAGCACTACAGTAAAATAAGTTTTAATTTTTAGAAAAACCAATAATAAAATAAACTCCAACAAAACAAAACAAATTCTTTTATAATAATTAAAGGCATTTTATTAAATACAGTTAATAGGATTATTCCTATGTAGTTATTAATTTTCCCACTCATCATATTAAAAAGTATAATTCCATGCCATGTTTGAAAGGGCTCTGTGATTCCAGATTTGGTGAGCGATGCCACAGGTTGTATACTCCTCATTCAAAACATGTGCCTGATTGATCAAACCACATTTCAGTTCACTCATGGCTAAATGGATCTTATCTGTCTCCATGCTGAAACTTCTTTGTCACCAGTTTCACCACTCTCCATAAAAAGTCTTTTTAACACTATGCTTTCTATGTCCAGCTCTGAGCACAGCTGCTAGAATAGCTGCTATTCTTTAAGGTCTCCCTTCTCTCCAGCTACAGCACATTAGCAGCCATGCTTAGAGACAAGCCATTGAAAGCATGGTGGGAGAAGTGACATCCCGTACAAAAAACTAGGAATCCCGTACAAAAAACTAGGATTTTCCTAAGCTATGCAGCAACGAAGATCTCATTGTGAAAATAGGAACTTTCTTCCCCTACGAACCTTCCTAGAAAAGGGGGATTTTAATGGTCAACACAAGAGGAAAGCAGGAGGAAGGAAGGCCTATATAGTTGTGTGTATGCACAAATGCCTGTGGGTATGACAGACAGTGCAAGAGAGGGGAAGGATGTGTGTGTGCCTCTCTGAGTGGAAGGTGAAAATACATTTCTGTGTGGTTATGTGTCAGGGGAATGCTGTGTGTCTGTTTCCTGTTTTTTAGGGAACTATCTTAAGATAACTCTGACAAAAGACTGTGTTTAACCTATCCCTGAGGAATCAACAGCTTGCACACTATTTGATAACCAAGCCTGCCGTTCTCCATGACTTTCCTTTATTAAAAAAAAAAACTCAGCAGAAAAAACATCCAGAAAATTCACACATTGCTATCTTGTATGTTTAGTAATCCCAGCTTAAATAATTTACATAGGTAACATTTAGGGCAAGATTTACCACACAGGTAGAAAAGTTATCTGAGTTTTGTGACAGAATCTGTCAAATGGATCCTATCCCTGAAAAAAGACATAAATTTTCCATGTCAGTCATGACTTGCTCCCTGCAGCAAGAAGAATATACAAAGTGCATAAACTCGTATCATATACCCAGTCTTGTCCCTGACACCCAAGCAAAAACTGTGAAGACCTTCAAAATGGTATTTATGAAATATAAAAAAATGAAATATATAGCACTTAAAGCAAATAGGTTAGAATCCTAAGATATGTTAATATGAAAATGTTTATAGAAGAAAAGTTTGCCACTCCCTTCCACCGCTAGAAAAACTTTGCCTCCATTCCCCCTGCCTCTGCCAAAAACCGTTTCCAGAGGATGGAGATGGGGTCAGGTGGGGCAGAAATGGAGAGGTTTCCATTTGTGACTTTCCCCAAAGAGCTTGCATTTGGGACCCATGCTGATTTTGGATTGTTTCCCTCCTCCTCCTCCTATGCCTCATTTTGTATTTTCCAGAAGACTCCCTCGACCTTGGGATAGGGAGGAGTACGGGTGACTGCAATGAGGAGGAAGGAACGGGAAATTTTCCTTTTATTAAGTTCTTTAATCTATTCCACATAAGGCTCAAGGCTGAAATTACAGCCCAAGAAACTATATATCACTTTCTGTAAAAGCCTATATCGCCTTCTGACTATTTCTAAACACTTCAATGAACTTAAAATCTCATTGAAATACTCTCAGTATAATATTTTTACTGTAAGTAATGCATTGAGACCTATATATTCCTGAAACAGGGAAGAAAACATACAAGAGACCAAGGATGCAGCAGACTAGAAGGTGCCTGAACAATTTCAGATCATCATTCAGCCTATTAGGTCTGTGACTCTTTAATTTCCTTCTCACTATAGTATTAGATGCCTCGGGCCAGCATCCCAAAATACACTGGCTGCTGCACTACAGGTTCAATATACACAGGCCTTGGCTTCCAACAGTGCTTTTTTCAAAACAACTTAAGTGCCTTTTAATTGAAGTGCAATGCAAAGGAACACAGCATTTTCTGATACGAAATCTCAGAGCAGGTGGGAGTTTGTAGACTCTCAAGACAGACATTTTGTAAACCAATATGGTTAGAATCAGGACTGGCAACAGTACAGTTAAACTCAAAATGTGTGTTTATCTTGGGAATGAGGTGCTTCGTAATTGAAGAAGGGAATGTGCAAAAAATTCATGAATTGGGGCTTTTACAGAACTCATTACTGAAGAGCTATAAAACCATTGCTGGTTAAAAGTTGTTGTTAACAAGGTAAAAAGCCTGAAAGCTGCATTACAATGGAGGCGTAAGTAATATGTGATAACATGCTATCTGCAAAATGGTTCTTGCTTAAAAGTAAAATCAATTTGCTGGCAGCACGGCCAACTATAAAAACCATGTAAATCATGAGTTCTGAACCAAGGACAGGAGAATTACAGAAATAAATTACTATTCGCTCAATCGCCCTTAAAGAGGATTATAATTGTCCTGATTTATGATTTAGTTACATTTTAATAATGTACATTCTGGGTTAAAACAAGGTCTAATCCTCCTCGTTTAGTCTTCTAAACTCACAGCTATTCAATCTCCCTCAAGGCCTTTCATCTATCATTGTATACACTCACATAAGTAGGAATGGAGGGATGCTAACAACTTGGCATTTATATATGATCCCTTGGAAAGCTACTCATCTGCTTTTCTGACTTGGAACACTGATTTTGTTTATTGTCAAAAGCCTCTCTGGTTGAAAACAAGTTTTCAACTGCTCTTCATCAAAGCCTTCTTTTTCATCCAAATCCAGAACACTACTGATAGTTCTGAGTGAGCTACATTGTGCAAAAGCCCCCCAAGGCTGACTTTTAGGGTACCAGGGAACCAGGTAGCTCCTGAATTACTGGTACACACAGCACAGCTCAGGAAAGATCCTGAGTCTTGTGAAGAAGGGGACTCTACAACTATTTAGCATATACGAGATACAGGAGTTCATCAAACTAATGAGCTAAAGCACAGCAATCCTTCCTTACTAAAACATATGCAAAATGCCTTCCACCCCATTGATAAACAGTGAAATCTGGGGGGGAGGGGGAGGTAGTGGCTGAATTACTAGTGACAACAACAACTGTCTCTGAAGCTGGACACTCTTTTTCTTTTTCTATTCTTTCCAACCAACTGAAAATAAATTATGTAAAGAGGTTTGGGGGTCTCTCCACCAGTGGGATAACTCTCCAAATTTGGTCCAGAGGGGGGGAAAAAACAGCAAAAGAAAGATTGAGCTTGAAAAACCACCCTCACCAATTCTACCAGTATACCCTGATGAAAGTAGCCATTGGGTACACCTAGGACGGCTCTATTTTAAGCCCCCTCCTTCCTGGTCATGTGACCCAGAGCTGAAACTCTGCAGCCTGCCCAGTGCTTCCCAGTGCCCACATACACAAAAACACAACATGAGAGGAACATAGAAACATGCACAGACACATTACCTCATCACAGGGGAAAAAATACACAAATGCTTCCTACGGCCACTGCTGGTAAGAGGGTTGAAATTCCAGAAGCTATGTACTGCATGCTTTCCCTACCTTATTTTTAAATCAAGAGTCTCCTTGAGCTTAATATTGTAAAGAGGCTTCTGGATAGCTTGAAAATACTGTACCTTTGCTGTGAAAAGAGCTGCTATGAAACAAGCATATGTGAGAAAAGGCAAACCAAGCTGACAGCTTTTCTGACAGATGTAAGTCCAAGATAACTTTAAGATATCATTCTGGCTTATCTTTTCTAACAGGTATTGGTTTCATGAGAACATAAGCAAGACTTTGGATCAGACCAATCTGGTTATCTCTGGCCAGCATTCTGTATTATTTCTGGCCAACAAGATGCATTCAGGAAGCTCAAGAAGATGAAGATGAGTCACAGCTACAGCAGGCTTCCCATGATTCCAGAGGCAACACACAACCCTTAGGGCTAGCTACCACTGACAATCTGATTCTCCATGAAGACAATATGACCCTCATGGCAGTAGACATATTCTGTCCCTTGTATCTCCCCAAAACTGACTCCCCAAATTACTATGGTTTGTGTGTTCTTTAAATAACATGTAAGCTGTATCTCTAGCCCCAGGCATATATCTAGCACTGGAAAGAGAGATCTTACTGCTTCATTGTGGAGTCCTTGGTGCTCTCTGAGCCTTGTTGTTTTCTTGCAGAGGTTTCATTGCCAGTCTAGGCAACATCTTCAGTGCAAAAAGGGAGTGGGACTTGATCTCTGTTTATATAGCATGGCTTGTCCTGCTTGTGTGGGTGGAGGTGTTGTTCTCCCCTTAGGAGTTCCTTGATTTGGCTGTTGTTTGCTGCTTGGTTGATTGACTGAGTTAATAGTTCCTTGATTAGGGTATATTGTGCTGTTTGATTGTTCCTCTGATGCTAATCTTGGTGTTAATCTTTGCATACCTGGGTATTGATTGCTGGCAAGGAGGTGTTCTGGTCTTTTGGCTTTTTTATTCTCTCTTATGAATGGTATGTAAATGTTGTTTACCTCTATGTGTATGTTAATGGCCGCTTTGTCTGAGTGCCAAACTTCCAGGAATTCTCTAGCATTTTTTGGATTTGGCTTGGTTTAAGTACCACAGTCTCTATTGGTCATTTCCTCAAATCTGCATCTTCCCATTCTGCCTTTTTAGCTGACAACTCTTCCTCTTTCCTTTCACAACTTCCAGAGTTAACCACAGGGCTGTGTGGCATTTTAGATTTGAAAGCAAAAAAAAAAAAATGCTTCAGAGAACATCTGAATGCAGATGTAGCACCCACCTGACTGGTGCTACGTGAGCATCTCTGTGGACTTCAAAGCACCTTTATGTCTTCCAGTCCAAAACACTCCACTGTCCTAATAGGAATAGTCAGGGTTGTACCAATTCAGGTCCGATAGTCATGTATCACTCCCTCAAATTTGGGCACACTCTTCCAAAACTTGCTGTTGACAGAAGGGGCTAATTATTAAATATTAATAACTCATGGCTCTGGGTGACTTAAAATATATAATTAAAAATACAGTCATAAAATCCATAATAATCTAAAAGATTAATTTTCATAACTACATTTGAGACCTAAATATACCTGTACTGGTACAGAAGAAGGGATTAGAATAATCCCAACATTCTTTGTTCATCCAAAATTAAGTACTAACAGACTTCCAGAAGAATTTGAACTATGACCTCCAATAGTTTTATGTGCAGCTTTTCCTCCACCTCTGGCATGGCATGCAAAGAACTGAAGATCCTATTACTGGGTTAGATAAAGCAAATTTCAGCATGATGTCCAGACAGTAATCTATAGTTTGGCTAATTAATTTATGTTGCATACCACCATAATCAGCGTGATGAGTCTTAGCAGTTTACAACAATCATAACAATGTAAACTACCAATTCACATCAATAAAACGATTGTAAAAATAGCAAAGAAAATTACTAAGCATGTTATTCAAAAGCCAATAAAAAAGATAGGCACCAACCACATCATTTGTCCCCAAAGGGTCTATGGAAGAGATCTGTTTAGCAGCCTTACAAAATGATGCATTGAAACGAACCAGCTTCATAAACCATGGCTTCAATTTGGAACAGTTTAGAAAGCTGTGGTTAAAAATAACACCTCCTTTCCCAGATCTGGATGTTATACAAGTTAGACTTCATCCCAAAAGGGAACTAAAACAATCCTGGAGGGAGTGCAAATGCTGGTGGATAGTTTGCACAACATATTACACTATATTTTGGTAGGAAGCAGGAGTAGTTCAAAGAAGTTCTATTTCTGCAAACACGCCTCTGCTGGATTATTTTAAACAACAAGACAGCTGGGGAAAACTTAACTTTCCTCAATGTACTTATAGTGGCTACAGTTCCAAGTAAGCCACCACACCTAGCCACTATGTCACTGGCTGGAATATCAGCATGGGAGACTAGCAAACTGTCTCCAAGAACCATCTGCCATGCTATCTGGTGAGACCACCTCATCATTTATACTTACTGTTATTTCATGGTCAAATCACTCAATCACGGTTTTATAGAAAACGTATTATTTTTTCAGGGATAGGACATCATTTTGTATACTGTACTGCAGCAGCAGCCAAAAATATTGTAAAACTCAATATTTTAACATTTAACAAAAAAGTAAAATTTAAAATTATGTTTGAAAAAATTGAGAGGCCACACTCTCATGAGATCACTCGTGAGAACATAGAAATATAATGAGATTAGGTTATTTTATGAAATATTTGTCATTTTACATTTTATGAAATGCATTTGTTTGACCGCATTTATAAACCGCCCCAATCTAACTGACTCTGGGCAAAGTGCAGGAGCAAACCAAGACAGAATGTCTTGATAATTAAAACATTCCAACCACCCAAATAATCAAAATAATGATGAGAAAACAAAGCAATCAATATGTCTATGAAGGTTCTCAGTCATCCAGGTGGAATTGTCTGTAGCTTGAATCATGTCAACTGGATTTCTATTTTCTTAGTGGAAACGTTTCGCTCCTTATCCAAGGAGCTTCTTCAGTCTGAGCAAAGTTGGTAAGGGAATCCTAAATATGTTCCTAGGTAGCTGTGTGACCTTACACCTGGGGCTAGGTCATGGTTATATTGAGATGTAATTTTTAAGTCCTTTTATCATCTAAAGGAGGGTCGTTAAAATCACCATGCTGCTGTTGAGCTTGTGAAATGGTCTTAATCTTCCTAGGCACAGAAGACAAAACGGGGAGGAAGATGGGGGAGAGTTTGGGGAGAGACTCAACACATTCCAGGGAACGGTGCCCACCCACTGGTTTAGGTATGTGGATGACACCTGGGTCAAAATCAAGGCCCAGGAAGTACAGGCCTTCACGGACCATATAAACACTATATATGCCAACATTAGCTTCACCAGAGAAGACACCAAGGACAACAGACTGGCATTCCTAGACTGTGAAGTCCTCATTGGGACCGGTGGCAAGCTAGAAATAGGGATCTACAGGAAACCCACACACACAGATCAATATCTGATGTTTGACTCCCACCATCCACTGCAGCACAAACTAGGAGTCATCAGGACATTGTCACACAGAGCAGAAACCATCCCCACCTCCATGGATTCCAAAAAGAATGAAAATCAGCACCTGAGAACAGCCCTGAAGGCCTGTGGATATCCAAATTGGGCCTTCACCAAATCTAAATCTACCAGACCTAAAACAGCGACAGATAGGGCTGAGACTCAGAGTAAACGAAAGAACCTGGTCATTCCCTACATGGCTGGCGTGTCTGAAAAGATAAAACGGATATTTGGCAAACACCACATACCTGTATATTTCAAACCCACCAACACACTGAGACAGAGGCTTGTACACCCCAAAGATCAAACTCCAAAACACAAGAAAAGCAATGTAGTTTATGCAATCCAGTGCAGTGAGGAGTGCTCTGAACTCTACATTGGAGAAACCAAACAACCTATGTACAGGAGGATGGCCCAACACAGGAGAAATAACACCACAGGACCAGAGTCAGCAGTTTATCTTCATCTAAAAGAAAAAGGACACTCATTTGAGGACATTAATGTTCACATTTTAGACAGAGAAGATAGGTGGTTTGAGAGAGGGGTCAAGGAATCCATTTATGCCAACTTGGAAAATCCTTCCTTGAATAGAGGTGGGAGCCTCAGGCACAAACTCTCCCCCATCTTCCTCCCCGTTTTGTCTTCTGTGCCTAGGAAGATTAAGACCATTTCACAAGCTCAACAGCAGCATGGTGATTTTAACGACCCTCCTTTAGATGATAAAAGGACTTAAAAATTACATCTCAATATAACCATGACCTAGCCCCAGGTGTAAGGTCACACAGCTACCTAGGAACATATTTAGGATTCCCTTACCAACTTTGCTCAGACTGAAGAAGCTCCTTGGATAAGGAGCGAAACGTTTCCACTAAGAAAATAGAAATCCAGTTGACATGATTCAAGCTACAAAGCAATCAATACAATTCAGTAAGTGCCATTAAAACAACACTGTTTTAAGGGGCTTCCTGAATAAAAGGAGGGCAGGGGCCAATCATACCGCTGACAGGAGAATATTTCCTACTGTAAGATCTACTACCAAGAAGTCTGCTAGTTCAGAGCCCTTTGACCTCCTATGGTGGTGAAGTGAATTCTGCAGCAGGCTTTCCCTTGATTTTTAGACCAGACAGGCAAAATCATCCTTGGCAAGGCAAGAATACATTCCCATCCTTCACCAGAGTGATTACCAGCACTTTGAGTTAGGCCCAGTAGTGTACTGGCAGCCTAAACACATCCTATTTTGCAGTAATAGATTTCTTCAACTACTGTAGCAGTCTGGCTGCTGCATTTCTGTACAAGTTATAGCTTCCAGGTCATCTTCAAAGGCAGCTGCATGTACATGTTGCAACAGTCCAGTTGTGAAGTTATCAGGGTATAAGCTAATGTTGCTAGAGCATCAGAGTTCAGACAGAGCTGCAACTGGCACACCAGCCAAGCCTAGGCAAAGGACATTCTAGTTATTGCTTCCACCTGCTGATCCAGCAAGAGTTGAGAGTCCAGGAGGACCCTCAAGTCACACACTAACACCTTCAGCCCCTTGACCCAAGTAAGAGCAAATACTGGGACTGATGTTAGCTGATGAGCCCAATGTTTACAGTCATACTATACTTCTGTCTTGCTAGGTTGAATCTGAGCTTGTTTCCCTCACCCATACCCTAGCAGCATCCAGATACTGATTCAAGATATCTATGGGATTTCAAGTTTTGCATGGGGTGGCAATGTAAATCAGAATATTGATGACATCTCATTCCAAACTGATGGATGACCTCTCTCATATAACTAACACGGGGAAGGAACCAAGTCCTGCAAGATCTCATAATGGTACACCCAAGAGCTCAATCACTGTTTTCCCATGATCCCTGACTGGACTGCCTACTCAGGAAGCAGTGGAACCAATATAGCATGGTGGCTCCTACTCCCAACCATTTCAGACGGTCCAAAAGAATATAATGGTCAATGGTATTAAATGTTGCCTAGATGTCCAAAAGGAGGAGTATACTCCCTCATCCAGGCCCCAACAAACGTAATCTATTAGAGTGACTAATGTAGTTAGTCTGATTTTTAGTCAGGCCGCTGCAGTGCAACCCATATCACCTTTTCAACAATCTTTCCTAAGAAGGGGTCAGAGGCAAGAAATTGATCAAATATGGCTGGATTGACAAGCAGTCTCTTCAAAGGGTGAGTTTGTGCAACACTGCCTCCTTCAAGGCTAGTAGCATCACACCCCCTCTCAAAGAACCATTTGATACCTCTCAAATCCAGCCACACATGCCCTGCCTGGAGGAACCAGGAGGGGCATGGATCTAGCCAACAGGTGGAGGAGTTCATATTGCTGAGGTCCTTATCTACTCCCTTACATTCCATAAGCTCAAAACAATCCCAAGTTGAAATGCAAGATGCTCCCCTCTAACACTCCAAGGCTACTTTACACATTTGTGTAGTCTCATGTGCACTTTAATGTTCAGAAGTAAAAGCATATCCCCCGGCAACATTTTATTGGTCCTATTTTAAGGAACAGTCTCTTAAAAAAAAGTTCATTTCATACTTCTGATTGACTTATTTCTAAAGATAGGCTATTCATCTATTTAAGTCTAAATCAGAATAGACAATGAGAAATGATACAATACACAACCATGTTGTTACCTGTTTCTCAACAATTATTATCCTAACCCTAAATTTTAAGTAATATTTTGCTAACATACAGTGTATATGTCTGTGAAACCTTACTAGATCAAATTAAACAATATTACTGCCTGCCTTCTTTTCTACGTATTTAACTTTCCACAGCTGAATCCATCAACAGCTTCACTGTGAGGCATTGCATTTGACAGCAGTTGCTTGGCAACAAAATTAGTAGTTTTCTCCATAGTACCTGTGGTGCTTGCATTCTCAAATTTTGGTAGAATTCAGTGATCTACAACTTCACTTGGTCAAATATATAAAACCATCCAAGCAATTGCTCAAAAGTAATGGTGCAAAATACTTGCACTAATTGAAGGTTGTAGCTAAGAGTATACACACTTATTGGTGTTCATGTTCTACAGAACTAAATGGGATTTAATTCTCTCTCTCTGTCTGTGTGTGTGTGTATGTGTGCGTGCGTGTGTGTGTGTGTGTGTGTGTGTTTCTGTGTATAGGACTGAACCATTGATGGTCACTGGCAACTCATCTCAGCCTTACATCTCCTCCTTCCTACAAAAGCTTTCCGATACCAAAGTATTCTATATCTCAACAAAGGCAGACTGCTATTAATTAAAAAAATATATACTATCTTGAACAACCATATGTTAATGGGCCAAATCCAGTTTACTTGCAATAGGAAGGCTCAAACATGTTTTCAACTCTTTAATTGAAGGATTATACACATTCCTTTTCAGCTTTTTCAGATAGTTACTTTCCATTATACTCTGTTTACAGCATTTTGGGTAATGGGGTAGAAAACCAGGTTCTTTTATTGGATAATGCTAGTCATTTTTTCTGCAACCAGGTTAAATTAATGAAACAGAAAACCATATTGTTTGTGCATGGTCATAAACCTATACTTGATAGCTGTTATTTGTAAATGGGAATAGCAGTCAATAGGACTATTTCAATTGCTTCCCCAGACCTTCAAGGGAAGAGAGAATTCAATATGCTTCCTCCTGTGCATATTGATGGATATAGCAACATTTAAAGATAATTTTTTCTTAGTTATTTAATTTGTATAGTTGCCCACTCAACATGTGAGTCAGAGAGGCAACAGCAAATAACGACAAAATATGAAATATAATATACAGTAGTGTAATAAAGCATGTTGCACCAGAGGCAGTTGAAACCACCAAAGACAAGGTGGGCCACAAGACCACATGACCTAGGGAAAAACAGGTCTTTAGAGCTTTGCAAAAGGCAGGCAGGGTTGGGGCCATCCAGATCTCAAGGCGGAATGCCATTCCCTAGGTCAGCCATGGAACAGAGAAGGCATTATCACATGGTCCTACCAGATGACACTACTTAAGTGATGGGACTTGGAGCATG
Source organism: Charina bottae (assembly GCA_023362775.1). Classification (NCBI taxonomy): domain Eukaryota; kingdom Metazoa; phylum Chordata; class Lepidosauria; order Squamata; family Charinaidae; genus Charina; species Charina bottae. The sequence continues at coordinate 233,079,193 of JALMGJ010000001.1, read as the reverse complement.
CCAGCCCTGTCAGATCTTATCGGATGGGCAAAGGTAATTGGAGGTAATATACTGTACTTCTTTGCTATATAAAACATTTATATTAAATTGTAAAATTACGTTTTTAAAAGCCGTTTCAAAAATATTAGGTGAATTGGATTTATATTTCATTATGCTTCTCAAACTACATTTAACTATTATACTGTTTTCTAAAATCTATGTCAGGGATCAAATCAAAATCTCTAACTGGAATCAAAACAGGCATAAAATGTATAGCCAAACCAATTCCCTACAGACATGAGTTCCCTGCACAGATGGTACTTAATTAGGACGTAAAAGGCAATGAAGACCAGGTCCCTTTTGAGGAAGAGTAATTGCTCCAAAATATTTAACTGGAGCCCCCATAAGCACTACAATCAAACTGAAAGGAGAATGAAGCATCAAATATTTAAAAAACTGAGAGGAAAATGAAGCATTTAAATACCAGTTCTTCAGAACCTTGAAAAGACATTCAACTACAATAATTACAAACCAGAATTGACATTTACTCATCGTAATACAAATAAACACAATAGCAATGTTAATGCAGTTCAAAATACTTGCTCCATCATTGTTGTAGATATGATGGCAAACAATCACAAATTTTCCTATGCCAGGGCTTAATTATAACTATTTAAAAAATGAAATCCGATGCTCCTTTTCCACCAATGAGCAATTCAGTGGAAAGGCTCAAAGGCTGCTACAGAGGGATCTCAAATCTCTCAAAGCAGTTTGGGGGGATATGGAGGGAATTTACCACTTTTGCTTTCACTGACTGAAGTAAGAAGAGAAACAGGAGAGTCCGCCTAAACAAGTAGTTCCACCTTAACTTGTAATACTACTTTAAAAAGCAGAAACTTTGAATTATTTCACAAATAACTGCAGACTTTCACATGTTTGGGGTTACTACAACTCCCAGAACTTTTGCCATTGACTATGGTGAGTGAAGCTTCTGGAACTTGGAATCCAGTTTGGTCTAGTGGTTAAGGCAACGGGCTAGAAACCAGGAGACTAAGAGTTCTAGGCCCACCTTAGGCATGAAAGTCGGCTGGGTTACCTTGGGCCAGTCACTCTCTCTCTCAGCCCTAGGAAGGAGCCAATAGCAAACCAGGAGACTGAGAGTTCTAGTCCCACCTTAGGCATGAAAGCCGGCTGGGTGACCTTGGGCCGGTCACACACTCTCAGCCCAACTCACCTCACAGGGTTGCTGTTGTGAGGAAAATAGGAGGAGGAAGGAGTATTAGGTATGTTCGCTGCCTTGAATTATTTATAAAAATAATAAAGGCGGGATAAAAATAAATAAATAAATAAAAATCCTAAACATATGGAAGATACTAGCTTCCCCACCTCTTTTTGTTGTTGTTTATTCGTTCAGTCGCTTTCGACTCTTCATGACTTCATGGACCAGCCCACGCCAGAGCTTCCTGCTGGCCGTCGCCACCTCCAGCTCCCCCAAGGTCGAGTCCATCACCTCCAGAATATCATCCATCCATCTTGCCCTTAGTCGGCCGCTCTTCCTTTTGCCTTCCACTTTCCCTAGCATCAGCATCTTCTCCAGGCTATCCTGTCTTCTCATTATGTGGCCAAAGTACTTCAGTTTTGCCTTTCATATCATTCCCTCAAGTGAGCAGTCTGGCTTGATTTCCTGGAGTATGGACTGGTTTGATCATCTTGCAGTCCAAGGCACTCTCAGAATTTTCCTCCAACACCACAGTTCAAAAGCATCTATCTTCCTTCACTCAGCCTTCCTTATGGTCCAGCTCTCGCAGCCATAGGTTACTACGGGGAATACCATTGCTTTAACTATGTGGACATTTGTTGTCAGTGTGATGTCTCTGCTCTTAACTATTTTATCGAGATTTGTCATTGCTCTCCTGCCAAGAAGTAAACATCTTCTATTTCCTGGCTGCAGTCAGCGTCTGCAGTAATCTTTGCGCCTAGAAATACAAAGGCTGTCACTGCCTCCACTTTTTCTCCCTCTATTTGCCAGTTATCAATCAAGCTGGTTGCCATAATCTTGGGGTTTTTTTGAGGTTTAACTGCAACCCAGCTTTTGCACTTTCTTCTTTCACCTTCATCATAAGGCTCCTCAGCTCATTGCTTTCAGCCATCAAAGTGGTATCATCTGCATATCTGAGATTGTTAATGTTTCTTCCAGCAATTTTAACTCCAGCCTTGGATTCATCAAGCCCAGCACATCGCATGACGTGTTCTGCATACAGGTTGAATAGGTAGGGTGAGAGTATATAACCCTGCCGTACTCCTTTCCCAATCTTAAACCAGTCCGTTGTTCCGTGCTCTGTTCTTACCGTTGCTACTTGGTCGTTATACAGATTCCTCAGGAGGCAGACAAGATGACTTGGTATCCCCATACCACCAAGAACTTGCCACAATTTGTTATGATCCACACAGTCAAAGGCTTTAGAATAGTCAATAAAACAGAAATAGATGTTTTTCTGAAACTCCCTGGCTTTTTCCATTATCCAGCGGATATTGGCAATTTGGTCTTTAGTTCCCCTGCCTTTTCTAAACGCAGCTTGTACATCTGGCAATTCTCGCTCCATGAATTGCTGGAGTCTACCTTGCAAGATCTTGAGCATTACCTTACTGGCATGTGAAATAAGTGCCACTGTTCGATAGTTTGAACATTCTTTAGTGCTTCCCTTTTTTGGTATGGGGATATAAGTTGATTTTCTTCCAATCTGATGGCCATTCTTGTGTTTTCCAAATTTGCTGGCATATGGCATGCATCACCTTGACAGCATCATCTTGCAAGGTTTTAAAAAGTTCAGCTGGGATACCATTGCCTCCTGCTGCCTTGTTATTAGCAATGCTTCTTAAGGCCCATTCAACCTCACTCTTCAGGATGTCTATGTAATAGCTCTTCCTGGGGATGGCTCGCACCGTAAAGTTTGGTTCGCAAACATCACATACAGCCTCTTGGATTTTATATTTTTATATTTTTAATAATTGTATAAAGTATTTTATATGTTTTTAATCGCTGACTTGATTGTAAACCGCCCAGAGTCCCCTTGTGGGGGGAGATGGGCGGTGATATAAGTTAGAAATAATAAATAAATAAATGAATGAATGAATGAATGAATGAATGAATGAATGAATGAATGAATGAATGTCTGGCTCTAACTCACTGACCACACCGTCAAAGCTATCCCCAATATTATTATCCTTCCTATACAGATCTTCCGTATATTCCCACCTCTATATTAAGCATTATATCCCTATTGGAAGTGCGCACTATTTTTATATGCTCATTTCCCTGCAAACAGTGCTTTATACACTCGAAACAAATTTACTTCTTTGGGCACGGCAATGTAAAATAAAATGTTAATGCTTGTTGCAAGAAACACAGCCATCAGCTTCTGCTTCAGAAGCAGAGCAGCCATTCAGCAGTTTTCTTCCATACTATAAGGAGGGTTGGCTGGCTGGGGAATTCTGGGAGCTGAAGTCCACACATGTTAAAGTTGCCAAGTTTGAGAAACACTGATCTAGACTAATACTGGCTGGCTGATTAGACTTCCAGGCTTCAGGATTTCTGGCAACAGTTCTTCTAGCCCCACGATGAAATGCAGTCAAAACCCACAATATAACCCTCAGAAAATAATATCACAGACTGTAACAAAAACAGCACAAATTATCATTTAATTCCAACTAGTTTAAGATATGTATATTTATTTCATAGATATGACAGCATACAACTGGTTACTCAGCAGTCTTATATGCTGAATTAAAATGGATTTTGGAAAAAAATAAACATATATTTAGATTAAAACCATCTTAATCTTAAATTATTTTCTAATAATTTTCCATCCTGCAGCTTTTAGCTGCTAATTTTCTAAAACATACTGCAACTGAGGTGGCAAAAATTCTATTTAAATTTTAATTCTATTTAAAATTTCCTTGAATTGTTTTTTTTTGCTTGCTGCTGTATGTTTCATATATTTAAAAAATTCTGTTCAACACAAGGTAGATGGGACTACATAAAAATAAGTTTATAATCTATCAGCCTGAGTATTTACTAAAAAGTTTCTGTCTTCAGAAAATGCAGTATTAATAACTGTGTTATCCCCTGTATGATGTTTGTGATAAGCACACAACTTCCTTTCAAATTCATCTATAGCCAAATAAAACACACCTGCTTCCGTACAGAACTGGCTATTCTCTCAAAAGCATTAGATAATTCCATAATTTAACTTCCCAGGATGGTCTTTTGTCATCCTGACAACAGATATTTTCCCCCACAAAATCCAGCAGGAAATGTTGCTTCATAATCCATACTGTGGAACGTTTTACAGTGATATGGACTGCACTTCAACGTTCTCTAGCTGATTGAAGCCTATAGACCTCAATGGGATTCAAGCAGCCCATTGAAAAGTAGAAATCCATCCTTTGCAGTCAAGCTTTCTTACTTCTTTTATGTCAATAACATGGGAATTTCAAATGTAGCTTACAGGTTGACACAGTTGCTGAAATCATATTTTTAGGCAATCAAGATTTTAAAACCTAGCTCTAAATTAGATTTGATTGTGTGTTACACAGGTCAAATCATATTTTCTCCAAAGTTTAAGATGGCACTTTGCACTCAGGTTCATATAACTAAATCATTTTTTTTAAAAAAATAAAGGGTTACATGCAGAATAGGAGACAAACTGTGATTAAAAACTACATTCAAATAGAAAATATAAATTTTGCTTTTACAAACAAGAGAGTAGCTACTTAGTTTGTATTGCTTGCAATGCTGGAACTTTAGCCCTCAGTTTTAAATCTATTCTCTCTAATACAGTTTGCACAGGCACTTGAGAGTAGTGTCCACAGTTATATTTTAAAGTATACTTGGATTTCATTGCCATATGTTGTTTGATTAGCAAGGAATAAATGCATAGAAAGCAGGTTTACCTTGGATGCATAATGAGGGCACTCTAAAGGTCAAGAAATTTCAATTTTCTTGATTCAGAACTATTCATTTGACACATGGAAGATGCACACTCTACTAGGAGTCTGTAGCCATTAATTCTGCATTTTTCCCAGCAGAGTGAATTAGCTGTGCTTACACATGCATTCAGACCTAGCAGAGATCAGCTTACAAAGCAGTCCTACAAGCCTTGGAAAAAGACATGGTTGCTTTAAGCATTCAAAAAGAATCGCTTTGCATGCATTCCCACATTCCAAATCAGTTTTTTCAAAGGATTTGCAGAGACTCACACTTCACCTATATTTAAAATATTTAGAGCCAACTCATTCTGTATTGATTATTTAAGATGGAGCAAGTTGGAACAATTTTGGGGATGTACAGTATATATTAGGATGGATGGATGGATGGATGGATGGATGGATGGATGGATGATAATAGATAAGATGCCAGGCTTGTCGATCGGAAGATCACAAGTTCAGAGGTTCAAATCCCTAGCCCCGCGTTACGGAGTGAGCTCCCGCACTTGCCCCAGCTCTTGCCAACCTAGCAATGCAAAAGCATGCAAATGCAAGTAGATTAAAGGTACCACTTCGGTGGGTAGGTAACAGCATTCCACGTGCGTCATGCCGGCCACATGACCGTGGAAGCGTCTTCAGACAACGCTGGCTCTTCAGCTAACAAACGGAGGTGAGCACCGGCCCCTAGAGTCGGACATGACTGCACAAATGTGCGGGGGGACCTTTACTTTACTTTACATTATATATTACAGCGCTTCAGATTTAAAGGAGAAAATATACTTCACACTCTTGGATTCACTGAGTACCTGCTGGCAACCCCGTTGGCATCTTTTCCCCAGATTGCACTGCACCTGTGGAGGCAGCCGAACAAGCCCAGGAAAAGGTGAAGCTGCTTTAAGGAGTTGCTGACAGGTATTATGAGAGCCCTTCAAAGCACCTGTTTCCCCTCAAATCTGAAGCATGGGCACAGGTCTACTTTCTATATACATTTTAGCCCCCGAGGGGAAAAAACGTATTATTAAGTCATTGATATATTGTATGACAATACTTTGGCCAAAAGCATACTGAATGTTCTCCATTATTAAAGCATCGTTTCAGATAAAAACCAAACTACAAGTCTTTATAAAGTATTTCTAATTTGCAGTATGCATGTTAATCCTTTTCAATAATTCTTTTTCTGTAGACACAGATCTGTACACTGATTGATTAGATTAGCCCACATTCCTAATAGTGACTACAAATCAAGGAAATTGGGCCTCTTGTGATGCCAAATTTCAACAAGTGTTTCTCATCTCTGCATGGCAAGCAGTAACTATCAAGAATCTCTCTTCTACGCAATTGTCATGATTCAGGAGTCCTGCTTTGAACACATGCATCTAGGCAGTCTAATCTTTTAAGTAGCAGATCAAGGATTTAAAATAGGAGCCTTTTAAACAGCAGTGAGGAATTGTGGGAAGCAGAAAAGAGAAGCCACATAGTAGCAGAAATCATTACCGCAATCTTTCCTTTGCTTAAATAAGTGAGACAGAATACTCTGTTTTATCAGTGAGTTTAGACAAGTACTTTATTTATTTATTGGCCTCTGCAATCAGAGGACTAGGCTTCTCCATGTAGAGGTCCAATTGCCCTTAAGAGTTTTAAATCTATTACCAGTTCACTAAATATTGAGGGAGCTTTTTCTAAAAGGTTGCAAAAAAAAAACCCCAACCTTATCTGATATACTAAGACTGTTTCTCCCTCACTGCCAAATACACAAGTGCAGTTGAACTTTCTAGGTACAATCTGGATACATAAACCCTGAAACTGTTTCAGTCAGTGCACTATGGTGGTATGAAAGCCCATTCATACATACATGTTAAAATAGTTTGGTGGTAACAAAGAAATCCAAGAAAGTCTGTGGACATCCAACTACATCATAAAAAACATCCAACTACATCATAAAAAACAAACAAAATCTTTGCCAAGATAAATGAGTTCCATACATACCTTATCATGTATACGTTCATTTTTTTTTTTAGTTATTACAGTACGCCAGCATACAATATAGCTCAGGTTAACTTATCAAAAGCAACGTTAAATTGATTTACATGCAAGAGGAGACTGCTTGTATTCAAAATTCAGTAGTCAAACAATTACTAGTCAATATTTTTCCCCTTTTCTAACAGGGGTTTATTCTGATCATGGGCCCTCTTAAACATTTTTTCTCTTTAGTATTTTCAAGCTATTAAAAGCACCTAAATATTCAGCTTCTCTCTATTTTGCAACAGAAAAATGTAATGACAGTTCTAGTTGGATGATTCTGCTTTTCAAAACCATATGTCTAACACAAATATTAATTTAAAAACCGTATTTATAACTAATTAACAAGGAAGCATAATGGCATAATGATTAAAAATAGGAAAAATGTAACGTTTTTAAAAAGCTGCTTTAATGTGGCAATTCAAATTCCATATGGAGAAACCAAAGCCATCATAGTTGAGAGTGCATACCATTATGAATTTAAAGTGGGCCTACAATTGGATTTTTCTGGATGTTGACAGAACAAGAAAGCTGTATTTTTCTGATTGTGTAATAGGGTGAGATGATGAAGTATATCTGTAGAAACTCTAATCCAAACTTTTTTTGGGGGGGAGGGGGGCTTCGACTATTGACTCCTGGTGATTGTGTGGACTAGTCCCTGCAATTTTTTTGGCAAGATTTCAGAAGTGGTTTGCCTTTGCCTTCTTCCTCGGGCAAAGAGAGAGAGAGAGAGAGAGAGTGACTGGCCCAATGTCACCCAGCTGGCTTGGTGTCTAAGGCAGGACTAGAACTCACCGTCTCCTGCTTTCTAGCCTGGTGCCTTAACCACTACATCAAACTGGCTCTCAATCCAAACTAGCCCATTCATATAATAACCCAATATGACCTCAGGTGCAGTCTCAAGACCAAAGTGAATCATAGCTCTTTCCTTAAGACTGTAGCTCCATCCTTATATTATGCTTAACACCTATATGTAAGGTGCTTTAAATAGAGAAGGCTGACTAAAGGTATAAAATATTTAAAGCTATACCTTAGGATACATTGCCACACACACTAGAAATGTCAACTCTATCTTAGAGGGAAAAAAGTCTTGAAGAATGTGCCTTTGTATATAAGCTTGGTTTGAGAACTGAACCAAAAATAATATCAGACATCTTGGTTTCTGAAGCAATTATACAAATGGCATAATATAATGCAGTGAAGGGCTGAATAAGTTTTTTAAGAAATATGTCCCTGAGTACAACATGAATTATCTAAAATTGTGGCATTATGTCTAATAACTGTGTTTAGAATTGCAGGGTCAATGTTTGTTTAAAAGATATAAAAGCATTGTGAGATGGTATGCTGCCTTCAGAAAACATGAAAGTTTTTTAACCATCTGTCTTCTATCAAAGCATCATTTCCTACATTACTTTATCCAGAATTCCTGTAACTCACAACTTCTTTTTTTTTAAATCCGTTAAATCGTGTCCAATTCTCGGAAACTGCCTGGACAAGTCCCTGCAGTTTTCTTGGCAAGGTTTTTCAGAAGTGGTTTGCCATTGCCTCCCTCCTATGGCTGAGAGAAAGTGACTGGCCCAAGGCCACCCAGCTGGCTTCGTGCCTAAGGTAGGACTAGAATTCACAGTCTCCCAGTTTCTAGCATGATGCCTTAACCATTGCACCAAACTGGATCTCTCTCACAACTTCCATTACCCTTCCTCTATTTGCATAGTTGAGATTGAAGAAATCATACTCTAAATAGGGGCCTGATGGCAATCATAAGTAAATCCTTCTCCTTTATCCCTGCCCTGAACAAACTGAGACCATTATTATGAGACTTCAAAGTCAAAAACATTGTACTCCAGCAGGTTTTGCCCACAGACAAGTAGAAAATAACTACTTGTGAGGAGCAAAGGTCTCTTTGTTAATGTATCCTTCTCTGGAAAAGTCATTAGCTCTACAGATATTCCCAGAAACTCATATACTGATGTGATGAGGACCACAAATTAAGTCTATGAGGATGTCCCAACCTTCCATCAGTCAACATAGAAAATAATCTCCAACACAGGATCTGGGGTGTATTCTCAAGAGACTTAACTTAGTTAAGACAGTATTCTAAAGACAACTGTATGGGACACCATTTTCATTTCCAGCTTTATTCTGCTAAAGAACACTCGTTCCTATTGTGGCATTTCTCTTTTTCCTAGACCAGACGCAGTCTCAAGCATACAGTATTAGGTATAAACCCAGAGCATGCTTTTGATCTTCATGATGTTCTGCTATACAAGCATGTATTTTTTTTAAAAAAACTAGCCTGAATTAACCTGTTTAGTAAGTCAAGAAAAGTGAAATTCTAAAATAGTATGCAATCAATACATGATCCTGCTTTACAGCCAGTCTTTGGAAAAAAAGTAATAGTAATCCATGGCTGCTTTCTTCTGTGAAACCACCAGTCAGCATAAAGTCTATATAGCTTGATGGCAGCCTGTAGTCAAAATGCTGAAATGCCTTTTAGTATTATGGCTACTAGGTAAATACTTCATCTTTAGTTGTATCGTTTCTGAATAGTGATTTTGTAAAAATGTCTTGCTGGGTAACATATACTCAAGAGCTCACTTAAGCAATGTCTATTGCTTACCATACTTTAATATTCCTTTCTTATTTTGTATTTAAACAAGCATCCTCATAGATTTGAAGGTAATTACAGGCATTTTGCTTCTTTCATATTGGAATGAGAGGAAGACCAACAGATGGACAGAAACACACCCTGATTTTAGACATATTTACTCAAAAAGAAGGAAGTATGTGTAAGACTGCAGCTTAACTACCTGATATTTCCATATTTACTCAAAAGTCCCCATCAAGTTTATAGGCACACTTACTTGTAAAGAAGGCTTGCAATTAGCTTTGAGCAAACATGCATAGATGGAAATCCCAAGAATACTTAAGCATGAAGATCTACTGAGATTTGGGTGTATTTGCTAGGACTGACTTGCCATGCATGTATGTATTGGACATAGTATGTCATCTCTTTTATGCACAATATTCATTTGATTCCAAAAATTTTGCAAAATTTATACAGCCATGTTTCTCTAAATAAAATCACACTTTTTGGTTAAGATTTTGCATGCTTTACAAATAGCTGTACTTATGAGCACAGTGGACCTTGTCTCTGCATTATCCCCTAGTAACTAGGAAGTAGAGGATTAAAAAACTGGGCACAAAGATTTTAAAGGATGATAGGGCAACCCAAGTAGTAAATTTCAAAATCTGAAAAATAATGTAGCTCAAGTATGCTGGCAGGAAAGAAATTCTGGACAGGCATAAATACTGTAATGATGTTTGTCCACTATCGAGGAAAAGGAGTTTATATAGTACGTGTTCAAGGACACCGGTGCACTATTCCCCTGCTGACTTGTGACATTAAAAAACAGAATCCAGGGGCTCAACCCTACAGAAAATCCTGAGCAGCCCCCTAACTCTAAGGATTCCTTACTATTCAGTGTTTTCTTGTTCATCTTTAAAGAGAAAAATGATGTGAAGGAAATACATGTGGATTCACAGAAATTCCTCTGCAGTAGCAATCTTCCAGCGAAAAAGCAAAGAAGGAACATGAAGTGCTAAGCTTTTCTTGATCCTTTCACCCACCCACCCCGTCCTGACCCCATGATCCGCAGCCAAGCAAGCAGACAATCAGCACCAGCTGTGGCTTTGCCCTCAAGCAACAACCGCCCGGAGAGGAAAATAAGGAGAGACTCTTCCCGGTCACCTTTCCAATACACTGTATCGCCGCTTGCGTCTTAGGTCACAGAGACAGAGAAAAAGCATGGAGTCCCGTGAGAAACCTACTGCATACTTCGTTGGGTCTGGAAAGAGACCAGCCCTGCTCCCTCGGTTTAGGAAGCGGAGAAGCCAAGCTGAATTGGCAGCTTCAGCCAAGCCGCCCTCCGTTTAAGGAGAGATGCTGCTTTGTACCAGCAAGCAGATTCATTTCATTTTTTTTAAAAAAAGGGGGGGTGAACGCGCCCGCTTTTCCCGTGCCTCCAAAACAGCTGCTCCTCCTGTGCCTCTGGGATAGCTCCGCTCGAACAGATTCACCACCCTACGACATCAGCCTCCCACACCCGTTGCTCAAAAAGCCAAGCAGAAAGTTACTGCTGCTCCGCCGGCCTGCGCGCCTCTGCAAACGAGCTCGGGAGCCCGGGTAGTGCCGCGCGCACGCTTCTCGCAACCGGGGCTCGCGCGCTCCTCCCGAAAGCAGCAGCAGCCGCCACCGCCAGACAAGGGGCAGAAGCGCTGGTCAAAGTTACGGGCTGCCCCCTTCTCATGCGATGCACTGTCAACACCCCTCATCCAAGCCCACCTCCACACGTAGACAGATACTGTACAGCAATACTTCTCCCCCCACACCGCATTGAAGAAGCGCCGGCATCGCTAGCTCTCCGCGCCTTGCCTTCTTGTTGCACCCTGCGGCTTACCTGTGAAGAGACAGCTCGCCGTGCTGTTGCTGCTGCTCTGAGGAAAGACGGGTTTCCCTCTCCAACTGAACCCCAAATTAAAAAGGGCACGCCTGCCAAGGAAAAATTCCCAGCGCGGCCAGAGGAGGCTTCTTCATCTCGCGGATTCCTCCCTCTGCTTCTGCTCCACTCTCTCAGGTCTTCACTCCCCTCGTCTGGGATGGCAACGGGAAGAACGAGAGCGCCAGTCACACCTCGGCGCCTCTCGGGGCCGCCGCTGCTATTACTAATAATATCAGCCACGAAAATGATACCAGGCACCGAAGCAGGCTAAGTCACGCCCCCTCCCTCCGGCTCCTCCTCTAGAAATCACCCAGGGGATTGGCTCGAGCTGGGCTGTAGCCTTTACGTAACCGACCCCCCTCTCTCCGCCCAGGGAGCCGTGGCCAGCAAATGGGTGAGCGCGCGGCGGGCTGGCTCTGCATTCTGCGCCCTCCTCCGCCAGCAAAGGAGGCTGGCTGGCCGGGCGGCCAGCTTTCTTCTTCGGGGTGCTGGGAACGTTTACGTAACCGGTCCGCCCTTCTAGCTCTTTTGAGCAGCTTTGGCATGCCTGGACCATCGAGTCCCCAGGGGAGAAAACTGGAGCAAACGAGGAGGGGGGAGGGCGTCTCTTTCTGTCTCTCGCGCACACACCCGTCGGTGTAACGCTGCTTGCTTGCTTAAAGTGGAATCTAGGAAGCAACTCTGCTGCTTTAGTGACTCAGAGATCTGTAGTTTTGCTACGAGAAGCATGGATCTAGAAAGGCGTGTGTATGTTATATGGTATACAGGGGCATCTTCCCTTTGGTATTTATTTATTTATTTAATTTATATGAAGTACCCTTCTGCCTGCTGTGGGTGGATCTGGCTTTGGCTTCCTTACCCTCCCTTATGACACTGGATCGTAGCTCATGATGATCGGTTTTAAAAAATTGAAATTTGAAGGTTTAGTTCTAAAGCAACAACCCATGCCTTACGCGCCTGCTACTCCGCGGTTAATCCCAAAGAATTTAGCAACATTTAATTGCAGTGATCACATGTGTATAGCAACCTTCCTAGTGGCACCTTCCAGGCTGGTGCCCTCCAGGGATCTTGAACTACATATTCAATCAACCCAAACAGTATAGCCATTGCTAAGGATAATGGGATTTGTCCTGAGGGCAGCAGGTTGGAGACACGTGCTTTATAGGTAGAGGCAAAGACTCCTGTGACTTTCTGGATGCGTCCATATGGTTTTCTTCACAATCATTCAGAGGCGGTTTGCACTGCTTTCTTACAGAGTGTTTTAGTTCCCAATCTAGTGTATAGTCCTGATATAGCATGGTGGTCTCCTACAACAGCTTTGGCTCTTGTTCCTTTTTTGCCTGCCACTAGTGTAAAAATCTCTCCCTGAAAAGTTTTTATCTGCTATGAACTAATTAGTATGATATCCTTGCTGGGATAACAGCGTGGTACATAAATTCACAGACGTAACTGTCAACCAGCGATCCTAATCCTAACCCGTTTGGCGGGGAAAGAAAAAGCACGGGACAGCTGAAATAAGCAGACGTAATCAGTTGGTTTGCAGAACTTGCTGGCAGGCCAAAAAGGAACAAGAGCTTCAGTTCCAACCCTAATAAGCTTTTTTGGGGCCAGCCATGGTGGGCAAGTGTAAGTAAGTAAGGAGCCCCTTTGCTCTTGGTGACTATATCCATGCCGTTTTGCTGGCAGTGTTACAGGTGTTGTTTGCCACTGCCTTCCAGGATGCTTTGGGACCCTCCATCGAACCCACAGCCCTGATATCTCCTGGTGGTTTCTCAAGTACTAACCAAGCCTGACCCTGCATACCTGCCAATGTGAGAGAGCATTGGCCAATGCTGCCACCTGCTGAGACCATTCATTTTAGTGGATTAAAATTAATATGATTGTTTTCTCTGCAAAGCTTTGAGGAAATAGCAAGCTTGGACAGCATTAGTAAATATGTTAGGATAAGGTTGCACAACCAGAGGCATTTCTCATTCTACAGCAAATTAAAAATTATTTAAATTACAAATAAAAAAAAGAAAGATGAAGAGACCACCACCACTGTATTGTTGGAAAAGGAACAGAAATGAGAAAATCTAGGACAGCTCTAATCCTATGCTGCCTCTTTCATTGTTCATGTCTGTGGAAGTCATCCACATATAAGAGCTTGGGTTTTTTAAAAATAAAATCTGCAGGAGTGAAAAAAAAATCTACTGCATTTGCTGCATAAAAGGTGGCTGATCCAACAGGCCAGAAACTTAATCCTTGGGGACAGGTAGACACATCTGGAATTTGTAAACATGTTGTAGGTACATATACAAAATACCTGGCATGAGAGAGCTTGACCAGTCACAAAGATAGCTGCAATGCTGAGCATGGCTAGTCTCAAAACACCCATTTATTAGAAGGCAAGGAGATTTCTTGACACCTCACAGCCACATTGCTGCCTGCAGCAACAGGGGCAGGATCTGCACTATTACAGGAATATTAGCTGACTTCCATTAAACATCATGACAGAAAGAGTGGTGGATATTAATCAGATTCTGCCCTGAATCAATTCATGAACTGGTAAATTAGAGACTGCACAAGCATTAGCTGTAGTCCCCGCTAAAGATTACATGCAGATTTTGAAAAATAAACTAATAGTTTGATTGAGGCAATATACTCTTCTGATTTATTTTTAATGCATTTTTCACCTTTTTTTTAAAAAAATGGCAGCCTTCCTAAAGTGGCTTTCAACATAGAATAAAACTATTCAGTACCAATAACAGTGTCCTATAACTGTAGATCCATTTTAAGCCCATTTAAAAGAGTTTAAAATTAATTTTAAATGAGTATTATTCATATTAACACAGAAACAGGTCCCACTGAGTGCAGTAAAACTTAGTCCCTAGTAAGTAACCATTCAATTAGAGTTACTGACTTACAGTTCCATTCAACAAGAGTACTTAGAATGCAGGAGGAACACCCGAAGTTTAATTGCAGTTAAGCTGTCAGCCAACACACTAATGCCTTCCCTTTTCCATGAGGTGGAGGAAAAGCCAGACAACTCTACAAAAAGGCCAAGCTTGTTGAAAAAAAATTGCAATGGTTAATTTCCTTCATTTATTTAGACAGGTTGACCTTCTTTATGGATTGTAGGTCATTTTTTTCCTACCAAACAAAATATGTTCGGATATTTGCTTTCCACATCCATAAACATCTGAAGAGTCGCTGTACAGAGGTGCCAGATCCAACAAAAGATAATAACATTTTTGTTATCTTTGGGATGGAGCCACTTGGATTGGTTCCTAGGGCTGCACAGCATTATGGTTCCAGATTAAGCATTACCATATCAGTGCCAGTTGCTAAAGGACCACCAAATAGATGTAGATCTAAAATCCAATATCTAGTTTATATTCAGCAAAACCTGTCCTAGCTCACAATCATATTGAGATACATCTCTGGGCCCATTTGAATGGAAACATTCAGATCAGTATATGAGGCATTGTATTTCAATGGACCCACGATGTATCTCAATATGAGAATGCTCCTCTTTTTTCTTTTCTTTCTCAACAGTACAGCATCTTAGTCATACAAAATAAACTTATAAAGATACAGTAGCAAAATATAAGTTTAAATTACTGTGAGTTCTAGTCCTGCCTTGGGCATGAAAGCCAACTGGGAGACTTTGGGCCAGTCGCTCTTTCTAGGAAGAATGCAAGGGCAAACCACTTCCAAAAATGTTCCCATGGACTTGTCTTAGTTGCCAGGAGTCAAAACTGACTGGAACATACAAAAAAAAAGATATCTCACTAGAATTGCATTCTGGGGGTAATATTAGTGTTGTGTTCTCCATAGGGCGGGTGTTCTGAACTAATGAAAGGTATTTGATTCATTCTAGATTAATAATCTCCACATAAGATCAGCTGTAGAATAAAACTGATAACCTTAAAAGCCTACATATCATTCTGTTAAATTGTGAAAAGAAATTTTGGTGGCAGGGGCTACATACTCACTTTTATAACATTTCTATCCTAATAATTCTTTAATTCTGTCAGCAGAGCTTATAAAAAAATTATTTGATGAAAATATCACATATTTATTTTCATTACATCTTTTCAGGTGCAGAGCTTCAGATAATCTAGCTTTAGGAATCAAATATTAAATAAATAAATGATAAATAAAACAACATTGTCAGTTTTATATATACAAAACAAAAATACTTGTTTATAAACTACTACTACAGTTAAGAATATGGTTATATTTTGTTTGCCTACACATTGTGCTTTTCCTGGTGATATGTGGTGGGTGGATGTCTCCCATAATTTATCCTCATAACAACCCTGTGAGGTAGATTACCCTGAGAGTGAGTGATTGGCCCAAAGTCACCCAGCAAATTCTGTAGTTAAGTGGTGGCTTGAACATGAATCTCCATTCCAAATCCAACACAAAGGACAATATTTCTGATCCAGGTTATGAACTCTGATCACACTCTATTTTAACCTACACATACATTAGAACAGAGCTTTCCAAACTGTGTGTGGCGACACAAAGGTGTGTCGCCACACACAGCGTGGTGTGTCGCCACACTACCCGGAAGCGGCGGCGCGCGCGTGCACGGCGGCAGCGGCGCGGCAACAGTGCTTCTGCGTTTTAATGGAGGCTGCCGCCGCTGCCGCCACCGCCGTTCACACGTGTGCCACCGCACGCCCCCCCGCGCCGCCACGGTGCACGCGCATGCCACCGCACGGCCCCGCGCGCTGCCGCCATGCATGTGCACCCCCCCTGCACCGCTGGTGTGTCGCCAGCGGCGGCACTTTGGAAAACCCTGCATTAGAAGGTTGAAGTAACCTTGTATTAGGTTGCCAGGCTTGTCGATTGGAAGATCGCAAGTTCGAAGGTTCGAATCCCTAGCCCTGCGTGCGGAGTGAGCTCCCGCACTAGCTCCAGCTCTTGCCAACCTAGCAATTCAAAAGCATGCAAATGCAAGTAGATTAATAGGTACCACTTCAGTGGGAAGGTAACAGCGTTCCGCGTGCCCGCCACATGACCGCGGAAGCGTCTTTGGACAACGCTGGCTCTTCGGCTAACAAACAGAGATAAGCACCGGCCCCTAGAGTCGGACACAACTGCACAAATGTGCGGGGGGTACCTTTACCTTTTTAACCTTGTATTGCAATATTTTAATGAAGTGTGTTCCTCCATTGTCCCTTACACAAATCTTATACTTTTTAAAAAAGCTAGACAAGACACTCAGTCTACTGTTCTAACATTGTGGCTGTGCGCAGTGGTAAACTACATACTTTGGGCAGTAATCCAGCTCTTTCAAGACTACTGTTTTTTTCAAGACTCTGAGAGAATACTATCTAGTTTGTGTGATTTATCACTGTATAATATCTTAGCTATTTTCTTAGGCTCTTCAGTGCTGTACATCTCACCTTTATTGCCTCTGAAGTATAAATCCAGAATATAGTGTTGAGGATGGGAGAAGAAAAGAGAAGAGGAAACAAATAAACATGTAAGATGAGGTTAAAGATGAGTTTAAATACTGGCCTGCTTTCTTGGGTTCCTTTACCTTGGTGAAGAGGTAAAGATTCTATCTCTTTCTATCACCCACACCCTTGGCTACTCCACAATTTGTTGGTTTTGCTAAATGTTTCAATAAGCAGAGAAAAAGATAACGATAATGCACCATCAAGCTGTTTAAAGTAGAAGGTTTAAAAGTATAGCCAGAAGTCAACATCTCTGTCCCATAATTGTTTTTCACTTCCCCAGTCAGTTTTGATAGTTTTTCAATCCTTTTCCAATGTCTTCTGTTAGAGACTCAGAGGTCCAGGAGACTTCTACTGTTTGTATTTTAGGATTGGAAATATTCAGGCTGCTGGACCCAGCAAATGGTCAGTTCCCCAGCCTTCTGTTAGTATGTATACTCAGTTTTTCAACCTAGTTGTTCATTGAAAAAATGAGGAAACTGAAGAATGATCTTAGATTCTCTGAAGGACACAATGGCAGATAATTGCATGCTTCTTTTGAGTAGAACATGGAGGAAGCCCATCATTTGATACTGCAAATATGTTCCAAGCCACCTAATCTTCCCAATTAACAGGAGCTTAGGCTCAAAACCTAACTATAATCTTCAAGGAGAAAGGGAATACAAACGCAGACGTGAAATAATAAAGTCCAATAACCAATCAGAGTGCATAATAATCTCCTGTTGACAGTTATTGAACACCAGATGTTTACCTAGTCTCTTCCATCACACATACAGTACGTCTCCCATGTTGCTTGATTGCCAGACCCTACTGCTTATCTTCCCCACTGGCCAAGCCATCATTTCATTTGCCATTTCATGTGGCCTGACTACCTAGTTTATCTACTAAGCCAACTCCAAGGAACAATGATCAAACACCTCTAGTGTACATTCCATAGCAAGAACTATCAACTTCTTGTTCTGGTGGACTACTATCTTCCTCCTCACTATCAGAGAGATGATACTTTATTAATAATGAATACATGCTACATTTATAAGAAGATTCCTAAGGCTGTTGTTCCAGTAAACCTGGAACAAAGAGATAGAATTCTAAAGCCAGAGCAATAATCAAGAATCAGAAAAGCCAAGGGAAACAGTACTGTACTCAAAAATAGTCAAACATAAAGATCCCAGACAATTATAAATGACCTGCATAAAAAATAGGATCCAGAGGAGCAGAAGCATGATGTAGTGAAAGCTAAACAAGGGTCAAAGCCCTAGAAATAAATATGGGGAAAAAAGAACTATAGTAGTTTCCCTCATAGCAAAGATGAGTTACTTGGAGTGAATTGACTTCAGTAGAGTATGGAGTGTCTTTTGGAAGTCAGTTATTGAATGGGAAGGCAAGAGAATACTGCAGTCCAGATGGACTCTTGAAAACATATATAGGTTTGCACAGCACATCACACTAACCCAACCAATAATGATTGTGGTTGTAAACTGCCCAGAGTCTACCACGGTAGAGATGGGCAGGGATAAATCCAAATAATTAATAAATAAATAAATAAATAAGATAGGATAGACATTTGTTTGTTTGTTTGTTTGTTTGATGGATTTATCACCACCCACTCCCCCAAGGGGGACTCTGGGCGGTTTACAATAAAATATAATTAATTAAAATACTACTATAAATAAGTTAAAATAACATTCAAATAAGACTTATACATATAATATGATAAAATCCAAGTGGCAGAGTCTTCTTAAAACCAAGGGAAAAGGGCGCTCTAAGGCCACCCTAAGGTGCTAGCCATCTCCAGGAATGTACACTCTTCTTCCCGCCCCAGGCAAATTGACAAAACCAGGTCTTGAGTTTTTTCCGGAAGTCCAGGAGCAAGGGGGGTCTTATCTCTGGGGGCAGAATGTTCCACAGGGCAGGGGCTACTGCAGAGAAGGCACGCTTCCGTGACCCCGTTAGATGGAATTCTTTAGCCGAGCTAACAATTGTCTTGGGCCACACATAAAATATATAATATAGTTAATGTATATAAGTAATAAAACTTCATTTATTTTTTTATATTTTTTATTATAAAGTTTAAAAAAAGAAGGCAACATAAAACTAGTGGGATATCTGACCTTGTTTTTGTGAAACTAATACAACAATTCCTCTTCACTCAATGTGGCCCAGGGAAGCCAAAAGGTTGGACACTCATGATGTAGAGTCTTCTGCCAACTATCTCTACATCCAGAGCTTTCCAAACTTTTCATGTTGGTGACACACTTCTTAGATATGCATCATTTTGCGACACACTCTTACAGCAGGGCACAAGGCAGGCACTAGGACCTGCACAGAATCACAGCTGGTTTGGAGGCAGCAAGGCACAAGGCAGGCACTAGGACCTGCGCGGAAGCCAGGAGGCAGCAGCAGCCGCGACACACCCAGACACTGCAGCCGACACACTAATGTGTCCCGACACACAGTTTGGAAAGCTCTGTCTACATCTATTGCCTCTATTGGTCAATAGGTGCATAGGTGCAGAATGCTGGTTCCTCCATAGTTGAATTCTACATTCTAATTCAGGGTTTCTCAACCAGGGTTCCATGGAACCCGAGGGTTCTGCAAGAGGTCACTAGGGGTTCCCTGGGAGATCATGATTTATTTAAAAAAATATTTCAAATTCAGGCAACTTCACATTAAAGAGGTAAGTTTCATTCTTGATTTTTAGTTTAAGAACACTGTTAATGCATGTATACAGGCCTACACGTGAAACGAATATAATTTTGTAACTTCTGGCCTATATTTGAGCCTGAATGTGCAGGGGTTCCCCGAGTCCTGGAAAATATTTCAAGGGTTCCTTCAGGGTCAAAAGGTTGAGAAAGGCTGTTTTAATCTGTATTAACCACAGAATAATGTGCAGCTAATTTATAATATCTTGTCAATAACTGGAAATTATATGTTATATATACTTACTCTGCTTTAATTTCTCCCATGATATTTGGGATTTAGAGCACTGATTACAATTTGGGTCTGATCAATGACATTTTTGAGCCATATTTTTACTCATGGAAATACAGTCTTTATCACTGAGTCCTATAATAGAGGAAACATACCACTTGCATAGTATACACATGAATTGAAAGAAAAGATTCTTGTGCACTATTATTTTTTTTCTTTTTAAAAAGTGTGTGTTTATGAGATACTCTTTTACGTTCAAAGACAGATTGGCTGGTATTGAAAAGAAGCCACCTTCAGTACTAACAGGAAGCTAATTTACTTATCACCATATTTCTCCATGTTCAATCAAAATTTCATCTCTAGTGTAAAAGATTTATTGCCTATTTCTTCCCAATATGCATTTTCATTTGTATAAGTGACAGGTTCAGCAGCTGGAAGAGCATGTGAGTTTTCTTCCAATCAAAGCACCCATCTCTGTGACATTTATTACAAGTTTATTACTTCCATACTCGTCTCAGCAAAGTTCTCGCCATCTTTGTGGGAGTGTCAGAAACATAGTTTTTCATTACCTGTGGCTCTCATTAATTTTATCCTAGCTTCTCATTTAGAACAGTTTTTAAAAGACAAACCAGAAACATATACAGGCCAATTAAGGGGAGGAGAAACTAATTTAGCAGAATGGAAGAGAAGTTTTGTTTCCTGATCAAGTTCCCTCCCAAACTGATTATTTTCTTCAAACTTTGTGAAATTAAATTTAAAAAATCACTCCTGTTCTATTAAAAATATGGCTTATTTGAATTCTGAAATGACCAGCAGGAAAAAAAGATTAAAAAGCTGAGAAAGCAACAAGGCAGTCTTTGATCCAGGGAGTTATACAAGCAATACCCTAGTATGATCGAGAACAGTGTTTCTCAAACTTGGCAACTTTAAGATGGATGGACTTCAACTCCCAGAATTCTGCAGCCAGCATGCAAACACTGATCTAGAAAATCATCCCAAGAATGGTCCAAGAGTGCAAATGGGGATGGGGAACTAGGCGAATAGATCAGTTATTTACAGCTGTTTGAGAAGTGATGTTTGCAATGTATAACAGTGAAGGGACGTTCCTGGTCCTACAATGTCTCAAGCAGGCACAGGGCTCGTAGCCTGCATTTTCCACCACCTCCCCATTACAGGACTCGGGGGAGGCTCAGCTAGTTCGTCTAAGGCAGCTGCTACATTCTCTGCAGCACTGCTTGTCCCAGCTTCCTCTTTGAATGTTGGTACCTATAGAATCTAGATCAGTGTTTCTCAACCTTAGCAACTTTAAGATGTGTGGACTTCAACTCCCAGAATTCCCCAGCCAGCCATGCTCAGTTGAGAAACACTGCTATAGATTCTTCCTGGGCTAGATCCTCCACCTACTTCTCCTAGTAGGTGCAGCCAATCATAAAACCACCGTTTACAGGAGGGAAAACTGGTAATGTTCTCCAAACCATCATTTCTAGCCTCTCAATAGTCCCTATTCTTCTGACTTACCGTCATCTTTTCTTTGCAAATTGTGGACACATTTTGGAAAAAACACTGAGATGCAAATTTTATTTATTACTTTGTTTTGTACAACGCAAGGCAGCATACAGTACATAATGCTTCCACCTCCTATTCTCCCCACAACAACAACCCTATGAGGTGGGTTGAGCCGAGAGACAGAGACAGGCCCAAAGTCACCCAGCCGGCTTTACATGCCTAAAGGAGGACTAGAACTCTCACCCTCCCAGGTTCTAGTCCAGCCCTTTAACCACTACACTAAACTGCCTCTCATCTTATTTTCTAAGAATGCCTCTGGGGTAGCCAGTATGAGAAATAGAAATTATGTGTGGGGTTGATCCTTTTCCTTGAAGCTTATTAGTATCTCATTTGCAGTCAAAATAATATAAAATAAATAAATTCAGGTAAGCAGAGAACCAGGGAGATACAGTTGAATAAGTGGGCTAAGTACTACACTGAGAACACAGCTCTTCTACCTTTGAATAACAAAAAGTTTAAGGGCTAACTATAAGCTTATTAGACAGATATATTGCAAAATGCTTTGCCATATCTCCTTTATTTTTACCCTAGCCATTGGAATTGCATAGAGATAATGCAAAACAGCTGGTAGTTGTAGCCGATAAGTTCAAGAGTAACAGGTCCAATAAATTTCTCTGCCAATTACTTTGCTGAACACTATATAATACATATCATCCACATACATTTCTTGAACAGCTAAACCTTGAATGGAAGGTAGATTTATGCTGGCCAAGGAAACCCTCTGGAGCAAATGCAGATCCATTAAGAGCTACAGTAACACCTGCATGGGCATACATGGTCTTGGGTGGCTTCCTGTCACAAGCAGAAATATCTGATTACAAACTTACCAGTGGTTAAAATATCGAACCATTCTAATATTGTGTATTTAGAATAAGACACACTGGCTGGAAAGATTTAGAGTTTACTCCTTTACAATGCCATTCAGTACCCGCATTGTTCATTGCTGTTAATATAGTCCTGATTTAGGTGGTTTATGCTCTGATCTGTTCCTCTGCACCCATCTTCAAGCTCTGTTTCCATTATGTTTGCTTATGTTTCCTTTAATGTGTGATGAAAATTCCGATATCATTTAGGAAATTCAGTCTTCACGGCTGAAAGCTACATTCATATGTACATTCATACCTACATACAGTATATCCATTCAAACGACATTTATACACTCTTACTTTACATTCTCAAAAAGAGAAACAAATCAGGCTTATTTGGGTCAGGCCATTGGCCACTGTAAACCATTATGACTGGCATTGATACCTAGTGCTAATGTACCGTTTGAAAAATAGCATGAATTTTTTACATCAGTGAGGATTGTTTTCCTCCTTCCTTTTCAGGGAATGTGAAGGCAGACAATGAGTAACTTTTTCATATCCAACTTTATTATTATGTGCTCTGTGACTTTTCTAAATAAAATTGCAGACTTTGACAGCTGGAAGATACTTCAAAGGGCATAAAGTTCAACTCTCTAGCCCATGCAGGAAATTCATTAATAAAATTATAGACTTAGGAAGAACCTCAAAGAAAAAGAATGCTGCACAGCTTCCTCAGTTTTGGCAGTAATTAATATATACATGACATTTATAGCTTGTGGGTTATAGGTTATGTTCAATTTTTAACAGGCATGTCATCAGTGTGGTTATAATGATTAGCTTCCCTGTCAGCTACGAAGCTCACCGGGTGACCATGGTCCACTCAATATCTCTCAGCTTAGCCTTTCTCAACCTGGCACCTTTCAGCCACTGGAGCTTTGCGTTCCATAGTCTCAGTGGTTGTGCAAATGGGGAGTTATGGGAGCTGAAATCTAACATTTCTGAAGGGCACCAGCTTGAGAAAGACTATCTTACTGAAGCTATTTCAGACAGTTGTATAAATAAGATGAGAGATGGAACTGCGTGTGCTGTTTCCTTTGGAGAAAGGGCAAGATAAAAATGGCATATTCACAATTTTTAACTTTGCAGCTTCACACAGTGCTGCCTTTACAATTCAGATGCCTTAGGAAGTCATTGCTATCCTTTGTATCTATTCAAAGCTTAGATACCTATTCTGATATGATAAAGGCACCAGTTTTGAAAGGCATACTGTAGAAATCTAGAACCAATAACAACAAACAGCAGTAGTAGAAGCATATTGAAAATAAATTAATTTTGATTCTGGGCTATAAAAATGATGGATGGGAATTACTGGAGAGATTAGACTAAGATTTATTTTCACTCTGGCCTTGGAAATGTATTACTTGAGAGCACATGAATAGAAGAGAAGATATGAATGGCAAGCTAAAATAATTACAAAAATAAAAAATAGAAAGCATAGTGCAGTGACTATAGGAGTCACACATTCTGCCCATTTCACCAAGGTATAATTTTAGCAGATCACAGTAAGTGAAATAGAAGGCCACCATTACAAACCAGCCATGGAGACAACATCATGAATCAATTTTTTCAGAGGAAAGAAGGAGCCATTTCCTTTAAGATCAACATTCCCCCTTCCCAAATCCTAAACATTTACCTGATAGGCAGTAACCAGTAAGGGAAATCAGAGCCACGGTTCTACTAATAAAGCCTCACAACTGAGAAGTGACAGGAGGAGAGAAGCTAAACATTGGCAGAAAAGAGGTGAAAATAAATTTTCTTCATAGGCCAAAGAAAGAAAAACATTTAGAGGAAGGAAAAAATGAATGTTTATGCACTAAGTACATCAAAAATTTAAGTCATACAATGTGTGAAGTCTGCTGTTAAAGAAAAGTAGTCTATCCTAAGACTGAAACATTGTATGTACTTCCCTGGAACAAACCCCACTGAACTAAGAGGGATCTACCTCTGAGTAGGCCTGCAGAGGATTGGATGCTGCTGCTCTACTTGTTTTACAGACATCACGTTTAGATAAATAAACATGTCATTATTGTAATAGGGTTTTATTGTAATAAGGTTTTATAGATTATATTATAATTGTCTAAATTTATAGTTTTATTCCATGCAACAACCACCTATGTATAATTGTATTTAATTGATTAGTGTGATTTTATTTATTTATTTATTTATTTATTTATTTATTTATTACTTCTAACTTATATCACCGCCCATCTCCCCCCACAAGGGAACTCTGGGCGGTGTTTTAATTTTAATCACACTAATCAATTAAATAAGCATTTCCTCTTGTTAGGAAAAATAACAATTATGCTTGGTCATTTAAATATATATATATAGTTCTCTCTGCTATGTTGTTATAGAGGTTGTAGCAAATCATACACAGCCAGACAGTAAGTTGCAGCATCAGAAAATGTGACTTAAGTAAACATCACTACAGTAAGTAGACTGTATAAATTAGACATGCCCTCCACAAGCAGATGTATAGGTGTGCATGTTCATGAACTTCTGTATCTGCTGGATGTGCAGCTACAGAATTGAAGATTGTAGTATGGATGCCGTATTTGGATAGAAATGAGTGAGCTCAAATGCTTTCCACAGTGACTTAAGTAGGGTGGTGGTGGTGTTTATTTAGCAATGGTATTCTTGTTATGCAACAGAAGGGGGAGAACCTCACTATTCTTAATGGTACTATTTTTTAAAAAAATCTGCTGGTGGGCATAATCTCTACAATATCAGGAACCTGGAAGCTTAACAATGATGTTTTCACAGAGGTGCTCCATAACCTATACAGATGTTACAGAATATCTCACCAAAGGTTTAGATGTTATATAAGAAAAATACAAAACTGGAACAATGTGAGGCCTCCCCAGCTGGATCTGGGCCAGAAAGAGCAAGGGAAAGTAGAGGGACCTCGAAGTTAAGTTGGAAGCAAGAATTCCTGGAATTACAGCCAGGACTATCTATAGGCAGAATGAAAAAGGAAATTCTTTACCATGTTTCGAGAGATCGGAAGAAATTCACATTATGTCTAGACCAGTGTTTCTCAACCTCAGCAACTTGAAGATGTGTGGACTTCAAGTCCCAGAATTCCTTAGCTGCTGGCTGGGGAATTCTGGGACTTGAAGTCCACACATCTTCAAGTTGCTGAGGTTGAGAAACACTGGTCTAGACCGATATATGTGATGCAACAGATTAGCACAATACCTGTTCTGTAGGCATCTGCCAGATGCTAAAAAATTGACTACACCATTTAAATTCAAGAGATCAGATGAAACAGTAGAATAACATTTTAGTTGTCTTTGATTTCTGCTTTTATTTGATTGTTTTATTCAGTGGCTCTGTATTATTGTATATTTTGTATAGAACTTAATCTTTTGTATTGCAATGGTCTGTAAATGGATGGATAGCTAACACTGTGAACTCCTTTTGGGCTATAATCTAATCAATATAATTACTCCCTGTGGAAATAATGTTCTTGAAATTTCATTTCTTTGTTATGTCTGACATAAATCATCTTAATTTCATGCCTCGGTGCCTTAATCTTTTCTGCTTTTTGTTTTTCTTGGTTTGGTTTGGTTAATGTGCTCGTTTATTACTTGGCACACAGAGGTGTATGTAAAAAAGGGAAAGTTAGACTTGTTTTCCTTTGAAAATGTTCCACATAAATGGTCCCCAATTTTTCATACTCATATACCAAGGTCAGGTAAATAATCACTTGTTATTCTGGACATCAGTCCACTCTTGAACCAAGTCTAAAGAACCTAAAATCCCTGCCTTAGATAGCAGGACAGGTTTGGTTTCAATTACTCATCACCAGCAACATAATGTAGCTCTGCTATATTTCAAAAAAGCCTTATTTTTAGGACTGGAAGGTAATACCCAGCCCCTGTCAGCATTTATCGGGACACGGTGGCTCAGCCGGTTAAACTGCTGAGCTGTAAGCTGCAGATCAGAAGGTCTGCAGTTCAAAACCCTGTGCAACGAAGTGAGCTCTCGTTGTTATTCCCAGCTCCTGTCAACCCAACAGTTCGAAAGCTTTGCAAGTAGATAACTGGGTACCACCTTAAGTGGGCTAATTTGCTGGCGTCCTGTCGGGAAGTCGGCACCACCGGAGGAAAAGGATCGGAGGAAGATCAAATGGCAGGCGGTGACGACAGACCTGGATGCAACAGTTACAGGACATCAGCAGCCGGCTCAAGGCATCCTGGGAATTGTAGTCCAGAGCCTGGAAGAGTCGGTTCCCTTACCCCTTCCCCTCACGCGCGGTGAAAATGGTGATTTGTTGAATTGTATAATTAAATGTATATATATGCTTGTAAGCCGCCTAGAGTCCTCTATTAGGGAGGGGATAGGCGGGGTATAAATACCACAATAAATAAATAAATAAATAAATTTATGTGAATGTATGAGGGACTGAAAAGTAGCTCTGTCTTCTAGTTTCTCTAACTTTCCCAAGTTCAGCAAGATGGGAGGGGATCTGAAGACAAGCAGTATTCATGTTTGCTTGAATGGAAGTACAGTGGTCAGCACAATCCAGGATCCTAACACAAGCAGGGTCCCCAACAAGTGTGGAAGGCTGTACTCACATTGAAGCCAATAGGTCTATCCACCTTCAAATCCTCCTGCACTCGAAGAAGGCTACAATATTGATCAACTACAATAGTGTCTATTATAACCAGAAAGAACAGATTTTAAGGAATTAGTCTTCCCCCTCCCTGTTATAATCATCCACACACTCAAAATTGGCTCTGGGGAGGGGAGGGACCATCTGGAGCCATTTGGGAGGGAGATACAGGGAACATGGAGGTGGGGGGAGACAAAAGGAAAATCCTATTGCAGAAGCACAATCATGCAACTTTGCCATTTTTATCTGGTGCATAAAAAATCCAGCTAGTGAAAAATAAAGCGTTAAACCGTATAGCACAAGTCTAATCCAATGCAGTTGGCAATTCTTAAGTTAGATAACCCCTTAACTCAAACTTGCTTTTGAGGACAGTGTTAATTCCTGATCATGTTTATATTTGTTTTCACTCACATTTTACAAATGGAAAGCCATAATATAGCTTATTTGGTTACGGCTAAGCATATTGTGTAATCTCTACTCTTGTGGTAAATCATGGTTTATAGTTTAGAGTGATGTGTGACCCTAGTTTGTATATGTTAAATTAATCCAGCTAAGTGCACTACATTTAACTAGTATTGAGCTGTAACAGAGCATTTTATGGATTTTCCCCCCTTCTTGCAAAGCAATCCTGCAATTTATTCTCAGAAACATCATCACATGGCAAAAGTACTTGACTCTGTGTGCTGCAGCCTTTTCAGGCTTAGCACGTGATCCCTAACTGGCAGTGATAATAATATAAATAATATAAATATAAATATAAATATAAATAATATAAATATAAATATAAATATAAATATAAATATAAATATAAATATAAATATAAATATAAATATAAATATAAATAATATAAATATAAATATAAATATACACACACGCACACATACACACACACACACACACACATACATACATACATACACTGCATTTTGCCCCAGTGCAAATAGCAATTTTAGCATTGAAAATGGTGGGAAAATGTGTCATAGCCCTGAATGTATCAGCTATTCTTCTTGCCCCAGCGTTAAAAACTGCTCTCACAAAATCCACAATCCTACTTTGAAGAGAGATCTAGTTTCATCATGACAATTTGCAGCAGGCTAAAATGCTTGCACAAGGTAAGTTTGTGTTAAACCCCAAACCAGCTATTGCGACTGTTAGATCTAATAATAGTATTTTGCCTGGTCTTGTGAACTCTTCTTGCCTAGCCAAATTTCCAGTTTGTTCTGAAGTCTCATGTTCCTTCCAAATCATGGGAATTTGGATTTGGAGGAATTTGGAGGAGCCAACCATTGGCCTATATGGGCAGAGAAACAGCAAATGAATTCTAATTCCAATCCCAGAAGATCCTAACTCAAACTAGGTTTGGTTTATGAAGACTGGTGAGTTCTTGTATTATTCTACCCCTTTGCTGTTGGGCTTGCATTTTTGTTAAGGTAGGAGAAATATACAGGTAAGCAATTCTGAAACCTGAGCTCACAGAGGCATCTACAGAACACAGAAATAAATGCAAAACAGGGAAGAAGTTTGGAAAGTCCAATATACTCTTAGAAATGCTAATTAAAACAATTGCAGTCATGCCCTCTCTCAACAATCACTAAAAAGAAAGGTTTTTAGGTATCTTCACTTTGTTTCTATATATTTTCTGGCATGCAAATGAGAACACCGAAGACAGTAAATTCCATTAGAATGGGAAGAGATGGTTTGATATAGTTGCTCTGTCAATACTGAACAAGATACATTTCACTATGATTCCTTACTCTAAATGGGGAAGGTTTTTTTGTTTTATGTACCGAAAAGAAAAAAGGTTGTGGAGAAAAGCCAATTAGAGGAGAGAGTTTAGTAAAAGTGCAATCAGAAGATTGATGGGTTTGTTTGAACTATTTAAAGTAAATGAATGTTTCAAGCTAAGGTAACTATAATTGATTTTCCCCTCCCCCAAAGGATGCCGTTATAAATAAAGTTTCCATTTGGTCATTAGCCATCCATTAAATCACCAAAGGTAACTATAATTCCAGACCTTAACAGTTAAGAAATAATAACAATATACAGTACTATCAAGTGCCACCATTTCCTTAAGATATCCAAAATAATTCCTGAGGATGCCAAATTGATAGGATTCCTATGAGCAAATGAAGCATCCATGAAAGCAAAATGAACTTCTACGGAATCTTTGTATTGTATTTATAAAAACAGCCTCTTAAAAATGAATTTGGCTTGGTTTTGACATTTAAATATGGACAGTCTCTTGGGATTTTAAACCGTATGTTGAAATAGATATCCGAGATGTAATATTCGTTTCCAAACATGCCTATAAAGCATACGTTTATCACAATGAAATGTAGGATGGAAATTTGAACCAGAGCAAGAATACTCCGACATCAGATTCTTTAAAGAATGGTGAATCCTATATCAAACAAAAAGGAGCTACTACAATGCATTGTTTTCCCTTAGTGTTGGGGTTTGTATATACCCAGGAATTTACAGATAGATAAATTATACTGGAGAGGCTTGATATCTAGGTGAGAGGGGAATTATTCTGCAAGTCACCCAATTAGCAGCCATTGTTGTAGGGATGATGTGGCAGTGTATGACTCATACTACAGGTGCTAATAGTTTAGTTGGGTGTGGCAGATAATGAGAGTGACCTATAATGTGATTGGTCAGTTTATGTATATAAGCAGAGAAGTCTGGTGTTCTTTCTTCTCGTTGCTGGTAAACTTCTCATCGCTGTATTGCTGTATCATTTGTTACTGCTGTTGGATGTATTTGGACTACGTATGTATATAAAGTAAATAGGCTATTTTATCTAATCTCTGCTTGAGTGTCTATTTACTGCATAGAATGTGGATCACTGGTGTCTTGGAAAAAGGAGCAGGCTGCCCCACGGTGCGCACTCTGACACTTAGTGTTGAAAAATGACTCCCATATTTACAGTACTAGTTTCCAACATTTCAGCTACACTTGTGTCATTGCAAAAATTTCCATTTCCCCCCCTCTTTTTTGCTTCTTAATTGTTGGCCTCATTTGTCAATGCTCTCCCCCATCGCCATGAGCTATGGTAACTTGAGAGATTTTCTCAGTGACAACATCCCGAGCTGTTGACCTCGAGCATTCTGAATAAGCAAAGTATCTTTATAACCAGTATTAAATACAGCTTAGGGAAATTTATGGATTTCTTGTTTCCTTGATCTTGCCCAGCTGCATGAGGCTTGACAGTTGATGTAAGTCCCTATTCTCATAATTCAGAGGCATTTAGACTTGAACAGATGTATTATCCTGGACAAGTTCCCCTCAACACAGAAGGGAAATCATTTTATGCTACCTGTGAAGTTGTTCTTTTTCACATTATTCCAATTTGTGGATACAACTATTGTTTCATGCTAATTGCCTTAATCTTGCAATAAGAGGACTCTAAACTAGAACAGTCTTCCCAATTGGGTGCCTGAATGTGTTAGGTTACAATTTCCATAATCAGTGGTAGCCATGGATTGTGGAATTACATTTCAGTACCTGAGATTTCCAGACTGTGGGAAAGGCAAAGGTTGGATTAAAGGAAATCGGGGTTTTGACTATAAATGCGAACTCTGGAAATTATCTTCGCTCTTCTGCCTCTCCCACAGCTCCTCTAGATCCCTCTCACATTAGGCTCCACTCTGATGAATACAGGGCTGGAAAGTACATATAAATATACTGCCCATGGATGGTTGTGCGTAAAGGTCTAGTTGCGAAGGATAGGCAGGAACTGATCCTTCATGTAGTAACACTTGCAACAAGATAGAAAGGATTCCAGCTACCTGTTCTGGTTTCCAAAACAGGTCTGACTCTCTCCCTGAGCAATCCTACAACTCATGGGCAAATACAGTAGTGAAAATCAGCTTTCTGAATTAGTTATTTCAGAATAACTGAATATACTTATTGGACCAGTGAAATTATAAAGGAAAAAGGCAATTCAATAGCTAGTTTCAGCAAATCTTCAGGAAAGTTTTGCCCAACCCTCTCTCTTCCCTAGGCTTTTTATGTATGCTGTGAAGACCCTTATCTTCCAGAAGGCTTTGCTTTGCTTTGCTTTGCTTTTTTGTTTTTGTTTTTAACAATCTTGCTTTATCACACTTCTCTTTTAAATGCATAATTTTTTTGCCCACTCAAATTTTTATCATACTGAATTCTAATATTATAAGATGCTTTGTTAATGTAAAAGATGGACCCTGATTTCCAAACATTCTGCTTATTAAAATGGTCATGGCAGCCTTTCACAAGTCTCTCTCCTCTTTCACTGATCACACAAGTAGACTGTGGATAGGATCAGCTGCTTATCCATTCCCATCACTTCAGATAATGTGTGAGTCAAGGACATACCCTAAGATCAAAGATATAAGGTTAGATGTCAAATGCATGAGTCAATCAAATAGGGAGAAACTCGTATGAATCCTACATTTTCTGGAGGTCCAGGGGGCTGAGGCGCTGCTTTTCCGTGGCAGTGCCAACGACCTGGAGCAGCCTCCTGGCACAGATCAGGCTACTCTTCTTCTTGTGGACATTTTGGAAACTGTTGGAGTTGTTTCAGAGAGCCTTTCGCCGATACTATAATGCCATCTTGAACTCCTAGTGGTATTTTTTTCATTATGTTTGATTTTTTAATTGTTCTTATTGTTCTTTATTCTTCTTATTGAAAAGTTTGTACAGTGGATGACTTAGTTGTTGTTTTTTTATATTCTGTGTAAGCCACCAGGAATCTTTCCAATCATGGTGGAATAAAAATGCATTTAATAAACAAATAAACAAGCAAAGATAGAAATGAGGAGGGTCCATGATTTGCCCTCCATCTGCTGATAAAGAACAGCTCTTGTATTCAGATGTTTTGTATATGCCTTTTTGTGAAAACAGATATCTCATCCACAAGCCTGTTTGTTTGTTATAATTTAATCCCATCTTTTCCTGATTAAAAACATCCCAAAGTGCATATTTCTTCCTGGGTTCTGACTGCAGCTTTATGCTCAACAGTGATTTCCTCAGAAATGTAATAACAAATAAGTTATGTCAGAGGTGTTTTTAAAACACTGATTTGACTCCACAAATTACTGCACTTTTCGTTCAAGCCAGGATATTTTGGAAGCAGAGCTTATGTGTATTTTTGCTGAGGACTGGACTTTCACTGCCAAAATGCCCTTTAGGCTTTATTAGTCAATGAAACGAGCTGGGATTACGCTCTTCAACATTTGCTTTATTGGTACAAAAATTCAGTTTGGATTTCTGGAGCTGCTGAGTCCTTGAGGTTTGGTTAGGGCAGTGTTTCTCAACCTTGGTAGCTTGAAGATGTGTGGACTCCCCACATGCTGGCTGGGGAATTCTGGGAGTTGAAGTCCACACATCTTCAAGCTGCCAAGGTTGAGAAACACTGGGTTAGGGAGTCCTATTGCTTTCCACATTAAGTAACATCTGTCTCTCTGGTGCCACATATTAGATGTCATTGATCATGTGTTGCCCTTCTCAGCCCGAAACAAACTGTTTTGCTAATGCACGGAGAGGGAACATAGAGCTATGCCTTCAGTGTCCAGCACAGCACCCGCTGGTACCAAAACACTTATTAATTTCTCTTTTGGTACTGACCAATTTCTCTGTTCTTCCCCATTTTTTGTTACTTTTTTGTTGTTGTGTATGTAAGATTTTGTTGCTGTTTCTTTATTTTGAGGAGCTGCAAAATGGGACGATTGGCTTTCATTCTTCTCTGATCTTTACTTCTCATCCCTAGAAAGGAAATAAAGGAAAGTTTGATACAATAAAAGATGCTCCTTCACATCTCCTATCCCTATCCTATGGTGTTTGCTGCCTGTGACCCTGGCTCAGGTGGGGCAGGCCACCTGCATACACTCCCTATGCACCCTTGGAGTGACAATCACACATACCTAGGCTCTGCTTCATTAACATCAGCGTTAGGAGCAGCAGACCCCAGAGGATATGGGGAGTTGGATAGTGGGTGTTGCTTTGTTGTAACTGCCTAGTATTCAGGCACCAAACATGGAGCAACTGTTCTAATAAAGAAATAGAGCAAGTTTAGCAGGAGAGGGTGAGGATATTAGCTAAGATTATTTTCTTTCAGAAACAAGAAATATTTGGAGATCACAAAATGACTGCAGCCTATTATGAGTCTGGCAGTACTTTAAGACTAATGCCTTTATCATGGCATGCACTCTATAGACCAGTGCCTGCTCTACTCAATAGGGGAGCCATTCACTGGGATGATGGGAGGGAGGGAGATCAACTGAGATGGCAGAATGATTGGCTGCAGGGTCTTAAAGGGCTAAACTGGAAGCAAAGTCTCATTGTCCTGGCTTATTTTATAATGCAATTTCCCCAGTTCTGTCTGCAGCAAAATGATAAGGCATAGGCCTATTGTGTGTTTTAAAATGATTTCTCACTTTAAAAATCTCATTTGGGTGGAACACCCAAGATTGGCACTTATGTCAGCGTGTAGAGGTCCAGTTCAGAGCATTCATTTTTGGCATCAGCTCAAAAGCTCTGTGCTAAATCCCATCCATATTTGCTGACTAGCAGTTTATACCCAAGATTATTACTTGCTTGAAATTTGGAGAAGCACAGCAAAATGTGCAAAGATTGTCAATAGGATTTCATCCAAATAGATTATTTCCCTCCCTATTTCAGACATGTAAAATATTGGTTGTTGCAATATAACCATTTGGCTATAAACAAGGATGTTTGGATATCAGGTCAGACTGGGCATCTGTATTTTCAAACACTAGGCAGAAAAGGGCACTTGGGGCAAATACTTGCAACTGTGCTGGAACTCTGCTCCCAGGCCACCCCTAAAGACCCTGGAGCCCTATCCTTATTTGCATCTGATCATCTAAATGCAAACTGGTGCAATATTATTCAGTTATAATATTTCCAGGCCACCTGCATGGGCAAAACTCACTCAAAGTAACATACAGTATAATAAAAGGAACAAAACATCAATAAAGAGAGTATTAAAACCAATACACCCCCACCCCCAGCTCTTTAGAATAGAATTGGAATTCCAGATAGAGGTAGTCCTCATTTTGCAACTGCCTCATTTAGCCACTGTATACAGTTACGACGGTGAAGAAAAAGTAATTTTGAGACCAATCCTAGCATTTACAACCTTCACGGGTCTGTAAAGCAAAGGAAAGCTGAAGTAATATCATAAGCATGGTCATGGTTTCACTTGGTGAACACTTTGCTTAATGACCAAGTTGACGGTCCCAATTGTGGTCACTAAACGAGGACTACCTGTACAGCAACCAGACTCATCCCAAGGAAAGTTGGGTAAATGAATGGATCTTTAGGGTTTTTGAAAGCCAGCACTGATTAGGCAACAAATGCCAAATGATAGCCCATTCTGTATGGGGTGACTAATGACAAACACACACACACACACACACACACACACACACACACACACACATTTTGACTAATCTAGCAACCCTCAAAGGAGAATAAGAGAGAAAAGCCTATATTACTGACTGGAAAATGTGAGCAGATAAATACAATGAAGGCCGTCCTTCAAGTACTTTAATTGGTGTCTTTAAATATAAGAACTACTAGAAATATATAAGTAGGTAGTATAGCTGATGTAGTGTAGTGGACCACATGTTTCAACCCCTTTGCCCTCTCCCTCAGTTTGGCCACACTGCCCGTTGCAATAGCAGAACCTGGAAGTTATCAGTGCCTGAATTATTGAACCAGTTTCTATTAATTTAAAACAACAATTTCAAAAATAGAAAAATCTAACTGAAAGGATTTCAGATGCCAGCTAGAAGGAATTAGATTTTGTTGCTCTTTAGCCTTACCTTTTATAGAAAATAAGACAACCAAATTCCGGTGCACCTAACATGGACTAAACGATCTCATATTCCGAAACTGCTGAGCAAAAACATTTTAGAGCATCACTTGCAGTCTTCATGTTATATAAAAGCATATTAATATGTTGTTTAAGAAAGGTTATATTTATTCAAGGACGATGCCCATGAGTGAGCATCAAGCCTTGTGAAAAGGTCTGGCTAATCCAGTCCAAGGACAGAAGGATTTTTAAGTGAGTGAAGGTAGAAGGATGTCTGAGAAGCTCAAATCTGCCTATTTGGGGAGTAGCAGGAGAGTCGCAAGTTTACACTGCCTTGAGAATAAGGCTGCTCTCTACTCCCATGGGTTTGAAGGCTGCACTCCAGGAAACTCTCAGTATGATATATGGGGAAGTGAACTGACACACTTGATTCGCCCTGCATGGGGAACCAGTTGAACTGTCAAGAAAAAATATAGCAGGATAACTAGTCAGTCTCTGCTGAGCATCCAGTGCATAAGGAGTAGTAATCCTTCTGGAGATGTGTTAATATCATGTTTCTTCAATACATTTGTTGCCCATTTATGTTGCCCATAAATAAATCCCATGTATTCATTATTAATAAAACATCTCCTTCTCATTTTTCATTTCGTTTATAGCCTCTACAATGAAATTTTCCTGCCTCGTTGTTGTTTATTCGTTCAGTCGCTTCCGACTCTTCGTGACTTCATGGACCAGCCCACGCCAGAGCTTCCTGTTGGCCGTCACCATCCCCAGCTCCCCCACAGTCGAGTCCGTCACCTCCAGAATATCATCCATCCATCTTGCCCTTGGTCGGCCCCTCTTCCTTTTGCCTTCCACTTTCCCTAGCATCAGCATCTTCTCCAGGCTATCCTGTCTTCTCATTATGTGGCCAAAGTACTTCAGTTTTGCCTTTCATATCATTCCCTCAAGTGAGCAGTCTGGCTTTATTTCCTGGAGTATGGACTGGTTTGATCATCTTGCAGTCCAAGGCACTCTCAGAATTTTCCTCCAACACCACAGTTCAAAAGCATCTATCTTCCTTCGCTCAGCCTTCCTTATGGTCCAGCTCTCACAGCCATAGGTTACTACGGGGAATACCATTGCTTTAACTATGCGGACCTTTGTTGTCTGTGTGATGTCTCTGCTCTTAACTATTTTATCAAGATTTGCCATTGCTCTCCTCCCAAGAAGTAGACGTGTTCTGATTTCCTGGCTGCAGTCAGTGTCTGCAGTAATCTTTTCACCTAGAAATACAAAGTCTGTCACTGCCTCCACTTTTTCTCCCTCTATTTGCCAGTTATCAATCAAGCTGGTTGCCATAATCTTGGTTTTTTTGAGGTTTAACTGCAACCCAGCTTTTGTACTTTCTTCTTTCACCTTCGTCATAAGGCTCCTCAACTCCTCCTCGCTTTCAGCCATCAAAGTGGTATCATCTGCATATCTGAGATTGTTAATGTTTCTTCCAGTGATTTTAACTCCAGCCTTGGATTCCTCAAGCCCAGCACGTCGCATGATGTGTTCTGCGTACAGGTTGAATAGGTAGGGTGAGAGTATACAACCCTGCCGTACTCCTTTCCCAATCTTAAACCAGTCCGTTGTTCCGTGCTCTGTTCTTACCGTTGCTACTTGGTCGTTATACAGATTCCTCAGGAGGCAGACAAGATGACTTGGTATCCCCATACCACCAAGAACTTGCCACAATTTGTTATGATCCACACAGTCAAAGGCTTTAGAATAGTCAATAAAACAGAAATAGATGTTTTTCTGAAATTCCCTGGCTTTCTCCATTATCCAGCGGATATTGACAATTTGGTCTCTAGTTCCTCTGCCTTTTCTAAACCCAGCTTGTACATCTGGCAATTCTCGCTCCATGAATTGCTGGAGTCTACCTTGCAAGATCTTGAGCATTACCTTACTGGCATGTGAAATAAGTGCCACTGTTCGATAGTTTGAACATTCTTTAGTGTTTCCCTTTTTTGGTATGGGGATATAAGTTGATTTTTTTCCAATCTGATGGCCATTCTTGTTTTTTCCAAATTTGCTGGCATATGGCATGCATCACCTTGACAGCATCATCTTGCAAGATTTTAAACAGTTCAGCTGGGATACCGTCGTCTCCTGCTGCCTTGTTATTAGCAATGCTTCTTAAGGCCCATTCAACCTCACTCTTCAGGATGTCTGGCTCTAACTCACTGACCACACCGTCAAAGCTATCTCCAATATTATTATCCTTCCTATACAGATCTTCCGTATATTCTTGCCACCTTTTCTTGATCTCTTCTGCTTCTGTTAGGTCCTTGCCATTTTGTTTTTGATCATACCCATTTTTGCCTGGAATTTACCTCAGATGTTTCTAATTTTCTGGAAGAGGTCTCTTGTCCTTCCTATTCTATTGTCTTCTTCCACTTCTGCACATTGCTTGTTTAAAAATAATTCCTTATCTCTTCTGGCTAACCTCTGGAATTTTGCATTTAATTGAGCATATCTCCCCCTATCACTGTTGCCTTTTGCTTTCCTTCTTTCTTGGGCTACTTCCAGTGTCTCAGCAGACAGCCATCTTGCCTTCTTGGTTTTCTTTTTCTTTGGGACGTTTTTTGTTGCCACCTCCTGAACAATGTTGCGAACTTCTGTCCATAGTTCTTCTGGGACCCTATCTACTAAATCTAGTCCCTTAAATCTATTCTTCACCTCCACTGCATATTCATTAGGAATATTAGTGAGCTCATATCTAATTGATCTGTGGGTCTTCCCTATTCTCTTTAGTCTGATTCTAAATTTTGCAATAAGAAGTTCGTGATCTGAACTACAGTCAGCTCCAGGTCTTGTTTTTACCGACTGTATAGATGTCCGCCACCTTTGGCTGCAAAGGATGTAGTCAATCTGATTTTGGTGTCGACCATCTGGTGAAGTCCATGTATAAAGTCGTCTTTTAGGTTGTTGGAAGAGAGTGTTTGTTATGCACAGTGAGTTGTCTTGGCAAAATTCTATCAGCCTATGTCCTGCTTCATTTTGTTCTCCCAGACCATGCTTGCCTATAATTCCAGGTGTCGTTTGACTACCCACCTTAGCATTCCAGTCTCCTGTAATGAAAATAACATCTCTTTTTGGTGTATTATCCAGTAGGTGCTGCAGATCCTCATAGAACTGATCTACTTCTGCTTCTTCAGCATCTGTGGTTGGGGCGTATATTTGGATCACTGTGATGTCAAATGGCTTACCCTGAATTCGAATTGAGATCATTCTATCGTTTTTTGGATTGTATCCAAGCACTGCTTTAGCCACTTTATTATTAATTATGAAGGCTACTCCATCTCTTCTGTGGTCCTCTTGTCCACAGTAGTAGATCTGGTGGTCATCTGATGTGAAGTGGCCCATTCCAGTCCATTTCAGTTCACTGACACCTAAAATGTCTATATTTAATCTTGACATCTCACCAATAACCACATCCAATTTGCCCTGGCTCATAGATCTTACATTCCAGGTTCCTATGGTGTGTTGATCTTTAGAACATCGGATTCGTCGTTGACCACCAGCACTGTCGGCCGCTAGCCGTCCTTTCGGCTTTGAGCTAGCTGCGTCATCACATCTGGGGCTAGTTGAACGTATCCTCTGTTCCTCCCCAGTAGCATTTTGACCATCTTCCGACCTGGGAGTCCCATCTTCCGATGGTATACCGACATATCTCTGGTTGTACTGATCCATTTAGTTTTCACGGCAAGAATACTGGGGTGGGTTGCCGTTACCTTCCCCAGGGATCGTATTTAGTCATGGTTTCATTGAGGTGCTCAAGCTCCAGCACCACGACAAGGTAACGATCTCCTTTGCTGAGGCTTTTCTTGCCTCAGAAGGGAACAAAACCGATAACCGGAGACAATGGATAAGTGTCTCCTTGTCCTAATGGCTGAAGAGAATAGAAAGCCAGTTTGGTCCACAGTGAGTGGTTAAAGTGCTGGATTAGGAGGAGAGAAACCTGCATTCTAGCCCTGCCTTAGACACACAAGCCAGCTGAGTGACTTTGGGCCATTATCTCCTTCTCATTCTCTTAAGAAAGCGATGAAAGAACCGCTTCTGAAAATGCTACCTAGAAAAGTGTGTGGGCTTGTCCCTGTAGTCACCAGGACTCAAGTTGGACTCAAAGGCAAAACAAAACAAAAAGATGCTATAGTTCAGGAGTGGAGAAGATAAATACATGGATACATTTCCACCACAATATTTCTTTTCAGGGTATGCAGCATTATGCAAAGCACATAAAAGCCATACGAAGGAGTAAGGAAAAGAAATTGGAGGCAGTAGATAAGAAAAAGGAAATATAATTAAATCTAGTTTATATTAACACGATTCACAATGCCATACTTAAATCATTCTTGCTACTCCTTCATTCAATCCCCATGCTCTAAGGCCAAACCATATTCCTTTTGTACTGGTCACTTACTTCTGCATTCAATCCACGTCCATTTAGCACTGTTCATTCTTGACCCTTCTCCTCTTGTTTTACCGCACACACTTCTTAAGTAACCTATTCCCACTGCATTCAGATTTTCTCCTGCAATACCCAACTCTTGCTTCCACAAAGTGGGCAGAAGCACACTCTTATACACAGCTACTTTTACTTCTTTCAACATTTACTCCTTGCCATAGACCACATACCACCCACTGCCTTTCTACCAATACTTGCACATCTTAAAAGTTTTCCATTTACTTTCCCGTCTTTAGTAAACTTTCTACTAAAGTGCTCAAATTCAACTAATTTTTTGCCATTTGTGTATAACTTGCAATCATTCACTCTATTTCTCCTGTCAAACACAACTACTTTGCTCTTTGATATATTAATTTTCTGATTCATATTTCTCATTGCATCATACAATCTCTCTAATATTTACTTCAAATTATTTGAGATCTCAGGCAACAACATGACATTTTTGCATATAAAGGGACATGCATTCATGTTCCTGATCAATACAACTCTAACACCCTCACAAATACTCCTTATACATTTTTTCATAACACATTAACCAACAAAAAAAAAACATCACACATCCCTGTCTTATTCCCTGTTCAATACTGACCCATTTGTTAATATTCCATTTACTCAAGTATGTTTTATTTGCAGCACATATCATCTGATTGCATTCGGCAACCAACGTTCAACCCCTATTTGCATAAAAATTGCCATAATTCAAGCCTGTTCAATTTATCATATGCCTTTTCCATATCAACAAAAATGCAATCAATTTTCTCAGATTCATTTCTTAATTACCTTTTGAAGAGCATAATCTGGCCACATCCCTTCTGCCCAGCATGTAGCTGCACTGCATTTCCCAAATTTTGATCAATTTCACCTCTTGTACCCTTTTACTCAGAATTCTGCCAAACACTTCCTAAGCATGAATCCCCCTGTAGTTTCTGCATTCATTCTTGCTACCTTTCTATTTGTATAAGGAAACAATAATAGCATTCTTCCAATCATGAAGCCCAGATGCAACCTTCAGACACATAGCACATTAAGCAAGTTATACAGCATCTTAAAAAAGAATAACTTCCATAATTTTAACACTTTCCCATTTACTCCAAATATTCCTGCAGCTTACATTCTTCAACATTTTTACAGCATTTATGACTCCCTTTTCATCCTTTTTTTCATTTCCCCCCTTGGATACTAACATTTATAGCATTTCAATTTCACTCTGCAACATGTCATGATCATTCCTATACAAATCTCTAAAATTCTCCTTCCAGCATTCCCTCCAATTTCATCCCAAATCATTTCACTTTTATTCATTCTGCTGGAGGTGCTGGAGGCTCCTTGTTTTGCCCTTTTCACCCACTACCAAAAGAAGTTGAAAGACACACAGGATATAGAGTTAAATTTGTGCGTGCGCGTGTGTGTGTATGTAGAGAGAGGGAGGAAGAGAGAATGAATATGTATATAGGTAGTCCTTGCTTAATGACTGCCCTGTTTAGTGACCATTTGAAGTTATGATGGTGCTGAAAAAGTAACTTTACAACTGGTCTTCACACTTACAACTGTTGCAGCATCCCCACGATCACATGATTGAAATTCAGACACTTCACAACTGGCAGGCATTTATGACCGTCGCAGCATCCCACAGTCATGTGATCGCCATTTATGCACTTCATAGCCAGCTTCTGACAAACAGAGTCAATGGAGAAGCCAGCAGTAAAATCACAAGCCATGGTCATGTGATGTCTCACTTAATGACCCATGGTGATTCACTTAATGACCGCAGCGGAAGTGAGGTCGTAAGTCCATCATGGTCATGTGATTTTTCACTTAGAAACCACATAACTTAGCGACAGAGTTGCCGGTTCCAATTGTGGTCATTAAGTGAGGACTACCTGTATTGACTACCTGTATTGATGGCTGAAAGCGAGGAGGAGTTGAGGAGCCTTATGACGAAGGTGAAAGAAGAAAGTGCAAAAGCTGGGTTGCAGTTAAACCTCAAAAAAACCAAGATTATGGCAACGAGCTTGATTGATGACTGGCAAATAGAGGGAGAAAAAGTGGAGGCAGTGACAGACTTTGTATTTCTAGGCGCAAAGATTACTGCAGACGCTGACTGCAGCCAGGAAATCAGAAGACGTCTACTTCTTGGGAGGAGAGCAATGGCAAATCTTGATAAAATAGTTAAGAGCAGAGACATCACACTGACAACAAAGGTCCGCATAGTTAAAGCAATGGTATTCCCTGTAGTAACCTATGGCTGCGAGAGCTGGACCATAAGGAAGGCTGAGCGAAGGAAGATAGATGCTTTTGAACTGTGGTGTTGGAGGAAAATTCTGAGAGTGTCTTGGACTGCAAGAAGATCAAACCAGTCCATACTCCAGGAAATAAAGCCAGACTGCTCACTTGAGGGAATGATATTAAAGGCAAAACTGAAGTACTTTGGCCACATAATGAGAAGACAGGATACCCTGGAGAAGAAGCTGATGCTAGGGAAAGTGGAAGGCAAAAGGAAGAGGGGCCGACCAAGGGCAAGATGGATGGATGATATTCTGGAGGTGACGGACTCAACCATTGGGGAGCTGGGGATGGTGACGGCCGACAGAAAGCTGTGGCGTGGACTGGTCCATGAAGTCACGAAGAGTCGGAAACGACTGAACGAATAAACAACAAAACCTGTATTGACAGGAACGTTATTCGTTATATCCCTTTCAATTGCTAGGAATGTTTTCAAATTGGACTCTGGCATATATAAATTCTGTGGGGATTATCTCACGCCTGGAGAGATGCTGTCATCCATCTGTACATTTATTTGTCAACAACCTTTCCAACTTTCCAACTATGCATCCTGTATAACATTCTTACCCCTCCCTGTCACATTCTCCACATTTTGAAGACTTTGGCTTATGGAACAGCAAATATATGTGTTTTATTTATTTTCAATTTATTCTGATGATAGAATTTATGATTCAGGATATTTGGAGATGATATGTATATACAGTAGATCATGCTCAATACAGGCTTGCTTGCATTTTATTAACTAGAAATCATGACTTCAATCACAGTATGAATAAATTTTAAGTATCCTGGATGATTTTGCTTATTTGTTTGTTTCACATCCTCTTACTAGGATTTTGAATCTAAACACTTGTGCTAAGGGTTCCTCTTTGGAACATGACTTTAGTGCTAATGTAGCATGATTTAATAATTCAGTAACTTAATATTCCCACCTAATCTGCTGAAGCAGCAAATTTTAAAATTCTGTTGTTGAGCGTATGAAAAGATCAGATTTGGTACAAAATCTATGTACCAAATTATTACTGGGAAAAGTAATAATTTGTACATCCAGAAACTATAATAAAAGGGAATTGTAACTGCGCTGCAATTTACAATGACCTTTCAGATTTTTTTCTCATAATAGTGTTCAGCTGAACATCTTAATGAGGTTTTTCTAAAGATTTAGTCAGACTTAGACTTAAGTGAATAAGGTTCTAGGCAGTAGCATCCTCAGCAAACCACAATGATGCTAAAATCACATGTGCGTGGCAACATAACCTTGTAAATGCTACAATTGCACATTTTGTAAGGTGCTTCACTCTGCTGCTTGAACCCCTTTCTCTAAAGTAAACCACAGACGCGCGGTTTCTTAGAAGCAAAAGGATTTATTACAAGCATGAAGGCTAACACTAACAAAGACTTGAATGAACAAGCAAAGCATGGCATGGCACATTTAAACATTCCCCTCCCCGAGGTCCTTTGATGTTAACACGTGTAGCTCTTGGCTCCAGGGTGCTCAGACATCCGTTCGCGGAGATGTGTACTCACGCTTGCCACTTAGGTGCGAATCGGTCTACTTCAAACGCAGGCGTCTCTTCCGTGTCTGTTTCAAGCCGCCCTGAATACACGTAGCTGTCTAACATATTGGCAGAG
Organism: Charina bottae; assembly: GCA_023362775.1. Classification (NCBI taxonomy): domain Eukaryota; kingdom Metazoa; phylum Chordata; class Lepidosauria; order Squamata; family Charinaidae; genus Charina; species Charina bottae. The sequence continues at coordinate 233,036,047 of JALMGJ010000001.1, read as the reverse complement.
GTCTGCTGAGCTCTGACATGCTCCCGGCCCAAGATATTCCCCCCACCCCACCAAAACACGCTAACTAATGAGCTAACTAACTAGCTAAAACATTTTCAGTCGTGCCCTATAACGAGAGAAGACAAAATTTTTACATTATCCTGTTGGAGCCCCTGTTTCAGTGGGGTTTGTCCGGGAACACTCTATGGAAAGTTTTTACCAATTTGGGAGCGCATGTGTGTTTTGCACTAACCCACTCCTTATGTCCAATCGGCAAATGTTGCCACTTGACCAAATATTGCAGCTGACCCTTGTGCCATCTGGAGTCCAGAATCTTGTCAATTTCAAAGTGTGGTTCTCCCTCCACTAACAATGGGGTGGGTTCTGCTGGTTCCGGGTGCCACTGCTGTGAAGTGTGGTGCTGTTTCAACAAGCTAATGTGGAAAACTGGGTGCACCTTTCTTAGTGTTTTTGGTAGCTGCAGTTTAGCCGTTACTGGATTAATAACTTCAATTATTGGGAACGGACCTATGAACTTGGGCGCCAGTTTTTGTGAAGGTTGTGTGGCCGTCAGGTTTTTTGTGGAAAGGTACACCTTATCTCCTACTCTCAACTCCCATTCCTTCTCTCGTTTGAGGTCTGCGTATTTTTTGTAACTTGCTTTGGCTTCCTGCAGCGTTTTCACCATAATTGGCCAATTACTGGTTACTTTTGCTATCCATTCATCTGCTTTCAGTGGCTGCGCTAGTTCTGTACTTTGGGTCATTGCCAACTCGGGAATGGTTACAAAGTCCTGCCCTGTAGCTACTTTAAATGGCGAAAACCCCGTGCTTTGATGGACTGCGTTATTGTACTGTAAGCAACTTCTGCAAACGGTAACAGTTCTGCCCAATCATTTTGTTGGTAATTAATGTAACATCTAAGGTACTGCTCCAGTACAGAATTAAGGCGTTCACTCGCACCATCCATGCATGGATGGAATGCACTACTAAGCCCCTGTTCTGATCCAATTAACTTCAAAAAAGCCCGCCAGAACTTACAAGTGAAAGTGCTGCCGCGATCGCTGATTATGCGTTCCGGCGTTCCGTGAGCCCGATAAATGTGTTGAATAAACATCCTAGCTAGTTTTTGAGCATTTGGGATCCCATTGCAAGCAATGAAATGTATCTGTTTAGAAAATAAGTCTGTGACCACCCAAATAGCTGTTTTCTTGTTGCTCACTGGTAGATCTACTATAAAATCCATGGCAATCTGCTTCCATGGTTGTGTGGGGTTTGCTACTTCCTGCAATTTTCCTGTGGGTTTGCCCATTTTCCTCTTAGCTGTTGTGCACACTGGGCAAGATCACACATAAGCTTTCACGTCTGTGCGCAATGTTGGCCACCAGAATTTGCGCTTGACTAAGTGTAATGTTTTCACAAATCTGAAATGCCCTGCCGTTTTGTGGTCGTGGTGCTTGCTCAAAACCCCTTGCCTCAATGGCTCAGGGACTTATGCCTTATCATCTTTCCACCCCACCCCATCTTTCTCTTTGAGGGTGTGTTTGTTCTCCCCCCACCATGTGTCTGTCACTGTTGCCGCTCGCAGTTCGCTTGCAAACGGGTCGCCCTCAGCCAAGCGTTTCGCGCTACTGCGAGTAATAGCCATATTTCACTCCAGTTTGTCTGCTTGTGCCAATTGACTCTGAGCCTCCTCTGGCTGGGGGGGGATGAGTGACTCAATAACTTCCTCAATCTTGCTTTCATGCTGTGGTAGATGCGATAGCGTGTCCGCCAAGTAATTCCCCCCCCCCCGGGAAGTACTTCAATGTGAAATTGAACCTGCTAAGAAACTCTGCCCACCGTAGTTGTTTGGGATTTAGTTTTCTGGGGGATTTGAGAGCTTCCAAGTTTTTGTGGTCAGTCCACACTTGAAACGGGACTGCTGCCCCTTCCAGGAGGTGTTGCCAAGTGCTTAGAGCGTGTTTAACTGCGAATGCCTCTTTCTCCCACACATGCCAACGTTTCTCAGTCTGATTGAACTTTCTGGAGATGTATGCACAGGGTCTTAATTTCTTACTGTCATCTGCCTGCAGCAATATGGCCCCGACTACGCTAAATGATGCGTCCGTGTGTATAATGAATGGTTTGTCTACCTCTGGATGTTTGAGGATGGGCTCCTCTGTGAACATCGCCTTTAACTTGTCAAAGGCTTCCTGACATTCTTGGGTCCACACTAATTTCGTGCTTGGTAACTTAGCTTTCGCTTTCGCGCCCTTGCTTTTTGTTTTTAACAAGTCAGTAAGGGGCAGAGCAATCTGTGAGAAATCCTGAATAAATTGCCTATAGAACCCCGCAAACCCAAGGAACGCTTGCAGCTGTCTGCGTGTTTGGGGGGGGCTGCCAGCCCAGGACCGCTTTGACCTTTTCTGGATCCATTTCAATGCCCTCATGAGATATGCGGTACCCCAGGAAGTCTAGGTTATCTTTGTGGAATTCACATTTCTCAAGTTTCACATACAGCTTTGCTTCCAGTAATTTCTCTAACACTTTCTTGACTAGTTCCATATGTTTCTCTAAGTTTTCAAAGAAAATCAATATATCATCTAAATATACAATTACCCCTTTGTAGAGAAATTCATACAGTACTTCGTTTATGAGCCTCATGAAAATTCCCGGTCCCCCCGCAATCCCAAATGTGAGCACCTTGTATTGGAATGACCCCAACGGGCAATTGAAAGCTGTTTTCCATTCGTCTCCCTCCCTGATGCATACCCGGTAGTAAGCCTCTCGTACATCCAACTTAGAATTTTTTTTCCCTTTGGACAGTTGGGCTAGCATGTCCTTAAGCAGCGGGAGGGGGTACTGATTCGTGATGGAAATTGCGTTGAGGCCCCTATAGTCCGTGCAGAGACATAACGTCCCATCTTTCTTTTTTCTGAACAGTACGGGGGCTGCCAAGGGAGAGTTCGCTGGCTCGATGAACCCCCTCGCTAGATTCTTATCAATGAAGTTGCGCAACTCCTGCAATTCTCTGTGTGTCATAGCATACATTTTTGGTTTCGGGAATTTGGCCCTTGGGATTAGCTCTAAAACTGCATCAGACCATCTGTGGGGGGGGGGGCAAAAATTCACATTCCTGTTTACATTCCTAAATATCTCCCTCACTGGGACATACTTCTCCGGAATGATACGCTCCCTCTGAGTCTGGGTCTCTCCCTCCAGTTCAGTCCCCGCTGCCCCCACCTCTAAGCTGCCAGGTTCCATGTCAGTCTCCACCCCTAGGTAAGCCCCATCGGTGAATTTCAACTCTCCAGACGCCCAATCCACAATTGGGTTCCTGGTGCTCAACCAATTCAGCTCCAAAATGATTGGGTGCGTTGCAATGGGAGCTACGATGAACCGCAAAGTCTCTACATGAGTCCCCAAAGTCAATTGCACTTCTTCTGTGAAATGTTTCACAGGACCCCCTTTCATTTCGGAGCCATCCGATTGACAAAACGTGATGGGCTTGTTTAATTTCAACAATTTGAGTCCCATTTTGGTTGCTATTGATGGGTGCATTAAGCATCTTGTGCAACCAGAATCCAGCATCGCCACCTCCCAAAGTCTTTCCCCTTTATCCAAAGTTTTCAGCTGTACCTTAAGTTGCATCGTCGGCCATCGGCTGCGACAATCTCCTCCGTTGTGCCCCTTTCCAACGGCCTGCCCTGCGGTGCTCCTTAGAACAGACCACCTTCGTTTCCCGCCAGCTGGAATTTGATGTCAGATTCATTGCTGTCATCGTCCAGGTCCAGAAACAGGCTTGGATCCTCTATTGCCGCTGCCGCTCCTTTGCGCTTGTTGGTCACCGGTTTGTCGCTACTGCCGTCTGCTGACTTTTTCACGGGTGGCTTTTCTTTAAAGTTCGTTTTCCCTTGAGAGCAATTATTTATTCTGTGTCCCTCCTTCCCGCAACGGAAGCACAACCCGTCTTTCGCACGGCGTTCTTTCTCCTTTTTCCAATTCCATTGTTTGATGTCTTTGCGGGGGTGAGGGGTAAAAGTTCCTTGATTCCTTCGCATGGATTGGAAGGTTCTAATATTTTGTAACTACATTCTGCTGGTTTCAAATTTCCCCGCTAACTGGATCCACCCCTCTAGTGTTCCTGGATCATCTCTATCTATTGCTACTTCGATCAGGTCCTGTCTCAGCCCATACTGAAAATGCTCGATTTTAAACGATTCAGGCCAGTCTGGTAATTTGCTCAAAAGCTTTTTGAAGTCCATAGCATATTCAGCTACTGTCCTATTTCCCTGCCTTAAATTCTGTATCCGCGCCCTGGCTGACATTTTCGATAGAGTGTCCTCAAATCTTTTGCGCAGGGCGTACATCAACTCCCGAGCCCCACTATCGTGTAGCTCCACTAGCCAATCGCCCACCTCCCCTTCCAAAAGGCTGGAGACGTACCTTACTTTACTCTCCTCCGTTCAGAAGGTATGTTCAAATTCCCTCATAAACCCTCTTACATGCGTTAAAAAGCATGCCAATTTTTTAGGGTCCCCATCGAATTTTATCTTCACTTCGCCTATGCAACTCGGTGCGTTGGGCCACTGTGGGGTCCTGCATTGGTCATGGGTCGGGGTCACTGGCTGTCGGTTATAAGGACAAATTTCTTCTTCCCCCTCATCACTTTCACCACTAGTCTCACTTATTTCCTCCTCCCCTTCGGAGGTTGCCGGGCTTGGTGCCGTCCCCCTGAGTCCTTCCAGGGTTTTTAACATTTTCCCCATGGCCAACCCCATAGAGTCCAATTTACTGTTCATTTCCCCCACGTCTAGGTCCAATTGTGACATCTGTGCTTCCAGGACCTCGATGCGCTGGGTTGGAGTGACTCTCTTCTTCATTCGTTTCCCCCCTCTCTCTTTCTCTAGCCCTTCACCAACCACGACTGACCATCCCGCCAGCTTAGGCCTTGTAGATTCGAGGGGGGTGGGGGTTTTGATTACCTCTTTCGTTTGGGATTTCTTTAGCTCCCGCCTGTTGGTGGTCTCGGTATAGTCTTCTTCCACTCGCTGCAGTGCTTTGAAAGTTTCTGCCTCGTCTACCGGCTCCATCCCATTCCACGATGCTGAAATTTGTGCTGGATGCATGACCACTTTCAACCGGGAAGGCTGATTCCTCAGAGTAATTCTCGGGATGCGTGGTCAAAATTTGATTCAAGTCTTTATGTAAGGTGCTTCACTCTACTGCTTGAACCCCTTTCTCTAAAGTAAACCACAGATGCGCAGTTTCTTAGAAGCAAAAGGATTTATTACAAGCATGAAGGCTAACACTAACAAAGACTTGAATGAACAATCAAAGCATGGCATGGCACATTTAAACATTCCCCTCCCCAAGGTCCTTTGATGTTAACACGTGTAGCTCTTGGCTCCAGGGTGCTCAGACATCCGTTCGCGGAGATGTGTACTCGCGCTTGCCACTTAGGTGCGAATCGGTCTACTTCAAACGCACGTGTCTCTTCCATGTCTGTTTCAAGCCGCCCTGAATACACGTAGCTGTCTAACATATTGGCAGAGGTCTGCTGAGCTCTGACACATTTACATCATCATTTTACAAATTCCTTCAATCAATGATCAGAACAATAAAAGAGTTGGGCAGCAAAATTGCATTATTTTAATATAGCATAATAAAAACCAATTTAAAACTGTATGTAAAATTTTAATGACATGCCATGTAATATAACTCACCCTGGGCAGAATATTTACATCAGGATGACTGACATAAGAAGTGCATATGCATGATTACATAATCACACGCATCATTACCCCCACCCCCCACCCCAGTTGCCTGTGTTCTTGAGCAAGTGTGCAAAATCTGCAGCCTAGAGCTACAGGAAGCTTTTTGGAAGTTGTCACCCAATTCTTTTAGTTGCTGTTGAACTGTAACTATTAATACAAATACAAAGAGGTCATGTGTTATGTATATGTATATATTTGTGTCTATCTATCTATCTATCTATCTATCTATCTATCTATCTATCTATGGAATAATCAGATTAGCTACATTCAAAGTTAACGTACATCAAGTTTAATTTTGTCTTGACCCTGCCTGCTTTTGGGATGCGTACCAGCAGATCAACACATCATCCAAAAATCAAATGTGGCTTTTGGACCCAAAATTGGCCCCTTGAAACTTCCATGAGCCCCATTAATATGGGTAATGATAGCCCAAAATATCTGCAGGGATCCAAATCATCCATGCCCTGTTGATTCAATTATGTTCTAGGAGCTACCTTAAAAAAAGCTGTTGCGGATTTCTGTGGTCTAGAAGCTTGTCTAGACACACACTCCTAAACATTTGCTCAGTTGCCATTTAGCCAGTAAGAGAAACAGACTGTGTGTCATGCATGACATTGCTCAAATGTAATGCCAATTTTGACAGTCCATTTCGGAAACATGAGGACAGAGAGTTCCACAATTCAACATCATTACTAGCACCTCTAGCGCTGAATCAAACATGATGTCAAAGAAGAGTTTTCTTGAAAGGTTAATACATTTCCATTCCCCTCACATGTTAAACAAGATGGAAATAAAGCTGAACAGAAATGTAAACAGGCCTTGATTTATTCAGTGGCTACAGGGTGTGACAAAGACATCAAAGCTGAAAAAGTACTTTTGCACTACATGCTGTCCAAATGGCTTGAGCTATAGATAATGCTATTCGAAAATAGCCAGCATGAACCTTTCCTAGGACAAGCCCTATGCAGCTAAGAAAACACTTTTAACAACAGTTAGAAAAGCAGAGACTCATGGAAAGCATACTACCTAGCAATGGCAACAATGAGGGCTTCCAAATTTACATGGATGTGTTAACGTTCCAGGAATGGAAAAGAGGCTTCCAGGACCCATAAAATGTTCTCCAAATAGCTTCCAGAGACATAACATTTCACACTTGAGGGATATCTTAGAGAACATTTTTAAGATCTTGGAAACCTCTTTTTCATGCCAGTTATGTCCAAAATGCTTGCATCACCTGGCTCACTGCTAAATGATGGGGAAAACTGTGTCCGCATCCCAACTACGGCTGGTTCATCGGAACATGTGAAGGAGCATTCTCTGAACACTATTTTGACATTGGAAGAGCAAGATACATAATTATCCTCAAATAAAAGGGAAGCATTGGTTTGCGGGACTCAAGCCAACCAACTGTTTTTAGACCCTTACTCATCTTGGCCAAAAGAGCTAGCCAAGACGTAGTAATAGAAAGGTATGTGCCCACTACCTTGAAAGAGATGGTAGTACAATCTCTTTGGAGAGGACCTTCCTGTACTTGGAGGCTTAGTGACAAACTTAATTTTGGGGGCAAGGTAATACAGAGGGCAACTACAGGGGTGCTTGGAAGAAGCCAGGTGCCTAGAACCATTTCCTCCTGGCTTCAGATAGGCCCCGAATCAGTCTTGGTGGCCCTGACTGGCAGCCTTTATTGGGAGGGAATCTGACTTCATGGGTTGTCTTGGCTTTCTCAGCAGCATTTGTCATGAGATACTGCTGAATTGCTCAGCAATTTGGGAATTGTAGGCACTCTGCAGTGTGCAGTTCCATTCCTGTTTGGAAGACTGGCAACAGAGAATAATGGTGGGATGGGGAGTGGGCATAATCAGTCCTATGCTGCTGGTGCTCTATGGTCCTATAGGGATCCATCTTTTCTCTCAAGTGATTCTGTATGAACATGAAATTGCTGGGAGAGGTATTCTAGAATTTTGGGTTATAGTGTCAGTATACAGCAGGGTTTCTCAACCAGTGTTCCATGGTAACCTAGGGTTCCGTGAGAGGTCACTAGGGGTTCCCTGGGAGATCATGATTTATTTAAAGAATTATTTCAAATTTGGGCAACCTCACATTAAAGAGGTAAGTTTTATTCTTTATTTTTAGTTTAAGAACACTCTTAATGCATATATACAGGCCTACCCATGAAACGAATATACTAATTTATATAATATATAAAATAATATAATAATAATTCTCTTCGATTGGTACGAATATAATAATTTGGTAACTTCTGGCCTATATTTGAGCCTAAATGTGCTCAAATACACATTTGGGCTCAGGGGTTCCCTGAGGCCTGATAAATATTTCAAGGATTCCTCCAGGGTCAAAGGTTGAGAAAGGCTGGTATACAGGATAACCTCTCCCTCTCCCTCTCCCTCTCCCTCTCCCTCTCCCTCTCCCTCTCCCTCTCCCTCTCCCTCTCCCTCTCCCTGCCTCTGCCTCTGCCTCTGCCTCTGCCTCTGCCTCTGCCTCTGCCTCTGCCTCTGCCTCCTTTCCATCTGAACCAGGAGAGGCTGTGTAGGTATTGACGGTTTGTGTGAAGAGGATGGACTGGATGTAGGCCAATAGACCAAAGATTAATTTGGGTAATATGGAGCTGCTCTGGAGAGCTGGTTCTCAGGCCTACTTTATTGGGAAAGGGGTCTGTTCTGAAGGAGGTAGCCATTCCTTCTAAGGAACATCTAGCTGGATGTTCGGGAGCCTTTCTCCAAACTCTCCCTGGAAGCACAGGTGTCCTCAATGGCAAAGCAGCCTGTGACCAGCTGAGACCGGTGTGCCAGCTCTGACCCTCCCTGCCCTAGCTTAGCCTCACCTCAGTCATTCGTGCCCTCATACTATCTTAATTAGATTATCATAATGCTGTGGAAGGTGCAGCTGGTGCAGAATGCAGTAGACAGTATCTGTTGTTTCAGTTTTCTTTGAACTAGTGGTATCCTTTAATTTTATATTCCCACCATGGAATCTATATTATACCTATTATATCATGGAATCTTCATTTTATATCACAGTTGCCCTCTTAGCGAATGTTCTTTCTGATCTTTCATTCAGCAACGCTCTTGCTTTCTACAGTGCACTGGTCTATCCTAGGTCCTCACCTCAGGATTTTTATTTTCACCTGCCAGCTAGAGGAATTAGTTGAAAAGCCTTCTCACCATGTTTTATCCAGACATATTTTTACCAGCTTTGAACAGGAGATTGATCTGGAAGATATCACTGTGGATCAGCTCCTTCATTTCAAGCCAAAGCAATATCCAGTGGATGGTTACTGTAGGTGACCCACCTTCTTGCCACAAGAAGCATGCAGGGAATGACAAAAGACAAAATAAATACAAAATATAATCCAATGGGCTTATTCCTCTGTTGGTCTCCCTTCGTTATTGAGAGTTGCTTCTACTGTCAGTTTGTTTTCAGGCAGGAAGACAGACATGCCACAAACACTGCAGGCCACAATGTCAGGCTTCTGTCTGTTCATCTGCACTTTTGCTTCTCAGGGCCCAGTCAGTAGAATGACTCTTATTCCTTCTTTTTTCCTTCTCAGTCTCTCAGGTTAGCCAAGTCCAAACCCTTGAGTCAGAAATCTGTAGGGACTCTACCTTAAACTTTCCTGCCAGATCTCCCAGCAAACTCCTGTTTATTTATTTATTTGTTACATCTTTATCACCACCCATCTCTCTCCTCAGGAGGGACTCTGGGCAGTTTACAATAAAATGATTTCTTAAAACAATAACCATAAAATACAAGAACAGTATATAAAATATAAATACAGCCATTAAATAGTTATAAAATAAGAGTAAAATCCAAGTGGTAGAAAGATCTAATACAGTCCATGTATGTGAGGAGCATTCTAAGGCACTAGCCATCCCCAGGAATAACTATTCCCTTCCCGGCCCCAAGCAAGGTGGCAGAGCCAAGTTTTCAGGTATCTTCGGAAGGTTAGGAGCAATGGGGCTAACCTTACCTCTGGGGGCAGGATGTTCCAGAGGGCAGGAGCTACTGCAGAGAAGGCCCGCCTCCTGGACACCATCAAATGAAATTCTCTTACAGACAGGTTCCGCAACATGCCCTCTCTGCACAATCGGGTGGGACGGGTTGATGTATTGGGGATGAGGCAGTCCCTCAGGTAACCTGGCTCCATGCCATGTAGGGCTTTAAAGGTGATAACCAACATCTTGAATTGGACCCAGAAGCAAACTGGTACCCAATGCAGCTCACACAACAAGGATGTTATGTGTGCCGATTTAGGGGCACCAACGATAGCTTGCACAGCCGCATTCTGGACCAGCTGTAGGTTCTAGATACTCTTCAAGGGTAGCCCCATGTAGAGCGCATTGCAATAATCTATATGAGAGATAACAAGGGCATGAGTGACTGTTCGAAGGACCTCCCGATCCAGGAACGGGCATAAGTGGCACACAACACGAAGTTGCGCAAAGGCCCTTCTGGCCATGACTGCCACCTGCTCTTTGAGCAGGAGTCGTGAGTCTAGGAGGACCCCCAGATTCCGCACTGGGTCTGTCTGGGGCAGTGCAACCCCATCCAGAACTAAAGATGATAATGTCCCAGATACGGAAGAGCCATTAACCCACAGCCACTCCGTCTTACCAGGGTTCAGCTGAAGCCTGTTGGTCCCCAACCAGGCCCCTACAGCCCCCAGGCACTGAGAGAGGGCAGTCACAGTATCACTTACCTCACCAGGGATGGAGATGTATAATTGAGTATCATCAGCATATTGATGATACCTCATCCCATGGTGACAGATGATCTCACCCAGTGGTTTCATGTAGATGTTAAAAAGGAGTGGAGAGAGAACTGAACCCTGCGGCACCCCACAAAGGAGGGGCCGAGGGTTGGATCTCTCGCTCCCTATCACCACCAATTGGGACTGGCCCCGGAGGAAGGAGGTGAACCAGCGCAAAACCACGCTGCCCACCCCCAACTCCCTGAGCTGACCCAAAAGGATACCATGGTTGATGGTATCGAAAGCTGCTGAGAGGTGAAGAAGAGCAAGGATGGATGCACTGCCTTCATCCCGCCCCCACCAGAGATCATCCGTGAGTGCGACCAATGCCGTTTCTGTCCCATATCTTGGCCTGAAACCTGACTGAAAGGGGTCTAGATAATCCGTTTCATCCAGAATCCTCTGGAGTTGTAACGCCACCACTTTCTCAACCACCTTCCCCAAAAAGGGAAGGTGGGAGACTGGGCGAAAATTGTCCAGTACAATAGGGTCCAGCGATTGTTTCTTGAGGAGGGGGTGCACCAACACCTCCTTAAAGGCAGTTGGGAACACCCCCTCTCTCAAGGAACTTAACTTCCCTTGCTCATTCACTCAGTGTGCCAGTCTAGGATCCCTTTATACCGCTATATATTTGTTGCTTTTTTTCTGTATCAACAAGTGCCCCCATTATTGAATGACACTATACATACCTACATACCAACTTGCCAATAAGTTTTACAAAAAAAGCCAATTCAGAGTAAGAGTAGCTCATGCTCATTCTGGATGTCTGGGTGGGCAGGAAGAGTGAAGGGGGGCATAAGAAGACAATTCCTACTGTGATCCCTGTCAATTTCTCTGAGAAAATATGTAAACCTCTTCATAGCTCAAATCACAGTTTTCCAGCCTGGGGTACCAAAAGTACAGAACCCATTCTGTTGCTTGCAGACAGAGCAATAAGTCTTTGAAACTGCTTAACTGAGTCCTGATGTGAATATTTCTGCTTCATTATTTTAGCTTTGGTGTTGTATACTGTGACTTTGAGGCAAGAGATTGACCCAGTAAGATAAAAAGAAAGAGGAAAACACTCCTGGGAAATACAGTTGGATATAAAAAGAGAAAATTAATTATGAAAAACCTAGTACGTTCACATAACATGCACTGAAGATAAATATCACAGAAACAATGGTTGAAATTAAATTTCAGGAATGGGAAATTACACTGTCTAATTATTTAATGTTTTCCTAAAGACGAAAACTCTAGACAGTTCCCATATTCTCACTGAAGCAAAAGTAAAAACAGAAAACACAAGCTGAAATAATCCTCTAATTCTGGAGAACTCTGATGGAGTTCAGTATATGGGTTCAGTACACATGAGTATGTATCATGGCTGTATAACTTTTCTCCTTCTCTTAAAGGACTCTTCTGAACTAAACAGATAATTAAAAAAGGATTTTAGCAGAATAATAACTATTTCATATTTTTCCAACACTACTTGGACCAGCTGAAATGAGTACAAGGCACATACAATATAATGGCCTGAAAAGAACAGAAGTCACAGGAAGAAAAATGCCAGTTGAATGTTAAGAAACATTTCTAACAGTAAGAGCAGGGCAATAATGGAACAAATTGCCCATTTGTTCCATTATTGGTGGTGGGCTTCTCTCATGGAAGTGTCCAAGGAGAGACTAGACAGCAAACTATCAGGAATTTTTAAATTTGGATTCCTGCCTGGAACAAGGAGCTTGGTGTTTCCAGTTCTATGATGCTATGATTCCAGGCCACCAGGAGTGTTCAAGTTGTCTGTAATAAAGAATACAGGCATACAGTATGTAGCACAGCAAGGTTTTGGAGCCTTCGAGATCATCTTAGGAACATGCTGCAAGATGGAATAGGATATAACATATTCCCAGGGCTCTTAATTAAACCAAACAAATAAAAATAGGCTCAGTGCATGAATTGCAGCACTGTGCCAACAACTGGGACTGTGCAACCAGTGGGATACCCTGCTGTGTTAACAGAGTCTGATACGGGGTCAAATCATGAACTAACATGCATCCAAAGGTAATCATTTCCATACATATTTGAAGCATGGTAGCAGAAGGATTTGCACATATGAATACATTTCAAAGACAACAGCCAATTTCTTGGTAATGTTAAAAGAGAAAAAGGCCAAGTCAGAAACAAGAACAAGTAGAACAGCAAAGAATAGGAAGAGAATATGTGAATGTTAAGACTGAAACAAGAGTGGGAGAAACGGTGCAAAACAGGTAAGAAAGCTGCTCAATACTTGAACACAGAGAAAGATGGAAATACAGATAGAACTATCTGACCTTGGAGTATCTTTGATCAGTCAAAGATAGGACAAGGCATCTGCAGAGCTGATAACAAGGCATCAGGAAATGGCAACAGTGAATTTGGATGTTCTCCCAAACTGGATTTAGAAAGCAGAAAAAAATGGTTACTCCCCCCCACCCCCAACAACAACCTAAAAAAGCAATTCAAAGAGAGAGCTGTTCATTTTATTTGATGTTATCACCTTGGAACACAAGCAGTTGTGCTGCTATGAAAACATTTCTTTATCATGGTCTTCTTTGACCTCTAAATCTACAGCAGTCCATTCAGGCTGAGTTAACAACAAATGGATGATAAACCAGCACAAGTGGCAAATGTGGAAGGAAACAGCAGGGGGGGAAATTCCATCTCTAACTTTCCAGTTCAAAAGCAAAGGAATAGACCAGGGCTTTCCAAACTTTTGCCGTTGGCGACACACCAACGGCCGGCACGCAAAACCCCGGAAGCGCTGCCACTGCAGCGCACAAAACCCCGGAAGCGCTGCCGCCACGGTGCACCATCAGTGCTTCCGGGTTGTCGCGTGACACACCTGGGGCCCCCAGGCGAGACAGTACTGTGTCGCGACACACAGTTTGGAAAGCCCTGGAATAGACCCTGGGTTCATTTTATGAAGAGGCAAGGACACAGGAAGTGAACTGACCTTGTTTTTAAAGATCAGCTTGCACTCAACTTTGACCTGCATCAAAAAAGAATTAAGTATATTGCAAGGAACACACCATTATTCCCCATAACATGGGTAGGTTCAACTTTTGGTAAATACCAACTTCCTCACAGATCCCTCCCTGACATGTGTGTCTGGGACATGTTTGCAGGAATGCTATGTTGAAATAGAATCTCCCATTTTCCCCTTGCAAAAGAGGTTTGTGGTTTCTTTCATTCTTGGGGTGTTTTAGAAGTTGTGATGGTGTTTTGAGTTTACTTTATTACTACAAGATGACAGGAGTTAATACAAGTCTCATCATTGCACCATTCAACATGGTATTGATTTGCATCAATTTAAGAAGACTTAACTGAGGCAGTCAAAGGGATGGGAACATTATTCTAACAGTTCAGCAGAATGGAGGAAAGTGTTCTAGGCAAGATATGATTTTACTTAAACAGTGTAAAATTTGTATTTAAAGCTAAGACTTATCACCATCATTAGACCAGGGACAGTCTGGAGAATGGTGTGCTTAAATTAACAAAAAAAAACCACACCACAAAATGGGTTTTAAACTGTAGAACGTGATTATGTTATTGTATTGTGTAAGGAAGCCCACCAGAAATTTAAAATCAACCACATTCTCCTTTAGACTTCTGCACAAAGCTGCAGGAATGCATCCAGAATAGCCTTTCCCAACATGAGATGATCTCTTAAAGGTGTGTTGGACTAGAACTCCCACAATGCATCATCCAGCAGACCCAAATGTACTGTTGGTTTGAAATGAGTGTTGTAATCCTGACCCAGCTAGAGGCCACCAAGTTGGAAAATGCTGCTCTGGGCCGGAATGGATAGATTAATTAGTAAGCTGAAAATAATTGCCAACGTTCTTGACTCTGTGCATTTCATCTGATATCAGTTGCTTCCGGTAGCACCCAGGGAGATCTCAACAGTCAATTATCTCAGGATGTTAGAGTTATTTTTGCATGGTAGCAGATATTCTACACCCTAGGGGTCAGGTCAGGGTATGGATTCAACTTTACTTGACTGTTAATTGGCCTGAAACGGTACTTTCTCTGAAGCCAAACACATTTGCTGCACAGGAACTCAGCTAATATGAAAAATAGGTGTTGGACTTAAGCTTTCCCCAGCTGTGAATTTGCTTATTCACAGTTCCTAATTTATAATATTGCATTATGACTTAGTGGTTATATGCTTGCTCCAGAAGTTAATTATGCATATTAGAATTGGCAGAGCAATTAAAATGCTAACTGTTACCATAACAGAGAGCGTAGGGATGATGGGCTCTGTTAATGTGTCTGTTGCAAACTGCTTGTACTTTTCATATTTAACAACTTTCTGGTGGATTATTGGGGAAGCGTGAGCTGTCAGATACAATCATCCCATTTTGATCTTGGATGAGAAAGCTTTTCCTGTCCCTGATTTCAGCAGATATACAGTAGTTTGTATTTGAATCACATTAGTTCCTTTGACAAGCGCTGCCCTCAGTAAAAGAATCCCCGCTTTTGTTAAAAAGAGTCTTTTAAAGAATCAACTCAGTATTCCATAGATATAGCCACTTTCTGCGTTGTATCATTGAATCAACTGCAATAATTTAATAGAATGAATGAATAAGTTCCTGTGCACTCTGTAGTTGGATCTTGAGGAATATATATGATTAACTCTAGAGAAATAAAAAACTTGAAGAATGGAGTAATGTTCAAGTACAAAACCTTAAAACCAAAAATAGCAGAGATCACAGACAGATAGTGGGGCCATCTGATTTGAAGGGATCCTGGTTAAGATCCTTCTCTGGATTCTGTCTCCCCTCCTTCCCTTCCTGTAACCATCCTCTACTTCAGTGCTTTCCAAACTGCCGCCATTGGCGACACACCAACTAAAACGCAGAAGCGCTGATGGCGTGCCGCTGCCATTGTCGCTGCCACTGCCGCCATCCACACCACCGCCGCTGCGTGCCCCCCCCACACCCCCGCCATGCACGCCCCCTCCGCCGCTTCCGGGTTGTGCTGCGACACACCAAACTTTGTGTTGCAACACACTAAAGTGTCGCGACACACAGTTTGGAAAGCTATGCTCTACTTCATGAAGAAAACCTTTTGTTCTTCTTGCCACCATTGCTTGCTCCAGGCTATTTGCCTGTTCCTATCCATGGCTATTAAGGGGACGGAGATTAGGATCTTTCCCCTTGGAGGTTGTGGGGATCAAGCCAGTGTCTCTCAGTTGCAACAATTTCCTGCTTTGCATCTTTGGTACTGTAGTAATAATCAAAGAATGAATGGATTGCTGCACACTTTGCAGACTGCAGAGAGTCAAACTTGCTTTAGAGGAGCAAAAAGCAAACAATGAAAAGGCCACACGGATACCATTGCCTGAGGGTGAGAGTTTGTTGAACAGATTTTGACTTATTAAGACAAGCTGTGTTAGAAAAATGAAAGTAAGAAAGGCTTGGTCCAAGCAAAGCAGAACAGCACAGCCTGTAGAAGTTTGAAACAATTATCAAGATGCAAAGCTAGTGGGTGAACAAGAACTGCAGACATTTTCCTGGCATTTTGGCAGGTAGTGTTTATTCCAGAAACATTGCCAAAAAGTTCTTTCAACAAGCATTCCTGGTAAGTCAACACATTGTTGGAGACAGCTGTTAACAGGAGTCAGTTACCTAGTTTGCTGCAGGGAAATAGATTCCAAGATGGCAAAAAATGTCTCTCCCCCCCCCCCCAGATGTTAAGGGTTGTGGTAAACTTGACATTTCAGACGACATAATAAATTGGGAACCATCGAGACAAAAATGCAGCTTCTCAGCATTCCAGGTCAAGGACTTTGGGGGACATCCTTTTTCGTGGGACTTGCCTTTAACGTGTTTCCTCGCCTGTTTAAAGCAAAAATTTATCAATATCAGCTACTTCTATGAGCAAGTTTTTTCTAGGACAATATGGATGACTCTGAGAGTATAGAAGGAAGAAAAGAGGAGCTCTTTTGCTAGTCTTGAAGAGAGAATCCCCATGTAACTATTTGAAGTCTAAGAACCTTTGCCTCTGTTGCACCTGGCCATGTCATGATGCCAATGTGAGGCAAGTTGGGGGGAAATGCACCCTTGGCTCGCTGGGGCTCTGAATTTGCTTCTGTTTAATTGTGTGCCCAAAGTGGTCCTGCAGTGAAAAATTCAGTGGCACTCCATCCCTTCAAAGCTATCCTAATGAACAAGCACGGAAGTCACATTCATTGAAATCCCCTATGAAAATGCCTGTGGGGCATTTTCAACAAATCTAATGAATCTCACATTCAAAGCCAGGCAGCAAAATTTTCATTCAATGTTTTCAGAGGAGGGATAAAAGGTGAAAGCCCTGAACAGTACCATCTTGCTCCCAATACTATAAGCATATAGAACTATAAGTATATAATCCTATGAACATCAGCCTTTTCCCAAAAGATGTGCAGCACATCAATAAGCATGTTTAATAAATTTGGCTTGTGAATATTTGAGCGCACAATCTCTCTTAATAATTACTGCATTTGCCTTAGATGAAGTCAAGAATTAACCAGTAAGGCACATTTTATAAAACCAAAATGTCTGGTAGGGAAGTTTTTTTTTCCTCCTTCCTCTAAATATGGTTGACTCTCAGAATATCCATTTAGAATCATTCAGTTAAAAGTTATTTAGATATAGTTATATAAGTATATAAGTACCATAGTTTAGTGTTCTACTTACAAACCTACTTTCATCTCTGCTTTGCTCCTTGGCAACTGGAGGAAGAAATGAGAGACCTCTTTTTTTAGCTTTAGCCAAAGGCAACTTCTGAACTGGAAACTGTAATTAATTTTAACTCTGGAGTATGCTGGAATCATCAGTCAAGGTTCAAAGTTGGCTTGTTTGGATGAAATGACAAATGGCAGTATGGGGGGTGAGGTGGGGTGGGGGATCAGTGACCCATAACCATGACCAAAAGAGATGGGAAAGCTAAGACAAAGGAACTGATCTGAAATCTGAACAATGTGACGGAGTGAGCTCCCGCACTAGCTCCAGCTCTTGCCAACCTAGCAATTTGAAAGCATGCAAATGCAAGTAGATGAATAGGTACCACTTCGGTGGGATGGTAACAGCGTTCCGCGCGCATCATGCCGGCCACATGACTGTGGAAGCGTCTTTGGACAGCGCTGGCTCTTCGGCTAAGAAATGGAGATGAGCACCGGCCCCTAGAGTTGGACATGACTGCACAAATGTGCGGGGGGAACCTTTACGTTTACTATTCTGTCACTAGATTTACCTGGAAAACCAGAGTTTTGAATAAAAAGAAATACACAAAAGCAATCTTCTAATTTTCAAAATGTATTAATCATATGTAGAAAACGTAAGACTGCTTTGCAACTGAAATTAGAAAACAATGATTCCACTAACCCAAAAGAGTGTTTGTAGACTAGGATATTCCACGAAAGTAACACATCTACAGTATATTAGGCCTGCTTCTCACTAGCAAATAGTGCAATACCTGTTGCTTTTTTCTCCATTTGTCCTCCCTGGAAATTTGAGTGGTGCCATTTAGTTCCATGCTCAGGGAGAGCAAAGGGCCCTTTAAGATGGAGACAGCACTAGGCACACACAAAGGAGAGCAAAGAATAACAAAATCTTTGACACTTTGTGTAGATTTCAAATTCGATCATGTGCAAGCCCTTTCCACTTGAAGTCTTTTGCCAAAAGAGATTTCATTCCGCTGTCACTTGAGTAGTGCCTTCCCTTTGATATTTACTCATACCTTTTCTGCATCAGCAGGATTAGGTAGAAGCTGGGGGGCGGGCGGAGGTAGGAATAGTTATTCCCACTGCAATTTAGCTAACATTGCCTTTCTTTGCTAGAAGGAAATCACATGTTTCAAACCACAGCCAAGGGAAAGCACAATTCTTCCCTGTGTGACTTCCATTTCTGTTCTGCTACATGTATTGGGGAGGATGAAGTGGTAGCATTCTGAGATGATAGCACTGACTCTACCATTTCAGTCAATAGTTGGAGAATCAAGTTTCCCCTTATAGGAAAATCTCATCAGTGGAAAACTTGTTTAACAGAAATGGGCTGGGACAGAAACACTTTTTCTGAGCTGGAATCTTCATTGATATTTCTTAAGTTTCATTTTCAACATCTGTGGCTTTCTTTTTCCATTCCACCACCTCAAGATGCTACTACCTCATTCTGCTGCACATCTAGGTTGTTCCTGTGCTATTATTTTCAGGAGAAAAAGTGTAGAAAGTGACAATAAGAGGATTAGTTTCAAGGAGGCACTTGATTTAATTGTGTCTGGAGGGAGTCTAGAGTTTTCTAAAATCTTTTGTTTGGGGGCAAGACAGGCTAAATATCCATGTAGCCTGTAAACCTTGTGTTCTGTCATCATGCAAACCACAGATGACCACTGTGAAAGACACTAGTTAAAAACAAAGTGATTTTTGTGTCTACTAAGCTCTTAACCTGTAGGTCAGGGGTGGGGAACCTTTTTTCTGCCAAGGGCTATTTGGATATTTATAACCGGGGAGGACGGGGGTTGGGGGCAGGGTTTCTGGGATTTCTGCGGACTGGGGGCCGGAGTTTGTGGGCGGGAGCAAATCACAAGCACTGGGGGGCGGGGTTTGTGGGCGGGAGCCAATTGTGTGGAAGGGGTGGGGTTTGTGGGCGGGAGCCCCGCGGGCCTTATATGGCCTGCGGGCCTGACATTGCCCACCCCTGCCGTAGGTGGTGGCCAAGGCCATTGGAGGTAAAAAATTTATTTAGTTCTACAAGGGTTGATTCTTACCCGAAAAGTAGATTCACTTCATAATAAGAATTCCTGTAGTAAAGAAGAAAATCCTATCAAAGACCTGGGTACTGAGGAACATTGGGACCATTCTTGTGGTACTAAGTAGGAGTGAAATATAAGAAGAAAATGATTCCTCCGTTTCTTTTTATCCTAGAATAGGTGATTTATGAGTTGCCAACGTGAAAAAGGAAAAGGAACTGTATCTTCCAAACTGAGGACCGAAAGGGTCATAGGCTGCACAGTTTGGACATGCTGATGTAATTGATGCAAATTTAGAAATATTCACTACAATTAGAATGTAAAATAGTGAAGACTGGAACTAGGTGGTGCTAGTTTCCAGTAAAATATGCATGTTAACTGCATCCTTGCAATTAATATTATGTCTAGATTGGCCTTGAGGTTTTAAAGAAGTTATTCCACCCAGCTTGTATCTATTTGGCAGCTTCTAGTGTGCTCCCACAAAACCTGAGGGAGTGGAGTGGTGGCAGCTATGAAGAAATAATTTTATATTTCTTATATTTTATATTTGATTATATTGCAAAATGAACTTGCTAAACATTTCATTCCTGGCCAAAGTAAGAAAAATTCTCTAAAATCACATTTTGCCCTTTTTGAACCCCCACCCACAACCCCAAACACACCCAAGTGATTTTACTGGGCTAATAGCAAAAATCACAAATTCCATATCCCATGAAATCTTTCTTCTGACCTGGCTGCTTGGCAATATAAATTAATTGAGTGCTAGGCAAAGTAATATAGTATGAACTGAGGTAGCAATTTCCAGGTAAAGTTATTGATCAACAATAGCATGCTGAAAAGAAAAAAAATGTTTGTGTCATTTATTGGATTAGAGTTACATCTCCTCAGGGTTGCAATCTTGTTGCTACATGTTTTTGCAACTAGCTCTTGGCCTCATAAAAATATAATTTCACCTAATTTCTCTCTCTCATTGTATACAGCTAATATAGACAGATCCCAATGTTCTGCAAAGTATAATGATCACTTTAGATAGCACCTTAAGTGATAAATCCTGTCAGAAGTAAGGCACTGTGTTAGCTATTAAAAGCAATTCCAGTCATCTGCAGGTGTAACACAGCTGTGAATGAAAACCTGCAATCAAAATGTTGTTAAAGGAAGCGCTTTCAACTAGGGATTTCCTGATATCTAATTCCTCTGTGGATTCTGAAGAATATGGGTGTGTTTCAGCTTCATTTTTGCTAGCAGTAAGTTCCCTTAAGCATAGGCAATCCACTTTTATTGCCCCCCCCCCCCAAAAAAATCTGGCTTATACAATAGTTAGCAGATATTCAAAAAGTGCATAGATGCATTTTGTTCATCTGCTGCTGCCATTCCCAAGTATTTAGCCTCACATATTAATTTGGTCTCATGTATTCATTTATGAGCCTCTGAATGTGGTCTACCCTGGCTGATTTCAAAAACAGTGCTTGGATGGGAGACTGACTGGGAATTCCAAAGCTTTTGGCTCTACGGGAGGAAAGTGTCCTGGAAGAAGGCTGTGGCAAACTTCTTCCTTCATGGTGACCAGCAACCTGCTTGGATGCAATCCCAAAAAGTTGACCTTGACTCCGGAGTACCTTTACTTTTTCGTTAGTTTATAAATGACATGGCATAAGTCAGTCAGCACAAAAGCCTCTCCCCTTTTTTTTTCTGTTTGACCCTTTCCATCCTTCAACATAATCTCACTAAATCAATAGTCTTATTGGATATAAATCAGTTTCCCGTGTTTCTTTCATGCCATTAATTCCATAGGAGGGGTCTTAAGAACCATGGCAGCTGAAGGATAGCACTTCACGTAAGGTTCCAAGGTACTGGATCCTTGCTTTTGTTTCGTAGGACACATTTTTTCAGTAATGGTGAAAACCAATCATAGCTGCAAGAGAGCCAGTTTGGTGTGGTGGTGAAGGCACCAGGCTAGAAACCAGGAGACCAGGAGTGCTAGTCCCGCCTTAGGCTCGAAGCCAGCTGGGTGACCTTGGGCCAGTCACTCTCGCTCACCCCTAGGAAGGAGCAGGCAAGAGCAAACCACTTCTGAAAACTTGCCAAGAAAACTGCAGGGACTTGTCTACGCAGTCACCAGGAGTCAACACTGACTCGAAGGCACCCTCCCAAAAAATCATAATTGCACTGCAGCTTAAGCCAGTTCGTAGGACAGGATGTCCGTCTGAACCTGTGTCACTCACAGACACACACCTACAACACTGACACATGCACAAAATATTCCAGCTAAATGAATTTCATGAATGTTCTTGAAAAACAATTGACACTGAACCCTTAACTGTAAAGACACTTTCTATTATACAGTTAGTCTGTGAATGTAAGATCCTTGGAAAGCATGATGTTTGCCTGGGCTAAATGGTTCTAAAATCAGAAAAATTTGCCATGCTATTTTAGACCCCATCACATAAATTTATGCAAAATGCAAACCAAATCTATGATTTGAAGTGATTTAATCATAATCAAGTTTTTCTAGATTGCAAATATGGGCTTCAATATGTCTCACTTGACATAAACACAGCAATGTGATTAGCCAAATTTAAAAGCCATCATAGCCCTTTGTGCAATGTGTAAATATTAAGTCATGCAGAAGCATCTAATCAACACGATTTTAGTCATTTTAAGCTGTTAAAGTTTCTATAAGAGTTGGGGCAGCTTTTTCATATACTATGTCATCTCTAATCACTGCTTCCTTTTAGCATCCCTTTTCCCCAAAAAAGATAGGCTATTTATGATTGATCAGACTGTGATGAAACAATCACTCCCTGTTGAATAGCAACACATCAAAGTAAACAAACAAGAGGGGATATTACTTGAAGTCCTGATTACCATGATGTTCTGTCTTAGAAAATCACTTTATAGTCCTCCAATTATATTACTTCCTGTAATTGCAATGGTGTAGAACAGATCCAGTATAATTTACGTATTACAATGACTATATTGAAGATCATGAAACACATGAAAAAGCCAACTTGCAACTGGTCCTCGCACTTACAACAATTGCAGCTTCCCCCATGGTCACGTGATTTGCTTAACGACCACATGGTTCGCTTAACAGCTGCCGCAAAAAAGGTCGTAAAATCGGGTCAGATTCACTTAATGGCTGCATCGCTTAGCACCAAAATTCCGGTACAGATTGTGGTTGTTAAGCAAGGACTACCTGTATTTGTAAATGCTGTGGAAACCAGACAAAATTACAAAAAAAGAGTGAAACGATTACATTGTTTCGCTTTGTCTCTCTTCTGAAACCTTTTCCAGTGGCTCCAGCAGCAGTCAAGGAGACATGAAGCACCTCATCAGTAGAGTCACATTGTCTCTTTGCCTTCACAAAGAGAATTATGTTGCTGCAGTGCAAAACATTTCATCAAAATGAAGCCAAGCTGCCTTGCACAGGCCTTCTTGATGCAGCTGGAAAAAAGGACAGAAAATAATCATATCTGATATATTTGTTTCTCTGTTTTTCATTTCTGAAAATATTTGGCTCAGACTGATTTCTAATGTAAGGGGCGTGGTGGCTAATGTCCCTCTGATGATTTGCCATTCATACTATTTTTCCTTCAGGGTGAAGGAAACTCCCCTGTGTCATGTATATCAAATCTGAAGCTCAGATACTTACCTTGAACACCACCAAGGGAGTGAGGGCTGGCCTATCGAATATGTTCTACATACTAACACTATTTGGGGTTCATCTACAAGGGACTTCCATTGTGTTAATCCAACTATATCTGATTCATGAAACCTGGATCAAATCATTACTTGATCCCAATTCACCCTAATGCAGAGTATGGCAGGGCATCCAACCTCATTTTCCAAGTAACACCTTCATTGCAACCAAACAGCTGTCTTTCTGAGTGTGTGTGCACGCGCATGTGCATGCATGCACACCACATACAATGAGTGCTCTATGAATATTTCCAATTTTTTTTCCAAGGTTACAAAAACCTTGGAAAGGAGGCAGCATCAGGAAACGATTAATGTAGTGTAACAAACAAAACTCTATCCAGGATATTTTAAAAAAAACACACAACAACAACCTCAGAGCAGCCTGTTACTGATGAGTTAGGAAAAAAGAATTCCCAGATTTGGTGACCTATTTAATAGCATAGCTTAACAATGAAGCAGCTGCAGGGTAAATCTAGTAAAATCTTACACTCAGAAATGTAATTTTGTTAGGTGGAATAAAAATTGAGTAGAAATTCAGTGATCTCCCAGAAAGGTGTAACTTGATTTCCATACACGTAGCACCTTTCTGGTCTTTCTTACTAACCCAAAACAGGGTCCAGTTTGAAAATGCTCAGTAATCGCTAATACGATTACTGTATTATCAGTGTAGATAATGATGCTGAGATGCTTGATGAAGCTGCTCAGATTTAAGTCAAAGCTCAAAAGAAACAGCACTTTAAAAAAAGACTTCCACTAACTGGAGGGAGGAGGCCCACATCCCAATGCTGGTGAATAATTACCCTGCTTCAAGTCTGGCTTTGGGGGGAAAAATATTCAGCAAGTCCCAGCATTTCTATGGGGTGATGGTGGTGGTGGTGGTGATTATTAAATTTGTCCACCACCTGACCCAGCAACTCTGGGTGCTTCACAAACTAAAAAACCAGAAAAGATAACAATAGAACAATAGAACAATTGAGGGCCCAGGGAGACATAGGAAAAATTATTGTTTAATGCTTGCTTGCTAACAAGGCAATATTAGATGTATGTGGTTAAGTTTCAAGAGGATGTGGGTTGAACAGATGGCTGATGGCAGGTTTGCGGATCCAGAATTGGCCTTTACAGCCACTTACGGATCCACTGTTAAAATTTTACCTTTGGAAGACAATCTTACTCGGCTACGAGTGATTGCCAATGATGATGGCAGGTAGAAGGCCTGCTGTACTCGGAAAAAAAGGAAGATTGGTTTCAAGTTATTCAGAAACCACAGAATGACCTAGTTACAAGACCACCAGCTGACCTAGCTGTAACCTAAGGGCTAATTAACATAGTAAAATGCACACCCTTAAGGTGGGGGTCTAAGAAAACATAGAACATGCTAAGGGATATTATGGGATAGCATGTAGCATGTAGAGTTACTGCGCAAGTGCTAAAAGAATCAGCCAATAAAGAGATTTTGTTGCCTTTATTTATTTATTAAATTTCTATGACCGCCCATCTCCCCCTCAAGGACGGACTCCTTGTTCATATTGATCAGATATCCTTCAAGGTAGCATAATACCATGCCCTCCTCCATCTTTTTTTTGTTTCCTACAGCAGCAATCCTGTGGGATAGGTTAGGCTCAGAGAGACTCACAGGCCAAAAGTTCCCCAGTGAGCTTCTGTGGCTGAGACCTCCCTTCTACCACCTTAACCACTGTACTATATATAGCAGTACTACCTTTTCTTAATGGTTGTGACTCTCCATACTTAATGAGTGAGAAGAAGAAGAAGAAATTGCCTTGATGGAGACAACTTTATTTCAACATACATTATTAGTGGTATGATTCATTATGCTTCTTATTAATTAGAAATCATAGAATGACAAAATCAAATACAGGTCCAATTTAATTGTAGCTTACCCTCTTCTTTTCTGTTCCATTCCTTAGCGGCCACGCTTTGCTAATTTTTTTTTTCTTTGTTCAGGTCTGGCAAGAATGAACTTTACCAAAGAACAGGTTCCATTGATCTATGAAACTCTGGCATAAATTCCTCTCCTCATTTGGCCTCTAGAGATATTTCCAAATAAAGCAGGTGACGTGTGAGTCAAATTGTCCTGCCATAATTGAGTGTATGATGTTATCCTTGGGTGTCTCTTCCACGACATTTTATTTTACAGAGTGTTTCTTGCTGCCTGGTAGTGCATGAAGTCAGGTTGTGCTGAAGTGAATGATTTCTTGTTGTAAGTGGCTGGCAGTAATGTTTTTCTTCCCAAAGCAGGAAACAGATGCAGCCCGTTTTAGCAGACAGGAGAAACAAACAAGTTTGTGTCATTTGGATGAATCAAAGAATAATCCTTGTTTGTTTATTTCACTATGAAATGCATGGTGTAAACTTTCAAAGAGCTATCCTATGCACATCGGCTCAGGGATGAGTCTCATGGCGATCAGAGGAATTTACTTTCCACTCAGCATGAACAACACTGCACAGACAGTCTTTGGCATCTCACCTTGTAACACTAATCATTATGCTAACTGAAGCTATCTGTCTGCTTTCTTAAGAAGATACAGCTCTATGTAATCTAAGGTGCTTCTGCTCTAAATTTGGACAAGCAAGGAGGAGATTAAAAGGGAAAATAAAATGAAAAATAGCTATTTGCACTGGATGAACGATATTGCCCCAAGTCTACCTGATACCATCTTTCTGTCCATCAGACTTCCCCAACCTGATAATCTCCAGATGCGTTGCTATTACACTTCTCACAGTCCGCAAATAGAACTTCAACTATGTGTGTGGAGGGCAGCAGGTTAGGGAAGACTGGGTTACTTTATTTACAAAGTGTATGTGTTACAAAAGAATCTGCATCCTGCAGATATGTAAGAAAAACCATTTCTGTTATTTATTTGAGAATAGCTAGGCACCGAATTCGACTTCCGGGTGTCGAGGTGACCGGTGCGCTGAGTCGAAAGTGTGGTTCGTCCGTTTGCGGCGATTTAACACCAAAAAAAATCACTGAAAAATTGCTCTCAAAGAGAGGGCGAGCAGAAGATTGCTCATAAAAGGGTCGTCGGATCGCCGCTCTCTCCCGACCCCCGTAAATCCACCGCGGGGAGAGGGAGATCGAAGCGGTGAAAGACGGCTGGAACTGACAACTATTGCTCTGCAGAAACCGCGAATCTGAATAAGATAAGTAGCACAGCACCCGACCTTTTAGACACATATTTTTACTTTTTCAAATATTACTTGCCTACTAATATCTAAGATTTATCTCTGGACTGTGATTTATAAATGCTGGTGTTTTATTTCTTTCTTGTCAAAGGAGTGTTTAAACGGTGGGATTGGAAAGCTAATTGACTCTGCCTGAAATGGATTGAGTGACTTTCTCTTTTTATTCTTAGTATTCCTATTTTTGGTTTGCTTTCACTCTTATTGCAATTATAAGTATTTTTCTTTTGGGACTAACTTGCCTGGATTTAAAGTTTTTATGGATAAATGAATTAATGATTTAACATCCTTTCTTTTACCTGTTTGTGATTTTTACTATGAAAGAATTTTTTTCTTTTCCTCATAAGTGTTTGAATATTCTTTGGATTATATAAGTTACTTTATAGAATTTTTATGAACGTTTTGGATTTCTTTTGTACATAAATTAGATTACTTATTCATGGCTGGACTGTGTGGATATAAGCTGCCGTGAGAAACTCTGGGATTGTTTATGTTTTTTGTTATTATTTTGACTATAATAGAAGCCTCTCTGTTCTTTTTTATCTTTTACTCTTTTACTCTTTTGCTTGGATATACAATTTTAATGGACTAGATTTTAGTTATTTTGACAACTACATTTAAAGGACTATTTTTATTTTTTGAAGTTTTCACTCCCCCTTTTTTTAAAAAAATAGTAGCCCCTTTTTCTGTTTGTTTTTTGTCTTCCCCCTCTCCTCTCTTTTTCTTTCTCTTACAGGGAAATTATCTACATTATGACAACCATGGCATTGAGGAAGAAGGATAGGGATAAGGAAAAAGAAACTGGAAGGACATCTACAGATCCTTCAACACCTGGAGCATCAATGGAGCCCCCTCAATCAGAAATGAAAAAACTCCTGGAAGCAATGGCATCACTTAACAAGAAAATGGAAGATTCAATGGCACAAAATAAACAGATGGAAAACAAATTGCATCTTTAGATAAAAAAATTGATAAGAAGATGGAAGAAATGAAGAAAGAGATAACCCAAGAGATTACACAAGAATTTAAAAAGGAGGTTCAGACAGTAAAGGAAGTTGTGAATACTTTGTCAGGGGAATTTAAGGATATACAAGGCCAGATGCAAACATTAGAGACTAAATCAGAAGATGTTACTAAGGAACTTGAATATAATTTAGATATTACTGCATTAGCAGAAATGAGAGAGAAAGAATATATTTTGAGATTGAGAGCAGTTCCAGAACAATTAAATGAAAATGTAAGAGAAAGGATTGTTTCTATATTAGCTAAATTCTTGGAGATGAAGGAACAAGATCTAGATTTGGAAATAGATAAAATTTTCAGAGTTAATTCACGTTATGCTAGAGATAAGAAAGTACCTAGAGATATATTGATACATTTTGTGAGAAAAGTTATAAAAGAGCAAATTTTGAAGAAGCACAGTTGACACATGTAAAAAAAGGTTAAGAGAATATTTTCAATTGAATTTAAACAAAGGGGCGAATATACAAACTGTATGGGATGCCAGTAAAGCATATATGAGGGGTTACTTTATCCAATATAATGCTCAAATGAGAAAGAAACAAGGGAGAATACAATTGATTTTAGATGAAATTAAAAGCAAAGAGTTATGTTTAAGAGATAAACCAATGGCTGATACTTTGCTTACTCAAATTAAATTTCTACAAAAACAAATATCAATGATATTGACACAAGAAATAGAAACCCAAATGAAATTTACAAGGCAAAAATACTTTGAACATGCAAATAAACCAGGGAGATGGTTAGCTTATAAACTGAGGAAACAAAGACAAAAGAATTCAATTGTTAATATACAACATGAAGGGAAAAGTTTGGTGAATAATATTCATTCATTCATTCATTCATTCATTGGCGATCACTCGTAGCCGAGTAAGATTGTCTTCCAAAGGTAAAATTTTAACGGTGGATCCGTAAGTGGCTATAAAGGCCAATTCTGGATCCGCACAACCTCCCACAATGAGGGCATAGGTTTCCGGGTGGGAGACGGTCATGATGAGGGTTTGCCTGACGTGCCTTCCTTTTAGCTCTTTTCTCCTTTTCGCCCTGTACTTGTGCTTCTTCAAAGTCCATAGCGCCATTAATAAAGGATGACCTCCAATTGAAACGCTCATGAGTTAGGGCTTCCCAGTTCTCAATGTTGATATTACATTTTTTTAAATTAGCTTTGAGAGTATCTTTGAATCTCTTTTGCTGTCCACCAATATTCCGTTTTCCATTCTTAAGTTGGGAGTAAAGTAGCTGCTTTGGAAGACGATGGTCAGGCATTCGAACAACATGACCGGTCCAGAGAAGTTGATGTTGGATGATCATTGTTTCAATGCTGGTGGTTTTCGCTTCTTCTAATACGCTAACATTAGTCCGCCTATCTTCCCAAGTAATTTGCAGAATTTTTCGGAGGCAGCGTTGATGGAATCTTTCAAGAAGTTGGAGGTGGCGTTTGTAGAGGGTCCATGTTTCACAGGCGTACAGAAGGGTTGGTAGTACAATGGCTTTGTAAACAAGCATTTTGGTCTCCCTGCGAATGTCCCGATCCTCAAACACTCTACGCTTCATTCGGGAGAAAGCTACACTCGCAGAGCTCAGGCGATGCTGAATTTCAGCGTCGATGTCGGCTTTTGTAGATAGATGGCTGCCGAGATAAGAAAAGTGGTCAACATTTTCTAGTGACACACCTTTAAGCTGGATTGATGGCGCTGCAGAGGGATTGGTTCAAACTTGCTGGTAAAGCACTTTGGTTTTTTTAATGTTAATCGAGAGGCCGAGCTTTTCATATGCTTCTGCAAAAATGTTTAGGATAGTTTGAAGATCTTCCTCGGAGTGTGCACAGACTACGTTATCATCAGCATATTGAAGTTCTATAACAGAAGTTGCAATTACCTTATTTTTTGCTTTCAGCCTACTAAGATTAAAAAGCTTTCCATCTGTTCGATATATAATTTCTACACCAGTAGGAAGCCTTTCATGATTATTATTCAAAACTATACAAAAAACAAGATGTTAATCTAGTTGATATTGATGAATATCTGTGTAAACAAAAGCTAACTGTTCTTAATGACCAACAAAGAGTAATACTAAATAACCCGATAACAACAGAAGAAATGGTAAAGGCCTTCAAGAAAATCAGCAGTGGAAAAGCACCTGGACCTGATGGCCTGTCTGCAGCCTATTATAAATGCTTCGAGGATGAACTATGTTTACCCTTACAGAATACTATGAATTCAATTCTGGAAACAGGAAACATGCCAGAGACTTGGAAAGAAGCGCACATAACATTGATTCCTAAAGAACAACAAGATTTGACTAACTAAGAATTATAGACCAATATCTTTATTGAATAATGATTATAAGATATTTACAACCATATTGGCAGAAAGAATGAAAAATATTCTTAAGAACTTTATTCATCAAGATCAAGCTGGATTTTTACCTAAGAGACAAATCCGAGACAATGTCCGAAATATATTAGATGTATTGGAATACTTGGAAGAACATTATGAAAAACAAGCGGCTTTGATATTTATAGATGCTGAAAAAGCTTTTGACAATTTAAATTGGCCATTTATGTTTAAGGTATTGGAAAATATGAATTTTGGAGGAAATTTTATTAAGTGGATTAAATCAATATATACTCCCCAATTTGCAAAAATAATTGTTAATGGAGAATTTAGTAAACCATGTGAAATTCAAAAAGGTACAAGACAAGGTTGTCCATTATCTCCACTTTTGTTTATACTGGTACTAGAGGTGTTACTTAGAGATATTAGACAAGATGATGGTATTCATGGTATTAGAGTTAAAAAAGAAGTTTATAAACTAAGAGCCTTTGCTGACGACTTAGTCATTACTTTGGAGAATCCACTAGATGGAATTGAATTATTGATACAGAAATTAAAAGACTTTGGGTCATTAGCAGGGTTTAAAGTGAATTTACAGAAAACTAAAGTTTTGATTAAAAATATGGATCACCATCAACAAGAGAAATTGAAAGAAATAACAGGATATTCAATAGAAGAAAAAGTAAAATATTTGGGAGTGTATTTGACATCTAAAAAAAGTTAAGTTGTTTAAGAATAATTATATTCCACTTTGGATAGATGTTAAAAAAGATTTGGATCAATGGAAAAGACTACAATTATCATTGTTAGGTAGAATCTCAGTAATTAAAATGAACATTTTGCCACGAATTTTATATCTTTTCCAAACACTACCTATATTAGCATCAGAAGAACCTTTTAAACAATGGCAACGGGATATTTCCAAATTTATTTGGCAAGGAAAGAAACCAAGAATAAAATATAAAGTCTTGCAAGACTCAAAAGAAAGAGGCGGACTAGGTTTACCGGATTTGAAGCTATATTATGCTGCCTGTTGCTTGGTATGGATTAAAGAATGGATAACTTTGAAAACTGAAAAATTATTGAATTTGGAGGGTCATGAATTAAGATATGGATGGCATGGATATATGTGGTACGATAAAGTAAAAGTTAATGTGGACTTTAAAAACCATTATATTAGAAGATCATTGTTAAGAATTTGGAATAAATATAAACAAACTTTGTGTTATAAAAGACCTTTATGGATTTCCACGCAAGAAGCATTTCACAGAACAGAAGTAAGAAATAAAGATAAATGGCTGACTTACAAAGACTTTTTAAAGACAGAACAAGGACAATATATAATTAAAACAAAAGAAGAACTTGCTCTAGAAGGATATACATTCCAATGGCTTTCATATATGCAACTTGTAGAAAAATTTAAATTAGATTAAAAAAAATTGAATTTGAACAAACTAAATCGGAATTCGAGAAATTATGTGAGACAGATGACCATTTAATTGCAAAAATGTATAAATTACTGTTAAAAGGAGAAATGGTAGAGGAACAAGTCAAAGATTGTATGATAAAATGGGCAAAAAATATTGGACATAATATACAAATGCAGCAATGGGAAGATATGTGGAACAAAGGGTTAAAATTTACTTTGTGCTATAACTTGAAGGAAACTTTTATAAGATGATGTATAGATGGTATATGACTCCACAAAAACTTGCCAAAATGTATGGGAATGTTTCCAACTTGTGTTGGAAATGTAAAAAAAAGAGGGGTCTTTTTATCATATATGGTGGACTTGTGAAATTGCAAAGAAGTTTTGGACTCAGATACATTCACTAATGCAAAATATTTTACAAATTCGAGTCCCATTTAAAACGGAATTATTTTTATTGGGAATATGGGAAGAACAAATGGGAAAACAATTTGTAAGAATTATGCAATGTATGATTACTGCAGCACGACTTGTATATGCGCAAAATTGGAAAAACCAGATTTTACCTACGATACAAGATTGGATGTTAAAATTGATGGATATGGCAGAAAATGACAAATTGACATGCCTATTAAAAGAAAACTCAAACTGTTACTATCTTAAAGAATGGAAACCATTAATGGACTATTTGCAACATGCAGGTGGAGCAAAGCTTATTTGGGGTTTTGAAGACTAAAATATATATAAATTGATATATTAGACAGGAGATGTTTTTGTATGTTATACATAGAGCTAGCATGTAAAAAAAATTTTTTTTTAAATTACTAAGACCAGAGATAAATCGGAAGTTGACTATATCTATGCCTTATCTTTTTTCTTTTTTTCTTTACTTTTCTATACACTTTTACTTCTCTCTTTGATTTGTATTTCTATTTCTTTTTCATTTTCACCCTTTTAACTATGTATATTTAAAATTCTAATAAAATTTGGAAAAAAAAAAGAGAGTAGCTAGGCACCGATCTGACTTTCGGGATCCATTAACGCTACCATGACCTCTGCATGACTCTATGCTGAAGGATGCCAGTTGTGTTTCCAGCATAGAATAAATCAAGGCTTGTACTAGCAATAGCATCCTCAGGGCATGCTGGCATAGTGAACTTCAATCTAGAGAATGTGGTCACAGCATCTCACCAGAGACTCATTTGTGGGAGGGGAAAAATGAAGTTAGCAGCAAAGGAACAAGAGGGGAAAAGCACATGAGCAAATTCAGGGAAGGTCCTTTCTGGTCTGAGGCTTATTGAAATCCCCAGGATGGGACATGTGTCATGATACCAATCAAAGAGAATATTTGTAGCTCAGGGTTGAACCGTGGAGTCCTTGGTGCTCTCTGAGCCTTGTTGTTTTCTTGCAGACATTTCATTGCCAGACTAGGCAACATCTTCAGTGAGAAAAGGGAGTGGGACTTGCTCTCTGTTTACCATGGCTTGTCCTGCTTGTGTTGGTAGGGGTGTTGTTCTCTCCTTAGGAGTTCCTTGATTGGGCTGTTGTTTGCTGCTTGGTTGATTGACTGAGTTAATAGTTCCTTGATTAGGGTCATGATGTCATAATGAAAATGCGATGGCATATGTACTTGTAACAGATAATGAGATGCAAGTAGATAAAGGCAGGATTTGTGTCATGACATCATGTCCACGTGTCATCATTTTTGCATCATTGTGGTTTGCTGTGGATGCTGCTAGTCTGGTGACTAGGCCAAGATGGGGGTTGATAGCTTTTGAATTGGCAAACATGATGATCACTTACCTGAGAGAAATTACAATCCTTATATGTGGCAGTCACATTTTCTGCATAGATGCCATGCACTGATGGACTGTGCAGCATGTGTGTGCGCCTTCCTTGCTGTTGTTCAGTCACTTCTGACTCTCTGTGAACTGATGGACATCATTCTACCTGGATTGTCTGTTAGTAACTGCTTCTTGGAGTTCTTGTAAGCTCATACTTGTGTCATCAATGATAGTATGTAGTCATCAATTATTAGACTGACCATATGTCCCGTTTTGAACGTTTTTTAAACAATTCCCGACCGTCCCGTCGTTTTAATAAAAATGTCCATTGTGTCCCGTTCTCAATGAGAGAATGCCCACCCGCCCTGTTTGCCAATGCACCGCAAGGACTGCGCTGCCAGCAAGGCTTTGTTAGACGGAGTGCATGCCACTTTGTCCGGTGAGCCGTGGGTAGGTTAGGTAAAGGTTCTCCCCACAAATTTGTGCAGTCATGTCCGACTCTAGGGGCCGGTGCTCATCTCCGCTTGTTAGCCAAAGAGCCAGCGTTGTCTGAAGACGCTTCCATGGTCATGTGGCCGGCATGACGCACGCGGAATGCTGTTACCTACCCACCGAAGTGGTACCTATTCATCTACATGCATTTGAATGCTTTCAAATTGCTAGGTTGGCAAGAGCTGGGGCAAGTGCGGGAGCTCACTCCATCACGTGGGGCTAGGGCAGAGCTTTCCAAACTGTGTGTCGGGACACAGTAGTGTGTCGGCTGCAGTGTCTGGGTGTGTCGCAGCTGCTGCTGCCTCCAAACCTGCCCTGCCAGGATTCCGTGCAGGTCCTAGTGCCTGCCTTGTGCCCTGCTGTAAGAGTGTGTCGCGAAATGATGCCCTGCTGTAAGAGTGTGTCGCGAAATGATGCATGTCTAAAAAGTGTGTCACCAACAATCTGCGTGGCGAGTTGAGCTCTCGTCACTAGCCCCAGCTTCTGCCAACCGAGCAATTTGAAAGCTAAGGCAAGTAGATAAATGGGTACCACTCACGTGGGGCAATATGCTGGCATCCTGTCGGGGAGTCGCCCTCGGAACTGAAGACGAAGATCTGGAGAAGCCCGTGGATGGCGGCTGAACAGCGGCAGAAGACGACGGATCCCAAATTAACAACTTCCGGGACATCGGCAGCCGGCTCCGAAAGCGAAGCATTCTGGGGCTTGTAGTTCCGATGCCTGGAAAAGAAGAGTCGGTTCTGTCACCCCCTCCCTAATCGCGCGGTGCACTGTAATATATACATATGGATGTATAATTAAATATGTAATGATGTTGTAAGCCGCCTAGAGTCCTCCATTAGGGAGGGGATAGGCGGGGTATAAATAAGATAAATAAATAAATAAATAAACATGAAAAGTTTGGAAAGCTCTGTACTAATCTATAGTCGAAGGCTTTCACGGCCGGAATCCGATGGTTGTTGTGGGTTTTCCGGGCTGTGTGGCCGTGTTCTGGCAGTTTTGGTTCCTAATGTTTCGCCAGTAGCTATGGCAGGCATCTTCAGAGGACAGGAGCACAGCTAGAAGATTCTCTCTGTGCCCAAGTGGAGGGTGTGTGTTCCTGCTGGTGTTTATAGCTGCTGAGAGGTCATTTGCAAGAGATTGGGAGAGGGTTTTTTGTGGTGATTAGGGGGTGTGGTGCTGTTGTGTGTGGGATTAGCACATCTATTGTGTGAGTTGTTTGTATATTTCTGTGGTTGAGTTGAGTTTGTTGACCTTTTGCAATTTCTCAGGACAGGCAGCCAGGTATCTGTACTAATCCTTTGTAAAACTCAATTCACTTGGAGCATTGAAGTGCTTGGAGTCACTGATACAATAAAGATTCCTAACGATTTCAACGTGTGTGGAGTGCTGATTGCAATCCAGGACCATCACAGGTCTTGGCAACTCTTCAGACAGGATGCATTCAAACACAGGACTTGTTCTCCATCAAGTGGGACGAACTACCATCTTATTAGGGCTCTTACAAATTGGCCAGATTGAAATTGGCCAAATTGTTCCTGCTGTGTGGCCAGGAAAGCAAGCTTTTTTCAGCACAGCTTTGCCAAATCTACACATATGCATGCACACACATACACATACTGTATTTAGGGACAAAGCTTATAATGGCTTGATAGGCAAAGCTAAATAAATGAGCAGGAAATTAAATCATTGTTATTAAGCATTCCAATGTGAAAGGTAGCGTCATGTTAACATAGCAAT
The DNA here is from genome assembly GCA_023362775.1 of Charina bottae. NCBI lineage: Eukaryota > Metazoa > Chordata > Lepidosauria > Squamata > Charinaidae > Charina > Charina bottae. The sequence continues at coordinate 233,001,093 of JALMGJ010000001.1, read as the reverse complement.
AAAATCATCCTCTGGATATTCTGTTTACTACAGGACTTCATTGTTACACCTGGATGTCTGTTGAACAGTAATATTAATACTGAATCGCTACCTCAAAGGATTTTCTTTCAAAAAGTTTTTTTAAAAATTCATATGAACGGTACTTGAGATATTTTCTGTCTTCAACAGTGACAGCTGTCTGCATACTGTCCCTGAAACTGGTGAGGGCATGAAGTCTCAGCAGAGATTTTTCTATAGTTAGCATAGCTACGTAGCCACCATTTTCCAGCCTTAATTGTGGCTGCAATGAGACAAGGAGAAGAAAAGGTTTGCAGTCAACTGAGAAGTTGTGTGGCTAGGGATTTAGGGGCCCTGCCTGAATAGGAAATCTATGATTTCTGCCATGGTTCAAGAAAGGTTGCCTCAATGCTACTTCTACCACTTCTAAACAGTTCAACCTTGAGCTACAAATATTCTCTTCGAAGGATGTATGTTGTTGGTCTGATTATTTTATTCATTTTCTTTAAATTGTAGCTTTGCAAGAATGAGTTTGTGACCATAGCTACAGTCAGCTGACTGAATAGAACTTCTCCAGCTGCATTTGCAATCTGATTTTAGTGTTGTCCATCTGGTGATATCCATGCGTAAAGTTCTCCTTTAGGCTGTTGGAAGAAGGTATCTGCTCTAAACATTGAATATTCTTGGCAGAATTCTAGTTGTTTCCTGCTTGGTTTTGTACACTGAGGCCAAAAATTTTCCCATTATTCCAGCTGAATACTTCCAACTGTAGTATTCCAGTTTCTTTTATTTAGTACAACTTGTGTGTGTGTGTGTGTATAGTCTGTCAAAGGTGTTAAAAGCTGTTGTAGAACTTTTCAACTTTTACTTCCTCTGCATCTCTGTGGAGTATAAACTTGGGTTGCTATAGGATTAATTGGCTTGCATTAGATCTGAACTGAGATCATTCTTTCATTTGGGGAGTTGTGTCTGAACACTGACTTTGTCACCATTTTGTTCATAATGGTGACCATTTTTCCTTTTATCTTGTCCACAGTAGAAGATTTGATATCCCTTTGATATGAATTGATTTGTTCTAGCCTATTTCTTCCTGCTGCTTCCCAAAATGTCAACATTCAGTCTTGACATTTTTGTCCTAACAACAAGTTTCCTCTAGTTCATGGCTCTGACATTCCACATACCAGTGGTATACATATCTTTGCAGCGCTGGATTTTCCTTTTTCCTCTGGCCACATCAGAGGACATCCTTTTGGCTTTTATCCAGCCACATCATAAAAAGCAGTGCTGGTCATACTGACTCATCTTCCAGTCTCATGTTGACATAGTCCTGGCAGTGAATATCCATTTGGTTTTCTTGGCAGAATACTGGAGTGGATTGCCATTACCTTCTCCATTGGATCATATTGACTCTGACCCCTCCTGGAGGACCTGCATATTATAGGGGACCCTTCTGGTGCTGTACACTCCCAGTGTATAGCCAATAGTGTCACTGGGATGTGCAAGCCCCTTCACCAGCACAATGGTCCAGCTTTCTTCTTTTCACAAGCCCATGGCTCTTGTCTTTGTTGTCCTATCTCTGACATGCATGAAGTATACATGATGAATCAGGTTAGGCAGCCCTGCAGCCCTCAAAATATTTTGGAACTACAGCAAGATTTCCCCTTCATGGATCACTGCCTTGTCGTGGCGAAGGGGCTTGCGTAACTCAATGAAGTCAGGTCAAGAAGAACAGGTCATGATGGAGAGTTCTGACAAAACGTGGTCCAAAACTGGAGGAGGGAATGGCAAACCACTCCAGTATCCTTGCCAAGAAAACCCATGGACAGTATCAAAAGGCTAAAAGATATGACGCCGGAAGATGAGCCCCTCAGGTCGGAAGGTGTCCAAAATGCTACTGGGGAAGAGCGGAGGGCAATTCCGAGTAGCTCCAGAAAGAGTGAAGCGGCTGGGCCAAAGCCGAAAGGACGCTCAGTTGTGGATGTGTCTGGAAGTGGAAGGAAAGTCCGATGCTGTAAAGAACAATATTGCATAGGAACCTGGAATGTAAGATCTATGAATCAAGGTAAGCTGGATGTGGTCAAACATGAGATGACAAGATTGAACATCGACATCTTGGGAATCAGCGAACTAAAATGGACAGGAATGGGCGAATTTAATTCAGGAGACCATTATATATACTAATGTGGGCAAGAATCCCTTAGAAGAAATGGAGTAGCTCTCATAGTCAATAAAAGAGTGGGAAAGGCAGTATTGGGGTACAACCTCAAAAACGACAGAATGCTTTCAGTTCGAATCCAAGGCAAACCATTCAACGTCACAGTGATCCAAGTCTATGCCCCAACCACTGATGCCGAAGAAGCTGAAGTTGACCAGTTCTATGAAGACCTACAACACCTTCTAGAACTAACACCAAAAAAAGATGTCCTTTTCATCATAGGGGACTGGAATGCTAAAGTAGGAAGTCAAAAAATAACCGGAATAACAGGCAAGTTCGGCCTCAGAGTACAAAATGAAGCAGGGCAAAGGCTAACAGAGTTTTGTCAAGAGAACACGCTGGTCATAGCAAACACTCTTTTCCAACAACACAAGAGATGACTCTACACATGGACATCACCAGATGGTCAATACCGAAATCAGATTGATTATATACTTTGCAGCCAAAGATGGAGAAGCTCTATACAATCAGCAAAAACAAGACCTGGAGCTGACTGTGGCTCAGATCATGAGCTTCTTATCGCAAAATTTAGGCTTAAATTGAAGAACGTAGAGAAAACCACTAGACCAATCAGGTATGACCTAAATCATATCCCTTATGAATATACAGTGGAGGTGAGGAATAGATTTAAAGGATTAGACCTGGTAGACAGAGTGCCTGAAGAACTATGGATGGAGGTTCGTAACATTGTACAGGAGGCAGCAACTAAAACCATCCCAAAGAAAAAGAAATGCAAGAAAGCAAAGTGGCTGACTGATGAGGCTTTACAAATAGCTGAGGAAAGAAGGGAAGCAAAAGTCAAGGGAGAAAGGGAAAGATATAAACAATTGAATGCAGAATTCCAGAGAATAGCAAGGAGAGATAAGAAGGCCTTCTTAAATGAACAATGCAAAGAAATCGAGGAAAACAATAGAATGGGGAAGACTAGAGATCTCTTCAAGAAAATCGGAGATATCAAGGGAACCTTTTGTGCAAAGATGGGCATGATAAAGGACAAAAAAGGCAGGGACCTAACAGAAGCAGAAGAGATTAAGAAGAGGTGGCAAGAATACACAGAAGAACTATACAAGAAATATCTTAATATCCCTGATCAATACGATGGTGTGGTCACTGACCTTGAGCCGGATATCCTAGAGAGTGAAGTCAAGTGGGCCTTAGGAAGCATTACTAACAACAAAGCTAGCGGAGAAGACAGTATCCCAGCTGAACTATTTAAATTCCTAAAAGATGATGCTGTTAAAGTGCTGCATTCAATATGCCAACAAATTTGGAAAACTCAACAGTGGCCACAGGATTGGAAAAGGTCAGTTTACGTTCCAATTCCAAAGAAAGGCAATGCCAAAGAATGTTCAAACTACCGTACAATTGCGCTCATTTCACATGCTAGCAAGCTAGCAATGTTCACATTTTAGACAGAGAAGATAGGTGGTTTGAGAGAGGGGTCAAGGAATCCATTCATGCCAACTTGGAAAATCCTTCCTTGAATAGAGGTGGGGGCCTCAGGCATAACCTTTCCCCTATCTTCCTTCCTGCTTTGTCTTCTGTGCCTAGGAAGATTAAGACCAATTCGCAAGCTCAACAGCAGCAGGGTAATCTTAACGATCCTCCTTTAGATGATAAAGGGACTTAGAAACAAACATCTCAAAAATAACCATGACCTAGCTCCAGGTGCAAGGTCACACAGCCAGCCTAGAAACATATTTAAGGATTCCCTTACTAACTTTACTCAGACTGAAGAAGCTCCTTGGATAAGGAGTGAAACGTTTCCACTAAGAAAATAGAAAGCCAGTTGACATGATTCAAGCTACAGACATGCTAGCAAGGTTATGCTCAAAATCCTACAAGCTAGGCTTCAGCAGTATGTGAACCGAGAACTACCAGAAGTGCAAGCTGGGTTTCGAAGAGGCAGAGGAACTAGAGATCAGATTGCCAACATTCGCTGGATCATGGAAAAAGCAAGAGAGTTCCAGAAAAACATGTACTTCTGCTTCATTGACTACGCTAAAGCCTTTGATTGTGTGGACCACAACAAACTGTGGCAAAGTCTTAAAGAGATGGGAGTACCAGACCACCTTACCTGTCTCCTGAGAAACCTGTATGCGGGTCAAGAAGCAACAGTTAGAACCGGACATGGAACAACCGACTGGTTCAAAATTGGGAAAGGAGTACGACAAGGCTGTATATTATCACCCTGCTTATTTAACTTATATGCAGAGTACATCATGAGAAATGCCGGGCTGGATGAATCACAAGCCGGAGTTAAGATTGCCGGGAGAAATATCAACAACCTCAGATATGCAGACGATACCACCCTAATGGCAGAAAGTGAAGAGGAACTAAAGAGCCTCTTGATGAGGGTGAAAGAGGAGAGTGCAAAAGCTGGCTTGAAACTCAACATTAAAAAAACCCAGATCATGGCATCTGGTCCCATCACTTCCTGGCAAATAGAAGGGGAAGAAATGGAAGCAGTGACAGATTTTATTTTCTTGGGCTCCAAGATCACCGCAGACGGTGACTGCAGCCATGAAATTAAAAGACGCTTGCTCCTTGGGAGGAAAGCTATGGCAAACCTAGACAGCATATTAAAAAGCAGAGATATCACCTTGCCGACAAAGGTCCGTATAGTTAAAGCTATGGTTTTTCCAGTAGTAATGTATGGCTGTGAGAGTTGGACCATAAGGAAGGCTGAGCGCCGAAGAATTGATGCTTTCGAACTGTGGTGCTGGAGAAGACTCTTGAGAGTCCCTTGGACTGCAAGGAGGTCAAACCAGTCAATCCTAAAGGAAATCAACCCTGACTGCTCATTGGAAGGACAGATGCTGAAGCTGAAGCTCAAATACTTTGGCCACCTAATGCGAAGAGAGGACTCACTGGAAAAGACCCTGATGCTGGGAAAGACTGAAGGCAAAAGGAGAAGGGGACGGCAGAGGATGAGATGGTTAGATAGCATCACCGATGTAATGAACATGACTTTGAGTAAACTCCGAGAGACAGTGGAGGACAGGAAGGCCTGGCGTGCTATGGTCCATGAGGTCACGAAGAGTCGGACACGACTAAACGACTGAACAACAACAACAGCAAGATTGCCAAAAGGTAGCACAGGAACTTGTCAGATTTTAGCAATCTCAGGATTCTCTTGCAGTATTTGAGAAGTCTCATGAAATCTGATGTGAGGTTGCCAAAATCTTGCGAGACTGCAAATTCTTAATTTTTATTTTGGAGAGGACAGTGGGCTCCTCAGCAGAGGCAACTGCTCCCTGGAAATCCCCTTTTTTGTTTATTTGTGTGCCTTCCCTCCTTTTTGTAACATAGGATGTGTCTATGGGATAAGCAAACATTTCAAACAGTAGCTAAAGTTCACCCAATTGTGGCTGCATCATATATTTACCTAAGGTGAGCAATTTCATGACTCATTTCTATCAGTGGGCAAGAAAGAATACTACTGACTGTCACTGAAATGAAGATAACTTCTATTTAACTTTGAGTCTACTGTGGCAGAAGAAGTAAAAGAGTAACTGTGAATGCCAAGTATGATATTTGGAACTGCAGTCAGGATAGACTCAGATTTCCTTTCTGTTGAACTGTAAAACTAGTAAAATTAAAAATTTCTGCTCATTTATTTCTTCACTACCACCACCACCACGTGACTACCAAAACCTTATGATTGCATTCCAGATGGCTTCAGTCTCATTAGCACTAACATTTCTGCCTGTGACAAAATAAAACAAAATAAAACTAACTCAAATGCAAGGTGAAGCATGCAACGTCAGCTATTAGCAATCACTTCCGGAGCATGGTTTAAATCTGGATTGAAGCTCAAGGGGAACTAGATGCAGAAAGTTTGGCGATGCAAACAGCACTTCCCTTCCAATCCATCACAGGTAATTTTAGTTCAATTAGGCATGACTGACAATTTCTTCTGAAAAAGGAATAAGAAGCAGACAGGCAAGGAGAATGAATAATTTTTCCCACACAGCAAAGACTGCTTTTTCCCAGGGCAAAACTGAAGTTAATTAGCAGAGCAAACATTAGACAATGAAGTAGATACAACTATCCATGGCTGCCACTACCTTTATTATCATAAATGGATGGATCTCAGCACAATACAAAATCGCACAAGGAAGCATAAAACTGATATTTTCCATTTATTTTAATTGGGCAGATTTATGTCTCAAGGTTTCCAGGCTAACACTTCAAGTATCAATCAGCTCCTTAGAGCTAATGAAATCAGTCTCTTCTGTTTCAGATAAAAATGCAGTATCATGCTATTGAAAAGCTTTCTGCTTCCTTTCCTGTTCTCTTTCTGTTTGACACTGCCCACATTCCATCATGAGGTATTGCCTATAGGTACATGTAAGCTGATTTGTTAGTAAAAGTGTTGCTGGTTATTACAGAATACTTTGATGCCATAGGGCAAATGTACACAAAAGCTCGGTGGGTGTGCGTGTGTGTGTAAATGATTGTCAATGGCCAGGCTGTGCTGTCTGTGAATGAGAGTCCTACTGGATGGCTGTCATCCTGAAAATCTAGTCTCTAAGTTTCCAGTCAAAATGTCATAAAATCCACTTTAATGAGTACAACTTACTCCTTGTAAAGTTCAATAATAGTTCTTTTATTCTTGTGTTATTCAGACAGAAAGCAAAGCAGTCATTGAGTTACAAATAATAAATGATAAATGAATAAGATTATAAGATTCTCTAGAGCTTATTACAATATTATATCAGGTTAACCATCAAATAAACCTTAATAACTATGCCTTAACTAGGCTATCCAAGTTGCTGTTTGCATTCTTAACAGTATCTCATCAATACTACAACAGTTACAGAACAAGTTTTCTTAATCAGTATCTAGTTACAGGACCAAAGTTCTCTTAATCAGTATCTCATCGATACTACAACAGTTACTGGACTAGTATCTTAATCGATACTTACATCCACACTCCTAACTGTTGATCAGACAGTTATAGTGGGCTGGGAGGCAGACATCCAAGGCGTCCCTGTGGAAAAGTCTCGCAACTCAAAATCTCCATTGCATGTCATCTTTCTTTTATACCTGACTGTGTTAAATCCAACATTTCACAGTCTGTGTCAAAACTATACGTCAGAACTGTACACGTCAGTGTTTGTTCTGACCTAGTTCTGAACTTGTTGTTTTGCAGAGACCTGACATTCCTTATTCATCATGTTCTCTTATCTGTCTGGTACCTCCGTACACCCATTTGTCATTCACTGTCTGTTCCAACCCATTATCTTGTTGTTGGTACCACATACACACCTCATACATTCCTCATTCCGTACATTCCAGCAACGTGGACACCCTAACGAGGTCATAAACAGGACAAGCATGGCTACTAGCTGGTTCTATTAAAACTATGATTTTATACATATTTAGGTTTATATAGACTTAATATATATATTCAATATATAATTTCATTACATATTCCCTCTCTTGAACTATTGCAAACTGGAAGGAGTAATAGTTCACTTTGATTTATCAATCTTAGGAAATTTAAACAAGGAACAGGCACTTAAACAATATGGAAAGCATTGAATACAACAACAAGTAACAAGAATCAGAAATACAATAAAAATGATTCCAACAAGCACAGTTTTTAACCATCCAAAAGGGATCCAATTTGTCAATGTGTCCCAAAAGTTCATGAATAGATTATGTATCTTCTCCCAGGATCGTCTGGCATTGGATGTGAGACCAGCAATTTTGTAAATTTTATGAACATCCTCCTCAATTAATCCGGAATTGTTGACATACATACAACAGGAATGGTTCAGCACAATGCAAACTCCGCCTTGTTCCGCCAACGTGCTATCAAGAACAATTCGATTATCAGTGGCAATTCGAGCTATAGAGCCTCTAAAAGCATAGAGAGGTTATTAAAAAAAATGATCTGTATTAATTTGTTGCAAAAATTGATAGCCTGGCAAAAGTGTACGAGCTAGAAAATCTCCGACATCAGACCAAGATTGTTTATACCACGCTGGGGCATAAAAGAGTTTGGACTGTATATTCTTATGCATGGCAACAGGAGTTACATAGTGAGCAAGAGTACATGATCCTTTCCAACTTCCTGGTAGAATTTTAAATCCTCCTTTTCCACACACCCAAAAATAACCTCGAGGGGCAATAGTACCATACACCTGGGTTACCATTGGTTTTATCACTGTCCCTTTAAAAGGGCAATGCGGATTCAAGGCTCTGATTGAAGAAGAAAAAAAATCAGTGCGCGCAGCCTTGTCTGCCAGGCAGCATAGATCAAAGAGTCAGCTCTCTATCCTAATTTGCCTTTTCTTTCTGTCCGAATGCAAGCCAAGAACCCTGCTTGCTGCGCCAATATGTCATAAAATCCACTTTAATGAGTACAACTTACTCCTTAATATATATATTCAATATATAATTTCATTACAAAAAGTGGAATCTTGAATGCCTTGACATGTATATTTCCTTGCCTGTTGGCTGGAGCAAGAATATTTTTCTTTTATAATAGCAGCTCTGACCTTCCCATTTCAGCTTTGAATACTGTAGCTCTCAAGAGTGACTTTAAGAGAAGTATGACATCAGTTCTTTCCCATTATCATTACTCTTCAACAATATTGAAGATACCGAAGAGCATGTACAAAGATGTTACAGTTCTGAAAGGTGTAAAATACCGCCAGCTAAACTGCATCTGCCTTCTTCAGTTTAATCTCCTCTGTGTCACGTAATCACCTCAAACGACATTGGCATGGCATCTTTATCTGAAAATATGCCTCATATGAGCTTATGCAACTGAAAAGTCTGATAACAGCTGCCTGTGTGTCGCCACTGGGGAATACTCAATCATGGTAACCAAGAGGCTTGGACTCCAGACTGAAACTTGGTTCTGAGTGCTGGAAGATGCTCCTCTGCAAATCAGGCGTTCAGTACAGAGAATGCACGTGTGTGTGTGTGTGTGTGTGTGTGTGTGTGTGTGCCTGCACACAAAGGCTCACACTCATGAAAACCTGGCTTTTGAATTTCTATGAAGGGGGTGGGGGTTCAAATAGCAGCCACAAGCAAATCATTGCACAGCAAGACTGGCAGTTCTGTTCTACCACTGACCACCCCGAGAAACAGAAGCATCTGAAATAGTTGGGAAAAAGGAGTCCTTTCCATTAGCATATTAGCCCTTATACTCTCTTAGGCAAATGTGTGTGGCCGCCAAATGGTCAAACTGTTCCAGTAGAAAAGCCTCTCTTACCATAGCATCACAGTTGTGCTGTTTTCTTCTTCTATAACTAAAGAAAATTGGCCTGCATTTGAAGAAACAAACTGGAACTCATAATGAAAAGCCACATAATGTACAATTCACATCGATAGCTATCACGTGCTAGTCCAGTTGCAATTGACAGTGTAAGGTCTCACCTTAAATTCTCATGAGATCAGGCCATATCGTCATTCCTCTCTACTCAGGTCCGCAGAAAGGCCTTTGGTACCCTCACCGTCAGCATCGAAAAGCCTACATAAGACTGGTAGCAGTTAAAGCAGAACACCTGAGCACCAAAGCCCCAGTTTCCTTCAAGAGCATTCCTAGAGGAGTAATGAACCAACAGATGTCGGTATTGTAGGAGATTGCAATAACTTCTGCATCTGTTTTTCATTGGACATGCACCAGACATGTGCATGATGGTGTAATGTTCTAGCAAAAGGCTGGGCATTTTCCTTCTACTTTTAGTTCACCTTTGGTAGAAGAGGGAACCATCTACAGTCCTAGGATTACATACAGCCCCTCTGCCTAACTTCAGGTATTCCTTTGCCTAATATCAAAAGTGCTTTGCAAATTCTCAGTTCTGTCTCTTACTCAGCAGGTCTGCTAGATGCATAAGGAGGCAGAAAGAAAAAAGTGCCAGAAAGAGTAAAAGGAAAGAATATCAGAAAGAGACAGCATGGAAAGGCCCACCGACTCCTGTCTTTGCCCCTACTCATCAATTGGTTCAACCCCATCTGCATAAGATCCAATCCTAATAAATGATGCTTTCAGGAACAGGAAGCAGAAAAAGAACAACAAAAACCAATTGAGAAAAGGTCGCCTGCCCTGTTCTTTAGGAAATTGTTTAGACAAATTAACCCTACACCTTTTCCAGAGTTCTATGAGCAACCCCAAAGATGGATGACAAGACGACAAACACGTTGGCCTTGAGTCCATGGTTAACTCAGCAGTTTAGGCATTTCCAAATAGGAGTCCCCAGCTAAAAAAGAGATCACAATGAGCCTCTTGCTGATTTGTTAATGGTACAGCTGTTGCACTGTGACTGCCTGCTGTTTTTATCCTTTGAGGAACAATTGTAACAGGAGTGGTGGAAATGATACTCAGGTGGTGTAGTTGCACTTCCACAAGCAGTTGGTGCTCTTACTGGTGGCACGTCCAATATACCTGCTTTCCAGCTGCTCTGTTCTACCCACTGAGATCTTGTATTGCACATAGGTATAAGCACATGCCAAATAAAAAGACCACTGAAAATACTAAGTACTAAACATTGCTTGGCATGCTGGCTTGCAGAGGAACTGAAACACTGTGTATTTCTTGGAATGCCAGCAGCAGCATTTCACTAAAGACACTTGCCTTTCCTCATGCTTCAGGATTTCAGAAAAAGTTGGAGAATCCTGGAACAATTTTGTGTGGGCTTTAAACTGGAATGGATAGGGGTTGGCAACCACATAGACAGATTTTCTCCATGTTGATTTGCCCCTAACCTGGTCTTTCAGGTCTTCCGACAGTGCAGTCATCACCACTGTAATTGAGTCCATCCACCTTGCTGCTGGTTGTTCTCTTCTTCTATTTCCTTCCACCTTTCCTTTCCATGCATTAGAGCCTTCTCCAGAGAGCTACAGTAAGTCTTCTCATAATGTGTCCAAAATAGGATAATTTGAGCCTGGTCATTTGTTCCTTGAATGAGAACCCTTGGTTGTTCTGTCCATTGATCCATTTGTTTGTTTTCTTGGCTGTCCATGGTATTCTCAAGAGTCTTCTTCAATGCCAGAGTTCAAAAGCATTAATATTCTTCCTATCCTGCTTCTTCAAAATCCAACTTTCCCAGTTGAAACTGTGGTTGAGTCTGTCCATGAGTTGTGAGATTAAAGTCAACATGAACATCTGGCATCTCTTTTTCCATGTAGGGCTCTAATCTGTATTGGATGATCCTAACCATTATTTTGCTAGTATGTGATATTAAGGATATTGTACAATAGTTTGCATACTCTGGGAAACCAGTATTGATGGACAAACCTACCTAGCAGCAAGGTAAAGTGGCACACGCAAACATGCACACAAATTAGAAAGACCCCATCACATAATGATACATCTGACCCTCTGAAACCTATTGCTATAATGTGATTTTGAGCTCCTAATCAGCCTTTTTTTTGGATCTACACTGTTTTGCTTCTTCTATTGGAATGAACATTCCAATTTCCTTTTATGTGCTTCAGTGTTAAGAAGATTGATTTTTAATTATGTTTGTAGTGTAATTTATGTCTAATTTAGTTTCCTATTTTACATCCTCCCACCCAGCACTACTTGTGACTGAAGTTGGGCTCTAGGTAACAGTTGGCTGTGATGCTGTTGTACCAGCCTCCCTGATGCACAGTAACTTACTTGACGGAGCTGCTGGATTCTGTTGCTGGGTGTAATGGTATGTGGGAATGACCCTGGGAGACAGGGGAAAGCCACAGCCAGGGAAATGGTCAGATAACAGGCAGATTAGCCCACAGAAGGATGTGGTTGTGGCAAATGTCTCAGAAAGGACCCTCCCTAGTTTCTTGGGCTGTAAAGGGGAGAAATGTATTTTCAGACTTGCAAGATTCTGTTAATGTATATATAATAAAGTTGAATTAGTTCATCTGGGCAAGCTTCCTGTCTGGAAATTTTAACTTGCCCCTGGATGACTGAGTCTGGGGCAGCTCAGGAGTTCACAGCCACCATTGGAACCATGGACCTGTCCCAAATTATTGAGGATCCGACACATATTACTGGTTACACACTGGATCTGGTTTTTGACTCAGGGCAGTTGTGACAACAGAAGGTGGAAGACATCACTACCAGTCCTTTGTCATGGTCATATCATTCTGTTCAGCTCTTTTTGGCTTATTGGTAATATTCCTCCCTCCGCCCAGGGGTAAGACTCGTTAGATTGGTCTGCCCAAAGTGCCTAATGAAGAGTTTCAGAGGGCTCTTGGGGGTTTCCCTGAGGATCCAGCAGGCTATTCATCTGAGGATTTGTTTCTACCTGAAGGTAGAAAGGTGTCAGTCTTGGGGGAGGAGGTTCTTTGGTTTTATGAGGACCTCTGAAAGATGAAACATCAGAAGAGATGCCTAGAGTGCTGTTGGAGAAGATGGACAGTGAATCCCTCCAAGACTTCCCAGTGGGCTGGAGTTGGGTAGAGGACAACGTTGTGCATTCCTGCCATGAAATGGCCAACAGCCTGTACTCATGCTGAGGAAACCTGATCATGTGGATCAGCCCTTTGTCAGACCTAAATTTTAGGGGTGAAAATCAGGGATTGCATGTACAATCATGTTTTTCTGGCCACTTCTGCACACAGCATTGTAAGAATACAAAAAGTTAAGAACAGATTTGGACATTTGGAGCCGATAAAAAAAACCCTCCTTGTAACTGACTCTGAGCAGAGTTCTGTTTGATTCTGATCTATGACTTGAAAAATGTGCACTAAACATTCTAAATGAAGCTCACAAATGCACTCCAAAGGGGTTGCTACACCCTGCCAGAGAGGGTGACTGTGGGGAAAAACTGGAGGAGGGAAAGGCAGAATATAAATGGAAGAAATAAACAAATGCTGATATGCACCGACACTTTTGTGAGGGTTTGACGTGGGAACACTTGAAGAAAAGTTGACATTTCACATTATATTCATTGGTTAAGTACTGGTGGTGACTTTCCACTTCCCTGCTGGTGAGAATTCCATGGGGAGTGCGATCCATACTTGGTTTTCTGAGAAAGTACTGGGAATTTAAGGTATCTTTGCAATATTTACTAGCATAGCTGCAGGCAAATCGTCAGTGAAGGTAAAGAGCCGAAATCCTAGAAAAAAAAGATTCACAGTCCCAAAAGAGATCCTGTATATCCATTGAACTGAACTTGTAGCAATATCAGTCAAAAGTCGTGCCACCCAAAGTCATTCTTCTGTCCTGTCTTTCAATGCCAAGTCACCTCTCTGGTGCTTCCCTTCCTTGCCATCCTTCCATTCAATCCAAAGGGAAGAAACAGGAAATACCTGTAACTAATCCAGTTGGGGTGGGGTGGGAGGTCAGGGGTCAGTAATGTCACTGCAAAGAGAGAGTCCTATCCCTGAGAAATTGGAGACAAAATTCTTTTTCTCCTGGAAAAATCTGGAGAAATCTTCCCTCCAGTTTTCTGCCTCCGAATTTGATGGAAAATTTTGAAAAGCCAATTGCATCCAACTCTTGCCAAAAGGCACGATTCACTCTTTAATGCATGTTTCTGTTAAGAAAAGGGACAGAAGTAGTGGGAAGATGCTGTCACCTATATCCTGCATGAAATTCCTTGAAGGAAGACGAGCCTTTCCACAACACAAGATTTGTGTCTCTGTTCTCACAAAGAGCAAAATCGCTGCTTCCTTATAGATATAATAGCTTCTCGGCCTTTTGGCTAAGATCAAGTGTAGTATCTTATAGATATAGTTTATGTCTGATTTGCTCCCTCACCTGCATTTTATTCCAGTTCTGATGGATACATCATTGGTTTATTAAGAAACCATCTCCTAGCCTTTCACTCTCATCAGCCATCCATTCTGGACTAATCTGCCAAATCTGCCAATCTGCCAAATGAAGGAAATCCTTAGCTGTCAGGGTTCCAGTTAGAATCCTGCCATGTACTTTCGCAGACTCAGGATGGGAGGGGGAGCACATTCCAGGATCCGCACCAGACTGTTGGAGCCTGTTTTGCAGATCGTCAAGGTCGTCCACCTGCACAAGTGTGGAGGGGGCTTGAACGGAGTGGGAAAGTAACGGACACGGACATCATGGGGCATGAGGAGGCTTGCACAAGGAGGGGGAGGAAACGAAATCCAATCTTTTGACGGGAAACGTCATTCGGGTCTTTGAGAATGCTTTGATTTACATGTAACCTTCATAAAGCTCATTCTGCCATACGAAAGAACTGCACGGAGAAGCAATTATTGGGGCATTGAAATCAGAGTCATCACATTAGCCAAGAAGGTCTAGCAATTCCTTTGCAACAAGGTGTAGGAAAAGCTGCCCTGGGCTGAAGAGTTTTAGGGTGAAACAGCAAGACATGTTTGAGGAAAAGTTTTCAAAAGCACAGAAGAGAGAATCGGACTATGTTCTGCTCAGCATGACACTGATTATTGCATTCACATCATACCATAAAACTGCCTATTCCTAATTTCCTTAGAACAGAGCTTTCCAAACTGTGTGTCGTGACACAAAAGTGTGTCGCCACACACAGCGTGGTGTGTCGCCACACCACCCGGAAGCGGCGGCGCACGCATGCATGGCGGCAGCAGCAGCGGTGCGGGATCAGTGGTTCCGCATTTTAGCGGTGGCTGCCGCCGCCGCTGTGCACACGCGCACCGCCGCACGCCCCCCGCGCTGCCGCCGTGCACGCACGCGCCGCCGCATGCCCCCCCACGCCACCGCCGTGCACACGCGCACCGCTGCACGCCCCCCTGTGCCGCCGCCGTGCACGCGCCCGCCACCACCGCACTGCTGCCGCCGCCGCCGCTGGTGTGTCACCAGCGGCGGCACTTTGGAAAGCCCTGCCTTAGAAGTTTCAGGTGGAAGATAAAGGGGGAAAAAGAAACACAAAGAGGAACAACAATGCATTTAATTTTGGCAATCGGATTGTCATTCCCAACTGGAAGTAGCAAGGTGGTTTGCTTGCTTCTTGGTTTTGCTTTTGTCCTTTGTTTTATCTTTTCCCCTAAAAGCTCTTCTTAACTAACATACTAATTTCAACAATTTTGCATTCATGAAGATTTATCTGACATTTCTATCTTTATTTTCTACCTAAGTAAAAAAAAATGCTTTGACACTGTCTGGGAAAAAAGACCAGGATGATCCATTTTTTCACCTGTTTCCAGCTGTCATTTACTGTATGCGGACTTCTGTATTGATGGATTCATTGTTGAGTTAGTGGCAAAGACTAACTAATCCTTCCTAATATTAACATGTCAGATGCTTGTAATCTCTAGAAAAATAAGTATACTTTAATCAGAAAGCTAATTCAATGCAGGTTAACCCTGTCAGATGACATCCCGCAGTCCTCAAAAGCCAGAGTACAGATCAAGAGTTGCCAGAAGGAATTTGTGCCTTTCCTCAGATTATTTATGCATATTTCTTTGTTCTATGACATAATTATATTGCAACTTGCTTGCCCTTCTTTAAATAGCAACTGATGCTGGAGAAAGAAAATTAGGAAAGGTATGACATGATGTCATAATAATTCTATTTTCAGTCTGCCTTGTCCTTCTGAACCCTTGTTTATCACATGTTTTAGGTGTACACATAAAAAGCAACTTTAGATGAAACTCCACTCCAAAATGAAATATGAAAGGATCTTTACTGTGTGATAGATAGATGGGTAGATCCAGTCTAACCAGGAATACATTTCTGCTAAGTGGTTCCAGTATAGTCCTCAAGAGAAAAAGTACACCTTAATCCACAATATGTTTCAGTTCTGAATTACTGGTTCACACCTTCCATAAATTGCATTGTAACATAAATTGATCTCTAGTGAAAAATACTAGCATAAAGATCTCTGATTCTGTACTGTTTTTGTAAACACTCTAGCTTTTGCTATAATAGTACTTTAGATGCTTCTAGACTTTTTTTGCAATTCTCGGGCTGGTAATACATTCATTTCAAATGATCAGAGGCTCAATTCAGAATGTATGTTTACACTCAGAGAATGTTGAGGTGCTTTCTAGTCCCATGATTTTCAATCTTGGGGTCTTTCTGTAGTTTTTAATTGAATGTTACAAGATCTTCCACAGAAGGCCAACCTCATCATGATGCAACAAGAGCTGGACCTCAGGGCAAAAGCCTAATTCTCATAACTAATGAGGGGGCTATAGATGGCCATCTAAAGAATGGCAGTTGAATAGGCCTGGCTTCAATATCTGGAGTGGCTTGAGTATGCCAAGTCCCATCAAGACTGACAATCTTGACCACAACAGTCCTTTTCCTCATTATTTCAGGAAAATGGTTAGGAAGTGACAGGACATAGCTAGTCCTGATTTTCAGTTGGATCACCTGGGGTCTGGGAATCCTTCACTATCAGTCTCATGATCTGAGAAAAGGAAGCTGATACTTTTATTATTGTTTTTTCATGATTCAAATATAATATAAAAACCCTCCCTTAGAACTGAAAGAACCCAAGTTCAGAAGAAATCCAAACCCCAAAACCTCTGAATCATCCTGTCACATTCACACCATCACAAATAAGCAAGGTTCAAATCTCAACTCATCTGAGGAAAGAAGTATTGTATTTTCATATTTCAATATTCTCAGTTTGAAAAATAGCACCAGGGGCATAGACAATCTCCCAAACCATATCTCCATCTCCATCTCCATCTCTATCATCATCTCTATCTTTATCTTTATACACTCCCATGTAGTCTGTAATCCTTCTCCTAATCTTGCTGTTCCTATAAGAGTTTGTCTTTTCCCTTACTCTATAATTCCTGTCTATCAGAAATCATCAGATAAGTGTGATGATATCATAATATTACATAGCAAACAAAAATCTGATTGGCTTTTCTTCTTCTTCTATGCAGGGACATACTGAAAAAATATTATAGGAAGGCAGGCATATTTAGCAGAGCCTACCTAAGCTTCTTAGACTTACTAACTACTCATATATAAGAACAATTTCCATTGCCAGTTAATATTATTCAATCTTAAGATTTAAACATATATTGTTGAGCAGATTTTCTTCTGTTTATAGCATAAAACCAAGTAGGCTGTTATACTAACAGAAAGAAAAGGCAGATGTTAAAGAATCAAAAGAATAGTTAGTGGAAAAGAGAAAATACAACAAGCCAACTTCTCTATCAACATTGATCAAAGTTGCCTCTGATATTTTTTTAAAGAACTTTCATCAGTATTCATACACAAACTAACAAAGTTGTCCAAATGGGTTGATTTATCAGCACCATGGACAGCATCCTTTTAAAAGAAAAGGAAAAAAACACAGAAATTCATTAAAAAAATACACTTACTTTGAAACTTACTGTTGAAGTAAGCATAAATCTAACCTCAGCCAATTATGTGTATTGCAATTACACATAACTTGTAGATTTTAATCTAGTCTATAGGAGCTTGGCTTTGAAGCTGACCACCCATGACCTTATTAATTGCCTATATCAGAGCTTTCCAAACTTTTCATGTTGGTGACACACTTTTTAGACATGCATCATTTCGCGACACACTCTTACAGCAGGGCATCATTTTGCGACACACTCTTACAGCAGAGCACAAGGCAGGCACTAGGACCTGCGTGTAATCACAGCAGGTTTGGAGGCAGCAAGGCACAAGGCAGGCACTAGGACCTGCGTGGAAGCCAGGAGGCAGCAGCAGCCGCGACACACCCAGACACTGCAGCCAACACACTAATGTGTCCCGACATACAGTTTGGAAAGCTCTGCCCTATATACTGTATAACCAGGATAGGAAAACAAATGGTTACCAAAAAGATCAGATGAATAGCTAAACATATTAGATGTGGTTAACCTCAAGTTGGCAAGAAAACAGAATCACAAAAGAGAGGGGAAGAGTTAGCATTTCTTTTCTAGAAATAGAGAATTATATCTGGCTAATTGGAAATAGCCTGCTGTCATGGCACTATCGGGTTCCACAATGGGGAATGAGCAAATGACTAAATAGGTTGTGACATCATGATGCAAACCTTGTAACTTACATATTTGCATCCAAGCTAGGACACAAGTACAAAAGTCCAAGGTTTGAATCATGACTTTGCAATACACTTTGCCGTTTTTTTCATCATCACACTTTGTAGCAGATGCCTATACCACAGCCACTGTTATTGCTAGAGCAGGATTTCATCTATCAGTAGAATTCAAGGAGTCTGGAGCCTAGACAGCAAATCTAGAGTTTGATTAACATGTTGGAGTAGGACCATGGAGATGAAGGTTGACAATCCCGCCCAGTTTTGTTGCTTAGCAGGAGCCCTGTAGCGAGTCATTCTCTTTCACTTATATTCTAGTTTATAAGAAGGTTGTGAGGATAAAATGAAAGTGTGTGGAAACTTCATACTTAAAATAAGGGAAATAAAACATGAAATACTAAGTAAAGAGAAACATACCATGGATTACAGAATCAAAGGAAACTCATGTACCTTTGTGTTATTGTAATTTTTTTCTCTTTCCAGAACTCAATATACCAGTTATATCTATGGATCTACTGTTTGGAATTCACTTCACTTGGATCTTTTGAGTTTTCACAGTAGATGGGTCGATTCCCCATTCTGCACTTACCCCGTTTTATTGTTTGTGTGCCTAACAGTAGTTTAAACCTGGAGTAATATAGAGTCGTAAATACTGTGACCCCTTATAGCAACCTCAGCAGTATATCCCATATCTCAAGAGATGGCTATCTGAAGGTTTCAATCACAGTATTTTTATGTGGCAATATATTCCCCTGAGGGGACTTAAAAGAAAGTGAAATGGTCAGTTTGAATGATGGAAAGCACTGGGGAGTTTTAGACAGTGACAGAGAAATCATTTGGACTGTTTCCTTGGCTGAAAACAATACTTTTGCAAACAAGTTTATATCTAGTTCTCTAGTAACACCTATGTGCAGAAGAAGATGAGAAAATGGGTGGGGGCATGGGGGGTTTTCATCCGAAAATTCAGGCAAAGGAAAGATCACTAGATTAAGTTTCAGGTTTGGAGGCTGAAAAGTGAACTGAAAAAAAGGGGAAAAATAATTTCAGCATAATTAAAAATTAATATATCCCTAACTTGATTACTTCTAGATGTGCTATACCTACATTTCTATAACTCCTGCCTGTTTATTACATGTGAATGAAGTGTATATAAATTCTGGACATAGAACAATGACTTGTACCAGGCCAGGCTATTGCATTACAGTATGTACTTTTATCAGTCTTGAGTGGTTTGTGTTCTTCAAGGTTTAGGTGTAATCGTTACCTGATCTTTTTGGTTGACAATGTCCACAGCATGTATCTGCATTGCAAAATGTGTATGCTGCCATTCTTCTTCAAGGAAAAACAGGATTCAGGTGTTTACACATCTGAAGAAATTATGTTAGGGGCGCGGTAGCTCAGCGGGTTAAACCACTGAGCTGTTAGACTGCCGACCATAAGGTCGGTGGTTCGAATCCGCGTGGCAAGGTGAGCTCTCGTCACTTGCTCCAGCTCCTGTCATCCCAACAATTCGAAAGCTAAGGCAAGTAGATAAATGGGTACCACTTACATGGGAAAATTTGCTGGTGTCCTTTCGGAGGGTCGCCCTCGGACCGAAGAAGACCTGGGGAATCCCGTGGACGGCGACAGAGGACGGCGGATCCCGAATGAGAACTTCCAGGATGTCAGCAGCTGGCTCGGAAGCGAGGTATTCTGGGGCATGTAGTCCGATACCTGCAGAAGAAGAGTCGGTTCCCTCACCCCCTCCCTAATGCGCAGTAACATTGTTAATATATGGTTGTATAATATATGAATTTGCAATGATTGTAAGCCGCCTAGAACCCTCCGTCTAGGGAGGGGATAGGCGGGGTATATATACGTAAATAAATAAATAAATAAATAAAATGTGCATGGGAACTAATCAATTAACTAGGGAGAAGAATCTTATTTCCTTCTAATTCAGATATGGACTGCATAGGGTGGTATAGATGGCAACTGTTATATGTAACCTGTGCATTCTTCATCTTTCAGATCTGTCTGAAAAACATGACAAAAAGAGCAGGCATTATCTATACTGCAGATATGAAAGCACAATATTTATATTGCTAGAGAATGCAAAGGATGTTATAGAAACACCCCAAATTCATGTACTGTAATAGGGAAAGCAAACTAAACAGCATGCCTGAAACATTTTTGATAGTGACAAAGCTGTTTTCAGAAGGCATGGTAAGGTGTCATTTTCAAAAGTATTTCAATTAATTTTACTTTATCATAAACTTTTTAGAAGTCAATTGCTGGGGCTCAAATGAGCCAGATCCATTGATACATACAGTGTGCTAATGTCTTAAAAAGATGGATGTAATTACCATTCAACTTCAACCTAAAACATATGCATACTATTATTCTCTCTCCATTGAGAGAGAATGGCCCTGATAATAATTAACTAAGGCTGCAACTAGGAATTTCTGGCTTTTTCTGTAGCTTCATTGCCAAATCTCTTAGACTCCAGACTGGCCAACAATTAGATATTCCAAAACAAGGAGCAATATAAATACAAAGTCTTCATATTTGGGCCACAGCTTTGCCTGAGCAAGAGTGATTTTCCTGACATGTGTTTTTGACACTGGACCCCTGGTTCCCAGTTACTTGTGGCTCAGTTCCAGTTGGCAAGGACCTGAACTGTCCACTG
Source organism: Charina bottae (assembly GCA_023362775.1). NCBI lineage: Eukaryota > Metazoa > Chordata > Lepidosauria > Squamata > Charinaidae > Charina > Charina bottae. The sequence continues at coordinate 232,980,278 of JALMGJ010000001.1, read as the reverse complement.
GGGAAAAGGTCACCTGGCCTTGCACCCCAACCAGTGTGTCACCCTGAGAGCACCTGTAGTCAGGGGATTAGTGCCCCCATCAACAAATCAACAAAAATCACTTTTCATGCCACTTGCTGATGAGGGTCTACTGGGATACCCCCGTGGAACTGACTTTCCAACATAGTCATTATTATGCTTTTTAAGAAATTGCTCTTATTATTGCTTGTTTCAGTTTTAGCTGCTGCTGGTTTTCTTTGTGATTTTTTACTATTTTACTCTCACACATTAATGTGAGTCAGTTAGGCTAAGAAAGAATTATCTAAAGTTATCCACAAGCTTCTTGGTTGATTGGAACTGTGAATACAGATTGTTATGCTTCAATTTCAAGAGTTATATTTAGTTATACTCTTACCTCCAGTCTTTGTTAACAACTGTGGCTGGGAAGGGATTTTTATCCATTTCTCTCCACAGCCCTCTGATTCTGCTTTCTGTTTTATCCTGGCCTTTAAGCAGATTTTCTGGGGGGTACAACTTGGAGGGACAATGAGGGAGGATCATCTCCTTTCCTCCAGCGTTAGTGGATATGTCTGTTGGATCAAAAGCCTTTCTGTAAATGGAAGGGCACAGCTGGATTCAGTCCTAACACTTGCATTACTATACCACAGTATGTAGGAAAATTAATCTACATGGCTGCACATAAAGAATGAATAGCTTCATAAATGTGGAATTAAAATAAATTAGTTTTCTTCCCATGCATCTTTCCTCTGGGTTTCATCACCTCCTTGAGTAGAAGTGCTGTTTTTATGAAGATCCACTGTTACAGGAGAGGCAAATCTGGTGATACCCCTAACTCCTACAATGATTATGACTGAGAAACTGCTATCACACATTGTTGGTGACAATGGTGATCCATAATTGTTACTGTTTTGATAGCAATATTTCTTAGCAGCCCAGGCAATTTTATGTGGAACAGCTTAATATTGTTTATTCATGCCCTGGTCACCTCCTCACTGGTTTGCTATATGAGGTTGCTATCTTAAGGAAATTTTAAAACCTCATTCTGGCCACTGCAGAGGTTCTGGATTAACTGGGACCATCATGCAGTGCTCAGACTTCATTGGCTGCTCTGTTTTCCAGTCCATTTCCAGGCCTAGCTCAAAGTGTTATTGGTTAACCTTAAAGTCCTGAAGAACAAGGCTGTAATAACTAAAGGAATGTCTCCCCTCATCTATAGTTGTCTGGACACTTAGGTCACTTTTCAACACCCTACTTTCAAGGGCCTCACCAAAGGAAGTTAGGTGGGTTAATAGAGTGTACCACTTTACTTATGAAATACCCTCCCCATGGAGATCTGCCTGACATCATCCCTGTTATTACTTTGTCACAAGGCAGATGTGCCTTTCTTCACTCAGGCATTTTAGTTTTTAACAGTATAATCATTTAAAATTCTCTGTACTTCATTGTATAAATGTATACAGCTTTTACCTGAAACAGATATTGAATTCTGAATTCTGTTTTATTCTGTTTTATTATATTGTCTTTCTATTCCCTTTCCTTGAATCCCACCTAGAGAATGTTTGCTATTGTGAAGATAAAATAAAATTTTAAAAAGCCAATGCTAATTGCAAGTCCTCCAGAAAATCTTCACATTTTAAAAACAATTATTCAGGGTCCATTTCCATGTGGAGTCCAAGTCTAAAAATTACCCATTAACTACATTTATGAATCTGCAACCTGTATTCTATACAGCAAGGATTGGACTATCTAGGCCAGAGCTTTCCAAACTTTTCATGCTGGTGACACACTTTTTAGACATACATCATTTCGTGACACACTCTTGCAGCAAGGCATCATTTCGCGACACACTCTTACAGCATGGCACAAGGCAGGCACTAGGACCTGTGTGGAATCACAGCAGGTTTGGAGGCAGCAGGGCACAAGACAGTCACTAGGACCTGCGTGGAATCCTGGCAGGGCACGTTTGGAGGCAGCCAGGCACAAGGCAGGCACTAGGACCTGCGTGGAATCACAGCAGGTTTGGAGGCAGCCAGGCACAAGGCAGGCACTAGGACCTGCACAGAATCCTGGCAGGGCAGGTTTGGAGGCAGCGAGGCACAAGGCAGGCACTAGGACCTGTGTGGAATCCTGGCAGGGCAGGTTTGGAGGCAGCCAGGCACAAGGCAGGCACTAGAACCTGTGTGGAATCCTGGCAGGGCAGGTTTGGAGGCAGCCAGGCACAAGGCAGGCACTAGGACCTTCGCGGAATTCTGGCAGGGCTTGGAGGCAGCAGCAGCCGCGACACACCCAGACACTGCAGCCGACACACTAACGTGTCCCGACACACAGTTTGGAAAGCTATGATCTAGGCAATTTGACACTGTATGTCTTTCCTCAATAGGTTAATTACATATCTGGGAAATACATGGCAAAACAAAAGTGAATTCTTCATCTATAAATTAACTGCCTTCAAAGCTGGAAGCATAATGTTATTTCTATTCCACATAAATTCTAAGTTTCTCTGTGACACAAATTCTGCCACGTTGCTAAAGTTGGAACATTTAATGACAACCGGCTCCAGAGAAATTGATTTTTACTTTTCAAATATTTGGACAGGCTTAGATAAATATAATTTTGTTTCACTTTATACCAAATAGCCTAACACAACACCTTTCAATATTATTGTCAAGATTTGTGGAAGCAGTGCTATTTTTATACAATTTATATCAGCTTATTATGTTTCTCGGTTTGAGGTTATTTAAAAATCTTTAAATGATGAAATACATTTGGGGACAATTGTTTTGGTCAGTGGAAAACTTAACCATAATTGTACATAAAACTCTAAAGTTCCAATGGAACACATGTATGCTATTCAGCTTGTAACTCGTTTAATGCTGCAATTATATACAAATTAACCTGGGAGTAAGTCCAAATAATTCTAATGGGATTTATTTCTGAAAAGACACATATAGCCTGACAGTTTAAATGGATATGCTTTCATTCTCAATTTCCTTCTCAGAACCAGACTTTTTCAGGTGCTGAAAAATCTTTGGGATCTGTTTTTCTTTTCAGAATTACAATTCCCTAAATGCTTTAGTTGGCAGACCTGCCAATTTAACCAGTGTGAAATTATTGCATAGTACCTTGACATCTCTGAGTTTAATTTAGTTTCAGGTTTAGATGTAAGCCAGAAAAACCCAAGCACATCTTAGAAGTTGCATTCCGTGAACAGAGAAAAGGAGAATCCTTTGCCGGATCGACCTGTGTTTCTCCATCTCTGGTATATACAGATAGTCCTCGCTTAACAATCATTTGTTTAGTGACCATTCAGAGTTACGACGGCGCTGAGAAAAGCTACTTACAACTAGTCCTCGCACTTATGACAGTCAGTGTCCTCGCAGTCACATGATCAAAATTTGGGCACTTGGCAACCAGCATGTATTTGCAACAGTTGCAGTGTCCCAGGGTCACATGATCACCATTTGCGACCTTCCCAGCCAGCTCCCGACAAGCAAAATCAATGGGGAATCGTGTGATTCACTTAACAACCGCATGGTTCATTTAGCAACCACATGATTCACTAAACAATCATGGTGATTCGCTTAATGGCTGCCACAAAAAATGTAATAAAATTGGGTGCAGTAATGTGATGCCCCGCTTAATGACCGCACCACTTAACGATCAATTTTCTGGTCCCTGTTGTGGTCGTTAACTGAGGACTACCTGTATTCATACAAGGCTGCTTTAGTCTTGTGTGTATTTTTATGTTTCCTACCCAGCAAGGTTGGGTCACAGGTTCTTTTGAATTCAAAAGCAATGATCACATAGGATGAGTAATTAAGGCTTTATTCCAGGGCAGCATAAGAAAATAATATTACATAATATAGCAATCAAAAAATATTCAGGAATATTGACGAATATAACAGAACCCACGACAGCATTCAAAAATGTTCAGGAATACTGTACTGAAGAATACAAAAGACAAAGAAATAAAGACTTTGTGCCCCTTCTGCCAGTCAGAAACCCCAGAAAGGTGATGGTGGGCAGACCCCTTCAAAGCCAGCAAACATGTAGTTAGGTTTTCATTGACGTTCCATCCCATGGGAATTTTGACTAGCTTATATAGGCTTTGAACCACTATTCTCACTGGCCTCATCTCACCGGATTCTCCCCACGTACAAGAAAGATGAGTCTATCGTATCTTGGAACGCTTTGTCTAGTTCTGCCAAAAATGAGGCCATCAAGGTTAAAGAGTACCCGTCTCAAGGTTAATTGGGTTAAAGTTGAGAAAGATCATCCAACTTTACACAGAGGTCTCACCAAGGACAGGGCAAAACAAGGTATGACTCACGTATGACCTTTAGTGACTAAAATAAGAGCTTGCTTAGTTCTGTACCACAACAGTGAACCGTTACATGAAAACATAAAAGCCAATAGAAAACTATGTACCATGCACCTAAAGGAAAGATACACACCACTATCCAATTCCTCTTTGCCATTCTTCTGGTGAAGCCATCAGCACTACAATGTAATGTGTAACGTTTGTTTGTTTATTAACAATCCTTATAATTCTCCCCAATCTCAAAGGACTCTGCTTAGTATACAACAGCAAAACCTGGAGTGGAGTACAGCTACTAGTGGAAACACTTCAGACTTGTTTCCTGCAAGATCTGCCTGTCCCTGTAGCCATTTTGGGTGGTAGTACAGCTAGCCCTCGCTTACCGACTGCCTCGTTCAGTGACCACTCAAACTTATGACAGTACTGAAAAAAAAACTTTATGACCAATGCCCACATTTATGACCTTCACAGTGTTTCTCAGTCACATGATCACCATTGCAGTCAGTAAACATTGTCCTGTGCCTGACCTGTTGGTTTTCTTTTTCTTTTCCCCTTGCAGAGCAGAGAGATTGGAGAGGAAGGGATTACAAGAGAGTAAGCAGGCACACAATGGGGAATATACCAGGTTGTTTGCATAGCGCAGTTGTGGCTCCCAGCCCTGAGCACACTCAGGGCTTCCGGCACCATCACATTCCTTTCAATGTGTATTCCCTATTGTGTGCCTGCTTACTCTCTTGTAATCCCTTCCTCTCCAATGAATGTAAATACAAATATGATTTCCCTGCTTGCTAATTATCCCAGTGCCAGGATTCCAAAGGGTGGGGGAGTTGGGAAAAGGAAGGCATAGTCACGTTCATGTGATTTCCCACTTAGCAACTGCTTCACTTAATGGCAGAGTTGCCAGTCCCAATTGTGGTTGCCAAGCAAGGACTACCTGCAGTGGGAACAATGCCAAGGTCTTGGCTTTAATCTTTAAAGCCATACAGGGACCAACTGTCTCCTTATAAACCTGCTGGATTGTGCTTTTTTTCCCGATACCTATAGAAAATGGCAAGAGGTTTTATAAAACTCTCATTTAAGATGACCATCAGGGTGGCTTGAAGAGCAAACATGCTCAGGATTTTCTCTCAGAAGTTTTTCCAAAGGTGGTTTCATGGAAAAAAGGTTTACTGATGTGGGACAAAAGCCATTACTAAACTAAAACTCTTGGGAAATTACTGGATAGTAATTTCTGAATAAAAATACCTGGATTAATCTATTTGAATCTTTCCTTTGACATTCTGATTTATATTCATATGAAGCTCTTCACACATTGTTTGTGGTATAATAAATATCATATTTTATTATCCTGTCAATCCTTCAAAACTTCCAGGATGTTTTAATCTAGCATCATATAGGAAAGTAACACTCAGTGATAGATGAAAAGCTGATACCTGGGATATTTTTCTCTCCAGGTCATTCTGGAATATATTGCATGCTTGAAAAGATGGTTGCAGATCAAGATTTTGTAAATTAATGTAAGTTTTTGTCATCATAAACACATAATTCAAAAATCCCAGTAACAATGCTTTCTTACATTTGCAATGATTTAATGAATGATTGATAAGTGACTGCAAATTTCTGCAAGTTTAATAGAGCTGTATTTTAAGACTGCAGTAGAATTGTACAGCATCATCCCATGACATCTGAGATGGCATCCCAAGGACAGGAAAGGAGCTATATTAGGTTTAGGCTGAAGCTGGGCAAGAGTTGGACAAAGATGAATGGCATGTCGCAGGACTTGGATGAGGACTGGGCAAATAGTCCCAGCCTTTAGATCATCTCTCCAGCTTAGTTAAATATAACTTCTCATGTTTGTAATGAGGAGGGGAATGTTTGGCCAATGCATTTTTGACCTGAGGAAATGGTTAAGAGCAAGGACAAATCACAAAGAAAGAGGATATCAGCACTGGCTGCCGATGGATGGTCATGGAGAAAGGCAAACACTAGGCTTTTGGATCATGTATCTCTGTTGCCTGGGCTTCCTCCCCAGTCACTTTGAAAGAAGGGCAGACAAATAACAGCTCCCTCTTCCTTTGGCTCCATCTTTTGTAGCTCCGGCTATTTTAGTTCACCAGAGAAGTCATCAGCTCAGAAACCCCCAGGAAACAGACATCACATGTAACTGGTGCTTGCTTCAAAGCATTTTTATATCACGTTAGTCAGTTGGATCTATGCTTAGTCATATCTCCATTTGACACACTGAAATCAGTGGGATTTAGGTGAGCAACAATTAACTTAAATTTGATTGGTTTCAGTGGGTCTGTCCCAAGCTACTACAGACTTGTATCCAATCCAATACCTACTGTATAAGACCAGGTTGCTTCTGGAACACATTCAGAATTATACACTATCAAAATAAGGTTGCCTTGAGTAGTAAGTCCCAAAGGTCATTTTTTCCATCATCAGTTAGAAATTGAAATCTTTCACTTAAAAGAAAATGACTGGTGTCAAACATAAAACACCTGAGATTTGAGCCTCAAAAATCAAAAGCACTCAGTTCTGATACTCAGCACATACAGTTGACTGTATACAGTAAAGTTTTAATTAGTAACCATGAAGTGGGCTCTTTTTTTTAACTGCTTGATATGTTCAGAGCTTTCTTTCTGAACGAACAGAAGATTTTGCATGGGCTGTCTTAGTATTATTATTGTTGTTATTGAACAAAGGCTTGAAAATAAGATTTTTCTGAAACCAAGTAACCAAATGGATTCAATGACTTTTTAAATCAGATCCTAAATCCACTCATGGTCAAATAAGCATGCAAGAAATTAGGGCTAATAATTAAAGTCATGGTCAAGAACTGGGGGGCTTTCCAACTTGAATGAAATTGTATAAATATTCTGAAGAGTGGAAATGCGTCTAGGTGTTTGTGAGAGTGCACAGGCTAGCATAAAGTTGCATATATGGCAGAACTGATGTATTGCATGATAAAAAAAAGTAAGTGTTGTATGATAAAAATACATTTATTACAGCCTTCATAGAAAACACTATTTTAAGGGTGAAAACCTAATTTTGCTGCTGCATTTGTAAATGGAAACATGAAACATACCTTGCACACAGCAAGATGGGAATTTTTGTGAAAATGAAAAAGACCAGGCTGTCCACACAGATAAATAGTGGGCTCAAGTATGATCTTGTTTGCAGTGGCTCTTTAGGTGTAACAAAGGCTGCTAATCCTTCTCTTGAATGGATCTGGGGATGGCACAGCTTTTCAAGAGAGCTTTTCAAGATGATACATTTTGCCCCAGGCTCAATATATATTCTTATTGCAATGTGTGTTACTTCTTTAAGATCAAACTAAAAGCAGTGACATTATGCAAAGAAACCCATTTTATCTCCTTGTGCAGCTGGAGATATCGCAACTGACATCCACTGGGGGAAAATATCTGTGGGTGGTAAGGAAGAGAGGAAAAAAAACAACAACTCAGCAGCAGTTGCCAAGGAAAATAAAAATTGTTCTTTTACCCTTCCATGGGGAGAGCAGCATACTGACATATTTCTTCCTGATTAACTAGTTCTGAATATTGACAGTGGGAAAGTGAAGTTTGGTCTTATCAGTGCCTGCAAATGCTTTGCCTTCTTTGTTTCCCAACCAAAACTCCACAGCAGATTTTGAAATTTCATGTCGATTTGAGTCTGAACATTAACTATCTGCATGATTCTTCAGTGAAGGAACAAATATACTACATGGCAGCTCAGCATGAGAGGCATGCCTGGACCTGGCAAACTTTGCTTTAAAAAAAATCAATAAAATCCCCAAATGATTTAACTAGGAGCTGTAGGCAACTGCCCAGGCTGAATCTTTGATCCACTCCTGCTGAAAGGTAAGGAACTGAAAGATAAAACTTTAAAAACAGTTTTGCAAACAATTTTGGTGTCTGTTTTTCAATGTATTTGCACATTAATTTTGCACTGATTCTGGTGCAAAAGAAAATGTTGGTACCAAGATAGGTTATTAGGTGGACACACAGAAGCATGTGCAGGGCGGGGGACATGGGGAGATCAGGCTGATGCAGGCAGCATTGTGTTGTTGTCAGGAAAGCCTGCCCCTTTCCTCCATGCATCACAATGTCGCGTGCACTGTGGCATGACAGCATGACGCTGCTATCATCATTCTGATGAAAGCAACAAGAGCCTGTGGATGCCACTGTAGGGAATCTCCTTTGTCATCCATTAGTCTTCCCTCCCTCCCTAATTTATTAATATTAATATCCTTTACCATTTATATTAAAATCCTTTTCATTTCAAAAAAATGAAATCTTTTTCATTTTTTAAAAAAAATGAAGAACTGGCTTGTTGCAAAGCAAAGTGTCCGATTTAATCACATTTTCCAAAAGGCAGTGTTAGACAACAAAAATATTTATTTATTTATTTGTTTGTTTAATTTATATGACCGCCCATCTCCCCCCATGGGGAACTCTGAGCGGTTCACAATAAATAAGTTAAAATAAAATCGATAAATATATAAAACCACAATATGTACAATAGAATAAATGATTATAAAATTCAGATGGACAAGGTGTTCATTAAAAGAAGGACATTAAAAATTAGAGGATTAGCCACCCCCATGAGGAACTATCCCTTCCTCCTTCCCATGCCAGGCGGCAGAACCAGGTCTTCAGCTCTTTCCTAAAGGTCGGGAGGGAGGAGATCTGTCTCAACTCTGGGGGCAAGATGTTCCATAGAGTGGGCGCTGTCACAGAGAAGGCCCGCCTCCTAGACCCCATCAGATGACATTCTCTAATTGATGGGGTTCGTAGCAGGCCCTCTCTGGATGACCGGGTGGGGCAGGTCGATAACATGGGGATATTAAATGACTACAACTCAATTTTTATTTGAAAATCTGCATGCTTCAGAAGAAAGTAAGTTGAGGTGGTCAAGAATGTTCTGGGGGATAAGGAAGTTGTCAGAAAGAAACACCAGTTTGCCAGTTCAGGAGCTGGACTCCAGTGTATTACCTCCTTAGACCTCAGAAGAACAACCTTCCTAAATCTCTGGAACAGCCCTGCTGAGTTTGATTTTCAGGGTTGGGAGAGTCAACTAGATTTACCTGATCATCTCAATCTATCTCAGTCCAGATAAGACAAGGGAGCTGGTATACCAGCCCCTTTGGTATGCTGCTTCCTTAAAATTCAGCACAGCCTTCCCTGCTGAGGTGGGTTTCATAGCTTGGAAAACCAATCGGCTTGGCTTGATTAGCTGGGTCCAGATCAAAAAAAGGAGGCTATATAACAATACCTATCCTCTGAACTAGTCTGAATTTCCTGCCCCAGGAGGACCATTGGTTTAGGAAGACAAGAAGTATGATGAACTGAGCATACCCCTTGGGAAGCAACTATTGATCGGGGTCTCTCCTCCTGAGAACTTCTGGAAAATGTGTCCACCACCAATCCTCAAGAATCAGGGCCATGCAATGGAAGGGGAGACTAGACCTTATTTCTCTCCCCTATTCTCCTTCTGATCTATTAGCTGTCTTCACATACAATTTTTCAGGGGCACAATTCTACCTGTAGTAGTTTCCCTTTGATATGTTCCTTTGGGGTGTAATGGACATGTGGGAAGGGTACAGACCAGTGGAGAAAAGTCTATGGTGGAAGACAGGATACCCCTTGGATACCTCAAAAAGAAATAAGGGGAATAATACCATGCTCTGAAAGCCTCCTTTTCTATTTTGATCTCATGAAATACAGATTTGAAATCACACTTACCAGATAACAAAAAAACTCCTACCATTCCAAGGCTTTCCTAAATGGCAGGACAAGTTTTATTGTGGTATAGGGAAGTCAAACAGGAAGGGTTTTAACTCACAGAATATACAGTAAATAAAGATCCTTGCGGTGCCCAGCAGCTGCTGGTTGCTTCAGATGTGGAGATAATAGTACAGCAACAAATGTAGTAAAAATAGGATGTAGCTTAGCTGATGCAGATAGCTGCATGAACCTGGTGATCCCAGCTTAACATGGAGGCTCCCCAGTTGTCTAGTCCCTGCAGAAAAGATCTCTTTTGATCAAATTGCACCCAGGCTTGGCTAACAGCCAGTGGATTTTAGCATTCAAATGGCTTTGAAGTGAATGGTTACAGACATTAGCAGGACTAGGGTGACTGATGCTAGGCACTGGAGGATAAATTAAATGGCTGAAGTGACATGTAGACTAAGACAAGGCACTTGGGTAAGAACATGTTCTTTCTTTCATGTTTTGAGGTTGAAGGCAAATCCTTCATAACCCTTTCATAAGATAGAATGAGATTTGAGAGGAAGTCATGCAGGTTAATTCCTCTATCTTGTACTAGTTCTTTATCTCTTCATCTCATTGTCATCACGAGAAACTTATATACAGGTCAGGAAGCCACAGTAAGGACAGAAAGTGGTGAAACAGACTGGCTCCAGGTTGGCAAAGAAGTGTGACAAGGCTGTATATCATTCCTTTATTCATTCACCCTATATGCTGAATATGTATTAAAGTAAACTGGATTGGAAGAAGATGAGCATGGTTTTAAAATTGGAGGAATAAAATTAACAGCCTGCACAATGCTGATGACACCACCCTGATAGCTGAAAATGCAAAGGATCTGCAAGCCCTAGAACTAAAAGTCAAAGAGCATAGTGATAAAATGGAACCAAAATTAAATATAAAGAAGACCAAACTAATGATAACAGGTAGAACTGTTGGGAATATCAGGAATCAACTCAGCATTGTCTCACAAGCATAAAGGAAGGGCTTTTCTAGTAAAACGTATCTCTACTGTGTTTGTGGGATGTTCCTGGGTCACCTGATTTCTGCTTCCTGCTTCTTCTCTGTCTTGGAGAGTCTGTCTTCATCTTTTCTTCTTCCAACACACACGTGCATGCAGGAGGGCCACTAAAATGCGGGTCTTGTCCAAATATCTCGCTTGCATGCACCGGAGATGATTAAGTGGTTTTCTACAATGAATCTACTTGTAACCAGATCTACAGAATAAATGTAAGCTATCTTTATCTTTCTTCATCTAACTAATGTGTGAAGACTGGATTTATTTCTGAACGCAATTAAGCTTTATGTGCAAGCCTTCCTTGGATGCACGCTTTTACTCTGCAAGATTGTTGTTTGCTGCTTGGAGTTCTTTTACTAACCTTTAAGACTACAACAAGAACAACCAGCCTTAGAATTGACAGTGAAAATATCAGAGTGGCAGACAGCTTCTGCCTTTTAGGATCAACCATCAACAATAAAGGAACAAGCAGTCAAGAAATCTGCCACAGACTAGCACTTGGTAGGGCAGCCATGAAGGCCTTGGGAAAGATATTCAAATGCCATGATGTGTCTATACCTACAAAGAGCAGAATCATGCAAGCCATGGTATTCCCTGTGACACTCTATGGAAGTGAAAGTTGGACTTTAAAGAAGCAGGATAGGAAGAGTATTGATGCCTTTGAACTTTGGTGTTGGAGAAGACTGCTGAGAATACTGTGGATAGCTAAGGAAATAAACAAATGGATCATCGAACAAATCAACCCAGAGTTCACACTGGAGGCACAAATAACCAGGCTCAAATTATCCTACTTCAGATAGATTAAGCAAAGACCCAGCTCTCTGGAGAAGGCTGTAATGCTGGTAAAGGTAGAAGGGAAGAGAAAAAAAAGATGACCAGCATGAAGGTGAGTGGACTCAGTTATTGTCAGGCCCAAATCCACCACAGTTACAGAGGCAATGAGTGCACCATTGGGAGACTTGAAAGAACAGGTTAGGGATAGATTGTCATGGAGAAAATCTATCTATGTGGTCACTAGGAATTGAAAACAACTTGATGGTACTCAATCAATCCATCCATCCATCCATCCATCCATCCATCCATCAGTCCTCTGAAACACTGTTCTGGTATGTCTATGAAGGTTCTCAGTCATCCAGGTGGAATTGTCTGTAGCTTGAATCATGTCAACTGGATTTCTATTTTCTTAATGGAAACGTTTCGCTCCTTATCCAAGGGGCTTCTTCAGACTGAAGAAGCCCCTTGGATAAGGAGCGAAACGTTTCCATTAAGAAAATAGAAATCCAGTTGACATGATTCAAGCTACAGACTGTTCTGGTATATAGCGAAAACCAGTGCTGTACCTTCAAAGAGGCTCCAGTGGAAGGAATGCTTTCATTTGCTGAGGAATAGTCTGGATCCAGTCCATTGCCTTAAGAGGATTTTTTTTTCCTTTTTGGTCCTGACCTATTATCTGGTCATGGACAAAACTGAACCTGAATGGTGTTGGAATCGTAGGGTATGAATTGGTGCTGGGCTGAAGCATTGAGCAAAACAGGTAGTCCTCACTTACCAACCACTCATTCAGCGACCGTTTGATGTTACATCGGTGCTGAAAAAATACCTTTACAGCCAATTTACAACAATTTACGACCTTCACAGCATCCCTTAGTCATGTGATTGCCATTACAGTCAGTACGTGTTGTCCTGCGCCTGATCTGTTTTTTCCCCCTCCTTGCAGAGCAGAGATTGGAGAGGAAGGGGTTACAAGAGAGTAAGTGGTTTCCTCTTCTACACATTGAGAGCAATGTGATCATGCCAGCAGTGGGAAAGGGTCAGGCAAAGGAGAGATTGCCTACAGAAATCACTTGCTTTTTTTCTACCCCTCCCTCCCTCGCAGAGCAGAGAGATTGGAGAGGAAGGGATTTCAAGAGGGTACAATAAGCTGTTTGTGTAGTGTGCCAGCACAATCACATTGGTTTCAATATGTACAAGACAGTAAGCAGGCACTTGAGCATTCCAAAGGGTGGGTGGGTGGGTGGGGTTAGGAAGCAAACAAAAGCCAAAGGTGTGAAACTAACTGCAGTAGTCTTGTCTCTTTCCAGCCGGAAAGCACAGTTGCTAAATTTCCCCTAGCTAAAGAATATCCAGTGCACTTGATCTAATGTTCTCAATGGCTCTTTTTCTATATAGAAAGAAAATATATTTACAGGAAGATAATTAATGAGCTAATTTGTGAACCATTAATAATAATAATAATAACAACAACAACAAATTGCAATACAGAGGTATAAGGTCGGAGAGTAGCTTGGTATTTTTCTGCAATACAGAGTTTCAGGGAAGCCATTCTTGGATGGTCCTCTGCAAAAACAACAACAATACATATTAAAGGCATCTTCCTTCATTAACCGAGGTGTTTAATGATTTGGAAAGTTCTTGTTCCTTTTCCTACTAGAAAGGGAAGAAATATATTGTAAAGGCGATGATTAATGAAAGAGTTTTAGTTGTGAGTCCCAAACTGAAAGCAGTTCTTTATTCACAGAGATAGACATTTTGATTTTGGTGGTTTCCAAGTTCAACGCCAAAAGATTAAGAATCATTCTGTGCCTCTTTCAATGTTGGAGGCATTCAGCAAATTAAGATAATGAAGAATGTGACTGTAAAATAATAATAACAACAACAGTAGCAATAAGGAGGAGGAGGAGGAGGAGGGGGAAGAGTTTCCATTGTCTATTCAGGGGGCTTCAGGAAATGGCTGCACAGATGTGTTGTAATATGACATCTGTGAGTTGCTAGTAGCCAATTAGCTGAATTAAGTCATCTGTCAGCACAGCCTGTTATACTATAGAAATCTGTGGACTCTGAACGCTGCAGAGCTCTCGTGTTTGCAGACTGGACTAAATGCAATAGGGTGACCATAGTACTGGTCAGTCAAATACAAAGGCCACCTGAAATAAGGACCGGCTGGGCACACACATGCACATAAGAGAGATTGTTTAAAAATCTGTTATGAGAATTCTCTAAATGAGATGTATGGAGGTATAAATTACCATTCAAATATTCAAAACTAGAAATAGACAATAGTATCAAGACTTCCAGTTTAGCATATTAAGATCTCCAGAAGGGATCAGATTAAAAATAATTAGTTGAGATTGCAACCAGTAGACACAATAGACACAAAATGTAAAAACTCTGAATCAACTAGGTAGCACTGAAAAGGGGTTTTGAAGTGGAAATTTTGGAGACTGGACATCTTGCAGATGGAAGTGATGATACAAAGTTCCTTCCACAAATTACGGGTGCCTTTCATATATTTATGACTGTATTAATATTTAGTGCAAAATATTAATACAGTCAATGATGTCAGCATTTCATATGTAATTCTCTGCTCGTAATACAAAGCTTGTAATGTTCGACCAACTTAAGCATTTAGCAGCAGGCCTCTGCACAGGGCTTTTCTGGATCTAAAATGAGAATCTCCAAGTTCCGCCCATGCACAGCCACTATTCTCCAGATGCTCATCCAAAGTTAGCTGTACAGCATAGTCATAAACGATTTGGGGTCCCCCCCCTGTAATAGTGGTAATGATCTAACACTAGCTGAAACTCTTGTCAACTGCTGTGAACGGTGTGATTATCTTCTCTGTTGGGGTCAGTTGTCTAATTTTTGTTTGGTTTTGTTTTTGAACATTTTATGTGGCTTTTGCACTCTGTTCAGGTCTACAAACTTCTTTTGTTCCTAGGTGTGTATTTCAGGGGGAGGCACTTGCGTATTTGTGACATTTTCATCTCAAATGTACCAACAACAATGTGGAACAGGATATGAATGCTAGTGAAGGTAATTTCCTTTAATAGGACCTTGCCACCTTTCTTCCAAACACTGCTGCTTCCGTTTCAGAGAGGTATTCCAGGACCTCTCTAACCTGCAAGTGGATCCCATTGTTGAACATATCCATCACCTCTACTACTGGGATGAGCCACTTGACATGCCAGGGTCATATGGCCCCTTAGCTCCCAGCCTCTGGCCATTCATGCTGAAAATCAGCACCATAATATTCTGCAGCGCAGAGGCAGGAAATATAGGGAAATTGTTGAGTACCGTATTTACTCGTGAATAAGCCGAGAATTTTAGGTGCCAAAATACATCCCAAAAATTGGATTCAGCTTATCCGTGGATGGGTTTATCCATGAATATATACAGTAATAATTTTTTAAGTACCTGTATATACTAGCAGGTAAGCCCATCTGTGGATAAACTGGCTCTCAATTTTTTAACCAAAATACCATGAAAAATGGGCAATCCATGGATTACCCATGGATAAGCCAATTGTGAAAATTAAAACATACAAAAATGTCAAAGGTTGGCTTATCCATGGGTGGTGCGGTTTTCACAATATTTTGGTTAAAAATTCAAGGGTCGGTTTATCCACGGATGGGCTTATACACGAGTATATACGGTATGTCCTAAAATAGGATTAACATCATTTGAAAAACAAAGAAAACTTCCAAAGTCTTACCCCCAACTGCAGAACAAACTTGAATACCATACCTGCCCATAGATGCTACTGCTCCATCCTTTATGTATCATTGCCTTCCCTACTGTGTTCCTTGTTACATCTGGACCCAAGACACCAGAAGGTTGTGCTCTCCTCATTTACATTTTAATCTAGATGGCCCAACTAGTGTTAGATCCTCATGTCAACAAGGGAAGAAACACTTTCCCCTTTTGGTAGAGGAAAATGCAAAAGTATTTCAGGATATGATGATAGAACAGATTTCCCCAAACTGAGGCCTGCAGACATGTTGGAATATATCTCTAGAATTTCCATAGGCAATCATATATCAGAGGGGTCCCCAACCCGTGGGCCACGGCCCACTAGTGGGCCGCGGCCTGTTAGGAAGTGGGCCGCGGGGCTCCCTCCTGCAAACCCCGCCCCTGGTGCGCGCAATTACCCTGCCCCCAGTGCACGTGATTGGCTCCCGCCTGCAAATCCCGTGGTGTGCGCGATTGGCTCCTGCCTGCAAACCCCGCCCCCCAGTGTCCATGATTGGCTCCCGTCTGCAAACCCCGCCCCCCTGGTCTGTGGAAAATTTTTCTTCCACAACTGGTCCCTGGTGCCAGAAAGGTTGGGGACCGCTGAATCACATTGGGGGAGATAGGCCTAGAACTTGCTTTTCTCTTCTTGAAAATGAATTGAGT
Organism: Charina bottae; assembly: GCA_023362775.1. Classification (NCBI taxonomy): domain Eukaryota; kingdom Metazoa; phylum Chordata; class Lepidosauria; order Squamata; family Charinaidae; genus Charina; species Charina bottae. Next base: position 232,963,993 of record JALMGJ010000001.1, on the reverse strand, counting down.
TTTTCTGTACCTGCAGGCAATATTAATATCTTGAAAATACAAAGTACATTTGCTTCCTCAACCCGTAACAGATGGCGACACAATAGATTTGGGATCAGGAGACATACTTGGAGAGTCAGAGGTTGAGGTTTCTAAATGAGAGTGAATCTCAAATACAATGTCAAAAAGCAAATGAGGTTGGTAGAAATCTGGGTGAACTTCTGTTGGACTACTTTATCTAGGTAGCATGTTTTATAGAGTTTTCTCACAAATGTGGATTGACTGACGCTATATTGCAACCCTATCCCAAAAGAAGAGATAATTAAAGAGAACATATTAGATAAATGAATTGAAACCAAGGTAGATTTAAGAATTGTCCCTATAATTTAATTTCAATTCTGGCACTAGCAGAACTTTCAAGATACAAAGCAGTGCTCTATCACTGCACAGCTTCAGTCCTACTATATTAATATTATACCCTGTCCTCCAACACTATTTCCCAAATGTTAATTAGGTATGTTTATGTGACATGCAAAGATGGAATCAGTGAAGGAAAAGGAAGCAAGCAAATATCAAAAGGTGCCTCAACAATACATATACAAGAACAAAGGCTGGTTAGAACCTGTTATACATATGAAATGGGAACAAAAATTAGGTCCTTGGATATTAGCCTCAACCTAACCAAACTGCTTGAATAGGCAGTGGCTGATCTGATCTAGAAACTTTTAGATGAATTTGATTTTGCAGAGCAAGATTGGTTAGAAATAATCTTACACTAGATTGACATGGATGGTACCTTACATCCAATTCTTTGATAATGGCACCAAAACCATGATTCCATCAGTGCCATCATTTATAATAAATTAATAACTACATGAGCCAGTTTGGTGTTGTGGTTATTATAATAATAACAACAACAACAACATTAAACCAGAATTGGAATTTTGTGTGGAAGGGCCACAAATGCATTAAAGTTCTAGCATCAAAACAAATTTCTAGGTTAATAATTTTTTAATATTAATTTAAACTTTTTGCTCAAAATTCTGGTTACCAGTTCTTAGGATTCTTGTAAAACAATAAATGTAAATCCCGTATGTTAATTCCTCTTCTAATTCATTTAATTAATTTAATTCATGCTTTAGACTTGGTTTTGGCACTGAAACTGAATTGTTTGCCCTATGGGACGACCTTTGCTAAGAAAAATACAGGGACAGTATATCTTACGTATTCTCCTAGACATCTCAATGGCTTTCCATATCATCAATCATGATATCTTCTTCTGAAGAGTCTGATGCATTAAGCTGACAGAACAGATTTGTATGGACATTTTCAGAAGGTGGGTTGCTGTATCTGCTCAGCCTCATGGCATGTTTGCTTTAGATCCCAAAGGATTTATAATGTTATTTAACTTCCACTTGAAACAGCTGAGTGTGGTTTTTCCACAGATTTAGAATGCAGACTATCACTATACTAATGACACAGCACTCTCGCTCTCACATACATACTTGTTTCCATCAGGTTCAGATTAGGCAGTGCAATACTTAATCAATGGCTAGCTACAGTAATGGTCTGAATAAGGACCAATAAACTGAAGCTTTATCCAGATAAGATGGAGACAATGTTAGAGGTGGTCCGCCTGTCCAGGTAAGTTATCATTACCCATTTCTGGCATGGTTCACACTCCCCTTAAAGCAAGGCTTGGCAAGTCATGGGCTGCATTCACCGTCCACCCTCCATTTTGCAGCCCCATCACATCTCCACATTGCATTACTGAAATTCAGAGGCCAGATGGCTAATTTTCAGTAGTGCAATTTTTATGCTAAAATATAAAGTTAACCTGGATGCATTGAATACATCCATTTTGACCTTAAAAATCCCCCCCAACACTTTCAAAACAAAAATAAGATCTACCCATCATGTCACTAGACATGGTATGTGCTACTCAAAAGTAGGCTGACCGTATTTCCTTGAGACAAAAATGGGACATTGGGATGGCAAAACGGGACGGGGTCTTATGTAATATTCCATATTCATGAAAAAGACAGGAGTCCCTGGCCCCTGGTCCACGCGATTGGCTCCCACCTGCAAACCCCACCCCCCGGTCCCTCCTTTGCCACGCGCTTATCGGCGGGAGGGCTTTCTCTTCCGGGCTGCCTCCAATCGGCAGCTCCGGCTCAGGTCCTCCTTCTGCGCCATTCCTGCCGGGTTTAAAAAACGGGACAAAATTGAGATTTTTGTCAAAACAACAGAACGGTTGAAAAATGCTTAAAAAATGGGACTGTCCCATTCAAAACGGGACGTATGGTCAGCCTACTCAAAAGCTAACAACAACTGCTCTCCAGGTCATGAAAGTTGCCTGCTCCTGCCTTAATGGTTAGATTCATACTTTGATGGTACTTGTAGATCCATCTCTACAAGGACACAGGACCTCACTAGGTGGATAGACTTCAGTTAGTATACAGTATCAGCTCTGATCCTAATGGGATAAGTAGCCTGGCTTCAGTCATCCATTTGCCCTGCTATTTCCTGCTTGGACTACTGCAGTGTAATGTACCTGGGCCTATCTTTGAATGTTCCTAAATACAAATCTGGCAGATAGAGAACTAAACAAAAGGAGGTGTTACTATACCAGTCTGCCTCCCAGGCAAAGGAAACTTTTAAACAGAGTGTCCTAGATATCAGTGCCCATGGAGTTATTGGCAAAAAGTATATCTTTAAACTGGTTGGCTAAGAACAAAACCACTTTGCAAACCAAAAAGTACCTGTCGGTGAGTTTTTTATTTATTTATTTAATTTATATGACCGCCCATCTCCCCCAACGGGGAACTCTGAAATTGAGTTTGACGCAATTCCTAAAGAGGGCCTATTCTAGAGCAAGATTTGAGTTGTTGGATTCCATGGCCAAATATGGGCACTTCCATCACTTGCCATACCATGAGAGGACGTGTATATGTGGTGCCCCAGCCATCAAAGATATTGCTCATGTTTTGTTTGATTGTCAACTGTATGGCCCAAGTAGGCTTAGATATTTAAAATCCGTACTTGAAAGAACAGCCCTCCGGGACCTGAATTGCAGATTGTCCTATTTCCTCCTGGGCTCTAACGTATCCATTGTTAGCAGAACTGCTCAGTTTATAGACAAGGCAGTTCAGCTAAGAATCTGTTATATTGGACAGATTGGGGTATCATGTAAAGGGGGTGTATTTATCTGAACGTTGATTCTTTGTATTTAGCCCATACTGTATGTACTTTATTATCGTATTTTCTTTTACCTATTTTAAACTGGAAACAGACCTGGTATTTTGCCTTTATTTTATTTTTCTGATACGGTCATAAAACTAATCAATCAATAAACTAACTACTATACCAGTCCAATCCCCAACATTGGCTTCTGGTTCATTTCAGAACGGTTTAGAATGTCTGCTTTTCTTTATGAAGGTTTTCATGACATGTGGTATCCCAAGCAGTATTCTTGTTTTGCTTTTTCTTACCTAAACTTTGAGATCATTATCAGGGGGTTGGCATTGCTCCAGGAGCCCTTACATGCCAAAGTAGGCAGGTGGCGAGTTGGGATAGGCCTGTTCAGTAAAACAAGAGGCCTGTTCAGTAAAAGTCACCTTGGTGATGGAGCACCATCCTCAGAAGAGGCTGTCTGTGCCATGAAACAAAGACCTTTTCATTCTCTCAGTCGTTACATTCTTTATGTAGTTCTGTTGTTATGCTGTGTTTTTAAAGTTATTTTACATCTACCATTTCTTTAAAGCTTGGGATAGCTGTTCTAGTTTCTGCTGCTTGTAATTTATTGTCTTTCTTTATGTTTTGGATTTTCCTTTTGTTTTCGTCATATGGTACCTTAAAAGTTATTACTTATAAGGGGACTAGAAATAAAAAGAATAAAGGCAATTCCTTGTTGCGTTCACAAAAATAAATGAATAAAGGCAATTCCTGTTTGGGGTGTTTGCTGTCGGAAAACACAGATATAGGTATGTGAAGTGTGGGTTGTTTTTCACAAAGTTAGGATTTATTATGGTGAGAGTATGTAATTATAAACTGAACCATTAATAAGAACTCCAACACAATGAAAATAGATATATACTGAATCAAGTGCAGTGGTAACTTTTGGACTGTCTCTTTTGCTGGAGATTGCTTTGATTCTCACTAAGGTCAGCATTTGCAAAGCAAAATCATAAACTCTCTTATAAAGTGTAGGCTACCAGAAGTCAAATGCAAGCTGTGCATACTGACAGTGCCAAATCTTTCAAAGTTGTTTGATAGACCCTCAAAGAGAGCAGATGTTCACGCCTGATCCAAATCAAGTGTAGTCCACAGTGCTGACGATGATGCAGAAGCATTGATCCAACCTGCAAGTACAGCAGATGACTTTTCTAACAGTAAGAAAATATGCAGGCTAAGCAAAATCATTTTTAATACTAATAGCAATGGATGGAATTAGAAAAATTCATGGAGAATCAGGCTGTTAACCATGATAGCTATTGATTATCACCAAATTTGCTTCTCAGGACTGGCTCCTCAGGAAGGCAAGGGTGGAGGCACAATGGTGTGGCTCATGTCCTGTTTGTGGGATTTCCAGAAGCATATCTAGTTGGGCCCTAAGTAGGGTTTTTTCTCTGATCCAACAGGGAATTTCTTCTAGTCATATGAAATAGAGGGGAAATTGATTGATTGATTGATTGGTTGGTTGATCAATCAATCGATCGATCGATCATGTGCCATCATGTTGTTTTCAGCTCCTAGTGAAGAGGGGGAAATAGTCTACTATTATATGTACATAATATTCCATGCAGATATTTTGGATTTCAACTCCTATCAGACCCTACCAGCATGCCCAATGGTAAGGACTGTAGGAGTTACTGTCCAAACTGTCCATCAAGTTGGTTCCCCTGTGTTGGAGTTTCCAGCAAATCAACATACCTCATTAGCATATGGGTGATTGCTCTAGGAGGCAAACTCTCTATGTGCTTCTTCCTGAGGAAGCTGTTTGTTGCCCCTCCCACTTCCTCTCTCTCTCTTGCTTTCTTCCACCGGAGAAGAAGGACCATGCGGCTGCTGGTCCTTCCATGGAGAGGCCATGTGCTAGGCCTCAACTCCAGAATTTTCCCCTTTTCTCCACGCAGCCTTCACCAGCAGTGAGGGGTGAGGGTAAATTAAATTTAGGGACCACAGAAGAACAAGAAGTCATCTTTCCTGAACGAAAATGTAACTGGACCAAATAAACAGTAAGAACTCTTTTTGTAACCTACGTTGTCTAAGCGTATAATTCTTTATGCTTGGGTGGGCTATGTGCTTAAGATCAAAAACCTATATTGCTCTAGCATGCTCATTAATGCTATTAAGATAAAAACTCATTTCTGTGTGTGCGTGTTTCTTTGCTGTTATACACTCTGCTCCATTCAGTGGTACTAGCTGCCCACTAATGATCTTCATAGGGTTATGGGCCCAGACTTCTTACAGAAGGAGAATTTATTTTTAATAGAGAAAAAGATAAACAGCAAAAAAATTCATTTTTGGCTTGTTTTGTTTTTGCATGAGCATTGTTGTTTTTGAGAGAATACTCAGTGGAAATGCTGGGGAGGTGATCTTGCACAGAAAAATAGCCATAAAGCATAAAGGGAAGAATTTTTTTCTTTTTGAAAGTGATTTTTAAACTTTTTGCTTAGACAAAATGGCCAGTGTGCAACTGCCTTACAATCCGGTAATTTTTAAACTAAAACCTGGAGAGTTTTATCCCTGGAAAATTTGGGTGGAAAGGCAGGCAAGGATTTTTAACCTGCATAATATTTTGAAGGAAGATCCTCCAAGTTAAGGTTTAGAAGGCTATGAAAATTGGGTAGCCAATTACCTTAAACTCCAAGGACTAATCTTGAATTGCTTGGATGGACAAATGATGGTGCAGGTCCAGCACAGGGAAACTGCAAAAGGAATCATAGAGGAATTGTTTAAACTGTTTGGGGAAGGAGGAGATTCCCAAATTGTTAATTTGGTGAGAGAGCTATCCAATGAAAAGCTCCAACCAAATGGAAACATTGATGAGCATTTTTCCAAAATTCAATAATTACTGCACAAGCTTGCTTGCAATGACATAATTTTGGATAACAGGATCGAAGTTGGATTTTTATTAGGCTCTTTACCTCAGAGTTTTTCAAGTTTTGCTGCCAGCTATAGGGGATCCAGACAACTCCTATCAGACCTGATTCAAGAATTAAGGTCTGAACATAGCAGGCAGGCCTCCTATAGAAATTCTAAGCAGGGCCATCATGAGGCAGGCTATTTCACAAAGGCGCCTCAGGGCAAAGATGATGGTCAGGAGCAGAGGAGTGATTTGAAAACAAAGGAACCCATCAAGTGCCATTTTTGCAGCAAGAATGGCCACCTAAAGAAAAACTGTTGGACGTGGAAGGCAGATCAGAAAACCAAAGAGAAAGCTGCAGATGCAGCTCTTCTTGCATTTTCAGCTATTAATAAAATTTGCTCTTCCTTCACCCTAGACAGTGGATGTAGCATGCACATGTTGAAGGACCGAGATCTCTTTATAGAATTGAACCCAAGTTCAAAAGAAGAGATTGGCTTGGCTGATGGAAGGAAAATCCCAGTGGAAGTGGAGGGCCGGGCTCTCCTAAGGTGTGGAAATGGCACCAACCAGAGGGATTTGATTGCAACTAACGCTTTATATGTTCCAGATTTAGAATTGAATCTGATTAGTGCATCTGTGCTCATGAAGAAGAGCCATACAATTCAATTTAAAGGTGACAAATGTGAAATAATGGATCAAAAAGGTGTATTTTTAACAGGATTCCTAGATCAAGGACTAATTTTTCTCAATTGTGAGAGGCCAGACATGGCGTGTGTGGCCAGTCACCGAAGAAAGGAGAATTCAAGTGCAATTCTCCAATCTTCACCCTGGAATAAAATAAACAGTGGGGTTGATGCCTGGGCTAAAGTTAGCAAGAATGAAAACTTACTTGAATTCTTTCCTATTCTAGTCCAACATCCAGTACAGATCAAAACCTTATTGAGATTTCCTAATACAAAATAAATTTAACCCCACATCCCTTTTAACTCTCATGGTATTGAACACTGGTTCTCACCTGAGCACTCCAGTGATTCTGGAAGACCCTCAGCCACCTAAGAATTGATGTCATACTGAAGCCAGAAACAATGAGGAGAACTGAAAAATAGCTGATGAGGTGGCTTCATATTCAAGGATTTCCAGATGGGTGACCAAGGAAGAACTGTCCTTCAAGTTTCTTCCCCCTTATCTTAACAGAAGCAGAGCTGCTCCCTTAATTACATGGAGACAAGGGTTCCCTATACATTTTTCGGCCATAGTGTCCTAGATCTGGCCTTCCTGTGCAGTGATTCCTATTGATTATTACTTCTACATTGTTACAGGTGGCTTTTCATGCAACAACCTGTAATCTGGTAAGTGATATTCTCTTGACGCCAAATCAGTAATACAGGATAAATGCATTAATTAACCATCAGGTCCTCATTTTTTTAATATACAAGATGTAGCAACTTGGAACAGACTGGGACTCAAGAAAAATTTAGAAAATGACAATAAATCTCTTGTGGCTATGGCAAGGGTGCAAAAGCTGAATCCAGGGTCACAGGTCCCTAGAAACAACGCCTTCCATTTTTACCAAAATGTAATTTTTAATGTGACAGAACAAGGACATTACAAAATACACAGGACGTTCTCATCTTAACTGTTCGAAGTAATTTACCTTAAGTACAGCACAAGATATTTTGAATAAATCATGTTTAGTTTTTATTCTACCTAAGATTACTTTGTTCCCTTTAAACCCCCTTGTTTTGGAGTCTAGACTCCAGCATTCCATCCATAGGCCAAGCGCAGACTTGGCCTGAAATTAAGGGTGCACCTCTCTTCTACACAAAACCCACCTCTAGAGTTCTCACTGTTCAGGAAACTGGAGTCTGTATAACATTACAGTTTTTCGAAGATAGCACATTTATATTTGTGAGAAAACTCCTTCAAAAAAAAAAATACATTATTAACCTCTGGTATCAATCCACGGCTATTAGCAGTTATGCAAAATCTTGTTTGGATTTTCAGAATAACAAAGGAACACTGTTGGTGTTCTTTGGGCATGCTTACTTTAAAGTTTCAAATTCAGCTAGCATATACACAACAGAGTCCTTGTCCAGTGCCTATTGTGCATTACACACACTAGATGTCACTGCATGCCCTAGAATATGCTCTGTCTTTCATCTCTTCCTTTCCTTTTCTCAAGATGAAATGCTGCACAGGAGGTATGTGCAGCTCTGTCACATTATTCTCAGTGGGTTTGTCTCCGCATTTTAAATGTTTCCCTGTTGTTTAGCGCTGCTTTCTGTTTGCTGCTTTTTTGGTGGGGGGAGGACAGAGCCCTCTCTCCCTCCCTCCCTGCCAAATTCTGCCTGAGAATGTGAGAAATGCCATGAGAAATTCACGAGGGAGAGGAGCTATGCAATTAATTGCCAGCGGAAGAGAACTAGGCTTCTGCGTTTCTTCCCATAACTTATCGCATCGCCTAAAGTTCCTCCAGTGATTGAGGTGGCCCACAGGTTGATAAAGAAATAAACAAAATAAAGCATTTGCTCATCTTGCAGGATTTTTTTTGGGTTTACACAGGTATCATTTCTTCCTCTCAGCTGAGTGGGAAATACATGCCACTAGAAGCTCTTCCCTAATGATGCTTGATTAAATTACCCCTCATATCACTACAGTGTGGAGGATGGCAGGTGGGAATCTAAAATATTTTGAGTATAGAGGAATATGGAGATAACCTTGATGAATGCATATAGGTGCCGTTAAGGGAGGAAGATGGCCAACTGAGTCCTGGGGAAGGGGAAAGCATGAGGAAAAAACTCAAAATATCCCTGCCTTGAGTCTCTTGTGTATAATAGGAGCAAAGGGGAACTCTGGCAAGCTTTCAAGATTCTGATGTTATACTGTACAACAGTGTTTTTCAAACTTGGCAACTTTAAGATATGTGGACTTCAACTCCCAGAATTCCCCAGCAAGCATAAAGTTGCATTCCTGGGATCCTTGCGGTGTCTGTTTCCAGACCTGGCCTACCTTGCAGGGCTGACATTGAGGGACTTTTTCACCAGCCTTAGGCTACTGCACATCTCAGCCTAAGTTACCTTTGTTCTAAAGCAGGGTGGACTACATTTTTGGCCCCAAGAGCAAGATTCGTATGCACCTGCAGAAATGTATCACATACATACACAAATACCCCTATGCACACACGTGTTTACACATACACAATGCCTCTGCTCTCCCTACTTCCACAACCAGTGTTAGCTGCACTGTGATTTCTAAGAAAATACGAGGCATAAGCTCTCCACCCCCTAGCTGTCACAGTATAACTCATCACGTACAAGAGTCAAGGATCCTGGAGCTGGAAGGCACTCCAGCTTCCAATGGAGAAAACCTGGAATCCTGCAGCCTTAGAACAGCAGCAGGGAGCTTCAGTCAGCCTGTAGGCCACAAGGAAGCTTGTCTGGAATGTGCTTCAGATGTACTGTAGAATCTCAGACTGGAAAGCTTACTGGGTTTTTTGCACCTGGGCCTCATGACCTCAGAGCCAGTTTGGTCTAGTGATTAAGGCAACGGGCTAGAAACCAGGAGACAGAGAGTTCTAGTCCTGCCTTAGGCATGAAAGCCGGCTGGGTGACCTTGGGCCAGTCACTCTCTCTCAGCCCAACTCACCTCACAGGGTTGTTGTTGTGGGGAAAATAGGAGGAGGAAGGAGTATTAGGTAAGTTCGCCGCCTTGAATTATTTATAAAAATAATGAAGGCGAAATAGAAAATAAATAAATAAATAAATAAATAAATAAATAAATAAATAAATAAATAAATAAATAAATAACCTCCCCCCCTTAAAAGAGGCTTATATATGTAGCTCTTACAGATATTATAATTGCTACTGACCAGTAGGAGGCACTGTGTAACTGGTTTCATCTTTATGGAGACTTATCAGGCATAGGTAGTCTCCATATGTCCAAACTCTTACAAGCTTTGAACTCACCTACCTCTGCATTAGGTGACAATCCCATGCATTAAGTTTTAGAGCTATCTTGGCCTGGCTGTCACTAACTTGTGAGAAGGGATGTTTATAGCTGCTACAATGCCTGATGAGTCTCAATAAAGACAAAACTGGCTGATTAGGGCCTCCCAATGGTCAGTAGCAATTATAACCTCTGTAAAGGGGGAAATGTTGTTTTGAGGGGGAAACAGATGGAAGAAACCATTTCTATCTTCATTCCTTCCAGGAAAAAGAAATGACTGCAAGTCGGCACAGAATATTGGAGGCTGGAGGGAAAGTGGGGCAATGGGAGGCCTGTAGGCAGGCTCGAAAGCTACCTGGGAAGCAGCAGAGGGCTGCCCTTGGGCTAGTCACTCTCTCTCAGCCCAAATCACCTCACAGGGTTGCTGTTGTGGGGAAAATAGGAGGAGGAAGGAGTATGAGGTATGTTCGCCGCCTTGAGTTATTTATAAAAATAATAAAGCTGGGGAAACAAACAAACAAACAAACAAATAAATTGCACCCGAAATGTGGCCGATGGGCCATACTTAAAGCTAGGTCTTGCAGCAAACTGCTGGTAACAGTAGCAAATGTAGTAGTTAGACCAAAGAGCCCCAAGTACCACATTCTAGCAATCTGGTTATCCATACCTATTTTCAACCTGACGTTCCCCGAGATATTTTGGCTAGGTTATTTTTACCATTACCTCAAGTCTTCTATCATAAAGATTCCAGCATAACCTAACCCTTAAAGATCAAGATGCTGTTTGGGTCGAGTACTGAGTTTTGCCTCCATCCTTGATCTAATGGATCTAAGATTGATCTTAGAAAACCTGTTCTAGAGAAGCAAAAAAGGCCTTGCCCATCCTGAGGTCTTGCTGCAGTGCTTTGCACAGAACCTTGAAAGAAGTTCATTAATTTGTAAAGGATGCTTAACACGCAGCTCACGTAGCTTTGCACATTGTAATTTTCATTCAACTCTCATTCTTTCAAATTCAAAAACTGTCCCAAGCATCATGCCAAATTTCATTCTGACATCTTAGAGACGTGTTGTTTTTACAGAGAGAAATTGTCAAAGAAGAAAAGTTAATGCATCACTTTATTTAGCTAATGAGACAGATCCTCGATTTTCTAATATGTGCAACCACTTTGAACAGTAGCTAAGGCGGCCATGGCAAACCACTTCTGTATTGCTGCCAAGAAAACTACATGTCCGTGTTCATGAAATCACCAGATATTGAGCTTGACTTAGTGCATATAGTAGCTATGTTATGATGTTATGTCAGTATCCTTTTATTAAACCATTGCTAATAGCACCATATAGGCTAATATTTTTGAAAGATCCTGGTGCTGGTTTTACTTTGCAATAATAAAGTTGTATGTATTTCTTGCAGTAAGTGGCACACATGATTCAAGACACATCTCCTTGAATTCCTAACACTCTAAAACAAGGTTTGCAGAGTGCCTGTGTTCAGTAGAAAAACACTGAAATAAGATAGATGTCATTTTGTTGACGTTTCCTTTTCCTCGCCATTTTTCCTTTGGATGAACTGGCTCCAGGAATTAGTGATTTCCCCAGTCCTCTCCCTGTTTAATTCAATTTCTGGCCTTTAATTCATCATGCTTCTTGTTTGGAAACTTCGCACATTGCTCTCACTAAAGTTACCTTGTTGCAGATGGGTAGAGCAGGTGTTATTTGAAACGCATGAGACCATCTGGCACCTGACTTTACAACCAGCTAACGAAATGAATGGGAGAAAATGTTTAGATGGAGTTACATCCTATTGGATATTTTCTCCTTGCTTTCCATTTGCATCAAGTCTCCAAATTAGACAGGTGAATCAAAAAACACATCGGGTGATTTATGACCTGAACTACTGGTGCAAGCTGTTAATCATCATAGACTATTCATAGGACGATTTTTCTCAATTTGTACCTTTCTCTTATGTGAACCACCAATTTTTTATACAACTTGAGCCAATGCTTGTCTTTGGTCGTAAACCAGTACATTTTTTTTTAATCACTGGATCTCCCTGGTTTTTTAAAAAATAAATTCATCATTACAATCCCACCCCAATGTATTTGAGCCCACTTTCTCACAAGCCATCTAGTTGATAAACAAGATTAATTAATGGCCATTAAGATTTCACTGTAAGAATCCTTGGCTTTTTATGTGTGCATTGGGGAAAATGTATATATCTTAACAGATGTAACTTACCATGTTTGCTAATTAGAATAAATTAAAAGAATAATCACTGTGTAATTCTTTTGCTTTCTCAGCAGATGGTAGCAGTTGGCTTTTTCTGATCTCAGTAGCGAAGCAGGAGTTGGCCTGATTTGGATTTGGATGGGAGACCACTTGGGTATAACAAGGTTGTAGGCTAAACTGGGAAGTAACAATATCAAAACAACTAAATAAGCAAACAAACAACCAGATGAAGGCAATGACAAATTACTTCCTTAGCATTGCCAAGAAAATGGTATGATTGTGTCCATGTAGTCACCAGTAGTCAAGCTTTGCATAAGCTTAGGAGCCAGCTGTTTATTTATATAGAATATGCCTTTGAGCTTAATGTTAATTTTTTTAAAAGGTTATTTATTACAGCTTCCTTGTACAGGAATCAAGTTCAAAGACAACTTTGCGCAGTACTATGTGAAATAAATCTTTAAAAGGTAAAGGTCCCCCCTGCACAGTTGTGCAGTCATGTCTGACTCTAGGGGCTGGTGCTCATCTACGTTTGTTAGCCGAAGAGCCAGCATTAATCTTTAAAAAGGTAAAGGTTCCCCCCGCACATTTATGCAGACGTGTCCGACTCTAGGGGCCGGTGCTCATCTCCATTTGTTAGCCGAAGAGCCAGCGTTGTCCGAAGACACTTCCGTAGTCATGTGGCCAGCATGACGCACGCGGAACGCTGTTACCTACCCACCGAAGTGGTACCTATTAATCTACTTGCATTTGCATGCTTTCGAATTGCTAGGTTGGCAAGAGCTGGGGCGAGTTCAGGAGCTCACTCCGTCATGCGTTAATCTTACATTTGCGTAAAATTATACTAGATGAAATATGGTTCCAGAAACTTATCTGCTCCTGCCAATAGAGCTTTATCTTTTAAAATCTAACTTGGATTTTTACATTTTATTTTTCCTATTTTTAAAATCTTATTTTGTTGTTCGGCAAGCTCTGGCGTGGACTGGTCCATGAAGTCACGAAGAGTCGGAAACGACTGAACGAATAAACAACAAAATGTGTCCTTTTCCTGTATAAGCACATACTTCTGATTCCTTAGGCCAAATTTTGATTTATTGACATGTGAATATGTACTTCTGTTAGACTGTCTTCTGCTGGACCCAAATTCTACATGTTATTGACAGGTAACCGGCCCGTTTTCTGCCAAGATGTTGCATTTGAGAGCAGAAAGTCAGGAGTTATTCCTTAATAGAACTCCCCCCCCCCCCCGCCGCCTTTTATAAAAGGGGGAGTGTTAGTCCAACCTATCTTAGTTTTGGTCAGTAGAGAATTAGTTGAAATAGTAATTCTGAATTACAGAACTTTATGCAGCCTGAAGCACACAAACAACAGAAGTCAGATCAAGCAGAAAGCCAGTGGTACCTCCTTTCGAATAACCGATGTATTGTCCTTAAAGTTTGCCCTATCAACCTTTGGGGAGCACTGCATGATTGTTGATTAAACTGAAATTAAAATCATCACGGTAGTTAGGTATATCAAACATTTTCATTTTGCTTCCATTTTTTAAAACCAAAACCAAAAAAATCCAAAATAATGTACAACTAAAAAGAAAATCAGCCAATGAGCCCCAGAATTGGGGGTGGGGGGTGCGCCACACTCTTCCTCACTTGGCTGCCCCACCGCCTCCTTCTGCCCCGCCCGGCACCCACATCGCGAGGCGGAGCGACGAGGCGCGTGTCTGCCTGCCGGTTCTTTTTCAGGCCACGCTGCCGGGGGGCGGGCGAGCGGGCGGACGGGCGGGGTGGGGGAGAACTGTTTGTACCCGCCCGTCTCCTGTTGTATCAAAAGAGCCGCTCGGAGGCGCGGGGCTAGTGGCGTCCTTCCCCTCGCTGCCTGTCGGCGCTGCGCTCAGTCGCTGGTCTTTCACTTTTTGCTTGACCGCTCAGCGCCTCGCGGCAGGGAGAGCTTCTCGACCCGGACGGGGCTCCTTCCTTGCAGCTGTAGCTCTTCTGGCGGACCAGCGAGACCCCCAGCAGGAGCCCGCAATCCAGGCGAGGGAGCGCGCCGCCTGCCCGGGACGCCCAGCCGCCGGCCGTTGCGCGCCACAGGTTGTCCTCCTGGGGCCACCCCTGCAGCTGCCGCATGAGGTTCGCTGGGCTCAGGGCACATCTCCGAGGAAGCCGCGCCGCTCTCTTGCTCTGCCGCCAGTGCCTGCAGCCCCGTCTCCCTCCCGCCGGGGCCATGAACTCCTCACTGGGGAATCAGACGGAGGTGCTGGGGCTGCTGCTGGCCAACAGCACTGACTTTCTGGAGCGAGTGCTCCAGTCCTTCACGCCGAAGTCCGTGGTGACCGACGACGGCTTCGTGGTGGCCGCGCCGGACGAGAGGAGTCTGTACATCATGCGGGTGGTGCAGATCGCCGTCATGTGCGTCCTGTCCCTCACCGTCGTGTTCGGCATCTTCTTCCTCGGCTGCAATCTGCTCATCAAGTCCGAAGGCATGATCAACTTCCTGGTGAAGGATCGGAGGCCGTCCAAGGAGGTGGAGGCGGTCGGCCCTTACTGACCGCGGTGCCGCGCAGGAGCCCGCTTGGCCACTCCAGCCGCGGCGGGGACTCGGGAGCGACGTTTTGCTGTTGCCTTTCCCGGAAGGCAGTTCCAGCCGTGGAAGCAATTCCTGGCGGGCGAGGGAGAAGCAACCCTCTTTCCCGACGGGCCGGGCATGATGGTAGCGGGGAGCCAAGGGGATGACTTTTGACTGGCCGTGGGGGGAGGGAGGTGAGGTCGCCGCGGTTTTACTTCCCTCGACCTCTGGGCAGGTGGGGGAAGAGCCCCAGCCTCGCCTTGCCGTGGGGAGAGTGGGGTCGTGCGCAGGAGCTGGGGTAAAGTGGCAGGGAGGCAGAGATGGGGAAGCCTTTGGCTTCTGTATATAACAGTGTAAATGCCACCGGCTAAACGCTTTGTTTTAAGGGGAGGGGGAGAGAGGGAGAAATTGATCTTAAGGTTGATTGTAAAAATCTTATGCTCTCTTTTAAGATACTTTCCTTCCAGATTTGAATAGGGAGGATCAGCACATCCTACGTGAGAGGTTGACTTTGGTGCTTTTGGGGTGGGGTGTCTCTTCGATTCACTTTTGGTTTGATGGTCTGTAACAAAAACTCCTGTGCTGGTGTGTGAAGGACTGTTTCAAGTCATCTACTTTCTGCTGTAAACTCTCCTTTTTAAAATTGTAGCCTCCTGTTTGTATTTTGTACCTATCACTTCTTGTGCAGCCTGTCCATGGCTAAAAAGCCAGTGCGTTTGACCACAGCGCTCGTGGCTTTAGGAATTGCATCGGTTTATACAAACGAAAGGCAGGGGAAAAAAGTGTTTTAATGGTGTGTGTTTTTTTCTATTTAATTTCCTTTAATAAAATCTGCCTGAGTCTTCTCATCCAGGTCTCCTGCCGCAGTTTTCCATTGAAGTTCAGGGAAGCTGTGATCAGCATTGGAAAGATGGAGGGGCACCTGGGATTGCTCACTGCCCAGCAGATCAAGTCCAGAGGATGAGGAGATGGGAGGAAAAATGTTAAGAGCAGGAAGTAACTGAGAGAACAGATGGTCCCTGAGATACTACAGGACCTGTGTTTTGCTTAACAACAACAACAACAACAACAACAACAACAACAAAAAGTTAAGATTCAGATTCTGCCCCTTCTTCATGTTCCTTAGGAGGTATGGATTCGAGAGGAAAGATCTGTGGAGTGATGAGGTTTCAATCATGGAGGTGATCCATGTAGGAATACTATGCAATTATTACTAAGGGAAGATAAAGAATAGCAATTTTTCTATGAGTGCAGTTATTTATAGACAGGAAACCAATGAGAGAGAAGTATTAATTGAATCAGACTTGGCTCCTTGATTGAAACAGCTACGTATCTGCAACAAGCCAAAAGCTGTCGCTTACAAGCTTCAGTCTTCTTTCCATTTGGGGAATCAGAGAGAGGCACTGAACATCCTTCCTTACAGATTCAAATTTATAAATAGGGTAACTTCCTTAAAGAGAATGGTGCTCCAAGTTAGAAATATTTAACAAAAATCCATCCCCTTTGCTTTCTTGCAGTCCCAGATTACATTCCAGGGCTTCATTTTCTAATCCTTCTTCCCTTAATTTTTTAATTAAAGAAATTATGATTCATTCCTGTAGCATAACATCCAATTATTCTAGAACTGCATTTTAATGAGGCTAGTTAAAACTGGTACATTTTTTTTAAAGAATGGAATAAAACCATAGCTGTCCTCCCTTTCCCTCTTCTCATTTTGTAAAGGGAAGAATGTAGATTGCGTACTGGGGTCAGAGGGAGAGGTGTTAAAATACAACATATGCCACAATATCATTGTGCTGTTACTATGTTCATGGAAAGCAGTGATCTAAAGCAGCCTTCCCCACTTTGGTGCCCTCTGGGTGCCCTGAATACAACCCCCATCATCCCCTGCCAGAGCAACTAGTAGAACACCTCTGGGGAGGGGCTGAGCTAAAGCAAAAAGGGTTTTAAAAAAGGGTTGTTCAAAGTGCTTGTATGTACAGTACATAAGGCATGGAAGACAACTGCCAGGTGTAGCTTGTGTATGTAATATGCAGGAAAGGGGAGATTATCATAGAAACATAGCAGAAAGGAAGCAGAAGAAGAAGAAGAACAAAAACCTAACTAGATGTGTTAGAAATGGAAAGGGATAGTGGTATAGAAAAGGCAAATTGCATTAAAGTCCAATCAGGGAAAGTGATCTCTCCCCCCCCCCCCCCACTTCGAACTCATCTTGAGTTGGATGCAGCCAGTAGGGCAAAGGAAAGCAAATCTAAATGAATCAGTGGCCTTTTATGAGCCACAAAGCCTGAAGTTAGAAAACACTGTTTTGAACTGAGCAGTACCCTTTGCCTCTTCCATTTATAAAGGAATAAAGGGAACCTATTTCTTGCTCACAGAGAAGAATACTTTTTATTCATTTTTCATGGATTCTGTCTGAGCAAAAAAGAGCAAAAAACAACAACACGGAAGAAGCAATGGGCAAAGACGGAATGGTTGAAAATGGAAAATACCTGTAAAATTCCACCCATGAGCTGATTGGCTGACTGTGCAAGAAAGCTTCTCTGGAGACATTCCTAATTTCAGAAGGGGAACGATCAGTGACGGAGGGCAGCACTGCATTTCGACCCAGGTGTCTTCGGCAATACGCCACGCATTCGTGGGCTCAGGAGCATGCTACTTTTGTCAAACTGAGCAAAGTAGTGTTGTACAGCAAGCTTTGCCTCTTTCTTCTGTGTGCAATGTCCCGAAGCTTGCATGCTCACATTGCAATATCATTTTCGTTAACAAATTAACTGAAACTAAAACAAAAATTAAAAAAAAATAATATTTTTTAAAAAATTAAAGTAATTCAAAAAACAAGCAACTGAAAGACAAGAGAGTGCTTAGATGCCCCATAAGAGGTGCACAAAGATGGATCTGCGTGGTCTTTCATTCCAATCCCTTGGGTCAAACTGCTGTTCTTTGGGTATTATGTAGGAATGAACCCAGGCACATATTAAGGGGGCATTTTGCAAGATACCTGGTTTTACATTATGTAGCATTTTAAAAATCAGTTTATTAACCAAGGAAAGATTGCCCCCCTTTTTTTTCCTCAACCAGAAAAAAAACAAGGGTTCCTGCTTGAGATTTTATAATAATTTCATGCTGCCATCCTGGCAACCACATAAATTAAGCAATACAGTATGCAGAATTCCCTGGAGAAGGAATCAGCAAGGGAGGAAGGTTCAATCACAGTAATTGCCATATGCTGTATCCTATCTAACACCTCCAATGGACCGGGTGTTTTCCTTTGTTTGAAAAATAGCAGAAGCTTTCCAATTTAAACTGTGCACTTCGGTATTTATTAAAGTATTGAAACTTCCCATAAATATTTTAGTCATCTTTCCGTGTACTATTATAACCTTACTGCAGAAGTGACCACATGGCTAAGATGAGATTTAAACAAAGCTCCCTGGGATATAAATCAACTCTGGATTCCAATCAGTTAAAGCTTCGATCCGTTGTTATTCAAGATGTGCATCCGGTGACAAAACATGAAATTCTATCCCCTTGCATTTTAAGGCAGGGCCATAGCATTTTGGACCAACTATATTTTCCAAATGTTTTTGAAAAAGAGGTCTCAACAGAGCTCACTGCAGAAATCAGAATTATAATCTTATTTCTTGTTCAGGACATTTAAAATTAGCGTATCTCCATTATGGAAGCAGATACACTCATTTCTTTTCCAGGCCTCTTCAAACTGCTGACAAGACAAATCCAATTTTATTATTGCGATCAAAGATCAGCATGTCAAAATAAAATAGATCAATAAAACCAAAATATAAAATTAATAAAATTAGTGTTGAAGTCCAGACTTACAGATTTGTCACATTTGTAGCAGGAGAGCTGTGTTTCCACACAAAATTTGACTATTGTGTTGCTGGTAGCCAAGTTGTTGGAAAGAAGAAGTGTGTCCAAAGAAGAAGATGGGTGTAATATACATCTGTTCTTGTGGCCTAGTATATAGTCCTTACACAGATCCCTGTAAAAATTACAGTGAAGCAGTATACGTAGGATGGGTGGTTTCTATTTCTCCAGAGCTACGTGGGCAGGTGCATTCTGTTATGGGGTCTTGGTGAATCTACCCTGTAGTGAAGCCGATGGAAGCCCATGGTGCCTAATTCTAAAAATCTCCTTCCTTCACATAGGGATGGTTAACACGTATAAACAGCTTGCAGGTCGCCACGTGCCTTTTGCTATCGGAGCTCTGCTCCAGGACAGGATCCTAATTCCAGTTTCACATTCAGTATCATTCAAGCTTTGAAGGGCTGTCCTTTTACCTGATCAAAACCAGATGATACAAGCAAATCTATGGAGAGCCCAGAGCACTTTAGTTTCTGATTCATTGTTAATATTCATGGTGAGAAGTGGTCATCCTTCAGAATTAGTGGAACTAGGCCATTAGAGAAGAATGTTATCTTCAATCAGTGTGTTATGTGTAACCACCATGCCCTTCTGTGTGGGGCATGCCTGTCTCAAACCTAGGTTCTGCATTGGGGACTCACCAGTACGGCCCTTAGAAATTTTGTTTGTATGTTGTTGTTTATTAGTTCAGTCGCTTCCGACTCTTTGTGACTTCATGGACCAGCCCACGCCAGAGCTTCCTGTCGGCCGTCACCATCCCCAGCTCCCCCATGGTTGAGTCTGTCACCTCCAGAATATCATCCATCCATCTTGCCCTTGGTCGGCCCCTCTTCCTTTTGCCTTCCTTTCTTTGTATAGGTTCAAGAATATTTTTCTTCCTATAAAGTCCTACCTGGGCTTCCTATAAAATTTGGTCAAAGGTTTTAGCCTCAAACAGTTTTAGGTCATTTAAAATTTTAACTTCCTTCCTTCGGTATAAAAGAACCTCCTAATAGCCACTGAAGATTTTGAAGCTAGTTGGGCAATGTGTTTCTGGTGGGCACGGAAAACCACTCCCAAATATTTAAAGGGAAGAGGCTCTTCTATTTTGTTTCTATTTATTATCCAACTGCACTGCTTTGGTTTTCTTGAGAATACCAGGACTGCACATTTTTGGTAATTTATAGTCAGCATATTTACTGTACTTTGCTGAATTGAATTATGGCTTTCAAATATTGATATTCACCTTCTCCCATGTAAACCTGGCCAGATCTCCCTTCTTATGTCCCATTATTCCCTGAAAAAATATGTCCTTTTGGGGGGAAAACTTTGATAATTTCTCTGCATAAAAGCCAATTTTATCCCCACCTCTATAACCTTCCATAAGTAGTCTAAAGTCTAGTTTAGGGAGACTTTTTAGTAATAAATGGATGTTAATTTATTTACATTATTTTATGATTGCCTTCAGCTGGTATTGGTTTTTTTTCATTACTGTTCTGGTGTTTCGTATTGTAATTGTTATCAAAACAGATTTTAAAATTGTTAACTGTACCAATTCTAGCTGAGCCGTCTCTTCTCCCTTTCCTAGAATCGATGCTGTTTGTTCATTCAGTCGTTATTACAGAGGTTTCAGACAATTCCACTTTTAATGTATTTCTTTCTGATGCATTTTCCTGTCTTTTACAAATTCAGTTGGTCACCTTTTGGCAAATGCAATTGTAGTGCCAGTCTGTCCTACGTAAAGTGCTGCTGAGGTCTTTCAACAGGAGTGAATTTCGTGTTCATGTCTTGCTGCCCAGTTCTTTGCTCCAGAGCCATTGCCCTGCAAGAATCATGCTAATGCAGCAAATTGTAAGGATGCAGAAATGGATTCCTTCTAGGAGGACCACCATTCATTCAGTTACAGGATCTGGTAAATATGAGTCAGTTCTCCAGCAACACTTTCCCTTTAAGCTTTTCCTTGAATTATGACTCTGCCCTTTCAGGACTAAGCCAAACAATTTATGCAGGTTACATAATCACTTCAGATTTGGGAATTCACATGGGGTCCAGACATCACTGTCATTCCTTTTTAACTTTCCTGTGTTTATCTCCATTTCTATCTGATAAGCAGAGATAGAACAGTCTGGTATTCATTTCAGTTGGTACAACCAACAAATATCTATCTGGATATAAAGTTTAAAAAGCGTTTACTATTAAGACAAATATTGACACCAGTTCAACAGAAAAACAGCTCTCAAATCTCCTATTAATGACTCCTCCAGACATACCAAATTCAGCTCTTAAATCATTCCTCACTGAGCTTGGTTTCCAGTCCACACAGAAACTAGATATCTCTGAAAGAGTCAGAGCCTAGCCCTACCCATTATCTGCTACTGTTTGCTGTGCATGTAATGAGAGGCATGTGCAGGGGGGCCAAGGGAGGCAAGCAATTAAACATGCATCACAACGTTGTGACGCAAATTCCACCTCTAATGTGCTTGTGCCTGATGTTGCAATGCAAGTACAAAAAACAAAAAAGATGGAGCTTGCCGTATGATGCAATGACACATGTTTCATCATTTTAGCATCATCATGGTTAGGAATGGATACCCATGCACAAAATGCCTTGGGGTGGAAGAACATTCAGTCTTGTGAATGCTTATTTGCAATCCGCAGCAGTGCAATTCAGGCACTGGTTGCTACCCCAGTTATAATTAAGTCCTAGTCCAGGTGTGGGAAAAATGAACGATGGATGAACATGTAAAGCAACTTCCCAAATTCCCTTGAAGGGAAAGAAGAGAGAGAGAGAGGACTGATCTGCTATAGATTTCTGTGTGATTTATGGGAGTTTTTTTAAGAACAGCAATAGCCTAACTGACCCTAAATGCTAGATTTGGCTGTGGAAAGGCGGTTCGTTCTCTTCACTCCTGGTATTTGGACCAAATTCCTGGACACAAACTTTTTTTATTTTCATGCTTATGCCATTTCCCCAGGCTATAGGTGACATAGCTTGTGGTGCCAATAAAAAAACAAATAGATTTAGCCTGGTGCCTGCCTTGCCTACTCCACTGTGTAGGCATCCCGGTTCCACTTGTGAATATTTTTAATATTCACAAAACAAGGCACGCTATGGTTTAACCAATGAAAATTAAAGGAAGATGGAGCTGATATGAGCCCTTGATATTTCTCCTATGAAATATGATTAGAGAAAATGTTCTTTTTTAGCTGAGAGGAAAGCAAAAACGTAGGGTAGGCATTTTGCTGCAGAAAAGCAGCTAAATCCATTGTCCTTTGAATACAGTAGACCTCCCTACTCCTATGAGAAATGTGCTGTGAAAGTTTAAATTATCCACCACAAACATCTTACATGACATTACCAAAAAGTGCCCCCCAAACCTTAGAACCTTTTCCCGTAACTTCTTCACAGTTGGGAAAGCAGTAAGAACTTCAGGAAACCATCATTCTTCGATGCAGAAAGTTCAATTCTTTTGAACTACGATTAGTCACAAGCTGTTTTGAAGCCTCTGCTCCAGAGAAGGACTGGAGTGAATAGGCTTGATTAGCAAAGAGAACATGTTGTATTTATGCAATATCTGGGATTTGGCCTCATTAAACTGTCTTAGTGAGATATAACAAGCTGCTAAACAGGAATGTTATTATCTGCTAACCTGCAACATTCTGCAGTGCTGGAGCAGCTGCAAACAATGTCAGTTTAAAAAAACAGAGAAGATGATTCAAAGGTCAGTTTCATACTTCAAAGCTGTAGGTCTAGATGAACACCCACATATTTTCTATGTGTGGCCAGATATTCCAGAACAATCTTGGATGTACACACAAGTCACACTGTCTCCAGGGTGTTAAGGGTTGGCTATATGGTTGCTTCTCAGTTGAGAAACCAAACCCAAAAGCATGGTCCTAGAGAAGATCAAATATTTTGATCCATGGGCAAAATATGAAATTTTAAAATAGTGTCCTGGATACCCCCACAAAATTAGGGTTACCAGATATCCGAACAAGCAAAGGAGGACACAGACAATTGGAAAGGAGGCCAAATGGGCAAAAAGGAGAACATACTAACTGTAACTTTCTTGGCATCTACAACAAAAAATACAGCAAAAAACTGCCAAAAAATGTAAATAGGTCTACATGTATATGAAATTACTTTTTCTAGCATTAGAAAGACTGGTTTTTCAAGCACAATATTTTTCCAACAAATTTATTTTCAAGAACATATGCTATAATATAGAATCAACAACAACATGCTTTTCAAATTTCACCTTAGAAATGTATGAGGTGCCATGCGATCTACAGACTATAGTGATCATGGATTTGAAGGGGCTGGACTGAAGTCAATTTATTTATTTATTTATTTTATTTATCCTATTTCTTCCCCTCCCGTCTCATATTACAATGACTCTGGGCGGTTTACAAGCAGTTAAAAATAAAAGAATTAAAATATCATCAAAATAAATACAATATAAATACATAGATATAAAAATGCAAGATATAAAATATAGAGTCCAAGACGGTGGATAGCGGTGTCATCATTGGCCCCCTCAAGGTGCCAGCCACCCCCATGATTGACTATCCCTATCAATTGCTAGAATCAGGAAATAAATTAAATAACATAAATCTAGGCTGCCGAGTCTGTCAACAGATGAGGAAAAGAAAAAAGCAGACAATTAGGTCACAATACAGAAAAAAGTTTGAATGACTATTATTGTGAAAACAGTCCAAAAAAACCCACAAGACGCTAAAACCCCCCAGAAAATACAGTATTTGATTTTAAGGCTATACCTGCTGGATGGAGGACATGAGGACAAAAAGGAGAATGCCTGTAACCCTACACAAAATAGCTGTTGTAGAAATCAGGCCGGTCAAAATATCTTGGAATTCCTCTCTAGCCACCATGTTGGGCTGGTTTACCTCCCAAAAGTGTTTGGTTGCCTCCTGTCCTCACCTCTCTTCTCCTTCCCTTCCCATCTTACAGGGTTGTTATTTCTCATAGCCACATGAAGAATACCAAACATCCACTGTGTCTCATCTTTTGAGATTTCACGACAATCACAAAATCTCATGGAATCTCACAAGCAACACACAATCTTGCAAAATATTGCAATAGGGCACAACCTTTCATTGGCTGTCTTGGTTGCTGCAAATTTTCATAAGGGAACTGCTCAAAATTATAAGGAAATGGAGCGGGTGTGTGTGTGTGACAGGGCCACAAGAAAGTGTGGCTGGAATGCCTCTGGGGTTGCCATGGTACCTGCCCTATTGGCGATTGTGATATGTTGCAGTGAAAATGTTATTGCAGTGTATCAAGCGAAGAGATGAATCTTTCTTTTTTCATCTGGTTTGATTGTTAATAAATATTGATGGCTAATATATTGACAGGTAGCAAAATATATTAACTGAATGATCTGGAGAGTCGGCCACAGCATTTGCTGACTTCGTTCCATAATTCAAGTGCCACTTGAGTAGGGAGGGAAGGGCACCACCTTGTCTTTTGCCTCAGGCAAAATACACGTTTTGGGTCTGATGTTACAGAACTGGGGTTGCCATAATTTTAAAGGAAAGTTGGCTATTGCGGTTGCTAAGCCCTGTTCAAGGATTATTGGCTGGTACATAATGCAGAGAGTCTTATCTACACTATGTTATAATGAACTGCACTGTGCGCTAGAGCATGGCAGATCACCTCAGAACTCTCAGTCAATAATTAGGATAAAGAATAATAACCTAATGAGGAATACTGAGGAGCCAGTTTGGTCTAGTGGTTAAGGCGCTGGGCTAGAAACCAGGCAACTGAGAGTTCTAGTCCCACCTCAGGCATGAAAGCCGGCTGAGTGACCTTGGACCAGTCCCTGTCTCTCAGCCTTAGGAAGGAGCCAATGGCAAACCAGGAGACTGAGAGTTCTAGTCCCGCCTTAGGCATGAAAGCCGGCTGGGTGACTTTGGGCCAGTCACTCTCTCTCAGCCCAACTCACCTCACAGGGTTGCTGTTGTGGGGAAAAGAGGAGGAGGAAGGAGTATTAGGTATGTTAGCCGCCTTGAGTTCTTTATAAAAATAATAAAGGCGGGATTATAAATCAATCAATCAATCAATCAATAAATAAATAAACAAACAAACAAACAAACAAACTTTAAATGCACAAATGATACCATCCTATGCCCATCTTTTAATAAATCAGTCTATTGCATTCAAGGGGGCTTAGTCTCTAGTATGTGTGTTTGGAATTTCAGAGCTTCTGAAAGTCAGTCCCACCGAGTTGCAGTGAGACTTTGACTGCACTACTCAGAAGTCAGTGCCACTGCTCACTGTGGCATTTACTTCAGTATCTGCATGTAGAGAATTGCACTAGCAGTATTTTAAGCTGATTTGCATGTCTCAGATTCTTGAATCCATTAGGGATTTTCTGTAATGTGAAAATCATGTCTTTTTGCTACTTAATTCTCTACAATTAAGGCAGCTATTTAGAAATCTTTCAAATCTGATAAAGCTGGTTGTTTTATGTTGTTGGACAAATTGCATAAAATACTTCCGTGTGCTCCTTCATAGCATGGCAAAAAATATCTGCACAGTACAAGGTCATTTGCCATTTACATTATCACTGATCCTGCCCAAGGGCTGAATGTGCTAAAAGCTGCTTGAAATTGGGCTGGAATGCACCCCTCCAGAAGAGCAGAATAAAAATGGTCTGCCACCAGAACTACAGAACTGGTTCACAGACAGCTAGTGCTGCTACAAGGAATTTAAATACTAGTCTCCTCTCTCCAAATGATTGCAGCCAAAAAATTGCAATGGAAATATTAACTGATATAATTATTTTCTTAGGTGAATGGAAACATGAAATTACAACAAGCAGACTGCTAGGGCAAATTAGGTGAGTATAATAGACTGAATGGCTATAGGTTAAATATGAGGAGGCTCTTGATGTTCTAAATGAAAGTAATTTTAAGCAGGAGTCATTGCAGAATAAAATCAATTATCTTTCTTGTAGAACAGGGATGGGCAATTTGTGAACCTGGGCAGGCATGTGGTCTTCAGCCAATTTCATGAGGTCCTCTGTGAACAATCAGTTCAGATCACTGATAAGTCAGATGTGCCCCTTCAGTAAAGTCCGATGTTTTAGAGAGAGAGAGAAAGAGGAGGGGAAGATATCAAGAAAGGAGCATAAGAGAATGTGATGCCCTCACCCACTTTTGGCTCTGTCTGAACCCATCATCTGCGGGAATGCAATGTTTGATAGAAAAGGTTAGCACACTGCAATTTTAGCAGAATCCAATAACATAAAAGAGAGAATGTGAGAAGAGAAGACCCCTTCCAGAGCTCTCCCATCTTTTGGGTCTGGTGGATACATTTGGAATGTTGGGTATTTCTTACAGATTCTCACAAAATAGAGGCCATGGTGATTGTTGCCAGCCACAGAACATCCAGAGTCAAAAAAATAAGCGACTGATTTTGCTCTCCGTTCCCCTTCTAACCCTTCAGGTTGATCTCTACTATCTCAGCTCTGTTCTGTTATTTTTCTTTTTCCTTTTTCCTTGGAAGCTAGATACACTTCCAAGAATTGGGTTGCAGTTACTAATATTCTTATTTTCCAAATCTATATCTAGGTATATGTAGGGTCCAAAAGTATACTACATAAAGCTGGAACTTTGCTTGGAAGAATAGTTTCTCATTGTATCAATAGTTTCTCATTGAATTTAGAAAAATCTAAATAAAATAAAATCAGATGGGTCAGGGAACCTAGGGGGCACAAAGGACTTTGTGTGGGCATTTTTGCACTTCTGGGTGTCACTTAGAGACTGAGGCTGTATGCAATCATTGCACAAAATTGTTGAATTCATCACAAAAACAAGGCTCCCCTAAAGTCACCCTGTAATATCTGAATAGGACAAAGGGGAATTTTGGAGAGCCCATTCGGAAGGGGCAAATGCCAGACCTTTTTGCCTGGAACTACCATCTAAATATAAAGAACTCAGCTTTTGAAAAGGGATCAAAGAAAGTGAAGTGTTTTTTGTTTGGCAGCTAGAAATCAGCACCTTATTTCACCTCCCTGTTAAGAAAGTATTTTTAGTTCAGAGAACATGAGCATGGAGATCGTGAGGCAAGTATTTGATGTGGAGAAAACACACACACACACCAAGCCATATTTCTTCTCGGTGTCCTGTACTCAATCAATATCATGATGGAAGAAAGGGGAGAAACAATGTCAGGTGTGAGACAAAGTTATAGGGCAGTATTTCTCAACCTAGGCAAGTTTAAGATGGGTGGACTTCAACTCCCAGGATTCTGGGAGTTGAAGTCCACCCATCTTAAACTCACCTGTTGAGAAACACTGCTATAGGGAAAAGGAGTGTGGTCATTTAGTGGCCTTAATATGCCTCATTCTGTGTCAGCAATTTTTTTTCCCCAAGTGAAGATTACAGCACATTCTACTGCAGAAGGAACTGAACATCGGTGGGAAACTGTTAAGCACAGATAAATTCTAGTTGTGCTCTAAGCATGCAGCAAATACATCTACTGTTTGTTTTTTTACTACAAGATTGCTAGTAACCATACCTCTGGATTGTTTGAGTATGTCTGCCTACCTACTTATAATCTCTTTTCTGTTGCTTATCTCTCCATCATTTATTTTTTAAGACAAACACTATCCCATACTTTCTGTTTCAAAAGAGGTATCATAGCTGATGGTGGATAAGAATAATATGAGCTAATAAAACCAATACAAACATTTAAAATGGTATCAGAGAGTCGTTCCGTGCTTCCTAGATGATTATCTGAGGGAATGTAGGGAATTGGGAATGTTGAGAGTCTTCTTCCAAAGTTCCATTTGCAGGGAAGAAGATCCACCAATAGAGGATCTCCTTGGAGGGTGGCTGAAGATCACTCATGGCTGCCTCATGATGGTCTTGCTTCAATAGTAAAAACTAACATGTGGGGCTCAGGTGTATTGGGGAGGTTTGTGAAAAGGATCATACACTATCCCAGGATTTGCCATACCGCAATTAAAAAAAAACCCCAAAACGGACAGAGTTTTGCCATGGACTGGATCTCCCATACTTGTAGATTGATTTTGTCAAACAGCCTTGCTGTTTGCATTAGAGTTAAATATGTAGAAAAATAGCTTCGTTGAAGAATGTGGAGAAGGACAATGTGTTTTCCAGGATAGTGGAACTGATTCTGGGGTCTGGGGTAGTCACTATAACTCTCCTGAAGCAGAGGGACTGTAGAATCCTCCCTAGATTGTGAATACAGCTCCACAGAAATAGCTCTGAGGCCACTACCCACTATTTACCTCTACACAGCCCCCAAAGAATTAAGGGAAGTCAAAATAACTATTTCCTGCTCCTTCAGATACCCCAAAGCTGTTTGTATAACATGCTTACTTATGGTTAACTAAAACAATTAAATTAATCAATTATGACATACTGAACCATAAATCAACCCACAGGCCCAACATTGGCTACAATGTGCTTTGTTAGTTTATGCTTCAGACATACAGATACAGCAACCAGCTGTTTCTTTTGCCAAATGGAAGGCCCGTGCTTCCCGTAACTGACAGGCTTTATGATTATAGGCTCGTGTCCTGCACACTGTTCTCTACTGCTAGTACTCAGTGACAGCTAGACAGCATTGGGAAATGTTGCCTCCCCCTCAACTGCCAACCCCCACAGCAGTACAGTTGTTGGCCAAGCAGGAAGAAATAGGTTTGGAACAGTTACGTGTGTTTGGACAGATACAACTCATACATATAGACTTCCTGAGATCACATTTTAGGTCATATTTATGCAGGAATACTGAAAATGTTATGGGTTCACAAACTTGTAAGCACCACTGTATATAATAGCCTTGTTCAGATTCAGGTTACCCCATGAGCTTCAAAAATCCCAATGACCACTAGATCTTTGCTGCCCTCTCATGGCCATCTGGATTTTTTCAGTTCAGGTCTGGCAGCCCTGTGCCACTGAGGTAAATCTAAGGGTACCTCCAGGGTTTCTGGATCCACCCTCTTGATTAAAAGTTGTTTGTGACAGCAGGATGATGGCAACAGGGAATTTATAGTGAAGCAGGGTGTCAGAAAAAGAAATAAATTTGGGCAGGCATCAGGAAGGAGGCTACAGTGGAATACCTTAATTTTTCTCTCCAAGGTTACCGGCAGTGATTAGACTCCTTTTTCTGCAATCTTTTCCAAAAAAGGGCCATGGGAGGGACTGCAACCACAGCAGAGACCTGAATTATTTGAAAGCAAATTCAGTATGAACGTAAGCCCTCTGAAGATTACAGGAGCTCCTTCTGAGTAGACATGCAAAGGAGTGCAACACGAGGCGTCAACCCTGCATCCAGTTACCAAAGAGTAAAGCTCGCTGACCTCAAATGGACTGTCACTTGAGGAAATAGGCCTCATATGCCCCTATCTGGGCCTCTTCAGGCTATCATTCTGTGATACCACAAAGGAACAGCTGTTATTCATCTAATATGAAGCATCCAAAAGCTCTTAAAGAAGTCTTTCTGTTCCAGAGACACCACAATTTGTCACTTGTCAGTTGCTTGGGCAAACACCTACCCGCCGTCGTCGTCCCCCCCAACCACAGCTAACAGAGCCGTGGCAATTCAATGCACTTTCACAAATGCAATTGTGAGTTCTGTATACCTAACAGCCCCCATCATGACATAAAATGATGAGTGATTGAAATCTCCCTCCCTCACCTCATCTGATCCCACTAACAAAATATAGCCTCCCTGAAGGTGATTAAATTAGGAATGAAAGCCGAATCACTAAGCTGAATTCTGCAATGTGTTGCTTTGCTCACGGACTCTGAATTTGGATGGTCCTTTGAAACCTTACCCAAGCTAGATAGAGAGGGTAGTTGATGAGGGTCTCCTTCAGGTTTTGCCTTTCGACTTAGGGGCACATTTTCGGACCAATGGAAGAGGGAACAAAGTTTTAGGGGAAAGAAACATTCACAGCCACATTTTTTTCATAATCCTCCAAGTTTGAATAGATTGAGGACTGCAGATAAAGTAGCACTAATTGTTGTAATTCATTTGTATATTCCTTTCTTCCAGTTGTGTTGGATTTCCACTCCAATAATGTCCAACTAGCCTGCTCAAGTGGCAATTATGGAGGTATGGTACAACAGCTCTGGAAGGCTCTACACTAGGGCCACCTGTTGTATAATTAGATAATCATCTCTGAAACTGTCAACATGGTGCCTATCCACAACAGTATGCCTATCTATCAGATGCCCTGCCCCACCTTGCTTTTAAATGTATGAAATATCATTGTAATAATAAACAAATTCAAAAGAAGCTTCCTCATCCATATTTCCAAGAATTTATCTGGGCTTCACACACAGCACAGAAGATAAAAATGGTGGATGACTGCAGCCCATCTGTCCAGAAAGGAAGTTTGGAGGAGCATTTTCTTCAGTTTACCTTCTGATTATGAGGGGATTTGTGACTAGACAAGATCACGGTG
Organism: Charina bottae; assembly: GCA_023362775.1. Lineage (NCBI taxonomy): Eukaryota > Metazoa > Chordata > Lepidosauria > Squamata > Charinaidae > Charina > Charina bottae. The sequence goes on along the minus strand of JALMGJ010000001.1, from coordinate 232,933,865 downwards.
GCAGCCATTTTGAGAGAGGGTCCATAGCACACTCACATTACTTCATATATGCACACTGACCCCAAAAGTTTCAGATTACCTGACTTGCATAAATAATCTAAACAATAAAGTGGCACAATGCTGAAATTAAAGGGGAAAGGTAACAGATGCCACATGTCAGCTGTTTGAGGTAGTCCAGACAGGAAGCCAAAACCATGAGTATTAACACTACTTTTATTGTAAGATTACAGTAACATAATCTTGCAAGTCTGAAAGCATGTCTCCCCTCCCTTGTCTTTATTTTCCAAAGAACTAGAGAGGGTCCTTTCTGAGACACTTTCTCCACCCCATTCCTTTGGTGGGCTGAGATAAATCTTGTCTGACCATTGCCCTGGCTGTGGCTCTTCTTCCTGTCTCTCAAGGCTATTCTCACAGACATTGCATCACCCTCCATTTCCTTCCTTCCCAATTTTAGATGATTGATAACAAACAAGATTATTTCAAGAGGTATAGGAGTCAGCCCTATACTATACATATTATGGTTGATGGCACAGTCAGCCAGATGTTTAGACTGGATTTGGCATTTTTGTCCACCTATCAAGTCCTTCCCAAGGACCTGGGATAGGCAGATGTTGTTGTTTCGTAATATTAAAGGTATCATCACAGGATGGAAATTGCTCCAAATAAAGCTGCCTTTTGCAATTGACTGATGGTGCTTTTGTCAATGCCAATGGTGTTCAAGTGGTGCTCCAGATGTTTTGGAATTGCACATAAGGTGCCTATTACTATTGGTACTATCTTTGCTTTCTTTTGCCACAGTTGTTGTTGTTGTTGTTGTTGTTATTTAGATGTAGAAGCCACACAGCTCCAGAACAACTCTGGGCAGCTTATAGTTTAAAAAACAGAAAAACAATGAAGAGTCCTGAGGTTGGTGGGCTGACTGCCATAGCTTCTGAGATATGTATTGTTGAGGGTAGAAAATAGCAGTATGGTTGTTGTATCATCCTAGCAAGACCTTTCTGTCATCTATAATCTATGGACTAGAGATGCTGCCTTCCTTCACAATCAGGCCTCTGCAGGCTCCCCCTCCCCTCCTAAAAATCCATTAGGGATGTGTTTTTAAGTTTAATCTTGGAAAAAGACGTCCTCTTAAAACTGGTAATAAAACTACCCTTCTCCAACCTGGTGCTCTTCAGCAGGCATGGCCATCCACATTATAGTTCCAACTAGACAGGAGAACAATAAGTTTCTAGAGCATCAGCCTAGGAAGATTCTTCCATTTACTATCTTCCATTTACAGTAGTGGCATCAGGGGAGGAATCTGGGACAGAAATTCAGGAGCATTAGAATGCGGTTTCATCAAATGAAGCGGATCTGCTCACAATATTTTGAAGCAATACACATCTGAAGAGCCCTGCTGCCACATCATAAGTCAATTAAGTCTAGAGTCTAAAATTACCCAACCGTGCTACAGCTTGCTTCTATTTTAATACTTAGAATTAGAGGAAAAGACTAGCATGCTGTCGAAACAAAAATCTAAGCAAAGCACTGAGAGCAGTTAATTCCTTTCAGGGAAAGCTCAACCTGTAACCATTTGTCGGTATTCTGGCCTCAGAAGGAAGGGGTAGAAGCAAGCATATTTATATTTATATTTATATTTATATTTATATTTATATTTATATTTATATTTATATTTATATTTATATTTATATTTATATTTATATTTATATTATTTATATTTATATTTATATTTATATTTATATTTATATTATTTATATTTATATTATTTATTATTTATTTTTATTTTTATTTTTATTTTTTTATTTTTATTTTTATTTTATTATTTTATTTTATTTTATTTTATTTTATTATTTTATTTATTTTCTATACCACCTTTTTATTATTTTTTATAAATAACTCAAGGTGGCGAACATACCTAATACTCTTTCCTCCTCCTATTTTCCTCACAACAACAACCCTGTGAGGTGAGTTGGGCTGAGAGAGAGCGACTGGCCCATACTTGAAATCTGTCAGTCAAATGTATCTCTCCAGCAGGCTTTTGTGGTTGTTCTTGTTGTGAACATTCATTCATCCATGGGTGCAATTGTTAACAGTACATGAGTATAAGAGAGATTAACAAGCAAAGAGAAAGCACAGTGGTCTTTAGTTCTTTTATGAGGAGACATAAGACATAAGGAATTAAAAGATTCGCCTTAAATTCCAATCAGAGTCAAGGCATTATTACTTGGATAATGACAACGAGTAGGAGATTTCCAGCTGTGTTAAATATTTCTGTTCATCTAAAGCAAGACTGAGCAGAAAATAGATCAGGATCTGTTGATTTGCAGTAGGTTGATAAGCATTTCTGACAGCCACTTGTTTAACCCTAGCAGGAACAAAAGGAGTCTTCTCCCCATTCTGCGTTACATTGCTGAAATGAAAAAAGTTGGCACAGGGAAGGATTGCAAAAGCAGTCTGGTTCCAGTATTAAAACACCTTTTCCAGATCTCAGAATTCTTCAATTCTGAGCACATGTCTTTGGCAACTGGCTCTCACTGGATGTTTGTCAGTTTTGGATTTTAAAAGCTGGTGTTTCCACAAGCTTGAATAGTGTACTCCCCTGAATTAAGAGAATTATCATCCAGAGCTTGCAAAATACCCTTCCTCCAGGGATCCAAATAGGATTCTCAAATTTAAGGTTTTATAGGGATGCTCTCTTTCAATAGTATTGGGTATCACAGCTGGATTTGCTCATTCTGATGTTAATGTCCTGGACTTGGACCCAAAAATCTTGCCATGACGGCAGCACTCCATTTTTCCCCCCTTCAAAGCTACATACTGTTTCATTAGCATTACAGCATTTCCAGGACATGCGCCTGATGTTGCCAAAGAACCTTTTGAAAAGGCAGCCTGTTTACTAAACACTTTAAACAGATACGTGGAACTGTATATGCTAGAGAGAAAAAAGACCAAAGTTTTAGGTCATCAGTCCTCCTCCTTTTCCAAGTAGGATCACAATCAATTTCATTTATTACTTGCGTGTCAAGTTTTGTTGTAAACATACAAATAAGGGTATTATTTTTCCCCTCACAGTGATTACGCAATCATATTTAGAAAGTTGTTTCCTTTGAAGCCATTCTGCTAATTTGAGTGAATTTATTTTCTGTTTGCTTACTCATACAGGCCTAACAAGGCAGAAAGGCATGCAGATCCTCCGACTGAAAATATGACTCTTCTTTTCCATATCCTATTTAAATTAGAGCTGTCATCCAATTAAAGACAATTTGAGTGAATTAATCTTGTGAACCTGAATCATAACTGATCAATAGCATAATTCTCTACGTGTCCATTCATTCAGAAGTACAGAAAAGTTCTACTTACTTCATTGGAACTTGGTTCCAAGAAAATATTGCAGCCTTAAGGTGAACAGATTCGTATAGGAACAAAAAAGGACTAAAGCAAACAACTGTGACTTGTTTGGAGTTTTAACTTTTACCTTATATTCTATCATCTATTCTCTGCCTTACCCTCTTTTGTCTTAATAACAGTCCTGTGAGGTAGACTAGGTTAAGAATCAGTGACTAGGAAGCAGCGTCACCAGTGCAACACAAGTTCTATCCCTTTTGTACAAGCATCGTGCCACTGCACACACATACGAAAGGGGCAGAGCTTACAGTGAAATCTGTTTTCATAATTTTGATGAAGCAGTAGATCTTATGGACTTGGATGGCTAGGAATTTGAACCTTGAACTGTTCTGTCATACTCCATTGGACATCCTATTGATAGAAAATGTAACATGTAGAAAATGTAACAATTTAGAAGAGCTGGTACCTCCTATGTGCGCTTTTATAAATACTCATTTTTTTAAAGTAATGATTTTTAAAGGAACCTACTTGTTATATTAGTGCCCCTTTTAAACAACATTTTATGTCATGTTTTTCAGCACTGGTCTAGAACTAGAGGATCACATTTCAAGGCCAGGTGAACCTGAAACTCATGGATGGCTTTTTGGGTCTCTCAGTTCAGCCTATAGGTTTCTGGGATAAAATTGAGATCAAACTATTGTTTTGACCTTCTGAAGGAAAGGATGGGTATAAACCTACAAACAAATAAAAACAATCTTCATAGGCTTTTGTCAGGAGATAATATGTCTTCAAGGACTCTCTGGGAGGAAGAAGATGAAGCCATGCACTTAACTGTGCCCCTTATTACTTGTAATTGCTTTTCTCAACCTCCACTTATTCATCTGGGAGGTCTCAAGGGGAGCTGTAATCAAGTCTGTCTGAATGTGACTGTTGCTCTCTGCATGAGGCTAGTCCCTGCTTTATTAGGGTTATGAACTGCATAGGGAGAGGTATTTGTAATCATGGAAATGCAAGTACCGTTTTCCTTCAGACTTCTAGTCAAATTGTCTGGTGGAAACAAGGGAGTTTAGAAGGGATTAGAGGCGTGCGCAGAAAGCTCGTCCTCCATCTTATTTCAAGTCTTCTGATGTTCAAACCCCTAAACAGGGAACATGGTTCTCAATCCTCTGCCTCTTAAGCTCACTGGATCTCCTTGTAAAGTTTTTAACCTTGCCCAGCAGGATAAACAAAGGCCCAAGATTTTGCAAGGGCTGGCAAGATGATAGGGAAGAGGAAAAAGTCAACGATCTGCACTTGAGGAATTCTGGTAGTGAAGTTGGACTTGGGGATGTCAGAGACAAAATTCAAGGTACTCTGAGACACTGATAGGACAGCCTAATCAAGAAAACATGATTCGTTCTTCTATTTAGACTTCTCTTTGGAGCAAAGATTTGACCCAGGGATCCTTTTTAAAAGACAGAACCTTCTTCAGCCTCTTAATTGTTACAGGATTGAGACTCCAGGATTCTTCTCAGTCTGAGGATAAAGTAGAAGGAAGCAGCTGTAACATGACCTTCTCCCCTACTGAAGTGGCTGTAAGAATATTAGAAAGAAGAAATTTATAGCTGAAATTACTCTTGGGGAATTGATGTACTGCTTCAAGCTGTAAATCAGAAATGGAACGTCATTGTGTCAGCAACACATATAACTTAGATTATCACAGCTTCTAAAAAGTGATTCCCTTTCTCTTTCTTGGACCACTTTGTCAGTGAAAACTTTTGCAAACTACTATGCAAGTGATATCTATAGGCCCCCAAATTAAATAAAACTTGTGTGTGTGTGTGTGTGTGTGTGTGTGTTTGTATGTGCACGCATGTGCATCCTGATACAGTTAGTATTTTCTTCATCTCTTTCCTGTTTTTTATGGTTATCTGGATGTTTGCAGCCCAGAGATGGTAATTCTGCATATCACCATGACAGCTGTAAAGCAGAAAGATGACACTGGGGGAGGGCCAAGAAGGGAGGGGAAGGAAGAAGCACAGGGCTTAGAATCTGCTCAGGCAGTCTGTCCTTTCACAATTCCTTAATTACAATCAAAGTGATAGGTCAGCATGAGAAAGGTGATACATAAATGTTAATATAAATAAATATATGGTGCCCTCTCCCCCACAGAAGCTATATTTATCTTGATTTACTCAAAAGTACACATGACTATGGAGAATGATGTTGGACAAGGAAGATATGCAGAAAGTGACTGGGAAAAGTCAGTGATATTTTAGGATTCACTGCATTCCAAGCACAGATCAACAACACATATCCACATATCTGTAAACTGCTCTCTACATGCCTCCCTCTCATGCATTTCCCATTCCAACCGATCCTTCCACTCAACCTCCCTCCCTGCTCATCCTCATCTTTCTTGATTAACCCAGCCCTTCCTTCCTGTTCTTGCTTTAGCATTTCTGTCATGATATTAGCCCAAGAAGCAGGATCTAACCCCTTTACAAATGGTTCCAACTTAACGTTTGACTTAACATTAGGCTGAGGCTGGACATCTGCTCCCACAGAAGGAGCAGTGTCCTTAGCATCCACAGGAGCAGGAACGCCTTCACTCTCTTCCATCTCTTAGTGTAAGCTGTCATTCACAGTCTTGTTTCTGAGGCCAATATGCTGGCCAGTGCCTGCAGGGTATGAGATCTCCTTGGACCAAGTTCTCTCCCTCTAACAGCCATTTCTATTCCATTCACAGCACCTATAGGTCTCCTTGAGTCTGAGGCAATCCCACCACTGCCACCAATTGTCGTGGAGCCTTTTTTGAACCAGAAATAATCAGACTGACCCAGACTCAGCAGAGACACAAAGCACTGGAAACTTGGACAGTTGGTTGGTTTTTTGAATCTCCCTTCAATGGCTGGGGAGACTTTTATTTTGCAAAACAAGGAAAGCTTACAAAAAAAAAAGGAACTGTAAATTATAAATGCCTTCAACTATTTCAGAAACTAATATCCTCTCTATTTTCCATAGGCTCTATATCTACACCATATTCTTTCAAGTCCTATTTCACTGTATCTTCATATCTTTCTATTCTATATCTCTAATACAGTATATTTGTTCACTGCTGACCTATTTCTAAATTTTGTCTTAAACCCTCTATATCCCAGTTGTCACTCTCTAGAGCAGAGCGTTCCAAACTGTGTGTCGCGACACAAAAGTGTGTCACCACACACAGCGTGGTGTGTCGCCACACCACCCGGAAGCGGTGGCGCGCACACGTTGCCGCCGTGCACGCACGCGGCGGCGCACGCCCCCCCGCGCTGCCACACACACACCCCCGCGTCGCCGCCATGCGCACGCCGCCAGCGGCGGCACTTTGGAAAGCCCTGCTCTAGAGAGCTATGTTCTTTTTCTTCAGATTCAATCTGTCCTTCATCTTTTTTAAAGCTTCTGTTTTCTCTGCCTGTTCTGCCAAAGCCTTGGCTTTCTCTTTGCCTCTTCTGCCCGGGTCTTCCTGGCTGGCCTTCTTGACTCTCCTCCTCTCTGAAGCAGAAATGGCTCTCACCCCCCCCCCCCCCCCGTTTTCTCAGCTGCTGCCTCTTTCTCAGCAAGGCTTTGGCAGGGTTGATGATGTCTATCCTCTAGTTTCACTCTGTACTTTTCCTCCTGGGCTTTGGGCTCCATTGATTCTGTCTATTCATCATCAAGCCTGTGGCTGCAGAGCTCTCATCTCTCCCCTGCCCCACACTGCTATTTGATTGGCAGCTGCTGTTTGATTGGCGGCTGGGTCATCCTGACACTGGGGGAGGGCCAAGAAGGGAGGGGAAGGAAGAAGCACAGGGCTTAGAATCTGCTCAGGCAGTCTGTCCTTTCACAATTCCTTAATTACAATCAAAGTGATAGGTAAGCATGAGAAAGGTGATACATAAATGTTAATAGAAATAAATAAATGGTTCTTTCTCTCCCACAGAAACTATATTTATCTTGATTTACTTAAAAGTGCGCATGTTGGACAAAGAAATTATGCAGAAGACTAGGAAAAGTCAATGATATTTTAGGATTCACTGATGTGCCATTCCATGCACAGATCAACAAAGTATATTTTAATAATTCCCATACACAGACAGTACTGCTCATTCTTGCTGGCTTTCAGCTCCCTGAAATTTCAACCCTGAATTTATTCTGACCTTATTCTGATCTGCAACGTAGCATTTGTTAGGTTTTAAAATAATTAACATTTGTTTAAGGATGAAGCTGAACTTACCTAACAAATAGATTGTTCTCTTTAATGACTGAGTTACTTCACAGCTGGAAGAGAAAACAACGGGGGGGGGGGGGGGGAAGCATTCAATAAGATTGGAGGTCATTAAAGGCAAAGGAGCGACATTAGCATTTCACTTAAATCCAATGTAATTGGACGGAAATCTTATATTTGAACCCATCAAGATAACATACATGTGACTAAATCTACATTGCTATTCGAGCACAAACCTATACAAGTTTATTCAGAAATAAATCTGAATTTTGTAAGGTTTGCTCCCAAGATATATGCTGTTAGTAATGGGACAGTATAGATTAGCTTAGTAATGAAATCAGTGAATTCATACATGTTTTAGCTTTGATTTTTGAATAAGCTACAATAACTTGTATTCACAAATTGCAGTGAGCCAGAAACCATGATTTACAGACATGATGGCTGAACTCATTCATCAAACTAAACCATCAAGCAGTTTGTTTGGTTTGGGCTGATTGTGTTGTGTGAATTTAGCCAATGCATGACCTTTCCCCCTGCTAATTTAGTTTTCTGTTTTCAGCAGTGGCCACTTAAATGCCTCTGGAAAACTCATAAGCTAGGGGCTACTGTTACTAGGGGCGTGGTGGCTCAGCGGGTAAGACGCCAGGCTTGTCGATTGGAAGATCGCAAGTTCGGAGGTTCGAATCCCTAGCCATGCGTGCGGAGTGAGCTCCCGCACTAGCTCCAGCTCTTGCCAACCTAGCAATTCGAAAGCATGCAAATGCAAGTAGATTAATAGGTACCACTTCGGTGGGTAGGTAACAGCGTTCCACACACGTCATGCGGCCACATGACCGTGGAAGCGTCTTCGGACAACGCTGCCTCTTCGGCTAACAAACGGAGATGAGCACCGGCCCCTAGAGTCGGACACGACTGCACAAATGTGCAGGGGGAACATTTACCTTTTTACTGTTACTTCTAATCTAACTGTTCCCTAGGAATTGATGTTCAGAGTACAAAGCATTTGAACCTGGGGATTCCATTTAGCATTGTACAGTAACTAACCATTCATTCACCTGCCTCCATGACTTTCTCTTACCCCTTTTAAATCCTCCTAAACCAGTGATCATTATATCTTGTGGGAGCAGAGCTTTCCAAACTTTTCATGTTGGTGACACACTTTTTAGACATGCATCATTTTGCGACACACTCTTACAGCAGGGCACAAGGCAGGCACTAGGACCTGCGCAGAATCCTGGCACGGTTCGGAGGCAGCAGCAGCCGCAACACACCCAGACACTGCAGCCGACACACTAACGTGTCCCAACACACAGTTTGGAAAGCTCTGTGTGGGTGAATATGTGAATCCCACACATTACGATCCCTCACCCCCTCCCTAATCGCGCGGGTAATATATAATATGATGTACTGTATAATGATAATATGTATGTACTGATTGTAAGCCGCCTAGAGCCCTCCATTAGGGAGGGGATAGGCGGGGTATAAATAAGATGAATAATAAATAATAATTAATAATTAATCAATAAATACTTGCTTGTATCTGCCTTGAATCTATTACTGATCCATTTTGGGGGGTGATGCCAAGTAGCAGTATTGTGAGACAAAGTGTGATCTCTTGCTCGCTCTCTCGCTCTCTCTTTCTCTCTTTTCCCACACCATTCATGTCAAAACCATTCAGCAAAAAGGAAGCTTAAAAGTATCTGATTTGTCAGTGAAATTGAAGAGAAGACATTGTGTTGGCTTTCTTGAATATAGTTATTATAAAGTGCAGACACAGAAGCAGTTACAGAGAAAGCACAAAGTTTTTCTCCAATACAAAGCTAAATGATTACCGTATTTTCCGGCGTATAAGATGACTGGGCGTATAAGACGACCCCCAACTTTTCCAGTTAAAATATAGAGTTTGGGATTTACTCGCCGTATAAGACTACCCCTCTTCAAAACCTGAAGCTTGCTCCGCCCCGGGGTGGAAAATATCCACGCCAATCAGCTGTGTGGTGGGGAAGCGGAGTAGAAAGTAAAAAACTGCAGGGAGAAAACAGGGAAGCGGAGTAGAAAGCGAATACCGTAATAATGCGAAGCGCAGCAGCGCGGGGTGTGTGTGTGAAGGAGAATATTGGAGTGAGGGGTGAGAAAGCTTTAACGATTTAAAGAAAGCTTTAATTACCTGGGCAAGGCAGAGGGGTGAAGAATACATTTCCAAGCTTTAGCGGAACAAACCATGAAGGAGGAGGAGGAGGAGGAGGAGGGTGATGGGGGGAAGTTTGAAAAAGCAGATCCAAGCGCAAAAGTTACTGAGTCATTTCAGCCTCCCTCCCTCTCGCTCTCTTTCCCTGGTGATGGATCAGTGCGGGGGGGGGTGTCCCTCCCTCCGCTCCCTCCCTCCCTCCCTTGCCATTTCCTCCCTTCCCTCCCGACACCCCCTGGCACTGATCCATCACCAGGGAAAGAGAGCGAGAGGGAGGCTGAAATGACTCACTAACTTTTGCGCTTGGATCTGCTTTTTCAAACCTCCCCCCATCATCACCACCACCCTCTTCCTCCTCCTCCTCCTTCATGGTTTGTTCTGCTAAAGCTTGGAGATGTATTGGGGGGGGAGGGCCCGGGTGGAAAATCTCGGCGCCGATCAACTGTGCACCGGGGATCAGCTGTGCGGCGGGGAAGTGGAGTTGCACCCACCCTATAAGACGACACCCGGCGTATAAGACGACCCCCGACTTTTGAGAAGATTTTCCTGGGTTAAAAAGTCGTCTTATACGCCGGAAAATACGGTACATTATTTCCTAATATATTCCACAAAAATTTAGAGTTTCACCACATCATCCAACTACAGGAAAGGCTAGTTTTGGAAGTCTAGGTGAAACTTATAGACAACCAGTAGAAAGAATCTACAGTGAAAAGAGATAGCTGACCTGGACAATTCTGAAAAAAAAATCTGTGAGCCAGCAGGCAATTTACACAAAGAACTCCTAAAGAACTCAAATGGAGATCTATAAACAGATTGATTGATTATATGCCATCAAGTTAATGTCAACTCTTAGCGACCACACAGATTTTCTCTATGGCAATCTGTCCCTAACCTCGTCCTTTAGGTCTTCCAATCGTGCAGTCATCACCACTGTAACTGACTCCATCCACTTTGCTGCTGGTTGTCCTCTTCTTCTCTTTCCTTCCATCATTCCCAGCATTACAGCCTTCTCCAGAGAGCTAGGTCTATAAACTGAATAGCTCTGAAATTAAATCAGGACTAAAATGAATTAGCTTACCAACAGAGATTACCAATACAATATAGTCATATTATATATATATATATAATATATATATAATACATAATATATATATGTTGTCCTTGACCTACATTACTTTCCTTTCCAGATTCGTAAGCAAAACACAGGGGCATAACACAGCATAATCAAGTGTTCACTGAAAGTGCAGTATCTATAGCTCTCAGAAATACATTGGACAGATCAATCGTTACCTGCAGTTGCCCAAAAACTCGAATGAGATATTTGGGAGAAATGAGGGATGCAATTAAAATGAAATAACATCAGTTTTTTTCAGTAGGTATGACTTAAAATATATATATCTGAATCTGATCATTTTGATCATATTGACTTGGATGTGGGTTCAAGCCAGGAAGAATGAGATACAGCTCAGTGGTGAAGGCTGTCTTTTTTATGCAGATGGGGGCAGGGGGGAGGAGAGGATGACACTCTCAGAGTCCATGTTTCAACCAATTCAGCTCTGTCACTGGCCCTTCCAACTAAAAGAATGGGAAGGCCTCTGCCTTGGAAAGCTTCCACTAGTCAGAATGTAAAGCGTTGATTCCCAGACTAAGAAAGATTCATGAGGCCATCATGTAAAGCCAGCTGCAAGCTTCTTTGTTACCAGTGAAGAGACCCTTATCCTTGCCAAATCATAGGAAAGCTGTCAGAAAGAATCAGGTTTCTGCACTGATGTACATGGGGATATATTAGGTCTAAATGAAAAATGTTCAATTGTTGGAATTCTTCTAAACCCAGTATCAATAAATCTCGCTAAAGAGAACTTCATGAAAATTGTGCTTGGAAAAGAATCACTGTTAGTTTTAGGCCAAACCAAGAGCCCGACACACAGGGTAGCCTATATTAGAATAAAAGTTGCTGAGCTGCAATTTCCAGCATCCCTCACTATTGGCAGAACTAGCTGGGACTGCTGGGGGATCTAGTTCAGCAATATCTGCAGAGCCAAAGCGTTCCCACCTTTGCTTTAGGTAGACAAACGGTTTGGCCTGTTAGAAGACAACATTGTTCCAATGAAGTTCTGAAGTTCATTTAAATGTATAGCAGATGAGGGTAATGGGAACAACTTGACCTTACATTTTGCCTTGGACACTAGAGCAAGTCCAGATATGTGTTCCAAGTGTGCAGTCTATCACAGAGCTTTCCAAACTGTGTGTCAGGACACGTTTGTGTGTCGGCTGCAGTGTCTGGGTGTGTCGCAGCTGCTGCTGCCTCTGAGCCCTGCCAGGATTCCGCGCAGGTCCTAGTGCCTCCCTTGTGCCTGGCTGCCTCCAAACCTGCCCTGCCAGGATTCCACGCAGGTACTAGTGCCTGCCTTGTGCCCGGCTGCCTCCAAACCTGCTGTGATTCCGCGCAGGTCCTAGTGCCTGCCTTGTGCCTTGCTGCCTCCAAACCTGCCCTGCCAGGATTCTGCGCAGGTCCTAGTGCCTGCCTTGTGCCTGGCTGCCTCCAAACCTGCTGTGATTCCGCGCAGGTCCTAGTGCCTGCCTTGTGCCTTGCTGCCTCCAAACCTGCCCTGCCAGGATTCCGTGCAGGTCCTAGTGCCTGCCTTGTGCCTTGCTGCCTCCAAACCTGCCCTGCCAGGATTCCACGCAGGTACTAGTGCCTGCCTTGTGCCCGGCTGCCTCCAAACCTGCTGTGATTCCGCGCAGGTCCTAGTGCCTGCCTTGTGCCTTGCTGCCTCCAAACCTGCCCTGCCAGGATTCTGCGCAGGTCCTAGTGCCTGCCTTGTGCCTGGCTGCCTCCAAACCTGCTGTGATTCCGCGCAGGTCCTAGTGCCTGCCTTGTGCCTTGCTGCCTCCAAACCTGCCCTGCCAGGATTCTGTACAGGTCCTAGTGCCTGCCTTGTGCCTGGCTGCCTCCAAACCTGCTGTGATTCCACGCAGGTCCTAGTGCCTGCCTTGTGCCCTGCTGTAAGAGTGTGTCGCAAAATTATTCATGTCTAAAAAGTGTGTCACCAACATGAAAAGTTTGGAAAGCTCTGGTCTATCAGTTATGAAAAGGGGTGGGCAGATTGTGTGATCAGAAAGTTATGCATAGGATCCACCGCATGTGCCGTTCTTCCTGTAATAGTGTGAGTGCATAAGTCAACTCTTGCACCTTATATAAAATCTACACACTGGAGAAGAAACAGCACCCACTAGATGAACCTCTACTTACCCTGATAACAGAGTATTGAAATAACTTGGACTAGTCCTCTATGCTGTAAATATAAATAACATTCATTTATATGAGCTAGCTTGCATCAAGCCATGCTTTTATTCCCAGTTTGACTATTAGGAATACAAGCTTTTAAACTAACTAACTAACTAACTAACTATTCAGAAATAAGTCATGCCTCTACATATACTGCAATCCCTATTTATCAGTTATTAAAATTATAATGACTGAGAGTCTTTTGGGCAAGTATTCATACAAAAACAGGTAAAACAAACAAGGCATAGGAAAATATTCCAATGAAAAGGATTCTGACTTCTTGCCAGGCTGTCAGTTATTCAAAGCATTAAATGGGCTTGCAGGTGAGAAGCTGCTGAAAAGATCTTTTGGACTGAGCCGCAGATTAATGCTGAGAATCTGGAAGGAGTTTCAAAACAAGAATACATTCACATCTGTTTGCGTTTAAGATTATCGGAGCATCACTCCTTTAAACAATGCACACTGTGCAAAGCTTCAAACCCCTTGAGAGCTGCCCTTGTTCAGAAAGAGTACACAATGCAAATGAAGAATGAGAAACCTTTCCAGTATTGCTTTAACCTGTAATTTTCAAATGTTTGTGGGGCAATGAATAGGGGGGAAAAACAGCATGAGCATCACCATCCATTTCTTCCAGGGCTCTGTGCATATTTCTGCTCTTCTTAGCTTCTTTTTTAAACCTCTGAATACTGGTGGAAAAACTGCTGTGAAAAAAAATGTTATAAATGCTGAATGCTGGTGGAAAAATTATTTTTTATAACATTTCCAACTTGACTTCCATGTTTTTGTCACTTTTCTACAAAACGAACATCCATTCCAGAATAAAAATAACAACACCCACCTATTCACTGTTTAGTCATGAAAAAAAAAGGAAGAGGTTATTTCATTATAAGATGAAGACAAATGAAAAAAAAATGTAAATACGTGGGGTAAAAGAAATGGAACCAGGATGCCATTCTTGAGGAAGTAAAAATGAAAAAAGCATATTATATTTTGGTAGGGTTGTCCCAAGGCCATAAAAGGCATAGTACCCGTGGATGGCTAAATGCTCCCTAATCCCACAGGAGTAGTAAACTAGCTAGGCTTTTAGTGAGGAGAGGAAAAGGTCATTAAAAGTGTAATAGCAGCCTATCCAGGCAGCAGAGATCCTTCTCATGATGAAAGAAAGAAAGAAAGAAAGAAAGAAAGAAAGAAAGAAAGAAAGGAAGGAAGGAAGGAAGGAAGGAAGGAAGGAAGGAAGGAAGGAAGGAAGGAAGGAAGGAAGGAAGGAAACAAAACACAAAAATAATTATGATGTAAATACATACATTTGCAAAGAAAAAAAAGGCATCTTATTTTTATTTTTGTAAACTACCAAATTACTAGATGATATTAGAGCAAAATTGTAATCTATTGCTGTTTAAATTGGGAAGCTGTGCTATGAAAATGATTCAAAGGCTGTTTATGATTACAATGGAAGCTCTGCCGTTTCCTCCAAAGCCCAGAGATTAATGAGGAATTTTATTCCCATCTTTGTGCTTCACCCACAAAATCATAAGCCTGTTTATTGCTTTTATTATAATTTGGCATCTTCTTGTAATTTAATGATCAACATTGAGCAGTAATGAGGCTGATGCAAATCCATTCTCTCTTTTTTTCTCTCTCTCTCTCACTCACCCAGTATGCCAAAAATCTTTCCCTTTTACGTAACAGATTGTCAGTAAGACTGAAAGTCACTGTAAAATTTGGAAAACTAAAAAGAGCTATGAATAAACATGTTCATTTAAGGAAGGAATCTTAGTATTTGGTCTTTGAAGAGGGTTAAGGTTTTATTATTTTATTTTATATTATTTTTATTATTTTATTTTATTTTTTATTATTTTTATTATTTTTTATTATTTTTATGATTATAGAATTGCCCATCTCACAGCAGTGACTCTAGTGGCATACAGATTAAAATGTCCTATACCAAGATGTTTATTCAGTAAACCCGATGATTATATTCATAATATAATCAATGAATCTACCATCACAACTGACAGGAGAAATTAAAAGCAGTAGGTATTTCTTGATTATATGAATATCTGTGGCATGAGATTGGTTTAGAAAGTGGTAGTAATGTAATGTATGAAGCTGAATTATCATAGGGACAGCTCCTTCCTTCAGATGATGATAACTGCTGGTCCCTACCAGTTAAAGCAGTTCTTCTCAAAGTGATTAAAGCAAAAGTAGACATATTTGGAGGCAGGGTCCAAGAGACATCGCCTACTAAAGTCCTTCCACTGACAATTCTCCAACATGCAGCTGTCCAGGAATTGTCCTTTGACAGTCAATGGAAAGAAATTCCTTGATTGCAGGTTTCAGGTGTATCATGGGTGCAACAGTAGGTAGCAGAGCAGTGACAGGGCATTTCCTCACACCCATCGCTGAGGACCCCTCCAGTGCAGCTTTGAAGCTGAAGTGGAAAAAAATGTATCTGTTGTTGGGCTTTATGGGGACAAATACGTGGTTTGGCATTTGGAAATCAGAACATGCCTTGTGTTCAGGAAGCACTGCATCTAAAAAAAAAAAGAATGTAATGTAATGGCCATGGAAAAAAGAGGAGTTGGTGGAGAGAA
Source organism: Charina bottae (assembly GCA_023362775.1). Lineage (NCBI taxonomy): Eukaryota > Metazoa > Chordata > Lepidosauria > Squamata > Charinaidae > Charina > Charina bottae. The sequence continues at coordinate 232,918,221 of JALMGJ010000001.1, read as the reverse complement.
AGGAGAAAAGCATAATTTAGCCTAAGGAACAGATTTATTTTAAGGGCTGAAGCCCAAATACAAACAAGGAATCAGCCAGCATTTTATATTCAGACATAGTAGCTGGGTTCACACGTGTTAACATAATTGGCGGTATTCACCCAACAGACCAAGTCAAAATCAAAAAAGTCATATGACAGTTTAGTATGTTGTATGAACCCAGTCTGTGATTACAATAACCCAGGATTTGTAAAGCAACATTTCAAATTGTGATTTGCTAAACATAAGCCATGATTTGTTGTCTAGCATGAGTGCATATGTTCAGACAATTAGGCAAGACATGGCATAATGTTAACCACTTAGTGACTACATGTAATGGGCTATGAAATAACCTTCAGGAACAGGAGGAAGAACAGCAACCAAGATAATGGTCAGATAAATGAAATCTGAGTCCAAAGCAAAAATATAATTTGAGAAAATGTCTCAGACTTGACCCTCCTTCATTCTCATGAAGATAAAGGGGTGGTGGAGGTGCTTTCAGACTTGTAAGATTCTGTTACTATAACCCTATAATAAAAGTAGTATTAGTATTCATAACTTTGATTTCCTAGTCTGGTCTACCTCAAAGGGCTGACACTACATTGGCTCTTTCCATCTTGGAGATTCTCAGAAGCATATCTACAGGCATCTCTAGCATCTTTGACCATCTTCCTACCTTTCTTGTAGCACATAACAACAAAAAAATTGAACCTTCTATGTGAGACACCTGTATTAGTAGAGGAAGTACAGCTACTTCAGCTTCAGCTTCTTCTCACTTCCTGATTGTACCTTTGTTCAAATGTAAAATTGTGCAGAAATGAGACATAAACTGTTTTGTTGAATTGCTTCAGCCAAAAGACAGTTTTGTGATGGTAATATTGGGTTGGCTGCCCATTCAAAGAATGAAAATCTGCTTCTTGTGGGAACTGAGAACCAAGACGCATTGAGAGAGGGGTCCTTAACCATGTGCCTGTCAACATCTCCCCCTTTCACATCACCCAATCTAGCATTAATTTTCTTGCTGCTTTCCTGATCTAGCCGATCCATCGGGCCACTGTTACCTATATTTACATATAACATGTAGTTTAGGCAGCCAGTCCACACAAAAAGGGCATGATATGCTTTGTATTCATTATTTAGACTACCTGGGAATGGCTCAGCGATGGCTTAGCGGGTAAGATGCCAGGCTTGTCGATCGGAAGGTCGCAGGTTCGGAGGTTCGAATCCTTAGCCCCGCGTGACGGAGTGAGCTCCCGCACTAGCCCCAGCTCTTGCCAACCTAGCAATTTGAAAGCATGCAAATGCAAGTAGATAAATAGGTACCACTTCTGTGGGATGGTAACAGCGTTCCGCGTGCGTCATGCCAGCCACATGACCGCGGAAGTGTCTGTGTTGCCAAGAGTCCAAGCGCCTTGATCAGGGGCTAGGGCAATTGGTTCTGATCCAGAGATAATAGCACACCAGTGGATAAAGAAACTTAAAGCTTTATTACTCTTTCCCCACCACCAGGGCATTATCACTGGATCCTGTTCGTGACGCCAATTGTGTTGCCAAGAGTCCAAGCGCCTTGATCAGGGGCCCGGGCAATTGGTTCTTTTAGATCCAGAGATAATAGCACGCCAGTGGATAAAGAAACTTAAAGCTTTATTATAAACTTAAGCAAACAAAGTCAAACAGAAACACAGTTTAAACAGATTACACAAAGCATAATAAGCATAGCATACAGAAAGAAATACATACATACCAAACAAGGTGATACCTTTATTCTCTTGTTGCTACCAGGAACTTGGCTAAGATAGCAGAGAATAACCCCAAAAGGAATGGCTGTTGAGTCCCACAGCACCCAGCATCCTGAGCCTGTATCAAAGTTCCCAAACTCCAAAGACAATCCTAAGGTTTTTATCAAAGCCTGGCTCCCAAACCCCGTGACCAAGTTTCCATGGTACAGAAGCTGCATAGCCTGACCTTGACTGGGATTCTTCCTGTGGTCCGGCACCTGTCTATGACATCATTCCAATAGCCTGGGAAGCTATCAGATAAGCCAGTGCCTAAGCATAAACAATTCCTTATCATTCCCCCCCCCCCATTCCAAGCCACTAGAGGGGCAGCTGGAGGAGTGAACTTATGTTTAAACTTAACAAGCTGGGGGTTTTCTCTCCCCCCACTTCTAACAAAGATCTGGAGGGCTGTTGGAGAATTGGGTATATTTTTCTTCTCATCCCCCTCCCATGCCAAGCAGAAATAAAAACAAGCCAATTAAACATCAGTATAGCTCAAAATAAACTCTAATCTCCTAGGTGTGGGGAAGGAAAATCAAAACATGCCACCTAACTCCTCGAAATACAAAGGTCTTCCACAGGTTGCCACTACAGTGTCTTGGGACTGCGCTGGCCCTTCGGCTAAGAAACGGAGATGAGCACCGCCCCCTAGAGTCGGACACGACTGTGCAGGGGAAACCTTTACCTTTACCTTAGTAAGCCTTACATTACAGAGCAGCAAATGTCAATAATCTAGCAACTTGTTTTCCAGAAAGAAGAGCTCTGGGGCTGATAAAGATATTTCTGAAGGAACAAAATGAAATCCATTTGTGTATTTGTTTATTTGGATTACATTCATAAGCTGCCTTTGAGCAATAAAACAATCCCACAGGTGCCTTTTGCCAACGGAACGTTTCATCTCCCCCAAATCTGCCCCAGTGGAGGGCCCTCCAAGTTTGAGCACCCAGAAGGCTGCACGAGTGAAAGCAGCTGCATTACCTTGATATCTCCTGAATGTCCTGCCTTTCACATCAGTTGTTGGCAGTGAAGAGAGTCAAACCATCCATTGCCAGCAAATCCTGGATGCTTTGCTCCAGCCGTTTTAGCACAAGTTAAATGCATTTGCTGGTGTTCCAGGTCCATAGAAAACAGTTTTTCATTAATCTACTGTATGCTTCCTATAAATAGAAATATGCACCTGTATTTCTGTTTGCCTTGAAAGAAATAGATTAGATATACCCTGCGAATAACAGGCTTTTGATACAAAAGGGCTAACAATTTCCTAACAGGTGGTTAAAAAAAATCTGTTTCTTTGACCTGCCATGCCTCCTTATGTAACTGCCCCATATTAGACATTATTCTACTCCAACCAGGTGCCCTCCAAGGGAGTGGACTTCAATATCCATAAGTTGTAAGAAGTTGATTGTAATGAACAGACCTAGCACGTTTAATGCCCATAAACACTAACTAGCACAGTCCAAAGGATTATAGAAGGCACCAGTTTAGGGAAAACTGAATTAAGTAATGAGAATCCAGAAGAATTACTCTCTGGGTTCACACAACACATTGAGCCACATACTAGCCATTGTATTTTAGCCTGATGTGTAGTGCAAACTCAGCCCATGTTGTCATTTTATGGTTGAGTGTATTGTGCAAAATCAGAAAATTAGGCCAAGTGAACTACATTTCAGTTTGTAAATGCATCAGGTAAACCCAACCACTGTTTATCAATTTGCAATTGACTGATGGTGATTTTGTCGATGCCGATGGTGTTCAAGTGGTGCTCCAGATGTTTTGGAATTGCATCCAAGGTGCCTATTACTATTGGTATTATCTTTGCCTTCTTTTGCCACAGTTATTCTACTTCTATTTGCAGGTCTTTGTATTTTGTGATTTTCTCCAGTTCTTTCTCTTCTATTCTGCTCTCTCCAGGTATTGCAATGTCCACTATCCAGACTTTTTGTCTTTCTTATCAACAATTGTTAAGTCTGGGTTGTTGTGTGGCAGATGCTTGCCTGTTTGAATTCTAAAGTCCCAGAGCACTTTAGCCTCTTCATTTTCTATTACTTTGTCCATTTTGTGGTCCCATCAGTTCTTGCTTGCAGGCAAATGGTATTTCTTGCAGATATTCCAATGCACCATTGTTGCTACTTTGTCATGCTGTTGTTTGTAATCAGTCTGTACGATCTTCTTGCAACAGCTAACTAGGTGCTCCGCTGTTTCTTCAGCTTCTTTGCAGAGGTGGCATTTGCTGTCTCTTGCTGTATTCTCCATTCTGGCTTTATATGCATTTGTTCTTAAGGCTTGGTCTTGTGCAGCCAAAATTAGCTCCTCTGTCTCTTTCTTCAACTTTCCTGCTCTTAGCCATTGCCAGGTCTTGTTGTTATCTGTTTTGCCTGATAGGTTTTTTGTGTACTGGCCATGTAATGCTTTGCTTTGCCATGTCTCTCTTCTATTCTTCATTTGGTCTTTCTTATAGGCCATTTTAGTTTCTTCGGTATTCAGTAAGCCTTCATGGTGTACTAGCGTCAATGCATCTTCTTCACTGTCCTTCAGATATTCTTACAATGCACTTTTTTCTTCTTCAACTATCTGGTGTACTTGCAACATTCCATGCCCACCTATGCTCCTTGGTAAGTAGAGTCTGTCAATGTCGCTGCGTGGGTGAAGGGCATGATTTATTGTCATTATTTTTCTGGTCTTCCTATCCAGGGCCTCTAGTTCAGCTTGAGTCCAGTCCACTATTCCAGCTGTGTATCTAATGACTGGAATTGCCCAGGTGTTAATTGCCTTGATGGTATTTCCTCCACTGAGTTTGGACTTTAAGATATTCTTCATTCTTCTGATGTATTCACTACTAACCTTCTTCTTGACTTCAGTAATGCTTGATGTTGTCAGCCTCAAGGATGCCCAGGTATTTGTAGTGATCTTCTTCATCCAGACTCTTGATGTTATTTCCATAGGACATCTTGATTCCCTCAGTTTTCACTATTTTCCCCTTGTTGATGGTAAGGGTGGCACATTTGTCCAGTCCAAACTCCATTGCAATATCTTGGCTGTGTATTCGGACAGCGTTGAGCAGCAATTCTATTTCAGATGGTTTTTTTCCATACAGCTTCAGATCGTCCATGTAAAGGAGGTGGGATAGCCTGGCAGATGTTTTTGATGTTTGATAGCCATGGCCTGACTAGTTCAGTATTGTTGACAGAGGAATCAACGCAATGACAAACAGCAGTGGTGACAGTGAGTCTCCTTGAAAGATTCCACTCTTCATGTTAACCTCTCTCAGTCTGTCACCATTGACCAGCAACTGTGTCTTCCATTGAGCCATTGTTCTTTGCACAAAGCTTCTGATGTTTCTATTGACTCCTGTTATTTCTAGGCACTTGATTATCTAGTCATGTGGCAGGAAGTCAAATGCCTTCTTATAATCAATCCAAGCTACATTCAAGTTGGTCTTCCTTCTCTTCCAATTTTCCAAAATCATCTTGTCAATTAGGAGTTGATCTTTTGTTCCTCTGCTATTTGGGCAGTTTCCTTTCTGCTCAGATGGGAAGAGCTTGTTTTCAACTAGATGCTGTTGGAGAACATCAACTACAACACCAGTAAGCAATTTGAAAGTTGTTGGTAAGCAGGTGATTGGCCTATAGCTGCCTGGTGCTGCCCCTTTTGTTGTATCTTTCATTATCAGGTAGGTTTTTCCAGATGTTAACCAATCTTCAATTTCACCTCCTTGCAGTATGGTGTTAAACTGTTTGGCTATGAGTGAGTGCAGACCAGTCAGATGTTTCAACCAAAAACCATGCAGCTCATCTTCACCTGGTTCTGACCAATTCTTGATCTTCCTTGTCCTTTTCTCCACCATTTCTGCTATTATTACAAGGTCTTTCATTTCAGGTTCTTTTTTTTCCTTATCCACTCCTTTATCCAAGCTACATTCTTGTTGTATTTTTTTGGGGTTGTCCCATAGCTGCGCCCAGAACCGCACTGTTTCTTCTTTGTCAGGAGTTGGCTGGTTCATTGCAGTCTCCCCATTGATGGATTGGTAGAAACATTTCTGATTCGACTGAAATTGGAGATTCTGCCTACGGTGTGCAATTCGAGCTTCGTATCTGCTGATTTCTTTGGCCATGGCTGTTATTTGATGCTTTATTATCTCCAGTGCTTCCTTGATCTTCCTTATCTCTAGGTGAGATTTCTTGATCAGGTATTCTGTGGTCTTCTTGTTCTTCAGATTCTTTTCTTTCATCTGTTCTAGCTTGCTTGCATCTGATCTTAGCATGCTGATCTTATTTTGCAACCCGACCTTCCATTTTGGTGATGCGCTGTTTGACTTTTTTTTTTTGTTTGTTGATTTTAAATCCAAGATCCTCAGTTATAACTGCAGCTGTGCTGTACATCAGTTGGTTTGTTTCTTGCAGTGATCTGGTGCTTATATTTGATATTTCAGAATTGGCATATTTTAATACTTGTGCTAGCTGTTTTTTTTGTTTTTTTTTTGGTAACAAGCTTCAATGCAGGCATCCTTATTCTGTTGTTTTTGTGCTGTTCTAGATGCCCAGTTATTCTTCCTTTCAGTTCCTCTTGTTTTTCAGTTAGAGGACTTTGTTCTTTCTGAGGAGAAGGTGCCTGGTTTGGAAATGAAAAGGGTTCGGTATTGATGCTGGCTTCCTCTACTGCCGACTCCCCCTGGTTTGCCTCTACCGTCTGAGCTACTTCTGGCAAGGCTTCAATTTCTTTGCCCTGGGTAGACCTTTGCAGTTCTTCCAATTTTACTTCTGTGAATACTTTAGTTCATATTATAAATCAGTGTTGATCTGCTAGCCTCTGTCCTGTTATTTCTGATTCTGGATGTTGTTCTTTCCAGAACTGGTGCGTTCTTTTCAGATATCCTCTTCTCGTTGGACTTGATTTGTAATAGCAGATCATTATTTCTTTGTTTTCAGTCTTTGTATATTTGCAATGAATAAGCAACTTTTCTTCCAGTAGTTCTGCAGCTGCTGGCCCTGTCTGCTCAGCCAACAGTCCTGAGTCCTTTAGCCCACTAGATGTCCAGGAACTCCAACACTTAGCGTTGACCCAGGTGACAACTGATCCAGTATAGGTTTCTGTAAGTTACATTTCACCATATTGTTTATGGCTCCTCTGATGAGACCTGTCCAGTATGGTTGAACCTCTGGTATAGCTCTCATCCTCCTCAGAGCATGTAAGCCCCACAACCGCATCAAGGTAGTGCCTTGCTGGGGGATGATGGTGATGATGATGATGGTGATGATGATGATGATTTTGTGTCTATGTGCTTCAATCTTCTCTTCTGCAGTGTTTCTCCATTTGTCTCTTTCAGTAGCTGACATCCTTCCAATGTCCTTCCATGTAGGGCATTCTTCCACTTGCTCCCTCTTGGCAATGTAGGAGTGGATCCCCTTTGAAAGACCTCTTGAAAAGTCTGGGCTGCTGTGCCTCAGATTCCCCTTCTGGCTCCGCTGTGCCTCCAAGTTCCAGGCATGTAATGAGGACCTCTGCTGCAGCTTATAGTCTCTGCTTACCTGGACCTGGGGAACAAAACCTGAAAGCTCCTGGTTCCTTTCATTTTCTCCACCCAACTACTTACTTCTGGTAAGTGCTACTCCTCTGCACAGATATGCTTTCTACTAGCATTTACTGTATCAGCTCATGTTCTTTCTAATTTGGATTTGAACCAGTGTATCCCTTTGAACCTCTTGTGCAATGTACGTTTTGGCAATGCAGCATGGGCAAAATATAGCTGAGTCTTCCCCAGCCTAGTGCTTTCCAGATGTGTTTGACTTCTATTTCTATCATTCTTACCCAGTACAGTCATTGGCCAGGCTGGCCAATAATTATGGAAGTTGGACTAACACATCTAAAAGGCACCACATTGACACTGCCTATTAAGAGAAAGAGAAAGAGAAATTTCAGGTACCTTAGTTTTGTTTTCAGAGACAGAACTTTGAGGCTGGGAATCTCATAAGACTGATTGAAGCTCTATGTAAGTTTTTGGGGGATATTTGGCACAAACTACCTCTTATTAAAAAAAAATCAATGTACAGGAAGCTAGCTCATATCTGTGGCTGATTTAAGTTCTGAGATGGAATTTTACACATCTGCTTCTTGTCTTTTATTTTTGCGGCTCTTATTACATTCAGGAAAGAAATATTTTGCTGACTGAAATTTAAGAATTCTTAAGAATATAATTTGCTATGAAAAAATAAAGGAGAACTCAACCAAGCTATCCAGTCACATTGGGGGCGGGGGCATATCGTTTAAATGAAATAGTTTCAGGACATCAGTGATTTTTCCATAACCTTATAAGAATATTTATTAAAAGCAAAGCTCATAATAAGAGATATTTTCCTATAGGAAGATGGAGAGCAACCCCTGAATTGGCCTTACCCTCAGTTTAAACAGAAAGGTCCTCCTTTTGCAGATGCATTTCTGTGGAAGAGCACTAATTTCTGGTTAGGCAATGCTTGGATTTGTTAATCCAACAAAGTGGCTGGACATCTGCCTTATAAGAATCGTTGGATAAGTATTCACTCTCAACACCAAGTATTCCTTTAGAAGCTAGGAAGTTGGATCTGGGACACTAGGAGGGATAAGGAACTTATGGCAAGTTGAAACTGTACTGAGTTAAGTATTCAGTTAGTATAATCTTCTACAAAGGTTGCCAAGAATGCATAGCTTGAAGAATGCAAACAATTCCTTCAGCAGAGATGGATGGTACTTATGGGCAAATTATTGTCCGAAGACCCTGCCCTTATAGTCATTCTCAGATTGAGGATTTACTGCACTAACTTTTATGCTGCCCATTATATTTATCAGTCTGTGAGAAAATATATCAAAAAGAGGTAGATTATCTTTTGGCTCAGCTTGGATGAGGAAAAAGTATTATTTATGTATTTATTATTTTATTAAATTTATATTACCGCCCATCTCCCCTACTGGGGACCCTGGGCGGTTCACAATAAAAAGTATCCTCTCTTTTATCTGATTTTAATGAAGGCATGTCACAGAATATAGCCTTAATGCACCAGCTGCACAAAGAATTTGTCTAAATCATTGGGAAATTAAACAGTATGGGGCCAGGGTCTCAAATTAAGGCCTCGTGTTTTAATTGTTTTATTTTTTTGTAATGTTAATGGATATTAATAGGCCATGGATGCACATAATTAATAAGGGGCATGATAAAGGGCATAGGAAGTGATAAGTATATTTCTCAAGGTGAAGCAATACAATTCCTTTAAAAATTACTTCAAGTAAACCCTACTTTATTTAGTAGGAATTACTTTCTTGAAGTTGTCAATCACAGTCTGATAATTTAAGGAAGTAAGCTCAATTGAACAATACAGTATGTTTTATCTATTTCATTTAAATAACTGTTTAGTATAAAAAGCCACAAATAAATACAAAAGAGTAGGATGAGATCATATCAAGACAAACATCAGTTACTCTAATGAATAGCCACAAATCAGCCTTTTCCTGTTAGACTAAAATATCTAATACTCAGTACAATTCGTCTGCCAGTATTCACACAGATTTGATTGGTTTTAGTATGTAGGAAAAAAGAGAGTTTTCAAAGGAACCTAATTCTGTGTTTTAAGCTGATCATCCAAGCCATTTATAACGTATCATGAGGCACTGCAATATTTTCCTTTGAGATTCCTCTCTTGATGGAAAGCGATGTTGTTGCCAGTATCTTTCCATCAGTAGTGCCAGACTAAGATACAGTACTTTGCTGCCTCAAGCAGCAATCAGCAGCTCTTGTTAAAGCAACTTTTTAAAAGTCTGGCTGCCCCACTCACTTAGACCAATATTTGCTTTTATTTAAATTTATCCTCCATGTGTGGAAGTGCAGCAGTTTGCTTCACCCTACTTAGTAACAGCTAGGCCCTTTTATTTGCATGTATTAACATGTTTCTATTAACATATTCCCAGTAAACAGTGCTTCCCACGAATATACCTAAATTTAGTGTACCTAAAACAGGACTGGTAGTTCATAGGCAATTTTCAATCAATTATATAATTTATTACCTTGATCATTTTTCCTCTATTAAAATTTTGTTTTTACATGCCCACAGAACACATGATTGCATATAACATAATCATAGAGTTATAACACAGTCAGATTTTTTAAAAAAAGAATCTGGATACAACAACTAATTTTTAAAAGCAAGAACAACCATTTTAAAAACAAGAAAAAACTAACAACAATAGCAAGGAGTAAATCGGCATTCAAACTGTAAGGATTTACATATAAACGGTGTGTAAGATATCTTTTATATCCCTTGTAGCCAAAGGGATACAAATGAACCACACTGCTTTTCCTTGGGAGAGAATTTCAAAGTTCCAACACCACCAAAGTGTCATATTTCATGTTCTCTCATGGATGTTCCTGAGATGATACCATGAACAAGGCCTCTGTTGCTGATCTTAATTCCCAGGCAGCTCTGTATAGGACCAAATAATCCCAAGAGATCCTTGGCACTAAGATGTTTAAAGTGTTAAGTCTAGAGTCAGCATTTTCACTCGGTCCAGAAATAAATATAAGACCAATGGAGCCAATGTAAAGATTAGATGTTATGATCTGCAGTCACCAGGCTACTGTCTTGTTCTAATCTATTTCTGGGCACCTGTAAAAAAAGGTGCCATGGAGGATCCAAAAGACCAATTTGCTTCAACAGAGTTGGAGGTACACTAAGATAGACTTTTTTTTTAATCTGTTCAATCATGTCCTATTCTCAGAGAGTTACTGGACAAGTCCCTGCAGTTTTCTTGGTAGGTTTTTCAGAAGTGGTTTGCCATTGCCTGCTTCTTCCTAGGGCTGAGAGAAAATGACTTGCCCAAGGTCACCCAACTGGCTTTGTGCCTATGGTGGAACTAGAACTCACAGTCTCCCAGTTTCTAGCCTGATGCCTTAACCACTACACCAAACTGGCTCTTATGATATACTATATATTCTTACATATTCCATTAAGCCAGGGGTGGGGAACCTTTTTTCTGCCAAGGGCCATTTGGATATTTATAACTGGGGACCGGGGGGGTGGGGGGGCGGGGTTTCTGGGATCTCCATGGACCGGGGGTCGGAGTTTGCGGGCGGGAGCCAATCACAAGCACTGGGGGGCGGGGTTTGCAGGCAGGAGCCAATCGCGTGGAAGGGGTGGGGTTTGCGGGTGGGAGCCCCACGGGCCTTATACGGCCCCTGGGCCTGACGTTGCCCACCCCTGCATTAAGCCATACTTCGTTTCTCACTCGAGGCACAAGGGACCAGGCTCAAATTATCCTACTTCGGACACATTATGCAAAGACCCAGCTCTCTGGAGAAGGCTCTAATGCTGGGAAAGGTGGAAGGAAAGAGAAGAAGAGGACGCCCAGCAGCAAGGTGCATGGACTCAATTACAATGGTGATGAGTGCACCTTTGGGAGACCTGAAAGAACAGGTTAGGGATAGATTGTCATGGAGAAAATCTATGTATGTGATCACTAGGAGTTGAAAACGACTTAATGGCACCTAATCAAGTCATAGTTAGTTTAATCTCTTGTGGAATAAGATGTAATTGCTAGGGTTATTTTTGTCATCGTTTACATAAAGCTAAACCACATGCATTGTTTATAAAACTCAAAGGCTGGCTTCACCTACTGTTCTGAGCCAAAGCAAAGAAACCATATCACAATTTAGTGAAGGGTATGAAACCTGCCCATAGAAATCCTTCCCTCCACTGTACTCCACTTATGCCACTCACCTCTCTGGCTTGAAGGTAAGCATTTGGCTACTGCATCTCAGGGCAATTGAAACTTCTGAACTGTCTCCAAAGGCAGTTCCAGGCTAGAGGGAACTGAAGCATAGACAATGAAAGTCAAGTCTGCCACTTTAAGGAAAAGCTAAAGCGGACTGTTGGCTGAAGCTGACAAAGGAGTTTCACAAGCCACTTGGAATAGCAGTGGGGTAAGGAGTGATGTTCTTGTTAATTCATGGGACCACCTTATCTTGATCACTGGAGTTCCTTACTAATTGTTCTTCCATTTTGTCTGGATTGAATCTTATAATGAATTCTCTCCAGTCTAAAGTGATTCTACAAATCTTTTCTATTAACAATCAGTTAATAAAATAAAAGAACTAAAAGAAACACACACACACACACAAACACAAATCTTGCTCTGCTGCCTCATCATGGTAGGTGGGGAGGGATGAGTGAAGAAAGCCAGGAGCGTATATACGAGAAGAATAATCCCAGCAGGCTCATTGAAGGTGTGAAGGTCATCTCAGCTGCCCAGCTAAAGCAAGCAAGCACCTACTGTATATTGGGCAGCAGCGATACAGGAAGATGCTGGAGGTAGATGATCACTTTAGTGAGAACGGCAAAGGCAATATTTCATACAATGCAGAAGACGGAAATGGTAAATCACTCTTGTATCTTGCCATGAAAGCCCATGGATAGAAAATTCTTGGAGAAAATCTATGTGATTGCTAGAGTCAACCACCAATTTGATGGCACATAATCAGTCAAACAATACAAAAACAAAGGAAAGATGATTATTAAGATATGACAACTAATCAAATAGACTTTGGCTTCTACTTGATGCATTTTGAATTTGAATCTCTTCTATAAAAAGGGAGAACTTAATAATTCCTCAGTTTTAGAAAGGTGAAAATATCTAGGTAAAGGTTCCCCCACACAGTTGTGTCCGACCCTAGGGGCCGGTGCTCATCTCCGTTTCTTAGCCAAAGAGCCAGCATTGTCCAAAGATGCTTCCACGGTCATGTGGCCGGCATGACGCGTGCGGAACGCTGTTACCTACCCACCAAAGTGGTACCTATTTATTTACTTGCATTTGCATGCTTTCGAATTGCTAGAAAATATCTAGACAGCTCATTATTATTTGCAGGCAGTTTCTTATTTGTGAATATTGGAAAATAAGGAAATGGGGCTCAGTCAGAAATACTTCTTAGTATATTATAACACTCCAAGTCTTAATAAAGACTGCCACACTTGACAAATGACGTTCTGGCCCAATGCTAAAATTACTGAATCATCTGGTCTGTTGAGAAGGCTAATTTCTAAGTAAAATGTTGGATTGGGCTGAATAGATATAGAGCTCTAGGCTGTCATTTGCTAAGATATATGGACAACATTCCAAGGTTAAAGAAACGAAGTATATACACCACACACACACACACACACACACACACACACACGAGTCTTTACTTTTCTGTCACCTAATGCCCTGAACTAACTGCCAGTTACTAGTAGCCTAGGTGAACCATGTAATTGGTGCCCCCATCTCCACAAAAATAGGGGCGGGGGTTATATATGATTTTCTTCCTCAAAACCTGGCACCCTACCTAACTTGGTATCTTAGGCAACCATCTAGTTCTCCCAAATGGACAGGCACCTTCTGATCTGAAAGAATAATTTTTAAAAAAACAACCTCTGTTCAACAAGAAATGACAAGCACAGTGTGATGGACATGTGACCAATCCAGGAGGAAGATTAAAGCAATGACATCAACTGAATCCTATGACAATCCATCCTCTAAATTCAAATGTTGTACTGTTATAATCAGAAATAATTATAGAATGATTAGAATAGTCTAATATCGGTTGATATACTTCAAATGTTTACGTTTTTAGGCAGCATGGCTGAGCCAGTGGGGGAAAAGTGGGATATCTCAATCCTCCCTCCCAGTGGTCCTTTGGGTTTTACACACTCGGTCCCTCCTTCCTCCTTGGTATAGTTGCTTGGCATTCACTGCTGCCAACATCTGTATTCCAGGGGGGTGCCTTACCTGATGTCCTCTCTCTGAGCCTAAGAGAGATGGGACCTACACAGCCTATAGGCCAGTGATTCTCAACCGTGGAAACTTTAAGAAGTGTGGACTTCAACTCCTAGAATTCTGGGAGTTGAAGTCCACACATCTTAAAGTTGCCACAGTTGAGAATCAAAGGCCTATAGCCTAGCTGGCCAGTACAGACAAAAAAGATGATACAAAATGAAATACGTCCTATAGTATACATATATTCTAAGGCCTTGAAAACCCGACTTTGTGCTCAAGCCTGGGGCCCTGGGCATGGGTTAGAGCCCCTCTCTTGGTTGTATGGATGATAGGTTAGATCATGCCTGGCTACTATGTATTTTTATTTTTGTTTATTTTATGTATTTTGTGTTTTTATTTGTTTTATTGTAAGCTACCTAGAGTCTCATAAAAGTGATATGGGTGACTATATGAATCAAGTAAATAAATAAATAATAAATAAATAAACAGTTTCCAATTCCTAGGTTCACAGCATGAGATTTGTAACTAGGAGAATCAGCCCCCTCCTTTGGGAAATACATCAGTCTGTCTCACAAGCCTGCCAGCCTTTCCCTCTGCTCCCTAAGAGAATCGAGCCAGGGTATTTTAGGTCTCTTTCTCATGACTAAGTTGTCATTTCTCCTCTCTTAATGGCTCATGCATTTCCTCATCAAGATTACCTCTACATTCCTTTACATTAGGCCCTGTGCAACACCACCTTTGAGTGCCCACAACATTGTGAGGGTTAAGTGGTGGCTGGGAAGTTGACTTAATTAATCAATGGCTCAACTCCTGCTCTAGAGGAAACACTGAAAATATAGTTTCCTCTCAAGCTGTTGGGTGGTGGTTTCCTGTTGGTGGAAACTCCCACTGATCCCAGCTCCAGGATCCACTCTCGCCCCCTTCTTCAGAGATTGATTGCCACAGTTTTTCTGTCATGCCTCCATATAGTCACTGGTTTAAGGACAATTACAAAACTACTTGGGCAGCGATAAGACGGGTGAAGCTGGTTCTACACGGAATCCCTCTTAGATCACCATGTCCAAAATTCAGTGTGAGCCAAGGATCTGAAACCCGTTTTTTTTTAAATAGCAAGACAACACCGAGTAAATGTTCCAGATTAATCTTTTATGAGCATGCACAGGGTGCACTTCTTTACTCTTGGGCAATCCAATCAGAGTCATTTCTAAGTTCTGAAATAATTGGAAGCAACAGCTTAAGCCTTGATACCTCTCATTTAAGAAATTAAGCTAAATTATGCTTCCATGCAGCCGTGATTAGAAGGGTTCAATTCTGCTTTAAATACTATTACGATCGTTGTTTCCATGGCACAGAGTCTGCAGATGCTTCGCTCCATTGTGCAAAGCCTGCTCAACTTTAGCTCAGTCATGCGTACACTCTGAAGCTCCAATCACATCTGTAGTCTTGTTCAGATATTTTTCTTTTCCTCCAGCAATTATCAGTGAAGAGAGAAGCCAATGGCTGTGAAAACCTCAGTCTTGCTTCTTGCTGTATGACCTACTCTTTCCTTCGGCAGCCACCCTGTGTTTTGGGAGTTGGGTGTTTGAAGCAGGGTTCTCGTTTTCAAATTGCACAGGGAGCCTGTTCAAATCCTGCTTCAGCCCCTGTAGCATTTGAAAGGCTACGGAACCAGCAACAGGCTGTGCATGGAGGGGCAGAGCCAAGAGGCTTCCCCTTCCTGCTTTCACCTTTGCTTCAATTCAGCTGGAATAGGGCTTTTCTGAGATTCATATACAAGTGTTTTGCATGTGGCTTCAGAGGCACCTGCATATGGTTCAGTTGGTTGGACGTTCCAGTGTTGAAGGTTCCCCCTTTTCCTTTCTTTCTCTACCTGCTGTTAGAACTGAAGAGAGTCGGCAGGAAGAGCAAATACTGGTGAATTCCTTATTAAGCTTTGGGAGGAAAAGTGGGATATGACAGCATCTACTAACTGAAATAGTTCAAGAAAGGTGAAAGTGGCTTATCCCTTTACTTTCTGGAAGCTTTACATGAACCTCGGAGAAAACCGAGGGCAGGGATATTAAAATAATAACTGTGCTAAAGACCTTAGTTTCCTCTAGCCAACTTAAATCATGCAGTTTTAAACCAAATGCTAAAATCTGGTACACATTTAACTTAAAACAATGTCACTGATTTCAAAAGAGTTGATCAATTATTTCTTAAGGGTATTGCCTTCCATTCATAGATCTGCACCGCTACCTACTTTCTAATCATTTTTCCCCCTAAAGGGCAAAATGGAGATTAAGAAACCAACTACTGTATGAAATACAGCAGTGGAGAAAAAGCAGAGAATTGAGTCATCCTTGGGGGTGCATTTTTCATGGATTTGCTCCCTTTTGACTAACTCTCTAGTGATAGCAAAGCTCCTTCAAGCAGTAAATGTTGCTGCAAAATATTGGGTTTCGACATTATTTCAGGTAACTATTTTTTTAATATTAATTATTATTTCAGGTCACTATGAACTCCTTTAGTTCTCCTTAATTCTGAATTTTTTCTGGGACATCTTCTTTCGCAGCTTTTCATGTTTTCTTATGGATCTGCTCACAATCAAAGGCTGGGTGATGTTCAAATCACTACAAAAATACTAGCATTAAAGAGCACATTTTCTCCTTAGAGAAGCTCATGCTGAGACCATGTATATCTGGTTTGCCTTGGAGAACTAAGCAGAAATGGAGAGATGTTTATTGTGAACAGCATTGCAGAACATTATACAATTATTAGAAGGAGGGTATAAAATGGTTTATGTAGTAGGCAGGATCAGCTGATGATATTTCTGACACGGCCATGTTCCCCTTTCCACTGAGGACAATAGAGGTTTGTTTGCTTTCAGTGATGTTGGCAAGCTGTGTAGTCCGATTGGCACCATGAGAAAAGTGAATCTCTTACATCATCCCCCTTTAGCTAGGATCACTTCCAGAAGGAGAAAAAGTGGTGATGAACAGAGAAAAGGAAGAACTCAGGTGACTGCAAATGCTCAGGAGCAAATTTTCTAAAAGGTATAGTTGGAGTCTCTTCGGAGGATTTCATTCCCTGCGAGCACTACTTTTATGCCACACATTGAATGTTTCCTATATGTTTTCCCCTTGGAACATGAAACCTTCTTCCGGGCTCCCTTCTTATTCCCTTTACAACAGCTGGACAAAATAAGAGTCACAAGCATTGCTATTTCGGTACATGTTATTTTTAATGAAGCAGACTGAACAGGACTAACCCGAACATAAGAGAACCTAAGGGCTGCCCCAGGTGGCAAATGATGGGGTATGACGAGTGGATCGGTCAGGGGGACACCGAGAAGATCTTTCCTGCCTGCGTAGGCAGAGCAAAGCTTTTCACTCCTTGTCACTTCTAGATGACAAGAGCAAGGGCCAGCAGGATGAAAAAGGTGGGAGGAAAATTCCTTTTTAGTGCTGAGAGGAAAAGGGTTCCTACTCTTGGCACAATGCAAGCACATAGTTATTGCTCCTAAAGTCAGCTGCAAGCTAAAACTACACTAGCCCAACGCAACCTCGTGTGCCCTTCCATCACATTGCCTATAACACAGACAGAGACCTGTAAGCTGTCTTCTGCTTCTAAGAAGTAAGAGTATGATTTACTTTCCCTGTTTTTTTATCATGCAGGGGCTATAGGTGGACTCACTACGGAACCCCCATCAGCACCATAAAGAAAACCCCTCTGAGTAACAGTAGCAGAGCATCTTTAAGAAGATCTCATGTAGCCTTGATAAAAAAAACCTTTCATTCTGGAAGATATCTGCTGTATGGGAAATGGAAAACTTAATGATTTATTAAATGAAATTTAACAAACAGCTTCTTTCTTACACTCTTTTCCCCTTTTGGAATTATTACTGTGTTTGAGTTAGAAGGGCAGAGTATAACATACAGTGTATACTGTATGTAGGGGCGTGGTGGCTCAGCGGGTAAGACACCAGGCTTGTTGATCGGAAGATCGCAAGTTCGGAGGTTTGAATCCCTAGCCCCACGTGACGGAGTGAGCTCCCGCACTAGCCCCAGCTCTTGCCAACCTAGCAATTTGAAAGCATGCAAATGCAAGTAGATAAATACTGTAGGTACCACTTCGGTGGGATGGTAACAGCGTTCCATGCTTGTCATGCTGGCCACATGACTGTGGAAGCATCTTCGGACAGCGCTGGCTCTTCAGCTAACAAACGGAGATGAGCACCGGTCCCTAGAGTCGGACACGACTGCACAAATGTGCGGGGGGAACCTTTACCTTTACCTATATACTGTATATATATAGTGCGCGCTTTCCTTTCATGGTAAACAACTTCTGCAAAGTGCAGAAATGGAGTAAGAAATAGTAAGGAAAGAATTGAGGCATTAAGGTAAGAAAAGGAAGCGTAGCTAAACCTGGTTTGCACCCACAGCATTCACTATACTTCTCTCTTTGCATACCAGCCTTCCTTCTAGCATATTCATATTCCGCTTTGTACATTGCCTTTCACTCTTAAACTTAATATGTTTTACGTTAATAAAATATATGTAGCCATTAGAAAGTAAAACTGCTGTGCTTAAACAGAAGTGCCCTGTGTTCCCAGCAGAAGCAGAGTTTTTGTAGCACAACTATCAACTCAGCAGGGGAGCTGATGTGGCTGGTGAATTGGATTTTTTTTGACTGGGTGCTGTCTGGGTCTTTTTATAGATGTGCTTTTAATTGTGCTTTGATGAATTTGTTGGCATGGTGAAGCATTTTCTTATTTTATGAATACTGTTAATTTATTGGCATGTAGAAGCTTTTTTATATAAAATATACAGGACATAAAGTCATTAAAGAACTAGATTTGTCATACCTAAATCTGTTTTTACCCTGAAAATCTCCTATTTGCTTTAATATTTCAATTGAAATTCATGCTACCATATTATTATTATTATTATTATTATTATTATTATTATTATTTCCATTTATATTGGGGCTTTTTTTTCCTGAGAGCTCAAAGAAGCTTACATAGGGATCTCCCCTAAATTTATCCCTTTTTTAATACTAATTTTATTAAAGAATATAATTATAACAGTAAAAACTAATACAAACTGGAAAAAAATAGAAGAATGAAAATAAAGAGTAGAAGGTGCAGAAAAGAAGGGGGAAAAGGAAAAAAGAAAAATAGAAATAGAAATAGAAAAGAAAGAAAAATAAGAATATAGTAAAGAAAAAGAAATATATAAAGAAGTGACTTCCCACCTTCATCACAACAAGTATAAACAATTTTAGTAACTTATCACATTCCCTTAAAATACAACAAATGATCTCTTCTTCCCATATCCCATATCTTATCTATAAACAAATGCATAAAGCATCATCATTTCAGTCCTGATGTCAGCAAAAGTCCCTTAAGGGTTACCAGAGATAACAACATATCTATTTTAACCTTGATCAAATAAACCAACTTTATATTCCTTCCTTTTGCTTCTAACAATCTTAATCTTTAGTCCATTTAAATAATGTTGTAGAACTTGATTTCTTTTAATTTTTTCTTTGTCCCTTCTTACAATATGTCTATGAAGGTTCTCAGTCATCCAGGTGGAATTGTCTGTAGCTTGAATCATGTCAACTGGATTTCTGTTTTCTCAGTGGAAACGTTTCCACTGAGAAAATAGAAATCCAGTTGACATGATTCAAGCTACAGTCCCTTCTTACAAGATTCTTCAAAACTTTAACAAGCCTCTTTTGTAGATCCAATAGAGGAAAATTATCCAGGTCACTCTCTTGGTTTGTTGTTTGTATATCCCTTTTAATTATTAAGACATCAGCCGGTTTCTTTTGTATGCCCAGTGTAACCTCTTTTCCCATGTCATTCTTGTAGCATGTTATATGTAAATCCACTTTTAACTCAGTCTCAATCTTTTCAGGTGGAACTTTTCCCTCTTCCATAACATCTTTTAGACACAGTCTATCCATAGAAGCAGGCACTATTAAAATTACCTTTTGGGTCCATTGTTCAAAAATATCCTTCAATATGTCCAATGTTAAAATATTTTGCTTCATTCTGTAATTGTAAGTCAAGTTTAAGTGTCCTTTAAGTGTTCTTCTCCTTTAATTGTAATCTTTAATTCCCTCTAGTTCCTTCTAGTGTCCAATTTTTAAAATCGTATCTTATGTTTTTTAAAAAAAATTCAAAACGAAAGCATTTTCCCAAGGGAAGGATTCTTTATAATTAATCCCAAAATCTTATTTCAAATTTATCTGGACCCTTAGTCCAATTGTAACTTTCTAAAATCAAAGTTTTAATCACCCTTTTGCTGTTTATTCATATATATATATATTCCTTAACTTGTAGTTAAAACTTCTTTTGCTAAGGATTGAAGGAAACTCACCCAGTACTGTAAAACATGTCAATCCAAAGGTTCCTAATAGCTGAAAAGCAGTTAACAAGCAATTTCCAAAAGTGATTAGAAAAGGAAGTATGTGAACCCAGAGTCCTTTCAAAGGCGCTGACTGCGGTTTGAACAAGATGGCTATTCCCTCGTCTCCCAGAGCTCTAAGCCCACAAAAGGCTGCTATCTAGAGCACTTGTGGCTGATCTCAAGTCCTTCCCTCCGGTCATCGGCTCCACTTTTCAGATTTGTCTTCAGTCCGCCATTTCTTCCTCCAGAAGTCAGGATCTCCCTTAAATTTATCCTGATCACAACAATTCTGTGATTGTCAGCCTTCCCAGGTAGACCATACAGGAAACATGACCATATGAGCTAATTTTACTTTATTGTAAGACTCCATAAACAGAATCTTGCAAGTATGAAAATACAATTCTCCCACCATCACCTTTACAGCCTGATAACCTAGGGAGGGTCCCTCCTGAGACTCTTGCTCTGCCCACTATGCAGCTGTGGGCTATGCTTCCCTTTATCTGACCATTCCCTAGGCAACATCTCTTCACCCGGTCTCCCAAGGTCATTCCCACATACCATTACAGTGAGTTAGTTGGGCTTCAAGAGATTGACTGGGTCACCCAGTAGCAGAGATGTCCATAGAGTCCAGCAATTTTGTCAAAATGACCAAAGTAGTGTCAGGCTGCAAGCTCTGCCCCT
Organism: Charina bottae; assembly: GCA_023362775.1. NCBI lineage: Eukaryota > Metazoa > Chordata > Lepidosauria > Squamata > Charinaidae > Charina > Charina bottae. The sequence goes on along the minus strand of JALMGJ010000001.1, from coordinate 232,897,577 downwards.
TTTGTATATGCAGACAATGTCACAACTCTGTTTCCATCATGTGTTCCCCCCTTCCCCAATTCTACCCATCCACCCTCACCCATCCCTGCAGATGCCTCTGCCCAGAAGACTCTGTGGGGGCTTGAATAGTAGAGACTCCACTACTTGTAAGGGCTGTGAGAATAACCTTGAGAGACAGGAGGAAGAGCCGCAGCCTAGACAATGATCTGATAAGAGAAATCTGAGTCCAAAGCAGGAATGGAGGGTGGGGAAAACATCTCAGAAGGGCCCCTCCCTAGTTCTCTGGAAAGTAAAGGCAGGGGAGGGGGGAAGTGCTTTCAGACGTGCAAGATTATGTTACTGTAACCTTACAATAAAGGTAGTATTGGTACTCACGGTTTTGGTTTCCTGTCTGGACTACCTCAAAGGGCTGAATCTACTCTACCACACCCAGGGTTTCTAGAGAAAAGCCATCTGTGAATGTAACTATTTTACAGCTCTCAGCCATTGTACATTTTCAGGATGTATTACTATTCTTCTAGTGCTGCCCAAATAATACAACCTGTCTCAGAGTTTAAAACCAATAAAATCTGAGAAAACACTTCTTGGCCACATGTTTTGGGGACTAACTATTGTGCAATTTCTCAAAGACCAAAGCAGAATATTGTTCTGGGGAGAGTAGTATTGCTGCCCAGAACTACAATTCCTTTGTATCACCACATAATGAAAACAAAGTGATGGTTCTAAATATAATATCTTTTGGCACTGAGTACAGGCTCCATATTTATCATCAATCCAGCCTTGTGGAAATTAAATTTCAACTTCTTCATTTAAGACTCAGGCTTTAATTGCAAAAAAATATTATTAAGAATGCACTTGTTTTGACAGGGCTATTATCTTTCTTTTATGAAGAAAGGACTTGTTCATTACTCTGTGGTTTAGGGATTTTTTTTTATTTAACAAGGTTTGCAGTAAATTTGTTAGCTCATCCTCATTTATTGTTGCAGATCAATTTTCTTTAATCAATAGCCTTTTCTTTGATCAATATATTTAAGTTTTTTTAATTAACTAAAATCCACCGATCAGTACAGACTACTGTAATAACCATCATATTGTGGATGTAAGAATAATAGCATGCACCAGACTTTAACTATTTGTAACCATAGAAAAAAAGAATGATTAAAAAAAAAAACCCACACCCCCTGACTGAAATAGAGATTTTTTTGCTGCAAAAGCAAAACTCTGCCTTCCTTTCTACCCCATAGGAGAGCTTCTCAGCTGGTCTCTTTAAAGAGTCAGCACACAAACAATTGCATGTTTTATAGGGCTATGAATGCTTTGAAAATGACTTGGAAGAAATGCTTTGGGATGCAAGGACCAGCACACTGTCTTTCTGGTATTCATTAAAGCAACTTGTCTTTTTTCAGGTTCTATGAAATCCACAAAAACCCTCGTTGTGGCTGCTTTAATGAGCTGACTTAAAGCAGTGGCATTTTTTGCAAGCTGATGCAGCAAAATTTAACAAATACCAGGGAGGTGCTAGACTCCAAAGCACTTCTTCTGAATCGTTTTCAAAACTTGCACTACCTACTGTTTTCTTCTTCTGTCAGCTGGTTTAAGATAGCATTTAAGCTGAAGACTGTTTGATGACATTTAGCAAATAAATAACATTTGGGAGACTGAATATTGCCCTACCCTGCATCAGAAGGACAGATGTATTCTATAAACTGTCAGTGAATTATCTTTTTATTTTAATTGCCATGGCACCCACCATCTGGAACATCATTCCCCCCAAGGTGAGATTGGCCCCAACCCTGCTGGCCTTCTGGAAGGCCCTCAAAACTTGGATGTGCCATCAGGCCTGGGGGTCATAAGGAAGTGTGGAGCCTTGTGTGTGGATGACCTCAGCGAAAAGAGGAGCCGGTGGATGGATCAGCTCCCTGGAATTCCTCTCCGGATTAAGGAGAGGACTAGGATCACCCACAAGTTTGCTCCATACAGAGGCTACCAGCAAAGAGATAATAAAACAGCAATCTCCAGCGGGTTTGAGAACTCTATGAGTCAGGGGAAAATCATCCTGCCTAAGCCGAGGCTCGGAGCCTTCAAACGGACACTGGGTTCACCCACTTCTTCTCTTAACTACTTTAGGAAGCTGCTTGTTAATGATTTTCTGGATACTAAGAACCTTTTGAAAGGTGAGTTTCTTCATGCCAGGAAAGTTTCCTTCTACCCTGGATGAAAGAAGTTTTAAGTAAGTTTAAGGGTTAAAAAGAAAAACTTTAATTTTTGGAAAACAGTGAAAGCGGGACTAGAATGTTGATTCTGGAAAGTTAAGGTGCTAGATAGATTTGAAAGAATATTTCCTGTGGGGTGTTTAAAATTTTATAAAAGACTATATGACGATTTTGAATTTAACTGTAAGAAATCCTCCTGTAAGAAAGTTTTGCTGATTGGAAAATAAACATATGATAAGAGGGGACTTCGAAGGTTGATTAGAGGGAACCAGAGATAACTGAAGATTGCAATTAAAGGAGAAGAGAACCATTAATACAATGGAGCAATACTATTTGACCATAGAAGAAATTAAGGCTGTTTGGGAACAATGTACTCAAAAATTACTTTCAAGATTGTCTGCTGCTATAAAAATTGATTTAATAGAGGCTACAGAAAAGGAACAGATTTTACTGGATAAAATAGAGACTGAGGCTGACTTGAATGTGGATTTAAAAATGGATTTTAAAAAAATGCCAGACTACAAGAGTGATATGGAAAAAGATTCTGTGGATCTGAAGATGGATTTAAAAATGCTAGATTACAAGAATGATATGGAAAAGGATCTCACAATAGATTTACATTTGAAACCGGCTGATGTCTTAATAATTAAAGGGGACATACAAATAATAAATCAGAAGAATGATTTGAAAAGCTTTCTTATCTTGGATTTACAAAGGGGACGTGTTAAACTACTGAAGCTGTTCCTGAAAGGAGACAAAGAGAAAATGATAAGAAATCAACTTGTAGGACATTATTTGACCGGATTAAAGTTCAAGCTTTTTAAAAGTAAACAGAAGGAATACAAAGTGAACTTATATGACCAGGGTTAAAATATATATGTTGTGGTTTCTGGTAGCTATCAGTGGGGTTTCTTTTTGACCAGGAGTCATCTTTTATATATCTTTTTCTTTTTTTCTTCTTATTTCCCCCCCTCTTTTCTATCTCTTTGCACTTCTTTTTCTTTACTTTACTTTTTATATTTTTCTTAGTTTGTATTAATCTTTTATCTTTGTATTTGTAAAGATAATAAAAATAAAATAAAAAAATTATTAAAAAAATAAGCAATACAGTAAACCATTGATTCAATGGACTAGTGAGGGAAGGGGTGTCTGTTGAAGCAAATGTTCACTAATGTTCACTAATGTCCATTAAATGGTGAACAAGATCTCTGTTTTTGAGGCCAACAACACACTCATACATGAGAAAATCTACTTTACTGATAACAGAGAGTATCCTGTTTGAGGGGAAGTGGCAAACATTGTTTGAACTGATTCATCGAACAATAGATTTAGGAGCAAAATCCATTATTGCCTGACAGTCAGGCAAAACTCAGATCTAGGAGATGTCTGTGAAATCTGAAGTCTGCTAAACCACGTACTGTCATACTGGAGTACAAATGTTTTGTTGACAACATAGATTTTATATATAAGCAGTTAAAAGATGCATCTTTGATAACATGCTACTGGAAGGAAGAAATGGAGATGATATCTGGAGAAAGAGAGGGAAATAAAACCAGCATGGAAACTGCTCATGAAAATTTTCCTGAGGCACAGAACGTTCCCAATCCTACTTTCATAAACAGCCTTCACTGTATAAATGTACTTGTGATGCAAAAGAAATGAAAACCTTAATTAAATATTTTAAATTTCAGACTCCAGGATTCAATTTCCAAACCAGCTTACAGTCAGGTACAGACATTCCATTGGCTCAACAGATCACATTTTTTATTGCCCCGTGCTACAGCATCTAAATATCCTTAGAGAGAGACGTCCTTCATATCTGGAGATAACCAGATATAAATAATAGACAGTGAATTGTTGCACTCTAAAGTGCAGGTTAGTACAACTCAAACTTATTTGCTGCCACCTTCTCTATAACTCAGAAATTGGGAAGGGACATCATACTGAAATTGACATTCTTCTCCTAGGATGCTGAAATACACAGTTAAGAGAAAACACTGGCTTCTTTAGACTAAAATCACACATAGGTAGGTTTGCTGTTGACCAACTTTCAAGTAAAATCTGACTGCTGTTTAATTTGACTTTTCTTTTCAGGCATTTAATGTCATACAAAGAAGTATCTTGTACAGAGGGTGAGTGAGTGTTCCTTCCACCCTCCACATTGGGACAAAATATTTCTCTAGCAAAGCTGGCCATTGAGTTTAAGTTCTTCCCATGATTCAGAACATCGAGCACATATACAATTTGGTATCCTTAGAGACAATCCTGGTTAAGGTCTTCTGATCTTCGGTCATCTTACATTAAAGTTTGAGCATCTGTACCTCTAATTGAGGAACTCTGCCACAACACACTGGGTTGTGCTTGCAAGCCAATGCAATTGAAAGAAAAATTGCTGCAATATTGATTTTCTCCAGTCTGGAAGTTTCTGGCAGTCACTGGAAGGGAGAGAGTGTTACAAGCAGCCATTCCTCCAACCAGAAAACAAAGAAAAGATATGTGCATGTAATGGTATGTGTGAATGACCTTGGGAGAGAGGAGGAAGAGCCACAGCCTAGACAACAGTCCGATAAACTATAGTTTAGAGTTAAGAAAAATGGGCATGTTTGACAACACAACACTGGATTTTATGTACTTAAAGTAAGATATCTGATACAAAAGCAGATGTTCAGGGAAGGAAAAGAGACATTTTTTTTCCTGTTAAAAGGGTTAGGAAAATCATCTTGGAAAATGTCTGACACGGATAACATATGTAACAAATGTAACAGAAAGAACACACCACAATTTAGGCCTCCTAAAGCTAAATACATAGCAAAGGCCTTCTGGAAACACTTGAGAAGAATGTGTTGAGGATTTGAAAGGTTCAGAGTTGTTTACCAAAGTTGAAGGACTGGGAGCTGAAGAGCATTGTACATTGAGCCATGATTTCAAACTGGTTGTTGTTTTTGGACTGATAGTCTGTTTTTAGCTTCCACAATTATTCCAGGGGAGGGAGACCACGAAAGCAGCATGGCTTAACATACAGCGCTGTTACATAGTGATGCTACGCCATCTGGTATCGTAATGCAACTTAATTCCAAAGCAAAAAAGGCCTGTGTTGCTTTGATTCTTACAGGTATTCTGTCAGGCCTAGCACCTGCTACACCACAAACAGCTGATTAGAAGGGTTAACCACCTGTTCCTGGGGGGGGCGGGGTATTGCTTCAAATTGCAGGGGAACTGTCTCATGAATATAAACTCCACTGTGCCCAAACTATGTAAACAAAATCCTCCGTTTAGAAAGTTACAATGCCAGGCAGAAGTCTAGGCATTATCACATCCAATTTGCTCCACACAAGGCTTGTGCCATTCTGCTCACACACAATCAGAAGCGGCCCATTCTCAAGACAGATTTCACTCTTCATTTGCTGTTTCTGAGAAACAGGACATCATTTCTGTACGCAGGACTCATCTCAATACTGGGCTAAGACTCTGGATTACTCAAAAAAGGGGATATAAATTCCACCACTTTGCTAACTTGATTATCATTCACCTCTTAAATATCAGGTTTTGAATTTCTTTCCTTCCCCGGAAGATCATCTCCTTTTTATAAAGGAGCTTTTATTCATTTAAATCATTTTCTCACTGGGGAATACAGAGGAAAGCGTTCCTCCAGCGCTTGAAATCCTTTTTCATTTACATCAGGGGAACACAAACCACAGCCTTAGGACTGCAAAGTTTAATATGACCCCCTTCCAAAAATCGCCACAAACAGTAATAAGGCAAAGGAGGCAATTATTAAATACATTAAATACAGAGAGAGTAATATTAACTGTAGTTAATTCAATGACAAGTTAATTACATGTTAATTTGGTTGCATCAAATTAAACCGATTTTGTTTTTATCTTGGTCTGCCCATAAGGCCTTGCCATGGCCTTATCAACCTTTTGGACCACAGCCCCTGGTAATCTTCTCAAAGGTCAAATGTGATTGCTGCCCTCAAAAACTTGGCACCCCTGACTTACATAATTGGACCACACATAGCAGCAAACGTCATGTCATCCTGCTCCTGGAGGTTCTGCAAATAAGGACTCATAGTTGATTTAGATTTGAATGCCTTCTGCAGCTGTACAAAGGTAGTCTGCCTGCAATTCTCAAGCCTGTTGAGGTTAATAGCAAGGTCAATGCCTTCTGAGACATAGTAATTTGAGCAATTTTCATTGGGAGGTGATTTACCAAACTTTGGGGCTTTGGATTGATTTACATACTCATAACACATCCGCTAAACACTACATAACATATGGCTGGACTTTGTCAGAGCTAATGTCACAAGGATTATATATCTCTGCAAACGGGATGGCTTTCAGTTCAACCATCCCTGAGTAATCAATGCAAAGGCCATGCTTAAACAACCATTTTGCTACTGGAAAATACACACATACACAAATTCACAAATAAGCTTCTAACCCAAATATTAAATTGCCTGATTCTGACTTGCTTGTTAAACGAAATTTCGTATTATTGGCCTTAAGAATTTGCAAGGCCGGTTAAAAACTTTGATGTGAAATTACAAGTGGTTTCTGGCAATTATTAAAACTATAATCAAAGACTATCCTCTCACTCATTTAGCAGCCAACAGATCTGAAGATGCTCTGACAAAATGTTTAGCACCTCAGTTTAAAATCAAGTATAGAATAAGAAGGAGTCTACTGAGATTTCTTTGTATCCCAAGTCAATATGGATTGAGCAGAGGGAACTACTTTAAGCATATTACAGCATTTGTTTCTCTGGCCAACCAATTACAAAGTCTCTGGTCTTTTTAACCAAGAATACTATGTCTCTGCATGCATAGATTGCATTTGACCATAAAGTTATGGTTTCTTTTGCTGCCTGGTCCTTTTTAATTGAATGCTAAGGAATCTTGTCTGAGATCTTCTGCATTTGCAAAATGTGCTCTGTGGTTGAGCCATGTATCACATTCCTTCTCAACTATAAAGAATGAGATGCAATCCCAGGCTCAGGTCACTTGCTCAGATGTAGTTCTCCCTCCAATGAATTTTGCTTATAATGTGACTCTTTTAAGCCACTCTCATAAATAATATAACAGAAAGTGAATCTTATTGATGCTACTTTAATAGCTCTTCATATAACAGAATAATGTGCAGTAATCCCATTAATCTGCATGTCAAAATTTCTGTAACCAAATTAGGCAATCTTAGCATAAACTAATACCAAGAAGGCTTTTAAAAATAAATATTGTTTGGATTGTTGTAAGCTCACACCATACCTTCGCTTTCAGATGTCACTAAGTACTGATATTCTCTCTGATGACAAGGTTCACTGTGATTTATAACGAAAAGTTCTTGATAACTGAAGTAAACAGGAGGTGCCCTTCTGAAGATACCGTTAGTTGCAGAGGCCCTTTGGTTGGAAATGTTTTTGTCTGTGTCAGTCACAATTTGTAGAATGCCTTGCCTCAGAGTATGGTCGATCTCCTTCCCTATCTCTGTTCAGACCTTAGGGAAACAACTGAGAATCTACCTACTGTATGTTCAGGGAAAGCAGAACACACACACTGACTTCATGCCTTGCATGAAGATAGAGGATGATCTCCTGTTCATGTTTTTTTCCAAGTGATTAAGGAGCTTCCCTCCACACAGGGGACAAATAGGAAGCAATGGGGCCAGCCTGCCTCTCTCCATTTTCCAGAATTCATGAAGAAGCCTTCTCGGGTTTTAAAAAAGCTGTCCAAAGACATCTTTATAATCTTGCCTTTTAAATTGTGTTTAAGTGTTTTAATGTTGTTTTCAATCTGTTATGGTGGTTTCAGTGTTTGTGTTACATTTTTATGATGTTGCTGATGATTTATTTTGATATGTTACAAGCTGCCTTGATGGCTTCGGCACAAAATGAATACCAGAAATTAAATAAAAGCTGTAATAACATCTTGACATGAATACTCAAGGAAAAAGTCAACTGTTCGCATGCCTATGCATAAACATAGTTTTCCTTTTGAGGTCATCCTACCAATATGACAGTCACATTGCCCTTGAGGCCAAGAACCCATAATGTACTTTATTTCTACCCAAATGGGGTAAAGTACAATGCCTATTGCCAGTACTGAGTTATGTGCCAGTCTAATTGATTTCAAACATGGAACAGGAAAGACTCAATCTTGTCCTTCACTTAAAAATCCCTCCAATAAGCAAAATTCCCAGACTATAGGTCTGCTTTCCCAACTCCTAGTCCAAAATACATGGACAGCATTGGACTAGCTAAGGTGGGAAGCAACCCATGGAGCCCGCCAGGATTATGTTAACAAAATTTGGCACAAACCAAAGTGTAGCTTCCCACCTATGCATGGTGGAATTAATAATAATAATAATAACAATAATAATAATTAATAATAATAATTATTATTAATAATAATAATAATTGCAGTTGTTGAATCTCAGATAGGCACAATATAGCTAGAAAAAAAGTTAAGATCCCTCAATTCCCCAAAGATAAATATAATCTGAAAGCATTATCCATGCCTCTTCCTGTGATGTCATTATCTCACTGCTTTATCCTCTGTATGACTCTGCTGCTGAAATTTCTTTTTAGGAAAGTTGTCCTTGTATTATTGAACAGTAGCCTACTCTTGTTCTAAGTTATTCCACAAGTTAACATGTGTGAACATTTAGTAAGTGTCAATTAAGTCATGTTGTTACCTGTTAAGAAGTCTCTCATAACTCACTAGGTAGCAGTACTTAATTCTCACATTTGATAATGAAGGAAGTATTGTACTAACTGATAAAAGAGAATTTTTCTGGACTTGCCAAAAATTATGGTGTGGGATGTGTCAACAAGGTCTTTGTGCATTTAGTATGTTATGTTGTAAACAGAGAGGATCAGCAGTGTGGTGTCTATTGAATAAAAAATCATCACTAAGATTCTCTAATACAATTTCCTTTGAAGGTTAAGGTGCACACAAGGCTAACTCAAAGCCAGTTTTAAAAAACCCTGTCCAGATGGAGACACTTTGGCAACAGCTTGCAATGTATTCAGTCCAGACTGCAGGCTACCACTTATTTCCATTAGACAATTCTCCTGCTCCGTGACCTTCCACTTTTCTTTTCCAGGAAAGTAACTGGCAAAAGTGATTGCAGGCAGATCTTCGTGGACATATACACTTTTATATGCAGGAGCCTATAGCCCATAGATTATTTGGTTGCTGGGAACAAAACTCTTCTGTCTCAGGTGACTGAGAAATTTGTGAAATGCTGGAACTGCACTTATTTTTTAAAAAAATAGAGCAAAGGGAGATGGAGGAAACTGAGAAAGAAACATTTCTCTGGGGCTTCAAACAAGCTGTGTTATACTTATGAGGCAACAGTCAGGACAAAGGTCTGAAACAGGCTTTCCTGAAACTGTGAGGTGTACCTTGGGCAGGTGCAGACAGACTCCAGGGGAGGTGTGAAGAACCTTTCAGCTACGTTGTTACAATAAACCCACTTTTTCCAAAGTTTCATTGTATGGCTTTCCTTGTTCATTTGTGTTCATTTTGGTGTTTGGATTTTTAGGGGAGGTGTCTACGTTAAGATTACACTAAAGGGAGGTGTCTAAAAGGGACTAGTACTAAGCACTGGCTCAGTTGAAGGAGTGGACCTTACTCTGCAATGGAGTCAGTTAACTGCTGAGATTAGCCTGCAACAAACTGGGTCCAAACCAACAGGAGTCCTTGAAGCCACACAGCAGGAAAAGGTGTACTTGGGAAACAGCAGAAAAATGCACCCTGAGGTCACTTTGGAAGTGGTGGGGGGAGGATTAATAGAAGGAACCCTCCAGGAACAGTTTCCTGCTGATTCTGCAGACAGGGCAACTGGGCAATGTGGATGAAGTTCAGAACCGCCCAGAGTTCCCTGGTTGGAGGAGATGGGCGGTGATACAAATTTAAATAATAAATAAATAAATAAAATGAAGTTCATCCAATGAACCCTTTGGGTGCTTAATAAAATAGCTTCTGGAATGGGGAATGGGGAAACTTGCCTATTTATTTATTTATTTATTTATTTATTTATTTATTTTCTATCCCGCCTTTATTATTTTTATAAATAACTCAAGGCGGCGAACATACTTAATACTCCTTCCTCCTCCTATTTTCCCCACAACAACCCTGTGAGGAGCCGGCTTTCATGCCTAACACGGGAAAAGAACTCACAGACTCCTGGTTTCTAGCCCAGCACCTTAACACTAGACCAAACTGGCTCTCTCTATTTACCTCAATCCCAGTGATCAATCTCAAAAAGCCTACAGCAGAGCTTTCCAAACTGTGTGTCGGGACACGTTAGTGTGTCGGCTGCAGTGTCTGGGTGTGTCGCGGCTGATGCTGCCTTCGAGCCCTGCCAGGATTTCCCGCAGGTCCTAGTGCCTGCCTTGTGCCCTGCTGTAAGTGTGTGTCGTGAAATGATGCATGTCTAAAAAGTGTGTCACCAACATGAAAAGTTTGGAAAGCTTTGGCCTACAGTATTTCCTGAAAAGCACCTTGGTGAGGTTGCTCTTTACTCTCCCATCTAGGAAGCACTTTATTGCCTCAACCTACCTTTGCCTTTCTTCCTAGACCCTTCCAAACAAAGCACTGGTTACAGCCACCCACCATTTTTACTCACACATAATGGCTTGTGTGGGACCGAAACTCATTCTTGTTAATAAAGATAAGAGAGACCAATCAAAGAGAATATTTGTAACTCAGGGTTGAACTGTGGAGTCCTTGGTGCTCTCTGAGCCTTGTTGTTTACTTGCAGACCTTTCATTGCCAGGCTAGGCAACATCTTCAGTGCGAAAAGGGAGTGGAACTTGCTCTCTGTTTATTTACCCTGGCTTGTCCTGCCTGTGTTGGTGGGGGTGTTGTACTCTCCTTGGTAGTACCTTGATTGGGTTGTTGTGTGCTGCTTGCTTGATTGACTGAGTTAATAGTTCCTTGATTAGAGTCTATTGTGTTGTTTGATTTCTCCTCTGGTGGTAATCTTGGTGTTAATCTTTGCCTATCTGGTTGTTGATTGCTGGCAAGAGGTGTTCTGGTCTTCTGGCTTTTCTATTGTCTTTTATGAATGGTATGTAAATGTTGTTTACCTCTATGTGTCTGTTGATGGCTGCTTTGTCTGAGTGCCAAGCTTCCAGGAATTCTCTAGCATTTTTGGACTTGGCTTGGTTTAAGATGCTCACAGTTTCCCAGTTGAAAGTATGGTTAAGTCTGTCCATCTACCCACACTAACCAAGTGCTCCACTACCAAAGCAATAACCCTACCTCACACAAGAGGAGCTGTGTAAAAACACTATTCAGACGAGCACAAACACACTGCAGCAACCCAGAACACCAGAAAAAGGAAACAGACCACTTATATAGCATCTTCCAGCAAAATGGATATCCACGCAACTTTATCAAAAAGTGCCTGACCACTCAACCCACCACAGCAAAACCAACAGAAGCTATGAAAAGGATTACACTGCCATACATAAGAAACATCTCAGAAACTACTAATAGACTGTTACAACCACACGGCATCACTGTAGCACACAAACCTACCAAAACCCTTCAGAACATCATAAGTAAACCAAAAGACCCAGTAGCCCAAGAAGAAAAAACAGGAGTTATCTACAACATACAGTGTAAGGACTGTAACAGCCACTATGTAGGACAGACTGGCAGAAGACTAGCAGAACGCATCCATGAACACGAACTAGCAGTCAGAAGACATGATGAAAACTCCTTAATCTCACAACACATGGACAGACTTAACCATAGATAAATAGAGAAAATGGTTCTTTCCTTGATAGCAGGCTGGCTTCCCATTCTTTTTAAATGAATGGAAACAGCATTTTTTAAAATCCTCTGGTAACGAAAGGAACTTGGTTGGCATGCAAGGAGATATTTGAGCGCATAGTAGCATCCATAAGCAGCACATTGCGCTAACCTGGAACTGTAACTTTTACCTAATGTAGTTTAGTTAGAAAGTGTGTATTTATGACAAGTAGTGATGCCTCCCTTCCCAGAATGTGTGACTCTTCTATGCTATGTGAATATAACATCAAACAAAGCTATCTGAGCAAAAGCTTTTTCTCATCTTTGAGCAACCACATAGGGGACAACCACTGAGCCATTTCTGATATATATAAAAAGGATAAGAGGCTTGTGTCAAGATTCAGCAATGCTGAAAAAGCCCTGGAAAATCCATCTGAATCTTCACCATAGTTAAATTAACAATATGTACACCTACTGCGAAAAATTAGGGCCATAATCTTGCAAGTGTCCATTCATATCAGTGCACCGCTTGAATGGTACCGTGCTGTGCAACCAGCTGCTTCTTTCTGGGGGAAAGAAAAGAAAAAAGCAAGAGCTGGTCAGATCTAATCCTTTTGCTTGATAAACATCTGAACAAATTCCACCCTGACTTCTTTTTATTGCTACCTTGATATAAGACCTGAACCATCTACGTATCTTAGGGTGGATTTAACATGAAAGATTCTTACCCTGAGTGCACAGGATGTTCTGTTCCATTTCTGAACACTTTTCTCCTTTCATCTCTTAGGAAAGGCCTGGCAGTTGGCAAGGAGCTTGTCATTTGCTCTGGATTAAGGAATACATTCAGAAGCTTCTCTCATTAAACAGGAAGTTGAATTCCTCCACTGAGAACATATCCTTTATGACAAGCCTTGATGTCTGGTGTATGTATGTGTATGTGCTGAAGCCACAATCTGGCTCCCTGGTGCTTAAACCAAGGTGGCTTATATTTCCTTTGTCAAAGATTTTCTAAACCAGTACATTGATTAGACACACATTGTTAAGATACTGTGAGTGCCAAGCATTGCATGGGTACATTCTTCTATGTGTGGCTTTCCTCCATAGTTTTTTATTTGGACAATTTTATCTTGCTGGCATTCAACTTATGCATCTAGCCAAATATTATGCCCAACAATGACTCTCCAAAGTGTGGGTCAGATTTTTTTTAAAACAGACTTCGGTTTTGGAGAGCTCTCTACAAGGAGATACTGAACACTGAACATGCCTGCAACTCAAGGGCCCAGTAACAAAGCTATGGACCCTTCTGTATTATTGGCGGCATTCAGCAAGATTTTTGCTTTAATGCAACCAATCCATATATTGTTTCTATTGGATTTGTCAACTTATTCCAGATTCTATTGTTAGACAGAAGTCAGTTTCATTGCATTCAGTGGTGCCTAGTCTCAAATAAGAGATCCAGTTTGGTGTAGTGGTTAAGGCACCAAGCTAGAAACCGGGAGACCGAGAGTTGTGTGTGTGGTGTGTGTGTGTGTGTGTGTGTGTGTGTGTGTGTGTGTGTGTGAGAGAGAGAGAGAGAGAGAGAGAGAGAGAGAGAGAGAGAGAGAGAGAGAGAGAGAGAGAGAGAAGGTAGAGACGAACAGCACAGACCTTTCTTTGCATCATCTGGTTCAGAGCACGATTCAGACTAAGGACTCTGGAGTTCTTGAGCTGAAATTTCAGTTCCTGTGACTAGGCTGAGAGTCACTTTGGTCTAGTGGTTAAGGCACCAGGCTAGAAACCAGGAGACCATGAGTTCTTGTCCCACCTTGGGCACAAAGCCAGCTGGGTAACCCTGGGCCAGTCACTCTCTCTCAGCCCTAGGAAGCAGGCAAGGGCAAACCACTTCAGAAAAACCTTGCCAAGAAAACTGCAGGGACTTGTCTAGGCAGTCTCCGAGAATCAGACACGACTGAATGGTTTTTTTTTAAAAAAAAAGTCTCAAGTAAATAACTGCAGAAATGCAGAATGAACATCGGATGGGAAAGAGAACTTCTAACTGTTCATAATTTGATTTTCTACTGGGTTAAAATATGTGCTATTTTCTAGGAAAAAGGAAAAATAATTTCAGTTCAACCTATTAGGCACTCTAAGGGACTTGGTAATCACAAAGCACACATACATTAGCTTCCATTATTATTAGCAGATCTAATCACCAAACTGAATAAATAAATAAATTCATGTAAAACAGTATTTGTCACTGCCTCTATATGTATTGTTGCTGCTGTTATTGTTTCTGTTGTTGTTATTATTATTATAATATACACAATAATGTCAGCAACCGCATAATAGAAAAATACAGTGGACCCATGTTAAACAAGCTCTGTCTAATTACTTAATACGATTTAATCTGTCTCTTGGAGATGAAAGATAAATGATATGTTTCAGTTTAGATTTCCTTTTATTACCATATCTGTCCCATGTTACATAGATAAATAGTTCAATATTTTCCACTACCCTAACAAAATGCAAATAACCCAAGGGCAAAGGCAAATCCATTCTGTATCTTTCTATTTAAAACGTACCCATGTGCAGAATGTTTTATTTTCACCACCATCGTAATTTATCAATATTTAGACTGATATTTAGACAGGAGGGAGGGAATGCTGTCATCGTTCATATGCAAGTTTTTAGTAATTAATTTCTCTAGAGCCTACCCGATTTACATGTGTGAAGGTTCCTATGAATCATACAGGAGGCAACAGAAGCAAGACTTGGGGAAGAGGGAGGGGAAGATTTCTGAAGCCATTAGCCATTTGTGCATCATGAGGAGCAGTTGGTTGACGCCTAATGCTGATGGTGGCTTCATTGCTTGCAAACATTTTCATGAGGCTAGCAACATGCAAGGCACTTTTCTTCATGTGGGACAAGCATGGTGCAGTCACCTGTCCAACAAACACAACACCATGTGTTGAAGCAACAAACATACCCAGATAGGTAATGAAACCTCTGCAAGAAAACAACCAAGCTCAGAGAGCACCAAAAACCCAACGGTTCAACTCTGAACTTCATATATTCTCTACTCTTGGAGCATTATCATAGCTGATCAAGCACCTGGGAGAACTGCTCTGATTCATCTCCATTTCCTCAAAACAACTTTTCTTTCATACTGATCCCTATTGTGATAAATGGTAGAAAGGCTAAATATAACTTTACTTCCTAGCCAAGGATTTAGTCTTCCAGTTTCTGCTTGATGACAAACAAACAAAAGGGCCCAAGACACCTAAGGACCCATTGATTTTTAATTTGAGAGATAACTGTAATTAGTAGGGTTCGTATGTACTTAACCTTAGGTGGATGATATTCTTTCCTTTTGAACAAAGCAA
The DNA here is from genome assembly GCA_023362775.1 of Charina bottae. Taxonomy (NCBI): domain Eukaryota; kingdom Metazoa; phylum Chordata; class Lepidosauria; order Squamata; family Charinaidae; genus Charina; species Charina bottae. Next base: position 232,882,242 of record JALMGJ010000001.1, on the reverse strand, counting down.
TTTCACTGGCTGAGAAAGAAAGGCAGAAGACTGCCTGGTTCACAGAGCAGAATAGAAAGTGGGGGCAGGTATAGAAGATAAAAATAAGAAACCACATTCTAGAATCATGTCAAGGGAATCTTCTGATCTATCTCTGGTAGCCCAGCAATGGTGGGTTTTTTTCTCTGCCCATTGACCTTCTTCTCCAAGAGGAAATGGACAGGGGTGGGGGTGGGGGTGGGGGAGATATTTGTTCCATCTTTTCCATTCATCTCATAGCTGCCTAAATCTGTTAATGAAATCTGTAAGGGAATATCTGCAGCAACTGGTGATACAGATAAGCATTTCCATTTTTCCTATCCATTTTACTAAAATAAGGTGTATCTACATACAGCTGCCTGATGATGTACTATATGTATGAATGTATGAATGTGGCTTCCATAATAAACATAAAAATAAAAACCTTAAAAATAATACACAAATCACTACAAGAACATTAAATATACTTCAACTAACAGTAGCAGTAAAAAAAATCCAAGCTCAAAATAGGCAAGTCTGTAAGGCCCATTTAAAACAGTCAAGGAAATAACCTTCAGGATGATGTTCCTCAAACTTAGGGCCACCAGAAAGAAGACTTTTCTGTTATGTCTGCAGCCAACTAGAACTTACTGACGAGCATGAGAGCAGTGTTTCCACGGCCAAGCTTAGAAATTGCTTAGGGGTGGGGGTGTCGTATAGGGGTGTGTGGCCACTTATGGCGGTCCGCCAGAAGATAGTATGTTCTTTAGGATTCAGAGGCAGTAGGCTTAAACCAGGGTGAAATGACAAAAAGGATTTTATTGAATAAATATTAGGAGAATTATGGAGAGAAAGATATAGCCATTCCTGTCTTTGCTTGCTAGAAAAATAGCAGCAGATGGACCCCTGGAGCCAACCAATGGTTGTGCAGCACCTCTTTTTCCCAAGCCTTTAGGTCTGCACTGAGGTTCCAAGTGTCTGGGGGCTTTTGCCACCTTTTAATACTTTTCTTCAGAGACAGGGAGCATAAGCAATTACACCTGAAGATGGCACGGTATCACATCTGATCAGTGACTTGGTCATAACTTCAGACAGCTGACTTTCTGCCAGGGATATTTTTGAATAACACAAGGTCCCTGGCAGACAACATCTGGAGATGGTCTGATGACAACTCTGGTCAGTAACTTGGGAACCTAGAAAAGTGACCCTTTTATGGGAGACACGGTTTCTAGTGTGCAGCCATTGTTCCCCCTCCCCTTCACAGGTGTTAGATTAGGGAGTTTGTGTTCTCTTTATCTTAATTGTTATAAGTAGGAATATAGATAAAGGGCTTACAGGCAAGAGTGATTTATGATACAAGGATGCACTCCACAAAGTTTGCCAAATACCTTTTTCCAATTTACAGTACAAGCTTGTTAAGTTACATGCATATTGCCTCAGCTGGCTAAATCTTATCTGTGCAAAGGGGGAAAGGGGGTTCCCACCGCAGTCTCCTTGCCAATCTTCCATGGTCTAGGCCAGGGGTAAGCAATAGCTTGCATGTGGCCGCTCTGCGCCCCTTTTTGTGCCCCACAGTATCCTGGATTGAGAAGGGTCTTCATTTTGGTCCATGATACACCTTTAAAAATCCTACACACTTTTTCAACTTTGGGCAGAGAGGGCTGTCATTTTAATCCTTTAACCTTCCTCAAAACCTCTAAACTACCACGAGGGAGCCCAAACCTTTGACTAGAACCGCTCCAGTGGTATCCCATTGTACCTGGCTGTCTCCCTTGCAATTTTTTCAAAGAGGACCCTAGCCCACTTTTGAGGTAGGTTGTCATTCAAATTATCTGATGTCAAGCAATTTAGGCCATCAGTGCAGTGGTGGTACACAACTGATGTTGCATGCTCTAATTGCCTAATGAAAGACACTCAAAAAAGGAACCCAGCAAATTTCAGTTGGTGTGTTCCAGAGCTTTGAAAGGCCCCATTACTCTGGGTTACTTGCTAAGTCTCTGAGATGGCACTGAGAAGAAGGCGCCTAAGATGGATAATAATTCCCAGACATAGTCCAGAATGAAATTCAATCCTAACCCATTTAAGGTCTTCAAGGCCAGAATAAGCTCTTTGAATTGATCCAGGAACAAATAAGATGCCAGTAAAACTATCATAACTTTAAAGTGATGTGTTTTGGACCAATCAAGGCTTCCAAAATCTGTTCACAGAGATTTAAATGTACATTTAATGGACATTTAATCATCCAGTCTAGAGGTAATTGAAGCATGAAGGACTGAAGCCAAGTCTGTTTCCTCTAGCAAAGTTCTTAGCTCCTAAGGATTTCTTAGAGAAAAGCTCCAGCAACGGCTTCTAGCAATCACTGCTATATGAGCAAATACAGATCACATTGCCTTCTGCATCTCTTCTTTCAAGAGTAGTTTAACTCTGTCTAATACCGGTGGAATCATTTCACTGAGATATGAAGTGCCAGTAAATAATATTTTACTTACATATAGACTCTTAATTTTTTTTAGATGTACTGTATGTGTCAGGTATTTTCATCTTAAAAATATGATATGGGGAAGCAGTCTGAAAGCCAGGAGTTATGAGGTTACTATGGTTCAGAAAAGAATAAAACATGTTTCACTTTATATTGCCCACATCAAAGAATGAATGAAAATAAAAACAGGTATTTCTTTGTGAACTCAACTATGAGGAGGATCATGGGAAATAATGCTCTTTTTTTAATCAGTTCAATCGTGTCCGATTCTTGGAGACTGCCTGGACAAGTCCCTGCAGTTTTCTTGGCAAGGTTTTTTGGAAGTGGTTTGCCATTGCCTTCTTCCTAGGGCTGAGAGAGAGTGACTGGCCCAAGGTCATACAGTTGGCTTTGTGCCCAAGGCGGGACTAGAACTCACCGTCTCCTGGTTTGTAGCCTGATGCCTTCACCACTATGTCAAATTGGCTCTCTAACAATCATTTAGTCAACTACATAACAGGAATTCCCAAGGGAGAGTTGAATAGCCCCTGTATTGTTTTCAAAGTACATGTGAGGATTATGTACATAAGGAAGTAGTTCAAGCTGAGTTTCCCGTTGTATGCAGGAACTCTGTTAAATATCAAATATTTTTTTTAAAGACAGATCAAATATTCATAGAGCGAGTTCCATTCCTTTATTTATTTGATAAATCTACTTATAGGTGCCTCAGTCAAGATTATGACTCTAGGCTGTTTACAGAGTACAGGTAATTAGGGTTAAAACAACAAGGAAAGACAAACACAATCAAACACATAGCAATAAAAGTTCTAAAACCCATACTGGAGGAAAAACAAAACCATAAAATTTTTTCGTAACTAAGAAGTGGGGTCACAAGCCAACCTGCTCCAGGGCCTGCTGAAAAAGCCAGGTCTCAACCAATTTCTGAAAAACAACAGGGACATGGCTGTGAGGACTTCAGGGGAAATGCTGTTCCAGAGTGCAGGGCAGCCACAGAAAAGGCCTATCTCCAAGATCCCACCAGATGGCATTGCTTCATTGATGACACCTGGAGCCTGCTGGTCCTGCCAGATCTTACTGGAGAGGCAGAAGCAACCAAAGGAAGGAAGTCCTGTAGGAATCCAGGCCACAAAAGGCTTTATAGGTACAACCATGACCTGGAATTGCACCCAGAAGCCAACAGGAGCTCGTGTAGCTTATGAAGTAATGGTGTGACATGGGGAAAATGACGCAGACCCATAACTATTTGCACTGCTGCATCCTGGACCAGCTGTAGCATCCAAGTGGTCCAAGGGTAGCTCCATGTAGAATGTATCGAATGGCTTAACCACAAGAAGGGCCTCCCAGTCCAGAAAAGAACTGTTCTAGATCATTCTTCTAGATATGTAGGCAACGTGGGCAAGGCTAACTTTCCAGTTCTGCAATCTCTCTCATTTATTCATTTGATATCTGACCTACTCTAAAATGGATCTGGCATTATGATCCATCCGTTCATTGATAATTCACTTATTGCAGGATTAGATTGTTAGTAGACAAAGGAGAGCCTGCAAAGAAACTGGAATAAGGGAGTGGGCAAGTCACCTAGAAGAGGTGAGAGAATTTGGACAGGATAATTAAAGATGTGGAGATGTGGGTACAAAAACATGCATGCAAACCTAGAGGCAAGGAACATGTAGACCAAGAGACTCTGCTGGACACAGACAGCCTTGACCTAAAGAAAGGAAGCCTGGAAGAACAAAAAAGGAAGCAAAGCAACCTGAGGAGATAAAAAGGAGTCAGAATCAGAGATTTAAGGTGAGACAGAAAGACTACTCAAGGGTAAGGGATACTTCTCCTGTGAGTCAGGCAGCTTAGGAAGACAGAAGAGAGAGAAAAGTCAGGAAAATGACAGAAAGATTACTCCTGAGTCAGAGGTAAAGGGAGAATGCATGACGTTTTCTTTCCCACACCACTCTGTTGCTGGGCCTGGCTGCAGCTTGGGTTCAAGGGAGGTAGATTAGCCAGCAAAGTTCATCTGTGAAAGGAAACACCCAGGGTGTCAGCTGGAGAGAGGACTGAGGCCAAGAGAATGAGAGGAGTCCAGGGTATGGACTGGACCCAGAACTAACGGGATGAGACTTCAAGGATACAGATACAGATTAGACATGAGGAAGAATTTCTTGACAGTAAGAACTGTCAATCATTGGAATAGGTTACCGCATGGAGTGGTTTCTTCCCCTTCACTGGAGGTTTTCAAACAGAGGCTGGATAGCTATCTATCTATCTATCTATCTATCTATCTATCTATCTATCTATCTATCTATCTAGGATGGTGGAGTGAATCCTGCAGTGTGCAGGAGGCTGGACATGATGACCTCTTTGGTGACTTCTATATGTCAGCTGGGAAAGCAGATTGGGACTGGCAGAGACACGAAGCTGACTGAGACAGCAGGTGACAAATGGCATGGGAGGGAATGGATGGACAGAAACTAGCCCCATGTCTCACTATCCCGGTGATTGTTATTTGTTTGCAATTGTTACTTCCCCCCCCCCCCCTATTGCTGGCTCAGAGATTTAAACTATGCTTTCTGTTGCCACAGTGATTGGGAAGACTTTGTGCTTGTCTTGCCCCAGAGCAGTGGGTCAATAAAGCTTTCTGTCTGAATGCTCAGAGAGTGGTCTCCATCCTTAAACTGCAGGAGAGAATTCTCCAACTGATGATAATAAATTCAGTAGGAGCTAGAATAAGTTTTGCTTGGCAGATCTCAATGGGAAAGCAGCTCTTGAAGACAGGACTGGCAGGGTTATAGCTTGGGCTAAAATTACAGTTGATTATTCTACTTTATTAAGCAGTTCCAGGTTTTTTGAGCTTAGGTCTAATTACAAACTTTCTACAAATTCATAGAATTTAACCTTAATAGGAGTTTATGTATACAAATATTACCTGGTAATGATTATTGTTACCTTTACCTAAATATTTATGTACGTCAAGCTGTTATTAAAGATTCAAGTGCAAATCAGGACAGAGTTGCTGTTGTTCTCCACCCTGGAGAGTAGTGAAGTCTAGCCTAAGAATTCTGCCCGAGACTTTTCCATAAAACCAGGGATATTTTCTGGTATTCAAGACAAATTATGAGCATCAACAAACCTCCATATTAGCTTGTTCTGCCATTATATGATTGCCTGCCCATTACTATGGATGTATGCCTCTTTGTTGACAGCTCTCAGAGGTCTAATGCCTCCAGTCACTAAAAGTGTGCTTTGGTTGTAGCGTCTTAAAAGTATGACTTCTTGCCAAGTTTAAGGAGGCCTTTAACAAGAACTGGTTTTCTCATCAACCTGTTCACTTTTTATAGTACAGTCCTCAGCATGTGACTCAAAGGGCAAGTTTGCCCCTTGGTCAAAAGCAGGTTGTACAGCAGGCCATACAGTTCTTCAGATTTGAAGGGCAAAGCATACTTTAGAGCACATGGATGTGCTCAAACTCTTTAAAGCAGTTGCTTTTCTTTTCTCAGGATTGAGCTGCAGATGTCGAAGCCAGCTACATGTTCCTGGGGACAGATGCAGCTGCTTTGAAGGGTTCCTGGAAGGTGCCAGTTGAATGCCCTTGTGCGCTCTTAAGTATCTTTGATCCTTCGAGTTTGAAGTGCTTCACTGCCCTTCACAGCCCTTGTGTGACTTAGCCTTTGAGGAACGGTCACAGCTCTGTAGGAGAGTTCATGATGTGTTTGCAGAAGGTCCCATGTTGAATCCTTAGACCCTAGAGCTCCTTTATTTTTCAATTTGTTTTTAACTCGAGTTTTTTGTTTAGACTCTTTAATGGCCAATGAAGAGGGGAAGGCAAGTCAAAATACAGCTGTAACAGCAATTCCCTAAAACAGAGCAGGCAGTGAGATAAAATAGAGTAATATGCAGAGCTTGGAGAATTCTGCAGCTTAATTTGCCAGCTTTCCTTTCCCCAGTCAATGGTTATAAACATCCTTTATTGCAGTGACTGACCACAATTAGACTAATAGTCCAACTCAATAGATGTAGACAACAAATGTTGATAATATGCCCTGTTTTGAAAAGGTGCTGAGGGTTGGAAGAAGACGGAGGCTTTCAGTGCTGAGACAAACCTGATTCTGGCCCTTCAAAGAAGTGAGATCAGCAGTATCAGGGCACAAACTGCAAATCATCTGGATGGCGTTGGGGTAGGGGCAATCCTTCAGCATAGCTACAGCTATAACAACTATAGTAAGTTATGGCCAGAGGCCATTAAGGAGTTCAACAGGTCTGTTTGCGTAAGAATCTAACATTCAGGTCTCAGAACTCTGGAAAATCTGGGCTGTCTCAAAACACCAGTGCTCATTTTAATTTTCAGAAAGAAACTGAAGAGGCAAGTATGTTTACTGCTGTGTTAGGCCAGATCTTTGGCTTTCCCTGTACTAATTTATGTGCTGTTGCAGCACCATTCTTTGCAATGAATCTGAAGGAAATAATTCCCCATTCTCCTCTGCAAGATAATTAGGTAATATTTAATGTCTAGGCATTCTGGTTAAATGCAACTGGGAATGCAGCGAATGATCTTTCTGCAGTCTCTAATTTCTGGACATTTGTTTTATTTCAGCATACGTCATGGAGGATGTTGGTTGCTACTTATTTTAAGAGCAAAACCTATTAAAAAATGCACGAGTCTCCCTGATTGTAAACCTTTGGTTGCTACAATCAACAGACTGAAAGATGATCCTGCTTTCTATGTGTGTCTGTTTTCCACTGTATCTGTGTAATAAGTTGCCCAACTAGAGCTAACAGTTAGGGCAACCATGATACACAAACTATTTTTTAGCACATAATTAGTTATTGGCAATGACAAAAGCTGTTACAGCATTTACAGAGCAAATGTTCTTTTTTATTCCAGGGCAGCTATGATGCCACTGTTATTCTGATCTCTCTATGTACTAATCTATGCAAACTGCATTATAATGCCCACATTGCATATATGTTGTTGTTGTTGTTCAGTCGTTTAGTCATGTTCGACTCTTCGTGACCTCATGGACCATAGCACGCCAGGCCTTCCTGTCCTCCACTGTCTCTCGGAGTTTACTCAAATTCATGTTCATTACATCGGTGATGCTATCTAACCATCACATCCTCTGCCGTCCCCTTCTCCTTTTGCCTTCAGTCTTTCCCAGCATCAGGGTCTTTTCCAGTGAGTCCTCTCTTCGCATTAGGTGGCCAAAGTATTTGAGCTTCAGCTTCAGCATCTGTCCTTCCAATGAGCAGTCAGGGTTGATTTCCTTTAGGATTGACTGGTTTGACCTCCTTGCAGTCCAAGGGACTCTCAAGAGTCTTCTCCAGCACCACAGTTCAAAAGCATCAATTCTTCCGCACTCAGCCTTCCTTATGGTCCAACTCTCACAGCCATACATTACTACTGGAAAAACCATAGCTTTAACTATACGGACCTTTGTCGGCAAGGTGATGTCTCTGCTTTTTAATATGCTGTCTAGGTTTGCCATAGCTTTCCTCCCAAGGAGCAAGCGTCTTTTAATTTCATGGCTGCAGTCACCGTCTGCGGTGATCTTGGAGCCCAAGAAAATAAAATCTGTCACTGATTCCATTTCTTCCCCTTCTATTTGCCAGGAAGTGATGGGACCAGATGCCATGATCTGGGTATATATATATAATCCTTGTCAAGGATTATGTATATATATATAATCTTTATATATATTATTATATAATATATTATATAATATATATTATTATATAATATATATATATATTATTATATAATATTATTATATAATCCATATATATATATATATATATATATATATATATATCCTATTATATAATAATATTATTATATAATCCTTGATAAGGATTATATAATATATATAATCCTTGTCAAGGATTATGTATATATATATAATCCTTGTCAAACATTCCATAAGATGGTCAAACAACAAACCTGAGTATTAAAATAATAAGATGCTATAGAATACTTTTCTTTTTAGAAAACTTTATTAAAGCATTTTCAAAATATACATAAAAACTAAAAAGATTGAAACAAAGAAGCCTACAAAGAAAAAGAAACAGAACTAAAAAGGTGTGAAAAAACACAAAACAAACTACTACAACGTGACTTCCGACTTTCTATAACAAAGATATACATAAATCAATATCAATCTCTTACTCCAATTCATATTATAGTAAACATTATTTCTATAAAGCATTTCAATTCTCATTATTACATTCCCTTCTAAAACAAAATTACCCTCCCAGTTAAAGAAAAACATATAAAACCCTTCAAACATAATTTGGAACCTAATATAGTAACAAACACTACCCTTCTTCACTATAATTTGCTCCTATCTGCCAACTAAACTAACATTAACCAAAAATATAAAAATTATCCAAACAGCATAAACATTTATCTAAACCCTTAAAAAACCATCCTGATGACTTCCGGTGGGAATATGGCAGTCTGAACAGCTGTGCTCGTGGGCTCTGCGAGCGGAACTGACAACGTGGCAATTTTTCGAGCTCAGGCACGTTTCCCCTGAAGCTCAGGAGTGTTTTTCTAGAGAAAGGAAAACACTCAGAATCACCCCATCTGTCCTCAGGAAGGCTGCTTACAGCCAGAAGATCGCAAACAGCATTCGCGATCGACTGGTAAGAGCATCCGGGAGGCTGGGGCGTCATCATTTCCAAGCCGCCATGTAGCCTTAAAGGGACATTAAGACTGGCCGCCCCATTTCTAAACCACCCAATTTATTTTTCTTTTAAGTTTATGTACCCTAAGAGAGGTTTTCTACAGCAAGGAGAAACGTGTTCTCTTGGTGCTTATCATTATTTTTGTGATTAATTTCTTTTTTAAAAATGTTTTTTAAGTCTTGGATTTTGCCTACCATCCAAATATTAAGGAAAGTTGAGACTATGTCATCGTCTCCCTGTTATTATTTTTGTACTAAATTTGAAAATTTTAGCATTTTCCTACACGTTGAATCTGCTTTTCTGAACTTTCAGCTTTCTGCTGCTACTTTCCCTGGGACTGCCTGTTATCATACTTTCATTTGTGTAAGCATGTCTCGGAATTTTTCTATTATCTCCCACTTTCACTGGTTAGGTACCTAGGGGACGCCATAATCTACTGCATGAGACATGAAGAATTTCAATCAGACTCTCGGATTTCCATTGAGACCTTAAACAGATTTTTTGATTCCTGTCATCTGGTTGGGGATGTCGTGGAAGAAATTGAAATGTTTAACAATGATAGAAATGTTTCTTCTAACAGCGAGATTGGGGCTTCTGTTGAAACGCTAGATGAAGAGTGGATAGTCAAGTTGAAGAAATTAAAGGGACAGGCCGAGTTGCAAGTCATAAGTGAAATTGATTTTCTGATGGAATGTTATGGAAAAGAAGGGGTTATAATGTATGGGAGGCTTTTTGTTCAAAGGTCTGATTTTTAAGGGTGGCAGTTGGGCTGTTTGATTTATTTATGAAAAAAGCTCTGTGTGTATTGTGGGGATATGTAAATGCTATGGTTTATTTTGAAGTGGGTTAAGGGTTTAAGAATATTTATCTGGATTGCTTCTAGGGTTTGTTTGACTTCATTCATTTTTAATGATTTGGATTAAGATTAATAAGGTATAATAATAAATGCTTGGTTTTAGGCTTAATATGATTAGGATTATTATAATTGTTGTATTATTAATTATTATTATAATTGTTGTATTATTAATTATAATGGCAGACAATTTATATGCTTTTTACTTTGATTCTTATTATAGTAGACAGAAATGTATGGAATAGTAGTAGGAAGGAAATAATTAAATAATTCTTATCTTTGGAGTCCTTGGTGCTCTCTGAGCCTTGTTGTTTTCTTGCAGACGTTTCATTGCCAGGCTAGGCAACATCTTCAGTGTGAAAAGGGAGTGGGACTTGCTCTCTGTTTATATACCATGGCTTGTCCTGCTTGTGTTGGTGGGGGTGTTGTTCTCTCCTTGGTAGTTCCTTGACTGGGCTGTTGTTTGCTGCTTGGTTGATTGACAGAGTTAATAGTTCCTTGATTAGGGTCTATTGTGCTGTTTGATTGTTCCTCTGGTGCTAATCTTGGTGTTAATCTTTGCCTATTTGGGTGATGATTGCTGGCAAGGAGGTCTTCTGGTCTTCTGGCTTTTCTATTGTCTCTTATGAATGGTATCTAAATGTTGTTTACCTCTATGTGTCTGTTGATGGCTGCTTTGTCTGAGTGTTTTAGTGAACTTTTACTTTCCTGCCGCTGATTTCTCTGGGGAACTGTCTGTTATCTTATCTTAACTCAGTTCGGAAATTTTCCATTACCTTTTACTGTTGCCGGTTAAGTATCCAGGGGGATTTACTGCGTGAGACATGGATGATCTTAACCAGGCTTTCTCTGACTTATTTATTTTTATTTATTTTATTTTTTAATTTTTATCCTGCCTTTATTTTTATTTTTTTATAAATAACTCAAGGTGGTGAACATACCTAATGCTCCTTCCTTCTCCTGTTTTCCCCAAAACAACAACCCTGTGAGGTGAGTTGGGCTGAGAGAGTGTGACTGGCCCAAGGTCACCCAGCCAGCTTTCATGCCTAAGGTGGGACTAGAACTCACAGCCTCCTGGTTTCTACATCGAAATATTAAAGCAGATATTAAGCAGATTTTTTCTGATTCCTGCCAAGTTATTGTGCAAGACTTTCAGAGCATTGTGGAAAATATGTAGTCTAAAATGTACCATCTGGTTGAGGATACTGAGGATGAAATTGAAGAATTTAACAGCGATGGAAATGTCTTTTCTAAGATTGAGATGGGGGCTTCTGTTGAAATGCTGGATGAAATTGACAATACTGGATTGAAGGAGTTTAATGGAGAAATTGAGTTACAAGACATGAGTGAATTTGACTTTCTAATAGAATGCTATAAAAAAGAAGGGGTTATTATGTATGGGAGGTTGTTTGAAGAGAAGTCTTTGTGAGAGGAACAGCTGGGCTGTTTGATTTCTTTAAGAAAATATCTCTGTGTTTATTATGGAGATATGTAAATGCTTTGGTTTATTTTGAAGTGGGTTAAGGGGCTAAAATATTTACCTGGATGGTCTTTTGGCTTTGGATGATTTTACTTATCGTTAATTATTGGGATTAAGATTATTAAGGTGTTTTTTTAAAAAATAATATTAATTCAATGAGGTTTCTGGTGAGGAAAGATGGCGGCAGGTCAAGTTCTAGCGGAGCGGAGCTAAGAAGCTAGGACTCACAGCATGGTGATTTTTGGCATCTTTGTGAAAACGGCACAAGGCAAAAAGTGTCTTCTGGGAAAGAGGACACTGATGAACTGCTACCGTGGCTTCCGGACAGCTGAGGGGCGAGGAGACAACGAAATTTACTTTCATTTTTGAACGGAGCTGAAATCAGCTGGCAAGTGTGAGTTACATTCTGTAAGGGCTGCTGCTGAAGCCTTTTTTTAAAAGGCACTACTACCAACCACCTCACTTCCAAAAATAATTATTGATACTTCAATTGAAGAAACAGAAGAGGCTAATCACCACTATAGAAATATTTAATCTCTTGGTAAGTCTGTCATTATTTTGAGAAGCTATTCAAGATTTTCTACGTAATTTAAAGGATTAATAACTTAAACAGGACTTGGACTTATTTATTAATATAGGGTTAGGATTATTTAAATTCAGGAAAATAATGTGGAATTAGTAGATAATAAAAAAATTAAAAAAGCATTTCACAATTTCTTTTCAAATTTATACAACATACAAGAGATCTCATTAGAAAAAATGATGAATATTTGAATAAACAAAATTTACCAAAATTGACACAAACACAGCAACTAATAGTTAATAGCCCAATAATGACTCAGGAAATAATAGAAGCTATAAAGAAACTTAAATTAGGAAAAGCACCAGGCCCAGATGGAATGTCGGTAGGATATTATAAATGTTTTATGGATCAGATTATTACTCCATTTAAAGATTTGTTGAATTCGATTATGATAGGATCAAAAATGCCAGATACATGGAGAGAAGCAAATATCACACTGATTCCAAAAGAAGGACAAGACCTAACCTTGATTAAAAATTATAGACCAATATCACTATTAAATAATGATTACAAAATATTCACGTCAGTATTAGCAGAAAGATTGAAAATAATTTTACAAGAAATGATTGATTATGACCAAAGTGGATTCCTACCTAAAAGGCAACTGAAGGATAATATACGAATAGTATTGGATATCTTAGAATATGCATAATATCACAATGAGTGTCAGATAGCCCTTATTTTCTTAGATGCTGAAAAAGCCTTTGATAATTTAAATTGGATTTTTATGTTCAAAGTTTTAGAGAAGATGGAATTTGGAGAACTATTTATAAAAGGGATTAAATCAATTTATACAACTCAAGAAGCCAAAATCATTGTTAATGAGGAATTAACAGAAATTTGTAAAATAGAAAAAGGAACAAGACAAGGATGCCCTCTATCTCCTTTGTTATTTATTTTAGTTCTGGAGGTTCTTAATAGAGATATATGAGAAGATAAGCAAATAGACGGGTTAAAAATTAAACAAGAGGTTTTTAAATTAAGAGCATTTGCAGATGATTTAGCTTTAGTATTACAAAATCCTTTAGACTCAGTGGAATACTTAATGAAGAAATTGAAAGATTTTGGATTATTAGCGGGTTTTAAAGTAAATAAACAAAAAACGAAAATGTTAAGTAAGAATATGACACAGGAAAATCAATAAACATTGATGAAAAAGATGGGATTTAAAATTGAAAAGAAGATTAAATATCTAGGAGTAATTATATCAACTAAAAATAGTGCAATATTTCAAAATAATTATGATAAAGTCTGGAATGAGATTAAACAAGACATGACAAGATGGGGAAAATTACACTTATCTCTATTAGGGAGGGTATCTATAATTAAAATGAATGTATTACCTAGAATGCTATTTTTATTTCAAACATTACCAATTTTGATAACTGAAACAATATTTAAACAATGGCAAAAAGATATTTCAAAATTAATTTGGCAAGGGAAAAAACAATTAAGTTTAAATTATTACAGGATGCCAAAGAAAGAGGAGGGTTGGGGTTACCAGATCTAAAATTATATTTCGAAGCATGTTGTTTTATGTGGATGAGAGATTGGATAACGTTGGAAAATCAAAAACTGTTACAATTAGAGGGCCACAAATTGAAATTTGGTTGGCATGCATATATATGGTATGATAAAGTTAAAATAAATAAGGAATTTAAAAATCATATTATTACAAAGGCTATATTAAAGGTTTGGGATAAATATAAAAGTAGATTAACACCAAATATACCATTGTGGATATCACCACAAGAGGCATTTGTAAGGAAGGAAAGTATGAGGGAAAAGAAAAAATGGCTAAGATATAAAGTTTTATTAAATTACGAAGAAGATAAATTTGTATTTAAAACAAGATAACAATTAGAAATAGAGGTTTATCCATGCCACTGGTTCACATATATGCAACTAAATGAACGCTTTAAACTGGATAAAAAGAATTATAAATTTATAAATGAAGCAACAAATTTTGAAAAGCAGTTATGTATGAACATATCATTACAAAAATGTATAAAATGTTGCTACAATTGAATCTACAAGATGAACAAGTCAAGGATTGCATGATTAAGTGGGCAAGGAATTTTGGATACAATATTATGTTGGAACAATGGGAAAAGATGTGGACCAGGGGACTAAAATTTACATTGAGCTATAATTTAAAAGAGAACTTTAAAAAATGATGTACAGATGGTATTTAACACCAGATAAATTATCAAGAATGTTTAAAAATATATCAAATGTATGTTGGAAATGTACCCAGGAAGAAAGAACGTTTTATCATCTTTGGTGGGCTTGTAAAAAAGTAAAGAAATTTTCTTTTAATATAAGGGGGGGAGCAATGGTATTTAGTGATTTTTATAATGTGCTAAGGCAGGGGTCGGCAAACTTTTTGTGCCAGGAGCCATTTTGACATGCTCATGCACATTTTGAAGTGCTCGAGAGCCAGGGGGCGGGGTTTGCGGGCGGGGGCCAATCGCGTGGAAGGGGGCGGGTTTTGCGGGTGGGAGCCAATCGCGTGGAAGGGGGCGGGTTTTGCGGGCGGGAGCCAATCGCGTGGAAGGGGGCGGGTTTTGTGGGCGGGAGCCAATCACGTGGAAGGGGGCGGGGGGCTCACGGAGGGAGGGGGTGCAGCCAGCGGCTCCGCAAACCCGGCCCGGCCACCCCACCGGGAGTGGCAGAGAAAGAGCTGCCAACCTCCGGCCGGCAGGACGGGCGCGGGAGTGCGGAAGGCTGCGCCCTCTCCACCGGGCAGGACCCGCGCCTCCTTCCCGGCCGGCGCCCAAGCGCAGACACCAGCCGGGACCCCGCGCGGAAGATGCCGCGCGCCGCCAGCGCCTGACGTCAAGGCGGCTGCGCTTCCGCGCCGGGCGGGCGGGTAGGGCAGGGAGAGAAGGGGAGACGGAGGGGCTCCCTCTCCGGCCTCTGCGCCCCTTCAGGCCCGTCTCTCCGAGCGCACTGAGCGGCAGGGAGGCGCTGCTGGCCCCAGACACGGCGCTGTCGGAGGTGGCGCGGGAGCGGCTGCAGGGGCTGCTGCGGCTAGAGAAAGCCCCTGCCGGCCTTTCCGCTTCCCATCTGGTGGCAGCCGCGGCTCCCCGGCCTCCGCTTGCGCCTCCTGCGCCGCGGCCCCACGCGCTTTCCTCAGACGAGGTCCAGGGCAGCGAGGCTCGGGGCTGGCGAAGGCAGAGCAGCCCCGCGGATGGGAGCCGGGGGACGCCCGACACGCGGGCCCCTCAGCATTCAGGGGGCCCGGCTCCATCTCTCCGGCTGGCGGGTGGCCAAACACGGGCGCGCACACGCACAAACGTGCGTGGGGCAGCCGCAGGCAGACGAGACGCCCCAGACTAGAGAGGCCGAGACCCCTGGAGGAAAAGCCCCCAGACCCCGCTGTGCCTCTTCAGTCCCAGGAAAAGGAAAAGCACCCCACCCCACCCGGCAAAGTGGCTGAGGCCGGCAGGGGCCCCGAGCGGGCGCCGCGGGAAGGGTTAAAGCATTTTATGCTCCAGCTGTGAATAAACAAACATCCCATCAGCTGCTAACTCTCTCCCCTTGGAAGAAATCTGGGAGAAAAAAACAGGAGGGGGAATGGAAAAGCAGAGGGAGATATGGAGAAGGTAATTGGGGGGGGGCTCCTGAGCCCTACCAGCCAATGCTGATGGCTGCTTCCTGTGACTCCCAGATTTCTTCCAAGGGGAGAGAGTTAGCAGCTGATGGGATGTTTGTTTATTCACAGCTGGAGCATAAAATGCTTTAAGGCTGCATTTAATACGGGGGGGGGGGGGGAGATGGAGAGCCAGAGGGAGGGGGCTATCCCAAGCACATAGCAAAGACAAGGATTTTTTGCTCCCCCCCTTCTGGATGGGGGGATGCCATCTGATGATGATGCCACTTCCAGCCTCCTGCCTGTTTGCCTGCCTCCCCGCCCATCCCTGTGTCCCAGGGTCTGCTTCAGTCCGTGTATGCGTGGTGGGGCATGGAGTTCGTTTTCTCCTCCTGGTTGCCCGTTGGAAGGGGCTGCTGCCGTTCATGAGCTGAGCTCCCGCTTCCGCCTCCTGCCAGAATTGAGATTTGGCTCTGCCCCGGCGGACGGGCGGCCCGCGTCCTGGAGAGCCTCGCGCTCTGAGGATGGAGAGGCTGGCGCTGCGGGAAGGGTTGCGCTCAGCTCGTGCTATGTGCTTGGGATAGCCCCCTCCCTCTGGCTCTCCATCTCCCCCCCCCCACGTATTAAATGCAGCCTTAAAGCATTTTATGCTCCAGCTGTGAATAAACAAACATCCCATCAGCTGCTAACTCTCTCCCCTTGGAAGAAATCTGGGAGTCACGGGAAGCAGCCAGCAGCATTGGCTGGTAGGGCTCAGGAGCCCCCCCCCCCAATTACCTTCTCCATATCTCCCTCTGCTTTTCCATTCCCCCTCCTGTTTTCTTCAACCCGGTGGCCCTTTCCCCCCACTGGCCCCACATTCCTGGCAGTCCCTCAACGAAATTAAGCCCTTTCCTGAAATGCTATGGGGTTGATGGTTTCCAAAGGTGGTGCCTTTTTGAGCAAATGAAGCAAACTGGTTCTGTTAGTTGGGGAGGGGGTGTGTGTGAATTGCATTGGACAGGAATCCTTTCTTGCTAAGACTGATTTTCCTCCCAGATTCCTAGAACGTTTTCTTTGCATGGAATTCCGTGTTCCGCACACGGGCAATCTCCCTTATAAAGAACCAGGTTTGTGTTCTGTATCCAGAGCGAATGATGATGCCACTTCCAGCCGCCTGCCTGTTTGCCTGCCTCCCCGCCCATCTCTGTGTCCCAGGGTCTGCTTCAGTCCGTGTATGCGTGGTGGGGCATGGAGTTCGTTTTCTCCTCCCGGTTGCCCGTTGGAAGGGGCTGCTGCCGTTCACGAGCTGAGCTCCCGCTTCCGCCTCCTGCCAGATTTGAGATTTGGCTCTCCCCCAGCGGGAGATGGAGAGAGATGTTTCTCTCTCCAGCCCGCGTCCTGGAGAGCCTCTCGCTCTGCAGAGGGAGAGGCTGGTGCTGCGGGAAGGGTTGCGCGGCACCCGCTCGGGGCCCCTGCCGGCCTCAGCCCCTTTGCCGGGTGGGGTGGGGTGCTTTTCCTTTCCCTGGGACTGAAGAGGCTCAGCGGGGTCTGGGGGCTTTTCCTCCAGGGGTCTCGGCCTCTCTAGTCCGGGGCGTCTCGTCTGCCTGCAGCTGCCCCGCACGCATTTGTGCGTGTGCGCACCCGTGTTTGGCCACCCACCAGCCGGAGGGACGGAGCCGGGCCCCCTGAATGTCTCCCCTTCTCTCCCTGCCTCGCCCGCCCGCCGGGCGCGGAAGCGCAGCCGCCTTGACGTCAGGCGCCCGGGTGCTGCACGAGCAGGTCGAACATGTCCCCGCCGTCGCCTGGGACCTTAACGATGGCGAGGGGAGGGCGCCGAAGCTGCGGTCCGGGCTGGGCTGGGCTGGGGCCGGATCCTGTGCTCCTGATGACCTTGTTCAGCCCGCCTCTCTGCTCCCCTTTGGCGCGTGCTGATTGGTGGAGGTGTCCTTCCTTCTGAGCCTCCACCAATCAGCCTCTCTGTTTCTTCCCCAGGGTTTGCGCCAAGCCTGCTGCTTCCGGAGACCGGCTTTCCGGATGTCGGGTGGCAGAGAGAGAGATAGAGCCAGAGTCAAGGGGCCAAAGAGCCAGATCTGGCTCGCGAGCCGCCATTTCCGACCCTTGTGCTAAGGGGTTGACTTATAGAAATAATGTGATTTTGGTTTAATATAAAGGGATTGATTATGGAAAATTGCTGTATATCCTTGATATTTAAAGTCGGAAGTCACTTCTTTTCGTAATCTATTTTTTTTTAATTCTCTTGTGTTTTCACACTTTTTTAGTTCTTTTTCTTTTTCTGTAGTTTTTTTTTGTTTTCTGTACCTTTTATCTTTTTCTGAAATTTAATAACATTCTTTAAAAAAAAGATGTGGGACCATGGGGTCAGTAATTTTTGCTATCTCAAATTCAGAGTTCATGGATATCAGTTTGCAGCAAAGAGAGTGGTCTCTGAGCTCAGCCCTCTTAAGTGGGCCTTAAAGACTGTTTGCTTTTCCCTTTGCCAGAGAAAGCATTAGAAGCTTGCAGAGAAACGCCTAAGCTTAATATATTTGGGTTTCTTAATGCTGTGGTTGAAAGCTCACAAAAAGAGGATTCCCCCCCCCCCCTTACATTCAGCAGGAATACTCAAAAAGCCTCAGATGATTTGCAGGAGGAGACAGGCCACAGAGAGTCGGTATACAGAGGGTGATCTCTGTATCTTTGTGCATAATTGTTTACAAGGTAGGTCATTATTAGTAGAAGCACTGTTATATATTTGCATTGACAAATGGGAATTCGCTCTCTAGGAACAGTCTGTAGCTTGCTTCTTTCAGGCTGTTAAAAGTTGTGCAAGAAATGATTCATGACCCATATTTTCAGAGCACTTTAAAAAAGCATGATGCCTGTGGCAATGACACTTGTAGCATAGAGGTAAATGCCCTGCTTGAGCAGGTGGGCACATTTGGGATTTTACAAGCATGTTGTGAGCTGCCAATGAGGAGACAGGGGCTTGCCCATTCACAAACGGCTGCTGTACTAAGGGTGACCTGTCCAAAAATACCACTGTTACACTGGCTCTCTGCTATATTTCCTAGCCTCCCTTCTTAGGGAGTTTTTCTTGGCCAGTGGGAATACTTCCTAATAAAACACTGAGCTGCAGCCACCCACCTTTTCTATTTTCTAATAAGGTTTCTGATGTCTATGTGGAGTCCTAGACACTCTTCAGGATACTAGGTTGACAATTTTTTATAATTAAATAATATAAGCATAATATAAGGGTCAAGGAGCTTGGGTAGCTTGCCACTTTTTAAAATAAATTGTTTTTGTTCTGATGTCTTCAAATCAGTCTTGACTCCTGGTGACTACAATGGACACGTCCCTGCAGTTATCTTGGCAAGACTTTTGGAAGTGACTTGCCATTGCCTCCTTCTTAGGGCTGAGAGAGAGGGACTGGCCCAAGGTCACCCAGCTGGCTTTGTGCCTAAGGCGGGACTAGCACTCACGGTCTCCCGGTTTCTAGCCTGGTACCTTTAACCACTACACCAAACTGGCTCATGAGAGAGACAGAGAGAGAGACAGAGAGACAGAGAGACAGAGAGAGAGAGAGAGAGAGAGAGAGAGAGAGAGAGGAGAGAATGAATATGAATGAATAATAACACTGATTAGCCAGCCTGAGATTCCTTCTAAGGCTATTAATTCTGACATCTAGAATTACCTACCAGCACTATTATATGGCTATCTTTAAAATTACTATATTATTTGTAATGGTAGCAATATTATGTGGTGAGATTTACATCTACTTCCTGATGCTGTATCATCCAATTTGCTCTAATTAACTTAACATCAACAATGTTTTTGAGGGATGATAAAGGGAAAATGGAAATGGATAAAAACTTTTTTTTAATGAAGAAGGAAGCACAAAACATTTTATGCATAAATTTCATTTGGCTGCTGTGGACATAAGAACTCTCTCAAGGCGTTCATCACTAGAATGTAAAAAAAAGCCCACTCCTTCCAGTGTGCTTAATTTTATGTTGGAGTTTAATGAAGGATAAAATAAGTATGGGATGCCGATCATGCTTTGAAACAACAGGATAGTGCCATATATTTTCTCCACTGAATTTTCACCTTACTGATAGCACGTTTCTAAAGAAAAAGAAAATTGCTTTGTGCATCCCTAATGTGCTTTAGCGTTTGGCCATCCATCCCCGTGCTGCTAGTATAGCAGTGAAGGAATCCAAGCACCAGAAATATTAAGAAAATTACATTTCCAGGATTCCTAGAGCTTCGGTCACTTTAGTAGCAATAAAAAGTACATCTCTCTCTCTCTCTCTCTCTCTCTCTCTCTCTCTCTCTCTCTCTCTCTCTCTCTCTCCCTCTCTCTCTCTCTCTCCCTCTCTCTCTCTCTCTCTCTCTCTCTCTCTGTGTGTGTGTGTGTCAGACACACACACACACACTAATACTGATGAAGCAGAAGCAGAGATTTAAAAGGAGTCTGCCACAATTTGTTTTTGTGAAAAAATCTGAGTTCTGCAAACTAGACAGATGCCACTGCTGGATAGTAATAAACAAGTAGCTATTTGTCCCTATGCAACAAATCCATCAATGAAAGACACATCCGAAAAATAACATCTTCCCAAAATGTATGTCTGTATTTTAAACAGGTAGGCAACCTGTGGACCACAAGTCACCAGTGGCCCAGGTTTTTTGAAAAAATGTTAGTTTTAGGAAACTTTATTATTTCTGTGTTTTGGTTACATCATGAAACCTCAAAAAAGGTTAGCCGTACATACCACCTCCCCACAGCCCAAGTAGTCATTTATCTTCACCCGGATGATGATGACTGCATGGCTTCCAGCCACAAACAGATTCCTGCCCTAATTTAAAAATTCATATCCCATCTACCCTCCACAGGGTTCTAGGCCACTCACAGCAATAATCAAAACATTTCTCTAAAGACAGAAATGTAGAATGCAAAACAGCAGAGTTAAACACCAGGGTAGCAACAGAAATATATTAAAAATAATGAAACAGCAATTGATAAAACAGCAAGAAAAATTATATGCCAAGACCCACCTAAAGAAAGAGACCTTCTCATCTTCCAGAAAAAAAGAGCTGGTGGAAGCAGGTGAGACCAGGGGAATTCATCTAACAATGAATAACAATTATACCAATTAGCCCCAAAAAAGACTGACTGGGGAACATTACTTTTAAAGCCAGGTAAATCAAAGGAAGTTGCATAAAAGGAGTTTTAGTTGGTCAAATCTGTGAACTCGGTTGCTTATTTTTTTGATGGACTAAACATACACACGCACACACGTGCACAGACACACAACCCAGGAAGACAGAGGGGAATAGAAGATAATAATAAGAAAACAGATCAGTTTTTTATTGATCTGCAATCATAAGCAGGAAAAGTAGTACTGATGTCAATAGGCGTGTTGGACTGGAAAGCTCGGGAAGTTATTTGACAGCTCTACTTAAAAATTTAAACTGGATGCCTGATATTTAAAGTAATCATTATAAGTTAATGAGGCTACATTCAAAAGTTGATGACAGTACTACCTGATTAAGGTAAAGGTAAAGGTTCCCCCCGCACATTTGTGCAGTCCTGTCCGACTCTAGGGGGTGGTGCTCATCTCTGTTTGTTAGCCGAAGAGCCAGCATTGTCCGAAGACGCTTCCACGGTCATGTGGCCGGCATGACGCACACGGAACGCTGTTACCTACCCACCGAAGTGGTACCTATTAATCTACTTGCATTTGCATGCTTTCGAATTGCTAGGTTGGCAAGAGCTGGGGCTAGTGTGGGAGCTCACTCTGTCACGCAGGACTAGGATTTCAACCTCCGAACTTGCGATCTTCCGATCGACAAGCCTGGTGTCTTACCTGCTAAGCCACCACGCCTGATTACTTGCTATTAAAAAAAGAGTATACAAGAATCTCACACATTTGCCTTGTTTTCCTAATCTGTTATCTGAAGATTTCTATTGTCCTCATTATACTGAGACATTCAAGATATTTTTTTAGGAAAACCTATTCCACTAAAAAAAGAGAGAGAAAAATAAATGACTTGTCAATGAACCATATTCAGTGTCGCCATACTCCTTGTAAGCCTGCCTGTGGTTTCTACCACCTTTTTTTTTGGGAGGGGGGGGGGCACAGCAATGGACTGTCTAGTCCGTTTTTTATTTTTTTATAAACTTCATTAATGTATTGGTATGTTTTAAATTTTTAAAACAAATAAGGCTGCTTGTGCACTAGATCTAGCTTTGCAAGAGTGCTGGGATATTGTCCTAAAGCAGAGCTTTCCAAACTGTGTGTCGCGACACAAAAGTATGTTGCCACACACAGTCTGGTGTGTCGCCACACAACCCGGAAGCGCTGATCATCATCAGCGCTTCCGGGTTTTCCCACGGCGACACACCAACTGCAGCGCGCAAAACCCGAAAGCGCAGCAGCGCTTCTGGGTTTTTGCGCGCTGCCGCACTTCCGGGTTTTCCCACGGCGACACACCAACGCCGGTTGGTGTGTCGCCGCGGGAAAAACTTTGGAAAGCCCTGTCCTAAAGGAAAAACTACAGGAGTCTTTGAGGTAGGTTGGGTGAAAGTAAATGACCTGCCCAGAATCACAGAGCGGGCTCCTCAAGCAAGTTGATCCATCAGCCCCAGTCCAGTACCATCACCACTATACCACACTGTAGTTTTCCTTGTTGTCTAGAGTATGTGCATCTTCTGCCTATAGTGCATCCTAGACTGAATGAAACTTGCAGCAGTTTAATATTTGTTAGCTAAAAAACATAGAATATAACAATTTACCAAACACAAAATTAAACATTCATGGTCTAAATTAATCCAATCAGTTCAAATCCTTCTATGTTCAAAGACTTTGCTTTCAATGTTATGGTCAGTCAAATACTTCTTTGGCTCCTCAGGATAGTGGCAGCTGGTAGGTAGGACAATCAGCTTGAAGTCAGAGACCTAAAAACAATAATGCATTTTTTAAAAAGAAAGCAGAATGGAATTCTTTATCTCCTTACTATTTAGCCATATGTATTTATTAGTCTGGTTTATTTTATTCATGGTGATAAATACCCATGATTCCTATACAGTTTACTAGGATAAGTACAGCAATGTTTTCAACCCAAAGCTTCTCTTGCATAGTGACTCCGTCCTTACAGGGCTAAAATAAGCAGTTTATGGGGTTACATATGCTTTCATTTTCTTTTCAGTTTTTTCCTGGACTATTGTCCAAAAGACACACTATTCCTGGAGTAGCTAAACCGCTGGATTGCTCTGCCAGTACCATCTCATTTTATCATTCCAATGGACAACAGCCTTGAAATGAAGGCTGATGTGTTGCAAACTCTTTGTGGCAACGTATAAGGTATTTATTTGAAATATCATTATTGGTATTCCTGTCTTCTCACCTGCATATGTCTCATTTATCTTTCTAAAGTGAAAATCCATGAGAACCCCACCTTCTTTCTCTTTCTCTTGCAAAGAATCTGGCAAAATTTCAGTATGTGTTTTTGTTCTTTTCAAATAAGTACCAGCAGGCCATTTAAAGTCTTATACTTCAGTTAGCGCTGAAGAATGTCATTGGTTTATATACTTCCAATTGAAAGAGCAATATAAAATAGATGAAAAAAATTATCAATTTACAAAAATAGAAAATAATTGGGATAACATACTAGAAAAAGAGGAAGAACATTTAATTTCTAAAATATATAAAACGTTATTGGAAATGAAAACCAAGGACATAAAAATTAAAAAATATATGAGAAAATGGGAGGAAAATCTAGGAATCGAAATTACATATGAAGATTGGCAAGAAATCTGGGTCAAAAATATAAAATTTACTTTAAGTAATGATTTAAGAGAAAATATGTATAAAATGATTTTTAGATGGTACATGTCTCCTGAGGTACTATTTAAATCAAAAATGAGTAATACTAATTTATGCTGGAAATGCAAAAACAAAAATGGATCTTTCTACCATGTATGGTGGTTATGTGAAAAAGCAAAAAAATATTGGGGCAAAATACACAAATATGTATGTAAAATACTCGATAAAGAAATAAGGATGAGACCAGAACTATATTTATTAGGCAAAATCGAAGACAATATAAATAAAAAACAAAAGATTTTATTTCAGTATTTAAGTACAGCTGCTAGGATAAAATACGCACAATATTGGAAACAAGAAAATATTCCAACAAAAGAAGAATGGATTATAAAAATAATGGATTTAATGCAAACAGACAAATTGACAAATTTAATAAAAGGAAAAGAAATGGAGAAGTACAAGGAAACATGGGACCCCTTCATAAAATATATTCAAAAAGAATATAATATTAAGTAGAGAATATAATAATAATAATAATAATAATAATAATAATAATAATAATGTACAAATAAAGGAGGGGTGAGGGGGAAAAAAGAGGTATAAGAAGAGGGGGAAAAATGTAAATCAAGTATTTACAAGATTTTTTTGTTAAGAAAACTGGAAGAATTTTAATGAAGTGTATGTATGTATTATGTATTATAAAACAAAGATCTAAAAGCTAAGATTGAATTTGATACAAATATATAAATAAATTAATAATATAATGTAAGAAAAGGGGGAAAAGAGTGATAAATATATATAAAATAAGAAGAGAAAGGAAGGAATAGGTTAGAAAGAAAAAGAGAGGGTAGAAAGGGTGAAAAGGGAAAGAAAGACAGGGAGGGAAGATAGAATGGAAGAGAAGGGAGGGAAGAGGTTAGAGAGAGAAAGAGGTAATAAAGTAAATGAGAGAAGAGATTAGAGAGAAAATGAGAGGGTTAAAAAAAAGAAGAAGGGAATGGACGAAAGAGAAAAGGGATAAAAGGAAGAACGAAAATGAAAGATAAAGGAAAGGAAAAGGTAGAGAGAGATGAGAGGGTTAGAAAGAGTGACTAAGGCAAGTGAGAGAAGAGAATAGAGAGAGAAAGAGAGGGTTAAAAAGGAAGAAAGGAATAGATGAAAGAGAAAAGGGATTAAGGGAAGAGTGAAAATGGAAGATAAGGGAAGGGAAAAGATAGAGAGAAAGTAGGTTAGAAGAGAATGGAAGATAAAAGAGGGAAAAGATTAGAGATAAAAAAAAAAGGAAGAAGGATACATTATATTAAATATAATAAAAATAAATATGTAAAATCAAATGTAAATATATATACATAAATGTAATCATTGTTATGTGTTATGTGTTTGTTTTATGTTTTATGTTGAATGTAAATAAAATGATATTTAAAAAAAAAAAAAAAGAATGTACAGCCACCTTTTCTTTGCTATGGATTCCAGAAAGTCTTCTGTCCCCATTGACCAGATAATTTCCTAGTCCACCCTTACTCAGTCTTGCCTCTGTTGCTTCCATATCCACTGGAAGAGGTACTTTGTTAGTAGTATAAGAGTACACTTGAACCATATTCAGCTCTTGGTGGTAATACTCCTGATATCAGCTGAGTTCCCCTGAAAGGTGAAAATAGACATATGTGAAACAGTCTGGGATTCATACGTTGTGACTCCCAAACCCTTCTGTTGATGGAAATCCACCTTGCACATTTACCTCTGTTGGAGGAAAATGCTGTTTATGCCATAAGGCTTGCACTGGGCTACTCAACTACCCTTCTGTCTCAAAGGCAACAGTGGATGTTATCCCATCACCAGGACCAAAGTAGGAGTCACCTGCCAACCCAGTACACAGAATGGGATAGGACGGCACAAAGGGAAAACCCTTAAAATACCTCATAGGACCACCTTACCTTTACTACCCTGACCTGGTTAAACGTGTTGTGGAAATATAGCCAATATGCACATGGCAGGAGGCCAGGGAGTTAGTCCCTGTACCTTGCTATCTCTTCTCTGAGTTACAGACTCCTTGGCAGGGCTTTCTATGCAGCGGAGATGTTCCATAAGAAGCTGAAGAGTCCATCGGAATCCTACACTCCATTAAAACAGAGGCAGTTGAAGCTCAAAACTGACTGAAAGAGGGATGTTTTAACTAACTATTTGAAGAAATAGACAATTGTCAATTCTCCTCTGACATCTCTTAGGGCTTCTATATCTGGGTTGCAAAAATCCAGGCAATCACTAGGGGGTAGCAAAAAGATACAGAAAACCTACTCTTTGCTCCAGGCTAGGAGCCATCCAGAGCTTCTGCAGATCAGGGATGGACTTATTTATCTACAGAGTTGTGTCATTGCTTACCCTGAATTAGTGTTATTTTGAGAAATCCATAATGCTACGTAAGTACAGAGTCCCTGTTAAAGTTCTGATGGGACAGAAGACTTTAATGTCTGAATATTCCAAAACTCTAAACACTGAGCATGGCATTACACAGTTAAAGAGATTACCATATGCCCTATCCTAATCCTTCTTAAATAAATCTAAAGATATTTAAAACAAAAGCAAGAACAGAACATTCTGTGACATTCTTTAAAAGATACCACCAATTAATTCACTTCACTTAGGAGCATCTTCCTGGAACAGGAGTTCAGGATTTTGGATAATTTTGCTCCTACTGTAAAAAAATCAGTATACATTATGACAGCACTGTAATCTAATACCAAGTACTCAGTCAACAGATTTGTAGGAATCTACATCTCATGTACTATCCCTAAATAGTGAATTCCTGAGGTGAGACAATGAAAAATAAACTCCTACTTGTTATTGGTTAGGTGCGAGAATATAATTAGAATGCAGAACAGATAGTGAAACTTTCATTTTAAGTGATACAGGGTTAAAATCTGCTGCCAAATAGCAGATGTATGGCTCACAGTACAGAGGGCAAGATTTTTCAAATACACAGATGCGGTTTTTTTTAAAGAAAACAAAGCTGGAGCAGAAAAGTCATACTAGTCATTTTGTTTGTTTGTTTGTTTGTTTGTTTGTTTGTTTCAGCTATGCAAACTGTTGGAAGAGACCTTCATGAAGCACCCCTTTCTCAGAGGCCCTTTCCTGATTCTCCTCTATTCTCTTCCTTCCCCAAGGAACTTATGAAAAGAAAAATAGGAGGTGGCAACATTATGTACCCTGCCTTGAGTTATACAAAATAAAGGCAGATAAGAATCAAAGAAATAAGAAATTTTAAAAAAGAATGTATCAAATGAAGCCTAGCTAATATGAATAAATTAAGACATATTTACCTGAAATATAAGTAATTAAGTGACTCAAAAGTTATACAAATTAACAAAGAAATCTAACATATTCACCTTGATTTTGAATTCATTCAGATAATTTTAGAGATGGAAACAGGATTCTAATCCTATTTTAATACTCTTTGTTATCTAAACTCCAGGGAAAAGCTGCTCCATAGCTAATTTTATATTTAACGGCATCTTCTCCAGCTACAGATGCAGGCTCTTTTAGACTCATCTACAGATTTTATTTTCCTTTAAGGCATTACTCGTATTTTTATTGTGTTTAGTTCTGTAGGGCACTGTAGCAGCAGGCCTGAACCTGTAGGATAAGAAGTTGGAAATCTCAAACCTCCTTTCCCAGAAGCCCTCTACACACCCTGGTCCCATCTTCCTGTGTTGGTTTGTGGGTGGGGTGCCTTAGAGTCAGTGTTGACTCCTGGCGACTGCCTGGACAAGTCCCTGCAGTTTTCTTGGCAAGGTTTTTCAGAAGTGGTTTGCCATTGCCTGCTTCCTAGGGCAGAGAGAGAGAGAGTGATTGGCCCAATGTCTAGTCATGCCTAAGGCAGGACTAGAACTCTCGGTCTCCCAGTTTCTAGCCTGATGCCTTCACCACTACACCAAACTGGCTCTGATTTGGTGTACAGGTAGTCCTTGATTAACAATCGTTCATTTAACAATGGTTCAAAGTTACAACAGCCTCGGGAAAAGTACTTTATGACCTGTACTCATACTTATGACTGTCACAAACCATCGCACCACCCCCAGCATTTTTCCAGCAAAAAACATCCATTAGGGAAGCTGGATTTGCTTAACAACAACGGTGATTTGCTTAACAATCATCATAAAAATGGTCATAAAATCAGATCCGGTCATGTGACTCACAACCACCACACCACTTAACAACCAATTTTCCAGTCCCTATTGTGGTCATTAAGTGAGGACTACCTGTAGCTGTTTTGGTTTAGCTTCCTGAAATTTACTGCCACCATACCTATCATCCAAGAGGATGCCTTCAGTTGATGTCCTCCCTACAACCTCAGTGTGTGAGATAGTGATCCCATAATTTCTTTGCCTTACTGGAAAGTAAACACACAAAGAACCTGATAAAAATAAAATAAGGTCTATTGTGCTACCTCCTGACCTGTAGCATGAGGCATGTAATTAGGGAAATTTGTTCCCCTCCTTTTGGGGGAATAGATCAATCTCACAAGATGCAGACAATGATGATTTTATTTAAAACACAGGAAAAAAGAAACCATAACAACTCCTTTTTAACTTTAAATAGCCACATACAAAATATTCAGTGGTGAATGAGAGAAAAATGTAGAGCTGATCAAATTGCAGACAAAATCTTAAAAGAACCTCCAATGGAAAAAATATGCAGGAAAGTACAAAGTTCTGACAGAACACAGCCTGATGTCTATCTGCTCCTAGTTTAGAGGCAACTCTGGTGTAAAGAAGTTCCAGCTGAAGAAAATCATTTACTGAACATGTACAGAGAACATAAATACCAGAGATAATAAAACCTTAACTAACAGACACAGAAAAAAATAGTGCAGATCTGAATTAATGTTTTCCTATTCCTCTAGAGAACAGACTAGCCTTGAATCAAATTCCTGTTTAGATTCAATGGTAACTAGAAATTCCTTTGCCCTGCAAATTCCACCTTAAATCAGAGGCTGAGGGGACATGGTAAATCACCTTGATTTCTAGCCTGTCATCCACCAACCTCTACTTTTGCATATGTAACAAATATCTGCTGTTTCTTAAGTGAAGATTGTTGGTCTCTGTGAAATCTCAATGTGTTGTTTTCTCTATCTTCCCTATCAATATGCTTTTGAATGTTCTGTACTCTAATATATTAGCAAGTCCACTCAATTTTGTGTTATCTTAAAACGAGATAAGCATTTCTTCTGCCTCTTTATCAAGTCATTAATAATATAATGAAGGGTAAAATACCCATGACTGATCCTTGATAACTCTGCCCAATTTAATAAGGGCTATTGATTAGCATTCTTTGAACACAATTTTCAAAATAGGGATATACCTATTTAGCTGCAATGTTACTCAGTTCATGCTTGACTAGCTCGCTGATCAGCATGTCATGTGATACTCTGTCAAATGAGCATTCTCACAATCTATTAAAGAAGTTACTTGCTCAACATTTGAGATAAAATTAGTTTGTTAATGACAAAATTCATACTGGCTTATGGTAACTACTGCATTTTCAAGGTCTTACTTGTCGTTCCGATTATGATCTGTTTAGATCTTTCCAGGTGTCAATCTGAGACTGATTGGACTGTACTTTGCTGGATCTTCCTTTTCTCCCTTTTTGGACTAGGGGAAATATTTGCCCTCTTCCAATCATATGGCACTTCAACAGTTCTCACAAGGGTTTGGTTGCACCAACAGCTAGTTCCTTCAGCACTCTAGGATGCAGTTCATCTGATCCTGAAGATCTGAATTCATTCAAAGTTAAAAGGTATTTCCTGACCATGTTTGTATCAATCTCAGGCTTCAATCCTGACCTTTTATCCTACTCTTTACAGTTTACTGATGGACTGCATAGCAGAGTAGAAGCTCTGCCTCTTCCTGGTTACCTCTTAGAATTTTGCCATCTCCACTGAGCAGTCGGCGTATTGATTCTTTTCCTTTTATTTTGAACATATTGTTATTCTTCACATACTTTGCTCACCTCAGCTCATTCTGACCTTTCACTTTCCTACAGTTCAAGGCAACCTACCTTTCCTTGTCAGCTAGCCCTCTTTCTTTTTTCTATCTGTGTCCTATTTTATTTTCAGACCTTCACTAAGCTTTTTGTGTAGTCATATTGGTTTCTTCTGCTGTTTTCCATTGGTGTTTTCATTCAGAATGTTTGCAATTGTGCTTTTAGTGTCTTCTTTAGGTGCCCCCACCCATCTTGAGCTCCTTAAAATCAAGAGTTGTAGTTGTATATGGTCACTATCCCCTATCCAGCTACTTCTACTTTCTCAACTAAGTCTTTCCTACTGATTAGTATCAAGTCACAGATAGCTCTTCCACTTGTGCCTTTTGCCACCCTCTGAAGGAGAAATTTGTCAGCAAGACGTGTGAGATATTGTCCCAGGTGTGTCTTTTTTATGCCTATTAAATCATTTTTCTTTTCTGTACAAAGAGCTCAAGTTCACCTTGTTTATATACCATATTTTGAGCTAAAGATGCCTTACCTTGATTCAGTCTATTAATACTCTGTCTAGCTCAGAACTGTTTACTCTGACTGGCTACAATTCTCCATAACATTTGCAAGGCCATAACTCTGTAGCCAAGCATATTTCCACCAGTTCTGTGACAAAAACGGTCCTCCGATTTCCCAAAAGTGTTTTTTCTCCGCAAGAGAGGTGTTTATTTTTCCACATTCTTTATGCGGTGAGGATAGGATGCTGGTTCTGCAGGGTTTTTTCCCCCAATTACACATCTTTCCACTGCTTCATAGTAAGGCTGTCCAGCAATCTAGATTCAAAGGACAAAAGGTGATTCAGGACATACATGAGCATGTATTTCACTCCTGTTGGTATCTCCTTAAATTAACTGTGTCTTTTACTGGGGTAGCATGGTTACTGCTACATGAACCCAAGAAAGATCCAGCTGCTTTGAGTTGCTGACAGGTGTGATGTGCCTGGCTATATGTGCTCCAAATCACCTTTTCTCTTTAGATCACTAGGCTGCCCGACTCTATGGCCTTCCTGTCTGCCCCTACTTCCTGATCTGAAAAAGCTCCATACGTTGAATGATTTAAGTGAAGCAAATCAATCCAGGGAAGCAGCAGACCAACACTGTACGAGGAAAGGCCATGAACTTATTTTATGTGACTCCCAGAGATCTCCAATCATACATCTGAAATGTAGTAGTCTAACAATTAATGGCAGTGTGGTTTCTCACCATTTGCCCACCATAAATGAAAGGAAATAGATTTACCACACTTTTTAAAAAAAAAAACCCATTGCCTAATATCCAAAGGGGGGTAGACAGAAAACCCATCCTGCTTCCTCTGATGATGTCTATTGGTTTCATGTTTTGTGGAGTCCTTGGTACTCTCTGAGCCTTGTTTTCTTGCAGACATTTCATTGCCAGACTAGGCAACATCTTCAGTGCGAAAAGGGAGTGGGACTTGCTCTCTGTTTATATACCATGGCTTGTCCTGCTTGTGTTGGTGGGGGTGTTGTACTCTCCTTGGTAGTACCTTGATTGGGTTGTTGTGTGCTGCTTGGTTGATTGACTGAGTTAATAGTTCCTTGATTAGGGTCTATTGTGCTGTTTGATTGTAACTCTGGTGCTAATCTTAGTGTTAATCTTTGCCTATCTGGGTGATGATTGCTGGCCAAGAGGTGTTCTGGTCTTCTGGCTTTTCTATTGTCTCTTATGAATGGTATGTAAATGTTGTTTACCTCTGTGTCTGTTGATGGCTGCTTTGTCTAAGTGCCAAGCTTCCAGGAATTCTCTAGCATTTTTGGATTTGGCTTGGTTTAATATGCTCACAGTTTCCCAGTTGAAAGTATGGTTGAGTCTGTCCATGTGTTGTGAGATTAAGGAGTTTTCATTGTGTCTTCTGACTGCTAGTTGGTGTTCATGGATGCGTTCTGCTAGTCTTCTGCCAGTCTGTCCTACATAGTGGCTGTTACAGTCCTTACACTGTATGTTGTAGATAACTCCTGTTTTTTCTTCTTGGGCTACTGGGTCTTTTGGTTTACTTACGATGTTCTGAAGGGTTTTGGTAGGTTTGTGTGCTACAGTGATGCCGTGTGGTTGTAACAGTCTATTAGTAGTTTCTGAGATGTTTCTTATGTATGGCAGTGTAATCCTTTTCATAGCTTCTGTTGGTTTTGCTGTGGTAGGTTGAGTGGTCAGGCACCTCCTTGCCAGCAATCAACAACCAGATAGGCAAAGATTAACACCAAGATTATCGGGCAATTTCACATGAAAGAGGTATGTTTCTCTCTTTATTTTTAGTTTAAGAACCCTGTTAATGCATATATACAGGCCTACACATGAAACAAATATAATACCAATCAAAGAGAATATTTGTAGCTCAGGGTTGAACTGTGGAGTCCTTGGTGCTCTCTGAGCCTTGTTGTTTTCTTGCAGATGTTTCATTGCCAGACTAGGCAACATCTTCAGTGCGAAAAGGGAGTGGGACTTGCTCTCTGTTTATATACCATGGCTTGTCCTGCTTGTGTTGGTGGGGGTGTTGTTCTCTCCTTAGGAGTTCCTTGATTGGGCTGTTGTTTGCTGCTTGGTTGATTGACTGAATTAATAGTTCCTTGATTAGTGTATATTGTGCTGTTTGATTGTTCCTCTGGTGCTAATCTTGGTGTTAATCTTTGCATATCTGGGTGATGATTGCTCAGTCAGAAGACACAATGAAAACTCCTTAATCTCACAACACATGGACAGACTTAACCATACTTTCAATTGGGAAACTGTGAGCATCTTAAACCAAGCCAAGTCCAAAAATGCTAGAGAATTCCTGGAAGCTTGGCACTCAGACAAAGCAGCCATCAACAGACACATAGAGGTAAACAACATTTACATACCATTCATAAGAGACAATAGAAAAGCCAGAAGACCAGAATACCTCCTTGCCAGCAATCATCACCCAGATAGGCAAAGATTAACACTAAGATTAGCACCAGAGGAACAATCAAACAGCACAATAGACCCTAATCAAGGAACTATTAACTCAGTCAATCAACCAAGCAGCAAACAACTGCCCAATCAAGGTACTACCAAGGAGAGAACAACACCTCCACCAACACAAGCAGGACAAGCCATGGTATATAAACAGAGAGCAAGTCCCACTCCCTTTTCTCACTGAAGATGTTGCCTAGTCTGGCAATGAAACGTCTGCAAGAAAACAACAAGGCTCAGAGAGCATCAAGGACTCCACAGTTCAACCCTGAGCTACAAATATTCTCTTTGATTGGGTTTCATGTTTTATCATGCATAGGCATTACAAAGCTAGGGGAGCAAATTTATTTATTATTTAAATTTATATGACCGCCCATCTCCTCCAATGGCCTGATTCTAGCAAAATATGGCACAATCCAAAGCCACACCAAGCTTTTCTTACAAAGTAGGACTTTTCCCTGAACATCTCCCCTCTGCAGTCCCACAGCACTCCACAGCACTTCTGGAAGATTCTCTATGCATTTGGAACAGATTTTGAGGTTAAGAGGAAGCGGGGGGGGGGGAGAGAGAATAAGTCCTCTTTATTCTCTTGGGGAAAACATTTCGACCAGTGGCAACAGCTAATTGGAAACACCCACATATTCCTTTGCTGTTTACCAACAGGTAGTATAAATTTGAACTTGGCATATTTTGTACTCAATACATATATCCTATCACTGAGGTACGGGATTTTGTTTTGTGTGATTTTTCCCCTCCTCAGAAAGGAAGTGATTGTAGAAGTTAGATCTTGCACACAGGAGCTTTCTCACAAGCATCTGTATTACATTATGTTGCATTTGTGATGGTGGGAAATGTCATGCTCTCCTCCTCTGTACATGAAGCCTGCCACTGCCTAAGTTGATGAGCTGCTCAATAAGTGATTACATTTCTCTCTCCCTCTCCCTCTCTGTCGTGTGTCATGTCCAAAACAGAGAAAAATGAAGAAATAAGTTATATCTTCCCTAACAATTTAATTAAAAATCTGATGCCAGCTGCTTTTTTATTAAAAACCACTTTAATTAACACAATAGGTCCCTCCAAGCCTGTCTCTGCAAAGCTCTTCAGGGAGTGAGCCCCCTTTTTGGCTGTTTTTGCCCC
The DNA here is from genome assembly GCA_023362775.1 of Charina bottae. NCBI lineage: Eukaryota > Metazoa > Chordata > Lepidosauria > Squamata > Charinaidae > Charina > Charina bottae. The sequence continues at coordinate 232,848,663 of JALMGJ010000001.1, read as the reverse complement.
CCCCCAAAAAAATAAATAAAATAAAACCTGACTCACAAGACAGGGAAGCTGCATACGGCATATAAATTTTTTCCCACCAGGTTTATGTTGAAAAAGAATGTGAAGATAGGACTAATCACTTTATCTTGGCCTGTTTTTCCATAACGTCTGTCACAGCAAGCCACAATGTCATTATACCTAGCTTACCAGGGTGCCCACCTGCTGTGAAGTAAAATGGCAGCTGAATTCAAAGTCATGGGAGGAACTGTGGCTATAACTCAAAGGAAAATAGAATAGTTGCTAGAGATGGGGTGTGTGTGTGTGTGTGTGTATACTGTATATATATTTTAAATGGAAAAATGCACTCATGTGGAGCTTTTGCAGTGTCAAAATCCACAGCCTTGAACAGATTTGTGTAGCTTATTTGTAAACCCAATTATAATTTTTCATTAACTCTGAATAAAATATGATTATGGTATCTTCATTCATCAAGGGAAGAATAGAAGTAAGAATATGTATGCTGGTGTGCTGTTATGTATGTCTGTATGTATCTGATTTATATCCCGCCTTTATTTTGTACAACTCAAAGAGGCTCCTATTTTCCGCACAACGGCCACCCTGTAAGGTGCATTGAGCTGAGAGAGAATGGCATGCCCAAAGTATTTGTAAGGAACAGTCTTTGATGGTCTGATTTGCAGGGTGAAACAATGAGATTTTGTGAGAGACTGTACTGAGGCTGAGAGAGAAGGAGTACTGTACACAAATAGTCAGCAGATGGGAAAAGTCATTAGGGGTTTATCAAAGAAATAGATAATTAGTCCCTTATGCAAAAAGCCTAGGAAAAAGAGATTCAAAAGTTTCAAAGAAGATTCACCTTAACAAACTCATTAATAAAGGAGGGCTGGAGGTTCCTATCTCAGTACTCAAGATTCTATATTCTAACTTTAATTCTCAAAGATGGAAGGAGTATACTGAAATTCAATACAGTAGAGATGTCAACAGCCAATCTACCTTAGAAGATATTCCCTATTTACAAGAACCTGTAATACTAGGAAATAACGTTAGATCAGCATTACCAAATCAGACGGCTACAGGAATTGATAGAATATCTACAAAAAGCAAGCAAAGAAGACTCAGTAAAGATTCTAACCAAAGTATACCAGCAAATCTGGAAAACAACACAGTGGCCAACAGATTGGAAGATGTCAGATTACATACAAGTACCAAAGAAGGGAGACCTCATAGGGTGTGCAAACTATCACACAATATCTTTAATTTCATATACTTTAATTTCCTAATAATAATTAGGCTCATTCAATGCAGATTAGAGCCTTACATGAAAGGGAGATGCCAGATGTCTACGCTGATTTTAGAAAGGCCAAGAAACAAGAGACATTATTGCTGATGCATGCTGGATATTTGAGAAAGCCAAAAAATACCAAAAAGAAATCAATATGTTTCATTGACTATAGAAAGGCCTTCAATTATGTTGACCATATCAAGCTGTGGAATGTTCTTAGAAAAATGGGAATTTCAAAACATCTCATTGTCCTCCTAAGAAACCTGTACACAGGATAAGAAGACAGTCTGGATGGAACATGGCGAAACAGACTGGCTTTAAGTTAGCAAAGGAGTTAGGCAATGATGTATATTCTCCCTTCATTTATTCAAACTATATGCTGAATATATGTTGAGGGAGGCTGGATTGAAAGAAGATGAGCATGGTTTTATAATTGGAGGAAGAAACATCAATAACCTGTGCTATGCTGATGATGTTACTCTGATAGCCAAAAATGCAAAGGATCTGCAAGCTCTAGTAATAAAAGTCAAGGAGCACAGTCAAAAATGGGACTAAGATTAAATATAAAAAAACCCCAAACTAATGACAACAGTTCCAGCTACCAGCCTTAAAAATGACAATGAAGATACTGAACTGGTAGATAGTTTCTGCCTTTTAGGATCGACCATCCACAGTAAAGAAACCTACAGTCAAGAAATATACCATAGACTAGCACTTGGCATAGTAGCAATGAAGCCCTTGGGAAAGATACTCAGATGTCATGACATGTCTATACATACAGTACTAAGATCAAAACCATGCAGGCCATGGTTTTCCCTGTGACACTCTGTGGAAGTGAAAGTTGGACTCTGAAGAAACAAGATTGAAAGAGTATTGACACTTTTGAACTTTGGCACTGGAAAATATTCCTGAGAGTACCACGGATAGCCAAGTAAACAAACACATGGATCATACTGTAGAACAACTCGGAGTTCTCATTTGAGGCACAAATGACCAGGCTCAAATTGTCATCAGCAGAAGTCCTAGTTGTGGAACCTTTATCCTGGTGACAGAGCATAGTGATTACATTGCTGGAAAAAATGGAAGACTCAAGCAATAAGCATGAGTATTGGAGCAATGCGGTTTTCACGCTGCAGATGGGACACCACTTCACATTTATTGTCCCCTCCTTCTTTTGTTTTAAAATAAATTATCTGTTACTAGCTTTTGTATTTAGTATGTAAACATGTTTCAGGGCAGGAGTAGGTAACCTGCAACCCTAGAGCTACATATGATCCCAAAATTCTCTTTTGGGGGCCTACTAAAAACTAAGTTCAGTTTCCTGTCATTTTGAGGTAGGAAACCCTTGAAAAGTGTAGTGTAAGCCCTGAAATAGAAAAGTGAAAAAGCAAGGAAAACTCCTCACAAGTACCCCAAAATCCAGCCCCAGCCACAAATCATACGATCCTACCCACTTGCACTCTATCGGTACAATGGACAGAATAATGAATATTACTTTGTGTGGTCAAGACAGGTATCAATCAGCTTAATTGTAAAAATATTTATTGTAAAATTAAGCTGACTGATATCTTTGTATGAATTATAGTATGTTTTTGTCAGTGTTCTTTACTTTCTTTTCTTTCTTTCTGGTATATAAAATAAAAATAAGTCACTATAAATAAATAAGGACCTTTTATTTCAATTGTTTGAAATATTACAAAACTCAGTTTAAACTTACTTGCAGTGATACAATTTGTATGAGTGATCTGACTTTCTGAGTATTTTTCTTAAAAAAGAGAGAGAGTCAGAAAATGTTGACAATGAATAATGAAACTCCAGTCATCCCAAATTAAACAGTTATACTTTCACCCCAAATGTTATACCCTTTGTGTGACATTTTAACGTTTTATCTTCCTTTTCATACATCCAAGGGCACTAGTTTAAATACCAACCATTTAGCAGAGCTATTAACACTTTTAGTCATTTCCAAAACAAATGCTAAGTTAAAACATGACGCATGTTCCACATTCCATCTTCCAGACCAAGTTTCTAAAACTAGAAACAATATAATAGAGAAACCTACGGCTCAGGCCAGGGCAATGGACATTAGAATGAAGTTTAGCAATGTTTCTCAGCCATCCAAATATTAAATATTGTAGCTCTATAACACAAGTGGCAATTCTTATTGAAGCCAAGAGTTTTTCTCATTTTCATTCTGAAGCAGAACAAGAATCAAATTATATTTGAAATTTGATCAAGGGGACAATTGTACCATTAGATTAAGGTAATTAAAAAAAAATAAACAGAGTAAGAAATATATCCACAGGGATTAAACTGAGCCAGAACTCAGTACCAAAATATGAAATGTCCCTATAAGTCACAAGTTCTTACCTCTGGTCCATTAATTTATTTTAAGGATTAGGATGTGACATTATACATCTGGAGTAAGTCCAAACCAAAATGCCTGCATTTTAAGTTTTTTTTTTTTAGTTTTTGTTTTACATGTGAAATGTTCATCACAATGTCATTGGGTGGAGAAAGAGCAATTGCTTGCTGGAAGAAACCTTGTGTGAGCAATGTAGTGTGGCAAATTGTGCCATTCTACATCCAATCCCTGTTAGGGAGTGCAAGGCCAACCCAATGTCAAAGGTTATGTCTAGTTCTTTATTTGTTCCTTATATGAATGAATAGCAACCACTCTCTTTTATTGAATATAGAATGGAAAGGGAGGGTATAACGGGATGGAAGTGAGATCTCTTCCTTGGCCCTAGTGCCACCAGTAATGAAGAAAGCTCCTCCATGCAAAGCCTTGCTTTCCTTGTTATCATGCAAGAATGTGGAATAATGGTAGAAATGGAGACATCCTATAGCTGGCACATGAACTGCATGTAGAAGTTCCCAAGCTCAGTCCCCAGATGAAACAATCAGGGAGCAAGAATGTGAAAGATTTCTCTCTGAAATTCTGGAGAGGTGCTATGAATAGTATGGGGCTAGATCGAGATAGTCTGACCTTGCATAAAGCAGCTTCCTATTCTTAGACCAAGAGCTGACAACCTAATGGTTCATGACTATAAGAGTTGCATTCCAAAACATCTGGACGCTATCAGGTTGTTGATTTTCAAAATACCACTCTTACTGATGCAATAGTGATTAAGCCATAATAGACCTGTTTTCCTGCACAACATGGTTTAAATTAATCTGTGCTCTTTTAATTAAACCATAAGAAGAGCTTTTTTCTTGTTGATTAATTATTCCTACACTTCATCTCATCCCTTTCTCCTGTTTGTTTTGCATTGATTAACTACTGCTTCTATTCAGAAAATTTACAATTCAGTCACCTTTTCTCGTTAAAGATTTAAGGAAACACTACCATACTTCAGAGAGAAGAGTTTCCAAAATGTTAAACTACTGGTCAAGCATCCACTTTTCTCAGTATCCCTGCAGTTGATTTTTGAAGGTACCAGGGAACTTGAGTCAGAAAATGACCTCAGAAGAGGTTTTTGAATGTCCAGACATTTTACAAGAGGAGCAAAGCAGGAAACTTTCAATAGTGTTGACAATTTAGTAAGAAGGACTAAAGAAGGACTAGTAAGAAGAGTATCCAGAAACTTCAGCTGGTGCAAAATGCAGCGGTGCAAACAGTTATGTGTATTTCTGGTAGAACACATGTTACACCTCTGCTTTGCGATCTGCACTGGTTATGTGTTTGTTTCTGGGTCCAATTCAAGCTGCTGGTGTTGACCTTTAAAGCCCTTCATGGCATGGGGCCGGGTTATTTGAGAGACCGACTCTCCCCAATTTCAACTGCCCATCCTACCAGATCCAGCAGGGAGGGTATGTTATGGATTCCGTCGCCTAGGGAGCTACATTTGGCGAGCCCTAGGCAGTGGGCCTTTTCTCCTGTGGCCCTGCATTGTGGAATCTTCTACCCCCTGAGGTGAGGTTGGCCTCGTCACTGTTGAGCTTCTGGAGGTCCCTCAAGACTTGGTTATGCCAGCAGGCCTGGGGACCCCAGGGGACAGGTGAATAGTGAGGTGGCTCCCTTATTTTTAACATCCCTTCGTCTTTTATTCTTTGTTTTAGTTGATTTTTAAATATTTGTTAATGTATTTATTGATTGGGCAGCATACCAAGAGCTAAAAACAGAGTTGCTTGTTTGTGAGATGGTAAAAGGTAAAGGTTCCCCCGCACATTTGTGCAGTTGTGTCCGACTCTAGGGGCCGGTGCTCATCTCCGTTTGTTAGCCGAAGAGCCAGCGTTGTCCGAAGACGCTTCCACGGTCATGTGGCCGCATGACACGCACGGAATGCTGTTGCCTACCCACCGAAGTGGTACCTATTTATCTACTTGCATTTGTATGCTTTCGAATTGCTAGGTTGGCAAGAGCTGGAGCTAGTGTGGGAGCTCACTCTGTCACGCGGGGCTAGGGATTCGAACCTCCGAACTTGCAATCTTCCAATCGACAAGCCTGGCGTCTTACCCGCTGAGCCACCACGCCCCTTGTTTGTGAGATGGGCTGCTATATAAATTTGAAAAATAAAATAAATAAGGACACTGGGATGTGCTGATATTTTAATGTTTGATACAACTGAAAAGATTACCACAGAATTATTACTTATTTTTATGCAACGTTATGGTCAACAAAATCAAATGGGGTATCATAGACAACAGAATTTCCACTTAGACATTCCAGCTTCATAGCCAAAATTGGCACTAGCCAAATGTCATGGATCATTTCTCAATTCCCACTTTCTCCCTTCTTACCCCATACAGGAGTTAAAAAAGGAAACAATTCTCACTGAATCCAGGCTCTTTCCTTTCCTTTTTTAATGCCTGGGCCAAGAAGGGGAACATGTGGAACTGTGGCTGCCTTGCCCCCACAGCAGAAGCTCAGGGAGGAAATAAACCTACTTGCCAGAGACTGCTGAGCAGCTGGAGTACTTGGCTGCATGTAGTTTGCTGCTGTTGAGATCCAGCTGGCTTTGTGGGAGTGCTGGGTGCAGGTCCTGTACTAGATGCTTAGTTTGTGTGTGCTTGGCCAGCCCAACAGCTTTAAAAGAATCTGCAAAAAACAATAACAACCAGCTGTGTCCCATTATTTAAAGTGGGGACAGATGGTAAAGAGCCTGGGCAGTTGATGGAGAATGAAGGAAGAGCCACTGCAACTTCCAACAGCTTCCTTGTGTAACAGCAGAGTGAAAAAGGCAACGTGGCATGCAGGGAGCCACCATGACCTCATCATCCATCACAGATGATGAGGTCATTGCCAATTTGCTTTGTGAGTCATCCTCCTCTCTGTTCCACAATAAAACCCAGAGTTGTTTAAAATCACCAACATAAAAAGGGATTGACATAACAGGATGTAAAACCTTTTAACAAAGATTTAAAATTATGGGAAGGGTTACAGCTCAGGAACAGAGTGTATGTTTTGCCTGCGGTTGGTCTCAAGGTTATTCCTGGTATCTTCTAGGAGGGTTGGAAAAATGTTTTCTTTAAAACACTGGAAAACCCATGAGCCAGATGGGATTGGAATAAGACGGTTTCCTAGGCTTTTTTAATGGTTTTTTCATATCATTCCTTCAAAGTTAAGGAGAAAATATTTCCTCATATGAAGTGGAAACAAAGAAATGAATGTGGTGGAGAATCCCATGTAGAGGGGGAGTCAGGCAGCAAGAGGCCTATTTAAAGTTGGAAGAAGTATATTTTTCAGAATTAATATAATGAATTAAAGTTTTACAAGAATGAAATAAAAAAATCAGCATAATATCAAGAAATACTGTTCTACAAGTTTAATAAATTGTTATTACCACCAAACTCTGCTGAAAAGATTACACCTGTGCCGTTGCTAAGAGTAGAGGAATTTTGATTCATTTAAAAGAAATGCATAAGAAATTGGTTCTTTGTTGAAATACAACCCAGAGGAAACATTGGCAAGAGCTGCCATTTTCTGTCCCAGCACTCACACTTCTAATCAGGTTATAACTGAAGTCATTTTTGTTAACAAAATTCTGTTTGCAATCATTTTTAACCTTGAACATTTCCTATTATGTCCCATAATCCATTTTCTGTGAAGTAGATGGAGAAAACACATTGAGGGTCTTTTCTGATAGGTAGAAGATGCAAGTCTCTTATTAGCTTCAGAAACATGGGAATAATATTTATTCCCATCTTCTAATTTTTCCTCATTTTCAGGTAGCAAACAAACAGACAAATAAGTCATTAAATTTTAAGGTTGCCAGAATAATTTAACAATCAACCTATCTTCAGAAAACAAAATACATGGATATGGTAGGATGGGATGGAAACACAGGATTAAGGTTGGCCTTGAATCTAACTATTAACCAAGTTAAAAGAGCCCTTGTAAGTGTTCCTACAGCTGTCCCCTACTGCTTCCTGCTACTGCCCCAAATTTCCCTCTCTACGTTATCCTACATGCTGTTACTTTCCTCCACCATTATTTTTTTATACTGTACATGTTGTTTGGTTCCTAATAAACAGGGTGAGAGAATGAGCATCAGTGTTGGCTGTGGAAGAGAGAGGAAAGAATGGAGAAATTATCAGGACAAACTGGCAAATGTGTAGCCAAATATTCCAATCTGCTCTGAACAGAGACATCCACAGAATCCAGAGGCTCCATCAAAATGATGAAATATGTGCTATGACAACACTGTTATGATGTTCATGTGACATCATGATGCACATACAAAATGGGTGGAGTCAGCATTACCATACAGTGATGTACCTTTTCCTTCATTGTCCCCCCTGCAGACACCCATGGTTCTGAAAGTAGTCAGAATAAAGTGACAGCTTGAGTCCTAATAAATTTCCAGTCAGATTAAATATACTGTATGTAGAATGAGTCCATCCTGTCATTACTTCATTATACAAGTCTAATCTTGGCCATCTTTGAAGAATGTATGAACTGAAGCTACGTATGAACTTAGCCCCTATGGCTACTCTATATGTTAAAAAGTGGAGTAATTTTTTAAAAAAATATTTAATAACCAATTAAATATTTTATTTGAGTTACAGTCAGTGATAGAAGAATTCTCTCAATACCAATAAACCTATTATCATTCACACTAAATCTGAACAGCTTGTGACACCCATTAGCCATGCAGGGTGTTTATACCTATTATCTAAACCAATGTATTTAAAAATAACTATGTGTATCTGTAGGTATTACTTTTAGATCAGTGTTGACCTCTATAGCAATGTATCAATAATTTGTGATTTTGTGATTATCCTTTTATATTGCAAAGTATCAGTGCACATTTGTGAAGATCTCTTTGGATGGTTTTGATTACCATTTTTCCACTGTTGTTTGTTGTCTTATGTTCTTAATAACACTGCCATTTTTATTTCTCATAGGAACTTAGAAAGCTGTCAGATACTAAGTCTGATTATTGATCCATCTCACCAAGTATTGTCAACATTGACTGACAGTAGCCCTACAGAGTGTCAGGTAGCAATTCTTCTAGCCACATTTTGTATCTCACAAACAGCTTGCCTCTGACCATCTGTCCTTTTAAATATCTATCCTGCTGCATGACTATATACAGATCCTGTGCCATTTATACAGGGACACAATATTATTCAGGTGTCAGCTAAATATTATTGAACAGAAATAGTAACACTCACAGTGCCTCTCAATTAGCTTGGACACCTCTTGTTCTGAAGCATGAGGCATTTTTCTCCTAATTTCCCCCCCAAAGCAATTAATTCATAAGAAACACCAGTTGCTGCTACACATACAGTATATTGCTTTTGCAATTAATGAGACACAAGAACACAAATTAAGTAAAAAGGTTAATATCATATCTGATATCCTTTCTCCAGGAAAGTGAAAAGGGTCACTGAGTTTTCTGGCAGCTCTAGAGTAGATGTGGCAAACCTTTTCAGTGCTTTCAAAATCATAGTAAATATCAGATTAGGAACAGGAGGAGGTAAAGGAGATCATCTCAGAGGGCCATGCTTCTAAAGATTGCGAGTGCAGCTGCTGGAACCAATCTAATTTCATTGCTAAATTAAACACGTTGATTGCCTCTGAGATCTCTCTGGGCATGAGGGGAAGAGGGAACACTGCCTTATTCCTTAACTGTCAAAATGGCAGTCTATAGTACATCATAATCAGGGTGTGATACATTCTTTAGCATAATTTGTTTACAGAATACTTGCTCTCCAAAAGTTACCTATTTCAACAGTGTCCCTTTGATATTCAGTTCATGTATTATAAGTTTTCCAAGTCTGGAACAAAACTCTCTCTTTAGAAAGCAACCAGCCCTGTAAAAGATTGATTGATTGATTGATTGATTGATTGATTGATTGATTATTTTTACCCCACCTTTATTATTTTTATAAATAACTCAAGGCGGCAAACATTTATTTATTTATTTATTTATTTATTTGTTGGATTTCTATAACCGCCCATCTCCCCCTCAAGGAGGGACTCTGGGCGGTTCACAACATACCTAATACTCCTTCCTCCTCCTATTTTCCCCACAACAGCAACCCTGTGAGGTAAGTTGGGCTGAGAGAGATTGACTGGCCCAAGGTCATGCAGCCAGCTTTCATGCCTAAGGCGGGACTAGAACTCACAGACTCCTGGTTTCTAGCCTTAACCACTAGACCAAACTGGCTCTCTGAAACTCCCTGCTATTTGTGGAAATGAGCAAAGGGGCAAGAAGGGGGGTTCAAATATTTTGGGTGCTTGATTCATGCAGCTAAATTAACAAGATAAAACCACAAGAGTGAATTGTTTGTTATGCACCCATTCTGCACTGGCAAGTGTTTAAGCCTATGCCACAAATGGACCTCTTTTGTTCTAGATCTGAGTTAGATATCTCTTATTTCTGGTGATACACTGCTGCTGTTTTACTAAAGCCTTCATTGTGAAGATTTTTCTCCCTCATGGACTATGCTTAAAAACAGGCAGTGATTTTTTTTGCGGTGGGGGGGGGAGAGATACTACAGTTCCTCTAAAAACAGGTTGGGGAACCCATGACTCTCCAGATGTTACCAATCTGCTATTACCAGAAATTCACTCTAAAAAAAGTTTTAAAATGTAGTAGCAATTAGCAGTCAGATGCCTGTAACTCGATCCTGATGCAAACTCTTTAAGGACAGAAATATTGTGGTAATTGTTCAATCCCTAGACAAATGCTAAACAACACTGACTCAGTTATCTCTCTCTTACACACAAACACACACACACACTAAAAAAAGGCAAATCATCACATTTAAAATGGACAGATGACTTCAAAAGCTTTTCCATTTAATAGGTTAGTAACCACATCTGCTGTACAGAGATTTATATTTCAAATATCCTGTTTAAATAATAGTTGATTGACTGAATTGTCAAAGAGAAACAAGCTATGATGTGTCTGCTGGCAAAGTCTGAGTCTGTACTTTATCTCAAGAATCAATGTGGGACATAATCTGTAGTTCCACAATAAAATGTATCAGATGAACAGATATGACTGTTTTTACTTGCAAAGATAAGACTAAGGTTATTTTAGACAAAAAGAATGTTAATTTTCAACTCTTCTGAATCCAGTTCAAAGCTCATCCAAGATTGATTAGGGCTGTTCTGACTGCAGCTGGATTATTTATTGGACACTCTATCCAGGATTTACAAAGGTCCCAAAGGCTTACAAAAATATTTAAACGCACTCTCAACTGTACTGTGTAGTCCTATGACTGTATCAAGATACCTATACTTTGTATATACAGTAGTGGAGGTATTTATAGATCTATGTTGGAGTCCTATGATTAGGAGTATATAAGTCCTACACACACTATAATCTGGCCCTGGTTTTGACCATTTTCATATACAGTATATTTTGGCACTAGGACACTACAAAAGTGGGCATGTTTAGGAGCTTGTAAAGAACCACCAGCCAATCCGTGCTTGCGTTTCCCTCTTTTGGCCAATAGTTGACCAGAGAGGACAGCCAGCCAATGAGTGATGAGTAAGGAAGATGACCTTGATGGAAATACAGAAGAACCAGTACCTAGGCAAAAGGGGCTGAAACATTATTTAAGTCTACAGCCAAGACATAACATTTAGAAGCAGTTCAGCAGACATCTCCCTAATTCACTGGAATACATGGGATACAACACAACCAGTCTTGCAAGATTGTATTATTATAATAAGTGCTCAGTTGCCAGCTGGCTCCAACTTACTCTATCCTAAAAAATACATCCCTCCCCCCAAAAAAAGAAGGAAAAGAAAGAAGGAAAGGAAAGGAAAGGAAAGGAAAGGAAAGGAAAGGAAAGGAAAGGAAAGGAAAGGAAAGGAAAGGAAAGGAAAGGAAAGGAAAGGAAGAAAGACTTTGCTATCTGTATGTCTGTGTTGGTGGCAGGAGGCATCGGGTGCTTTGGAATGGCTTTTCCCAATTCACTAAAAACAATGGGAGTTTACTGGAACTTTGCACAATGAAAAATTCCCTTCCCCAGAGTGCAACATAAGATGATTAGGTTGTTTACCTGGAACAAAAGCTTTGCCTAGAAGCCCCCACAGGATTACTAAGGGATCATTTTATTGGCCCAAATTGTATAATCACAATCTTCAGAGAAGGAGAATAATGGCTTGAAAAACCAATAGGTCTCAGAGCTGGCACAAGAATTCACCCGAATTTTGGCTTTACTCCTAACCAGCAGGTTCTGGTTTTCCCTTCTTATGATCTACCAGGTTCTATAGTGGCTTCTTCTGTCAATCCATCCAGGGACTGGTATATTTAAAATGCAAAATAGGCTATTAAAAGAAAAAAAATCTTTACAGGAATTTTTTGCTACTTGAATTGGTTTTATCCACTCATTTTGTTATATTAACCCTCCAAAACTCATCAAGTTCTGTTTTGCAGTACATTTTCATGTCTATGCCCAGTTGAATCAAGTTTTAGACAACTTTCTAGAATACTCTCAAAGGAATTAAACCAAAACTGGCATCACTCATGTAATATGACTTTCTTCTCTTCCCACCTGAGGTCCATTTCCTGCAAAAGTTGGAAGTGCCTAAAAGCTTCAGGGGAATGGAGGGGAGTTTCCTCCTCCTTCTGAAGATAAATGGTTGCTCCATCAACAGAAAAGCTAAGTGAATCAGACTCTGTCACTTTTTGCAATCTCAGAAGCTGCTTATATTCCTATGTCCACTTGTTTCTGCTGTACATGGAAGTGAACTCATTCAAGTGCTGGCCTAGTGGAGATAGTAAACTTTGGCCACATGTGAAAGGCATTTGAAATAAGATTATTTTTAAATCCATTTTATTCAGATTCAGATTAAACTCTGTATAAGCACTTGGCCTGCATAGATAAGAATTAAAAGTATGGTACAGATGGAGGGCCCCCTACAAAGCTCCACTCTCAACCTCTCCACATGTCAACTCTTGGGTCAGCTAAATTGTGTGCATCTATCGCAGAGGGAAGTAGAGAAGAAGACTAGAAATCCCCATTTCTCATGTAATGCTGCCCCATAATTACAGCATTTTTATGATATCTCTATGACATTTAAATGCTAGCTTTCCATTGCTCCACTAAATGAGCAGCCAATCTGACTTGTGAATGATTAAAAGAAAGATTGGGTAGATAACTTGACATTGCGGGAGATGAAAAAGAAGCTAAAGCTTCCACTAAGCTCTAATTTTTAATATGACTGAAAGGGAAAGTTGTTAAATAGAGAGGGACTAATCATAAATGAAGGGGCGTGGTGGCTCAGCGGGTAAGACGCCAGGCTTGTCGATCAGAAGATCACAAGTTCGGAGGTTCGAATCCCTAGCCCCGCATGATGGAGTGAGCTCCCGCACTCACCCCAGCTCTTGCCAACCTAGCAATTCAAAAGTATGCAAATGCAAGTAGATTAATAGGTACCACTTCGGTGGGTAGGTAACAGCGTTCTGCGCGCGTCATGCGGCCACATGACCGTGGAAGCGTCTTCGGACAACGCTGGCTCTTCGGCTAACAAACAGAGATGAGCACCGGCCCCTAGAGTCGGACACGACTGCACAAATGTGTGGGGGGAACCTTTACCTTAATCATAAATGAAATCAGAATTATGAAGTTCTTGGTGCTCTCTGAGTTTGGTTGTTTGCTTGCGGACATTTCATTAGGTAACCTCATCAGCGCAATCTGATGATGTTACCTTTATTTTATAAAATAAAATAATAAAATTAAATTAAAAAATAAAATAATAAAATAAAATAATAAAATAAAATAAAATAAAATAAAATAAAATAAAATAAAATAAATAAAATAAAATAAAATAAAATAAAATAAAATAAAATAAAATAAAATAAAATAAAATAAAATATAAAATAATAAAATAAAATCATCAGCGCAATCTGATGATGTTACCTAGTTGGGTAATGAAATGTCCGCAAGCAAACAACCAAGTTCAGAGAGCACCAAGAACTTCAAAATTCAACCCTCAGCTACATATATTCTCTTCTATTGAAATCAGAATTAGTTTTTGTCCTGGCCTTATTTGCTCTTTGCAATGCAGGGTCAAAGGCCAGGGCAAACATTGGCTTGGGAAAAATACTGAGTTAGGAGAAGAGGGTGATTTGCTTGCCAGTATGCTTTCGGGTTCAATTCAAGGTGCTGGTTATTACCTATAAAGCCCTTCATGAGGGTCTGCCTCTTCCCAATTGTATCTGCCTGTCAGATCTGGCAGGAGAGGCATGCTACCAGGAGCCAGTGAGATGGTTACGTTGATGGGTGTTTTTGGTTTTATCTGAGCATTAAATATGTGTTTATTGTTGTGGTGTACATTATGTTGGCTTTTAACTATTGTTAGCTGCCCAGAGTCACTATGATAGGATGGGTTGCCATAAATAAAATAATAAAATATAAAATATAAAATATAAAATATAAAATATAAAATAAAATAATAAAATAAAATAAAATAACTAATAAAATGAAATAAAATGAAATAAAATAAAATAATAAAATAATAAAATAAAATAAAATAAATAAAATAAAATAAAAAATAAAAATAAAAAAAATTAAAAAATAAAATAATATAAAATAATATAAAATATAAAATATAAAAAAAATATAAAAAAAATAAAATAAGAAAATAAAAATATAAAATAAAATAATAAAATAAAATAAAATAAAATAAAATAAAATAAATAATAAAATGAAATAAAATAAAATAATAAAATAATAAAATAATAAAATATAAAATAAAATAATAAAAATAAAATAATAAAATAAAATAAAATAAAATAAAATAATAAAATAAAATAATAAAATAAAATAAAATAAAATAAAGGGATGAGGGATGGGGACCATGGGAAAAAGGGGATTAATTATATTTGTTCTATAATGCCAAGTTCTAGTGGGGAGCAGCTGGCCCTTTAAATCAAAAGCCAGCCTGATGAGCCCAGAGGGAGTCACCTGACCCCTGGCAGCCAATAGAGGAAAAGAAGGGGGTTCTGTCAGGTTTTGATGGGAAGAGTGGGAGTTGGCTGGAGTCCTGGATGAGGGGGTGACCTCAGGCAAGGTTTGGAGTTATTTAGTTATAATTAGAATTGTGTTAGGGTTTATTCTATTTAAACTGTGTATTGTGTGTATGGAAACTTATCTTCTTTTGGTACCTTTCTTAAAGTTGATTTTTGTTTCAATTGAACAGTTGCATTCACACCTCTGCTTGGCTGAGCTACAGACTCCCACAGTTTTCATTTGGTTTCCTTTTTGTAGGAAAGGACCTCAGAGGAGGGACTGGTTTGACCCTGAGGGTGCCTTTTTCCCTCATAACACAGTATACAGTATAAGGATGGGGAGAAGAGTAGATTATTTTATTAAAGAAATTTCAATAGACAGTAATTTTTTAATAGAGCAAAAAGAAAACAGAAGTCCATAATCATTTCCAAATGGCCTTTCCCTTCTCCAGCAATGCTTGTAGGTGCTTGAAATATAAGAAGCAGGGTGGTATTTTGATAGAGCAATATTATCAGAGCAATATTATCAGAGTGAAGAATTAACAGTAAAAGAAAAAGAAAAGACTAGACAACAAACCAATTAATGAAGAATGAGAGACTGGGCTTTATAAATTTAGCACTTTAAAAGAAGCAAGTAATTTAGAGAGAGGGTCATGATCTGCTTTAAAGAACTGCTTTTTTGAAATGTTACAGTCTATAAACTGATGTGAGGAACAGCTGTTGCTGTAATGCCTAGTTGCACTTTCCAAACTAATTGCAGACACTGGAAGAAATTAATTTCTTAGACAATTTAAAAGGACATAACACACTTCAATAATTAAGAGTTAGATGGGATCTTTGATCTTTGATTTGCTCTAAGACTCTAAAAGGAATAACATCTTCTGATAGGTTGGTGATTGACCACCTTCAAATTTGCGACAGCGCTGAACAAGGGGGACTTACAACAGGTCCTCAGAGTTCTGGCCATCGCAGTGTCCCCGCGGTCACATGATTGTGATTATGACATCACAGCAAGCTGCGGTCACATGATCACAATTTCCGACATTCCCTGCCAGCTTCCCACAAGCAAAGTCAATGGGGAAGCAGGAAATCGGAAGTTGCAGTCATGTGAGGTCCTTGCTTAACAACGGCAACCAGGACTGCTGGAACTGCTGTTGCTACAGTAAGTGCCGCGGTCACATGACATTGTGCTTTACAACCATATAACTTAGTGATGGCAATTCCTGTCCCAATTGCCATCATAACCCAAGGAATACCTGTATGTTGCATCCATTATATTAATTGGTAAAATACTTAAGGCAATCAAACACTGTCCAGGAACAGCTCCATATTCTGGATCTGGCAACATACAATCTCACTAGCTAGGTTAGAGACCTCAATTTTGGGAGATTCATAGTCCTACATATTTCATCCAGATTTGGCCCTTGTGTCAGGAGGACCCCCTTTCCTATTGGCAGGCAATGGAGGTATGTCTTAGGTGATGCAACCAATCATAGCTTGGGAAGTGTGTTCTTTGACTATCAGACTTTGTTGGCAATTTTGTAAAGGAGTATTTTGCATTTTCAGCTACTCTACACATCTATTACCTTGGAGGACTAACTGCAGAAGGCTTGCCCAGTGCCCTCCAGTTGATTAATGTTCTAGGTCAAGGGTCGGAAATGGCGGCTCGCGAGCCACATGTGGCTCTTTGGCCCCTTGAGTGTGGCTCTTCCGCAGCTGAACTCACCCCCGCCCCTTCCACGTGATTGGATCCCGCCCCCAAACTCTTACGCTCTTACGTGCTCTCGCTCTCGCTCTCCAAGGCCGGGGCCACCCGCAGCCACCCACACCTCGCGCACAGCCCGCGGGGCTCTCTGCCGCTCCCTTCGACGGAGGAGGGACCGGCGTGCCTTGGGAGCTGCTGCTGGCGGCATGTCTGGGCGAGGCACGCGGGCGGAGCTGCCCGTCTGGCACTTGGGCGCTCCCGAGCCTCTTCCCTTCTCCCTCACCACGTTCAGGCGTTGAGGCCAGGCAAAGCCGGGCGGTCGCGCAGGGGTGAGGCGAGGAGTCCCGCTCCTGCGCCTACCGCCACATCCGTCCGTTCCCGGCCTCTCTCCCCATATCCGGCGGGTGCCCATGCCAGAATCCCCGCGACCCGGAGGCAGCGACTGCTCGGAGGGCCCCAGCGAGAAGAGGCGCGTGATCCCCGGTGGATCCCTTCGAGGGGCCGCGGGGCTTCCCCGCTTTCCTCCCAAGGAGGCCTCGACGGCGCACCCTCCCGCCCCATCAATCCCCCCACCCCACCGTTGGGCGTCAGAGGCTGAAAGGATGTGGCAGGAAACGGAAACGCAAACGGCAGTCGCTTACTGAGCGAGTGCATTTTAAAATCTGCTTAACCACCCCCCCCCCCCCGCACTTCTCCCTCTTTGAAAAAGGAAGGCCGGAAAAGCGCAGTTTCAGTCTTGCGTTAAAGGGAGAAGCTGCCCTTAATGACAAGGCCATTCAAGTTGGAGAAACCTCGCGGGATGGGCGGAATCGCTACACAAGCCACACGCCCCATTTCATTCCTCCTTCCCTATCGCTTAATTGCCAGGCGCTCCTCCGCTGGAAACCCCGCGCTGTCTGTCGGTAGAGAAAAGCAGCCACCGCACAGGGGGGGTGGTTAAGCAGATTTTAAAATGCACTCGCTCAGTAAGCGACTGCCGTTTGCGCTGCAAGCTGGCCTCCCAGGTGGGAAAGGGGGCGGCATTAACGCGACACAGACCGGGGATAGGCCGGACTCGGTCCCGATGTAACCCCGCCGTTAGGTCTCAAAAGCATCTGCTCGGCCCAGCAGCAACTCGTCCGCTGCAAGCAGAACTCCGGCCGGCCTCCTTCCAGAGGACCCGCCCGCCCGCGCTGTCTGTGGGGAGAGAAAAGCAGCCACCGCACAGGCCCGCTTAAAAAACCACCACCCCGAAACCGCTTTCGAGCCGCCTCTCCGGAGGGTCCCTGCGGTCCCGCCGGGTGCACCCCCCCACCCCGCCATTCGGTGTCCTCTCCCCCCGCTAACCCGAGCCCTGCGGTGGCCGGGGGAGCCAAGCCAGGCTCCGTTCCGGCGGGGCGACTGTAGCGACCGGAGGCGGCCAAGGGGAGAGCAGGCGGCTCTTTGCCCTCAGCGCGCCGCTGGGCCCGCTGCACCCCCCGCCTGGCTCGGCTTCCCCCGGCCGCCGCAGGGCTCGGGTTAGCGGGGGGAGAGGACGCTGAACGGCGGGGTGGGGGGGTGCACCCGGCGGGACCGCAGGGACCCTCCGGAGAGGCAGCTCGAAAGCGGTTTCGGGGTGGTGGTTTTTTAAGCGGGCCTGTGCGGTGGCTGCTTTTCTCTCCCGACAGACAGCGCTCCGGCGAAAACTCCGGTGCCGCCATTGCTCGCCGGCTGGACCCTCCTCCCCAAAGGTGGCGCTCCGCAGGCCCCGCTTTCCAGGGCCGTTCCTGCCACATCCTTTCAGCCTCTGACGCCCAACGGCGGGGTGGGGGGATTGATGGGGCGGGAGGGTGCGCCGTCGAGGCCTCCTTGGGAGGAAAGCGGGGAAGCCCCGCGGCCCCTCGAAGGGATCCACCGGGGATCACGTGCCTCTTCTCGCTGGGGCCCTCCGAGCAGTCGCTGCCTCCGGGTCGCGGGGATTCTGGCATGGGCACCCGCCGGATATGGGGAGAGAGGCCGGGAACGGACGGATGTGGCGGTAGGCGCAGGAGCGGGACTCCTCGCCTCGCCCCTGCGCGACCGCCCAGCTTTGCCTGGCCTCAACGCCTGAACGTGGCGAGGGAGAAGGGAAGAGGCTCGGGAGCGCCCAAGTGCCAGACGGGCAGCTTCGCCCGCGCGCCTCGCCCAGACATGCCGCCAGCAGCAGCTCCCAAGGCACGCCGGTCCCTCCTCTGTCGAAGGGAGCGGCAGAGAGGGTGGCCCCGGCCTTGGAGAGCTGGGGTGCAGGGGGACGGGAGCGTCGCCGGCAGCCCGCGAGGACCGGCCATGGAAGGTGAGCGAGGACCGGGGTGGCCGGCCAAGCGCAGCGCAGCCCTTCCACGTGATTGGGTCCCGCCCCCAAACCCCGCCCCTTCCACGCGATTGGATCCCGCCCCCAAACCCCGCCCCCTTCCACGCGATTGGCTCCTGCCCGCAAACCTCGCCCCCTTCCACGCGATTGGCCCCCGCCCGCAAACCCCGCCCCCTGGCTCTCGAGCACTTAAAAATGTGCACGAGCATACCAAAATGGCTCTCGGCTCAAAAAGTTTGCCGACCCTTGTTCTAGGTTCATACAGTAGAGATGAGAAGGCTATTAGACTGAGCTGTAAAAGTGTGGATGGCTACTAAATGGCAGCAAAGATGTAGTTGCCCTAGTAGGGAAAAATAATGACCACAATTACTCTGGTAGAGTATGGGGTTAAACTAACTCACCCTATTTTGCTGCTTTTGCAGGTTGATACAACACAATAGACCCTTCACTAACCCAATTAAACATGGAATGTCTATCCAGCCAATAGGTATTATATGATGTTATCAATCTCATCATAATGTATAGCACCAATAATACAAAACACTATATTATTGGGGCATTCTATCCATTATGTGATACACAAATATACACTAAGCTAAATCATTAAAAAATCTACTGCAATTGGCTCCCTAAAATTGGGGTACAGGGAGAAAATCCAATATTTTCAAGAACATAATAGCATTACCCTCTTGCCAAGGGCACCTCGCAGCTCTGATTTAGAGACCATTTCAGTCTACTAACTAGTACAACAAAAAAACCCATAAGCTACTACCAGAATGGTGGCTGTGAGGGGCACACAAAACATATTATGTTTTTGTTTTTTAAAAAAATAATGTTATACGGCAGTCAATAGAAATATTAACACAACTTCTGCATCTTTTGGTTCACAAAGAGGCATGAGATAAATTATTTCAATAAAGCTAGCTCATCAGTAAGTTGAAAAAGATCTATCTATGGCATCACCTTCAGATCAACTATATAGGCCTGGTTCAGGAGTGAGCAACATGGTGAGTAGGACCATAACTGGGCTCTTTTCAGGGAGTTTGGGAAGTGTTTTTGTTTTTGTTAACTCTGATGAGCTTACTTTAGGACTTATATTACACTTTCCCTCTGTGTTCCACTAGAATGACAGAAAATGGTGCCACCATTTTTAGTAGTTGTGGTCAGAGAAGACTCTAAGGCCACAAAAGGAGACTCAAGTACCCCACGGTTCCCTAAGGCCACAGGTAGCCCACTCCTGGCCTAGTTCATACATTGTATTTGCTTGTGTTTCCTATAGTGCATGAACTGAGCCAATTCAAGTGTCTTATTAAACTAACCATTGCGGCTAAGCCAACTATAGCTTATTGCAAGGATAAGCAATCTTGATGCTTGGGAGCCATGTTTTATCTAGGGGGGGGCACAGTGAGCACAGCAGCAGTGCCAAGTAGATGGGCATGTTATACATGCAGGTGGCATGTTTGTTTGTTTTCCTGAATGGAGAAAGTATTTTTCCCTAATTATTTAACTATGTTAAGTCTATGTTAGGATTAGCCCTATAGTTTATGTGTGTTTCCAGTCTCAAGTGGTGAAATCATGCTGTCAATCTTTTGGCAATTTTGGTCATATATCCCATATATCCCATTTTTCTTGAGGACCAGAAAAATGGAGCTCAGGGTCCCCTGGATCATTGGGGTATTCTCTCTTCACACATTAGGTTAATCATGTGAAGGAGTAGTTATTGGGTTTAGAGCTGGACAGAAGCCTCAAGGAGTTCTTAAGCATGCTGGGTAATTCTCAGGCATACTGGGAGTTGAAGTCCACACTTCTTAAAGTTGCCAAGGTTGAGAAATGCTGATTTAACCAATGCAGCATTAGCATCTTAACATACCCTTTTCCTGAGGAGTCCCTGCTCCTCTGTCCCCCATGAGCTATACTTGGTGATTTTGGCAAGGAAATTACTATATGACTGGCTATGATTTTTAATTGCTTTTGCATGTCTTATTATACCTAGCCCGGTTATCTGCCTTGGGTGTATGTTTTTTTGCCTTGGCCAGACAAACTGCAGTTTTCCTTTACCTGTACCTTAGCTCAGCTCTGGGAAAGGGGAACTCATGTAGAGACTCCATGCCCCACTCTTTTTTATGTGTGTCACAAGCAAGTCCGATGGTTTGAGTTGGGCGGCCATATAAATGCTTTAGTAAATAAATACATGAGAAAACTTTGGTCTGTAACCTCTAAGGAAGATGTATGGGAGATACACTCTCCTGGGAGATAAAAGGACCCCCTTGAAATATGGCTGCAGAGGGCCTTGTCCATTGTCCACTGAGGACTAGGTTCTGGGCACACAAATAGCTTTGTGCTCAGTCTTAGAAATCCAGGTTCACTATTTGTAGTGACTGTCACTGGGGGATGTAGGTATAGATTTACACACCATGGGGACATAGCCTTAATAAAAGGGATTTGCACTGCATTTCTCTTGTCTATGAACATTCCCAAGAATCCTAGGGCCAGCGAAAATATATAGCACTCACACCTGCTTCTTGAAACTAGGATCTCTGGCTATGACCACAAGAAATGGGTGATCAGTAAAAGTAACTCATAAAAATCAGCACCAGTAGCCAGAATTGTACAATCATAAAAAGTAAGGTAAAGGTTCCCCCCGCACATTTGTGCAGTCGTGTCCGACTCTAGGGGCCGGTGCTCATCTCCGTTTGTTAGCCAAAGAGCCAGCGTTGTCTGAAGACACTTCCACGGTCATGTGGCTGCATGACGCCCGCGGAACGCTGTTACCTACCCACCGAAGTGGTACCTATTCATCTACTTGCATTTGCATGCTTTCGAATTGCTAGGTTGGCAAGAGCTGGGACGAGTGCGGGAGCTCACTCCGCATGCAGGGCTAGGGATTTGAACCTCCGAACTTGCGATCTTCCGATCAACAAGCCTGGCATCTTACCCACTGAGCCACCACGCCCCCAATCATACAATCATACAATCATACAGCAATGCTTTTCCTGGATGTTACCATTCTGGTGTATTTTCATTGATGTTTTCATGGATTTTCCATGGGAAAATGCACTTTGTTTGCGTGTGCCTGTCTGTTCAAGTATACAAATCTTCCCTTATCCTGTCATCCTGAAATAGTCAAATCCAATAAATGCTCTGCTGCTTGAGTCTCCTGATTGTATAAACTAAGCTACAGGTGTCAAGAAATCTGATTTGTGAGAAATTGCCTTGTTTAGATCTGATGGGTGTGACAGTCTTAATCATTGTTTGTTTCCTTAATTTGCCTTCTGTAGCTCTGTTTCCATCATGAGCAGAAACTACAGTCTGACACACTGTTGCTCTACCAATGCTGAAAGTGTTGACAGGGGTGTGCGCGTAATACAACAAAAAAGTTTCATGGAGGGTGAGATGTTCTGTTAGCATAAAGTGTGTGCAAATGTGACAGCTTTTGTCTCTTCTGTTTGCAAGGTTGTCGAATTGTGGGGTAATGAGAATTCTTGAATATTTAGATTCCCTTTTC
Source organism: Charina bottae (assembly GCA_023362775.1). Classification (NCBI taxonomy): domain Eukaryota; kingdom Metazoa; phylum Chordata; class Lepidosauria; order Squamata; family Charinaidae; genus Charina; species Charina bottae. Next base: position 232,826,445 of record JALMGJ010000001.1, on the reverse strand, counting down.
ATCTAGCTTCTAGCATCTGAAGCTATTATCCCTCTATTGTTAATTTATCTTTTTCATTTGTGAGCATGATGTCCAGTCTGCCAGAGTGGACAGTTCCCCTACTCCTATACATATGATTGCTTTGGGAATGGGTGCCAAGTTGGATTTTATTATTTACCTGTGTGTGCAGGGAGTATCTGACAATGTGGATTCAACTTTTCTGAAATGCATCTTGATCTGGCTTAAGCTATGTGCAAATAGCCAACTGGGATGCTACTGGGGTGGGAATGAGAATATTTCAATTGTGCTGCCTACCAGGCACATTTTTTTTCCTGCCTGGTGATAATCTCCCTCCTCTCAGCATAATATTGCGCCTTTCAACCACCCATTATTGTGTGACCATATATATGGTCCAAACATATTATGGGTTTTTGCCAAGGTAGACACTAACACTTGGATGCTGGAACTACACAATTGCATAGACAATTCACATATCATAGCGAGGGCAACTTGTGATTCCAGGACCACATGCAGCTCCCATGTCTTATTTATTTATTTTTTTATTTTATTAAATTTATATTACCGCCCATCTCCCCCAACGGGGACCCTGGGCGGTGCACAGCAGAAGTCCTGCACTCCCCTGAGACCACAATCCCTGAAAATCAGCAGTGTGCTTTCCTGACATTTTGAGGCACAAAATATATATATAAAAAACTATACTATATACTATAATATAGGTTTTAAATGATTTTAAAAACAAAGGAACCTTGCCAAAACTTCCACAGGAAACTGGAGGAGAAAAACAATAAATCCTGGCTCCATCTACTTTGCATCTTTGAAAAGATTCCACTATCAGTTACACACTGATAGTTAATTTTCATATGGTGTCTAACTCTGTATTTTGAACCTTAGCATTCTGTTTTAAAGGAGTCTATAGTCTTATGTACAGTATGTAAGTAAGCTACATGCTGACTAATAAAATTTATTCTCACTGACAGAGCTTTCCAAACTGTGTGTCGCGACACAAAAGTGTGTCGCCACACACAGTATGGTGTGTCATCACACAACCCGGAAGCGCTGATCATCATCAGCGCTTCCGGGTTTTCCCGCGGCGACACACCAACGGCGGCACGCAAAAACCCGAAAGCGGCAGCAGTGCTTCCGGGGTTTTGCGCGCTGCCGCAACGGCGGCACTTCCGGGTTTTCCCGTGGCGACACGCCAACGGCAGCACGCAAAAACCCGAAAGCGGCAGCAGTGCTTCCGGGGTTTTGCGCGCTGCCGCAACGGCGGCACTTCCGGGTTTTCCTGCGGCGACACACCAACGGCGGTTGGTGTGTCGCCGCGGGAAAACTTTGGAAAGCCCTGCTCACTGATGTAAATACAACTAAATATGCTGAGGACTTGAGAGTAAATCATATCTGTTCAGTCATTTTAGGCCACATACACACAGTTGTATTGATGTGCTCCTCTTCCATCCCAAAGCCAACAAGAAATCATTCCAGGGCTTGTTTTAAGCCATTGTGAATTTACCAAAGCACAGATAAAATAATTCTACTTCATAGTGCTTTTCATTGCAAATTTATAACCTCACTGCAAACAACTATAAATTCACTAGTAAAAATATTATCTTTGCCTTCTAGCTCTCTGCTAATGTACTTTAGAATTCATCAAATATAAAGCTGCCACAATCTTATGACTGGCTCCATTTGTCTCATGATATCAAATTCTGGAGCCTCTTTCATCTAAGCAGCGCAATCAAAGTATTTGCTCCAATAGCAATTGCTTCATATTGCATATTGTATATGGCAAGAATATACTCTCCTACATTGGATTGAGTTAGATCTTTTTACTATTCTTGCCTCTTGGATTTTAATCTTGTTCTATAATTTAGTATTTTTATATTTTATGTATATTTTATGTTTCTTGTTTTTATTATCTTGTTGTAAACCGCCCTGAGTCCCTCTGGTGGAGGGAGATGGGCGGTGATAGAAGTTTGATTAATAAATAAATAAATAAAATATAGCAGAGTAGTCTCTGTATTCACAGCACAAGTAAAAAGCACATACAGAAGTAAGTTTTTCTTTAAAGCAGAGCTTTCCAAACTGTGTGTCGTGACACGTTAGTGTGTCGGCTGCAGTGTCTGGTGTGTCGCGGCTGCTGCGGCCTCCGAGCCCTGCCAGGATTCCGCGCAGGTCCTAGTGCCTGCCTTGTGCCTTGCTGCCTCCAAACCTGCTGTGATTCCGCGCAGGTCCTAGTGCCAGCCTTGTGCCCTGCTGTAAGAGTGTGTCACGAAATGATGCATGTGTAAAAAGTGTGTCACCAACATGAAAAGTTTGGAAAGCTCTGCTTTAAAGGATCAGATAAGTTTTGCCACCTACGCCTGCATCCTCCAATTATGGCATTAACTGATTGTAAGACAGCACATGTACAAAAGAGTACATTACAACCATAAGCACCCTTCCCCCTCTCCCAGAAGAACAAGCAAACATTTTCAAACCTGATATTTCATAGAGATATCGGGTTTCAACCAAGCACGTCTCACACAAGCTTTAAGGAGGAGGCAGCCTCTGCTGTAACCTAATCTTACTTGCTTCGTGTGGGAGGGGCTGAATCCCGATTTCCCGTTCCTGTTCTCTTCTCTTCTTCCCTTTCTGCTCGAATCTCCTACCAAGGAGGATGGTCAGCTATGGCTGCACACATTGCTCATACTTCCATTCAGGTGGGCCACATTAAAGAAGCATGTGGGTCACGTCAGAACCTATTGCTCGCACGCATGGACTGTTTCTACTAAGGAACTGTGAGTTACAATAAAATTGTAACCTCTTTTTTATGTTACTTTACATTAACGTGTGAAGTGTGTTTATTTTGTTTTTGAACTGATTGAGCCTTGTGCAAGTTTATGGGAACGCTTCTACTCTGCTATATACTAATAAGAAGCTGCGTGGAGTTCTGGTATTACCATCCCAGAATTCCTACACATACCACCCCTGAAAAGTACAAGTAACATTTTATTTTTGTTTTATTTTAAAGAAAAAATTAGTCTGGTGGTTTTTTGTTTCTGTTTTGTAGTGCCCAATCAGCTTGAAAAGCAGCCAAGGTATCTTTAGTTTTCCTTATGATCCTCTAGTAGAATAGAGCTAAATTATTCCTTTGGGCTATTTGGGAGCTGGGATGAAACCCTTCTACCTCAAGTGACTAGAAAACAATGAAACAGTACACCAGTGGACTCTTTAAAAAAAAAAAAAGCAGTAAGGTGTGTAGCTCAAGGAAAGAAACATAGTAATTTTAAAAATTAAAAAAACCCTGTAAGGTTTCAAACCAGTTAAGTTCTACATGTCAAGTAAATCTTGCAACCACTGCTAAGAAAGACCCGTAACATAAGTTGCAGCAGACCTTATTAAGGAAAAGCTAGGAAAATGCAAGAAAGGGATTTTTATTTTAAAGCTGTTGGTTGCCCCTTCATATATTTGCATTTTAATGCTTTAACTTTGTATATATAAATGTAACTTTATACACACACACAAACACATATCTAAAAGTATACATGTCCAGTAAGACCTACCAATTGGCATTTGTTTTCCTGGCACAGAAAGTTGGAAGGGTAGACCAACAGGGGATTTCACCAATGCTTTCTTAATTGAGAACTTTCTCAAACCACCTCAGAATGCAGCACGGGATAGGAGCAGCTTAAATATGCAGTGCAGATATGCAGTTGTAATGTCATAGGTTATATATTAATTTAGATGTGATATGGCATAATTGTTTGTGACAAAGTGTTCCCATTTGTCAGGTTTCAATACAGATTCCAGGACAACTGGTTCAGAATCACTGCCAGGCCTAAAGTTTATGTCTTTTAAGATGCAAGATACATTTTTATACAGTACCTCTTTTATTATAAACTTTGAGTGTCACACACATACAAATCCATTAGGTTTCAATATAGCTCCTAGGAATTTATTTTTTGTTCACTGCACTACCAGCTGCCAGGATAATTTCTCTGTTGTGGGAATAATACCATAGATCAAATGTGAACTAAGCATCCTAGAAACCTATGCTTGTCTTCACCCTTGTCCATTAAGCTTTTGTTGAGGTAATCAGGTATATTTTGCTGATAGCATATACATTTAAGATTGATTAGACTTAATTTACAGTATGTTCAAACTGCTAAAAGCCCTAGCAGTTGTAGTAGCTGGACATATAGGAAGAATAATATTTGAAGATCTTTACTACAAAACAAACAAACAAAAGCCCTCTCAGTATATTTCCAAACTTTTCTGAATTTATAGAATCTCAGTCTAGTCAACTAGCCCACCTCTAGCTGAACCTTCTCTAATGCCTAGAATTCCCAGCCAACATCTGCTAGCTAGGAAGTATGGAAGTTCAACACATTGAGAATGTGTCTCCTCCAAAGTAGGATGTACAAATTTTGGTTTTAAATTTGTATTACATATGAATCTATTTGAGCTTCAGAAAAGCAGGCTGCAAATCACTTTAAAAATACATTTTATTTAATAAATATAATAGTAACATGAGAGCCAGTTTGGTGTAGTGGTTTAAGGCACTAGGCTAAAAATCGGGAGACACTGAGTATAGTCTAGCTTCAACCTCAAACTGCAGCCTGCCCTTGAGTATAGTCTAGCTTCAACCTCTTATTTTAGGTTACTATAATGCTATTAATTTTTAACTTGTCCTTTATATGATATACCTTTATGTTATTGTTCTGGGATAAATTAGAAAAAAAGATTTGTTTGAATCCTGAGTGTTTAGTAAGCATCATTACTACTTTGCTGATCCTTGTAGTTCTGCAAAGCCTAACATGCCTGACATAGCAGGCAACGCCTATCCAGAAGAAGTACTGTACTATGAAGATTCTAAGCTTGCCTATACCTAATGACCTACCTTATTAGATAAGGTTAGCCATGATCCCCATCTCTACTCCCAGACAGATACTACTGTAGGAGATTCTCATATGTATCTCTGTACTATTGCATTAGTGACCTATATGTCTTGTTAATATAATAATGTTAGAGTTTTAGAATTCCCCACATTATGACCTTCAAGCTGCAATTTCTGTGTTGGTAATCACTGTTACTGCTCTGTTGCTTGGAGTTAGCACTATCTGCAGAAGATAAATGAAGTGCCCTGCATGTCGAGAACCAAAAAGAGATTTAAATTGGGCTGACAGCTAAGTTGGCAAGTGAGAAGAACTTCTCTCTGGTCTAGGAGAAATTGATTTTCACTGTTTTTGTGTCATACAGACTATTAGCGTTGTTTTGTACAGCAGGCATGGTGGCTCAGCGGATAAGACGCCAGGCTTGTCGATCGGAAGATCGCAAGTTCAGAGGTTCAAATCCCTAGCCCTGCGTGCGGAGTGGGCTCCTGCACTCGCCCCAGCTCTTGCCAACCTAGCAATTCGAAAGCATGCAAATGCAAGTAGATGAATAGGTACCACTTTGGTGGGAAGGTAACAGCGTTCCGCGTGCGTCATGCGGCCACATGACCGTGGAAGCATCTTTGGACAACGCTGGCTCTTCGGCTAACAAACGGAGATGAGCACCGGCCCCTAGAGTCAGACACGACTGCACGACTGTGCGGGGGGAACCTTTACCTTTACCTTACTAGTGCAAAAGCTGGGTTGCAGTTAAACCTTAAAAAACCATGATTATGGCAACCAGCTTGATTGATAACTGGCAAATAGAGGGAGAAAATGTGGAGGCAGTGACAGACTTTGTATTTCTAGGCGCAAAGATTACTGCAGACGCTGACTGCAGCCAGGAAATCAGAAGACGTCTACTTCTTGGGAGGAGAGCAATGGCAAATCTTGATAAAATAGTTAAGAGCAGAGACATCACACTGACAACAAAGGTCCGCATAGTTAAAGCAATGGTATTCCCTGTAGTAACCTATGGCTGCGAGAGCTGGACTATAAGGAAGCCTGAGCGAAGGAAGATAGATGCTTTTGAACTGTAATGTTGGACTGCAAGAAGATCAAACCAGTCCATACTCCAGGAAATAAAGCCAGACTGCTCACTTGAGGGAATGATATTAAAGGCAAAACTGAAGTACTTTGGCCACATAATGAGAAGACAGGATAGCCTGGAGAAGAAGCTGATGCTAGGGAAAGTGGAAGGCAAAAGGAAGAGGGGCCAACCAAGGGCAACATGGATGAATGATATTCTGGAGGTGACAGACTTGACCTTGGGGGAGATGGGGGTGGCGATGGCCAACAGGAAGCTCTGGCGTGGGCTGGTCCATGAAGTCACAAAGAGTCGGAAGTGACTGAATGAATAAAGAACAACAAAACTTTTTAAATAGCTTCTTCAGAATCCAGCACAAGCTTTCATCATGATTGGTTGCTCAGAATATGAGCAACATAATAAGTGCACACTTCATATTCAAAGCCAAGCACACCTTTTCCCAGGCAAAGGCAAGTTTGCTTTGGAACTATGTTGTGGCCCCAGACCCTCTCAAGTACCTTTTTCTCTTCAAGTCCAGAGCGCTGCACAGCAGCCCTACAACACAATATAGTCCAATAATGAAAGTCCAATAAATCCCAACTGATATATTCAAAGGCTTAGCTAAACAATGCCTGCTCTCTGTACTGTAATGGTAGAAATTATTCTTCACAAGAAGTGCCCAACTCTCTGCTGGAAATAATTAAGGGAGACCAGTTCAAAAGTTACCTAACATCAAAAGTCTATTTTTATTTCTTACAAAACTGTGCATTTTTAAAATGATCCCATTTCATTATTGAGAGAAGAAAGAATTGGTATTATAAAATAGAGTTGGAAGGACCACCCCACCCCTTGTCCATGCAGTGGAGGGGAGGCCACTGCCCTTTAAGTAAATGCTTCCACTGTTGAACTGCTTTTACTGCTAGGAACTTTCTCTTAAAATCCATTTTCACAAAGAGTGTAACTTCTTACTGAGTTAAGACATACCAGTAAGTCAAGTTGTAAAGCATACAAGAGAGCATTACAGCTATAAGCACATGATCCTAAACCCTATACTCGCTATTTATTCACATGCACCCATAGACATGGACAAACACACATATATGCACCACACACACACACACACACTCATACAAGTCCCTATTATGAGAAATTAGATAACTCCCATGTCCTAGTATGAGAAATAAAATAAAGTACAACCATTGCATATCTGGGATTTGTTCTTATTCGTGCATTTCTCTAAGTAAGTACCTAAATGGTGCCTCTGCTAACCCCTCAGTTTTAGGTTAACATTCTACTTTTAAATGAGGAGGACAAGATTGCCATGCTAATGTGCCAAATAATAATGGTGAAGCTTCCCACCATTTTGAGTCAGGAAAGACATAAAGCAAACTGTCATATAAAGCCCAAGATACAGTAGGTTTAATGCAGTTAAAAAGCACAGAAAAAGTACAGTGATCTGTATTCTGTCTGCCTGATGAAAACCAGGCTGCCCACCTGTATGATGTCACCCCACCCATCTTCTGTGTTGCATCCACTGCAGTCTTTGGCTGCACAAAAAACATGAAGTGCAACCTCCAACCATCAGAAAACAGGTCATCCCTGCTACAAATTGGATTGTGACTGTTACCATTATTATTTCTGTGAAATCTGTATCAACTCTCCCAAGCTACTTGAATTAAAGGAAAGTCCTTTGTAACTGTCCATGAAAATGAAAAAAGTCTACCTAGGGATATGGAAAAGGAAACACAGCCAAGCAATCAGATTTATTCTGTTTTTTTAAGTGACAGGCTATGTGGATCTATTAGTAATATATGCTATAAATAGACTTAATGGCTTTACAGAATTATTAACTGAGTACATTTTAGCAAATGCCTGTTATAATCAATGGACTAGGAAAGTAATTCTTTGCTTATTTTACACAGAAATTCATTTTATATAAGAATCAGGCAAAAGCAAATCTATGTAACAGTGGGTTCTTTGATTTAGAAACTTTACATTATCCTCAAATGCTACCAGTGGCAAATTCATAATTGCCCCCTGAACTTGGAACATACTAGAAGGTGGTGTAGCTTTGCATACCGAGTCTTTCTCTCCCTCTTACTGTGTAGCTTTTTGGAAATAAAGAACCTGAAGTAATATCAGTTATGTTGCATACTAATCCTGTATTTCCTTCATGGGGTCAACTTCATTAATATCTACAGTATACTGACAATCTCTAAGACCAAAGATTAGCTGTGACATATTACATTTATAAGCACATTGCTCCCACATGTGAATTTATTTATTGAATTTGTATCTGAATTTGAATTGTAACTAAGAGCCAGTTGGTCATAATAGTTAAAGTGCTGTACTAGAAACTGTGAGTTCTAGTCCTCCTATGGGATGAAAGCTGACTGGGTGAATTTGGGCAGCCATTCTCTCTTAGCCCAACTCACCTCACAGGGCTGTTGTGGGAAAATAGGAGGCAGGAGCATTTTGTATGCCTTAAGTACTACAAAATAAAGGAGGAATATATATCTAATAATAAATAAATATTTCCACTGTAATTAAAAGAGACTCTCAGTAGTTTCGCATACATCATCTCAAAGCCCCTTCTTTAGGGGGTTTTGGCTTTCTCCTGTTGGTGTTCTCCATAACTGTGCTACAATAATTCACAGCCCTTGAGAATAGTGAGACTAGACAGCATTCAGCACCATCTTTTTTTAGAAAATGAAATAGTTGTATAAATATATACAAATCTGAACACAATTTTGTCTTCCTGCATATTTTTTCTGTAATACAATGCACATTTTTATATAAATTAAATATATATAAATTTATTTTATATAAATTATAAAAATTATATAATTTTTATTTTTATAGAAATTAAAGAAATTAAATTTTCCATTATTTTCATAAAGGGACACTTTTTTGTGTACCATTTCCCATAACATACCTGGATTTGCATATAGATAAGGGATGGGTAAGATAAGGAATCAGTAAGGGGCGTGATGGCTCAGCGGTTAAGACGCCAGGCTTGTCGATCGGAAGGTCAGCGATTCGAGACCCGAGTGCCGCATGACGGAGTGAGCTCCCGCACTCAGGCCAGCTCTTGCCAACCTAGCAATTTGAAGCATGCAAATGCAAGTAGATAAATAGGTACCACTTTGGTGGGATGGTAACAGCGTTCCGCACGCGTCATGCCGGCCACATGACCGCGGAAGTGTCTTTGGACAGCGCTGGCTCTTTGGCTAAGAAACAGAGATGAGCACCTCCCCCTAGAGTCGTACATGACTGTGCAGGGGAAAACCTTTACCTTTACCTTAAGGCAGGGCTTTCCAAACTTTTGCTGTTGGCGACACACCAATGGCCGGCGCACAAAAACCCGGAAGCGCCGCCGCTGTGGCGCGCAAAAACCTGGAAACGCTGGCGGTGGTGCTTCCAGGTTGCCGCCATGGCAGCAGTGGCGTCCTGGAACCCGGAAGCGCTGATGGCCCACCGCCACCGCTGCCACTGCCCCTTCGAAAGGGCAGGCTCTGGGGACCCCGAAAATGTCCTCGGTTCTGGCAGGGAGGTGAAAAGCCTCGCTGCGCTCACGCATGCTGCTGGGCTGCTTCCCACTGCACAGCTGATTGGCATGGAGAATTTCCACCCCGGCCCCCCATGCCAATCAGCTGTGCAGCAGGGAAGCGGCCCGGCAGTGTGCGTGCACAATTTTCACCTCCCTGCCAGAACCGAGGACATTTTCATCAGTGCTTCCGGGTTGTCACACAACACACTTGGGGCCCCCAAGTGACACAGTATTGTGTCGCAATATACAGTTTGGAAAGCCCTGCCTTAAAGGATGGGTTATGGGAAGAAGAGAGATTTTTTTGTAATCTTATAGGGGGTGAAGAGTTATCAAATTTGCTTTTACTTGTGATGAAGATCAGAAGTCACTTCTTTACATATTTCTTTTCTTTTTCTTTATCTTACTTTCTTTTTCTTTTTATTTCTTTGCACTTTTTATTCTTTCTATTTCTTTTTCTGAGTTTAGTTTGTATTTGCTTTTACTATTGTAATTAAAATCTTTAATAAATATTTTTTAAAAAGAAAGAAAAACCACATGACTACGCCTCTTAGTGATGGCAGTTCCGGCATTCGTTGCTGTCATTAAGCAAGGACCTCACATGACCACAATTTGCAACTTTCTGCCAGCTTCCCCATTGACTTTGCTTGTCAGAAGCCAGCAGGGAAGATTGCAAATCATGATCACATGACCGCAGGATGCTGCAATGTTGTAATCATTAGTCAGGTGCCAAGCACCCAGATCATGATGTGACTGTGGGGATGCTGCACTAACCATAAGTATGAGGACCGGTTGTAACTACCACTCGTTCAGTGCCGTCGTAAGTTTGAATGGTAACTGAACAAGGGTGTCCTGACTTTGGGGCCATTAAATGAGGACATTTTGAATACACAGTCATGCCTTTCGGGCTTTCTAATGCACCAGGCGTGTTCATGCATTTCATGCATGATGTGTTTAGGGACCTTTTATTTCATGCATGATGTGTTTAGGGACCTTTAAATCAGAACCTGATTATTTATTTGGATGATATTTTTATTTTTTCATCATCACTGTCAGAACATTTCCAGCATGTAAGGAAAGTTCTGCAGCGCCTCAGGGCAAACAAATTGTATGCAAAATTGGAAAAATGCCAGTTTGCTCAATCTACAATAGATTTCCTTGGCCATCGAATATCTCACCATGGGCTAGCTATGGACTCTAGCAAAATAGAAGCCCTTCAATCCTGGCAGCCACCCCGCAGAGCCAAGGATGTCCAAAGGCTATTGGGCTTTGTCAATTACTTGTTTTGTTTATTCGTTCAGTCGCTTCCGACTCTTCGTGACTTCATGGACCAGCCCACGCCAGAGCTTCCTGTTGGCCGTCACCATCCCCAGCTCCCCCATGGTTGAGTCTGTCACCTCCAGAATATCATCCATCCATCTTGCCCTTGGTCGGCCCCTCTTCCTTTTGCCTTCCACTTTCCCTAGCATCAGCTTCTTCTCCAGGGTATCCTGTCTTCTCATTATGTGGCCAAAGTACTTCAGTTTTGCCTTTAATATCATTCCCTCAAGTGAGCAGTCTGACTTTATTTCCTGGAGTATGGACTGGTTTGATCTTCTTGCAGTCCAAGGCACTCTCAGAATTTTCCTCCAACACCACAGTTCAAAAGCATCTATCTTCCTTCGCTCAGCCTTCCTTATGGTCCAGCTCTCACAGCCATAGGTTACTACAGGGAATACCATTGCTTTAACTATGCAGACCTTTGTCAATTACTACAGAACATTTATTCTGCAGTTTGCCAAGCTAACAGCTCCTTTGTCTGACCTACTCAAAAAGAGATCCAGGTTTCGTTGGGACTGAAAATAGAGCATTTCAATGACTCAAGCAAGCTTTCATGTCTAAACCCATTCTTCGACATCCTACTCAACCTTTCTTTGTGGAAACAGATGCCTCCAAAGTCACCATTGGAGCCATTCTTTTGCAAAAAGATCCTCAAACCAGATTATTATGTCCCTGTGCTTACTACTCTCGCAAATTGTCACAGGCAGAGGGTGCATACACTATTTGGGACAAGGAACTTTTAGCAATCAAGGTAACATTTGAGGTCTGGTGACATCATTTGGAGGGAGCTCATCATGCAATAGAGGTGAGAATGGATCATTGTAACCTTGAACACCTCAAAACCGCATGCAACTTAAACCAAAGACAGATCCGCTGGTCCATTTTCTTTTCCTGTTTTAATTTTTGAGTAACTTACATTCCTCGAGGGCATAGCCAATGAGCTGATGCCCTCTCCAGAAAACCTGAATATGAAAGAGATGTATTACCCTTGCCTCCTCATTCAGTAATTCCTATTGAGAAATTTGCAGCAACCACAGTCAACGAAGATCTGATGCAACAACTTCTAGAACACCAACAGAAAGACCCATTCATATGAAAACAAAAGAAAGAATTGGAGCAAATGCCACCCGAACAAGCAGCCTTGTGAAGCTGGGAACATGGACTGTTATGTTTTCGGGGCCACTATTACAGTATGTACCTCTGGGGGAACTTTGAGAAAGAGTCTTAAGATGGTGTCATGATAATCCAGCTGCAGGTCACTTCGGAATTTTTAAGTCTCTCAACCTCTTATCCCGAGAGTTTTGGTGGCCACGCATGCTGGGTGATGTCAAGCAATATGTAATCTCTTGTCCTGATTGCCGGCGGGCCAAGCATCAGACGGGCAAACCTGAGGGTCTTCTTGTGCCGCTACCCACATCACAGGAACCCTGGGAGTCAGTATCAATGGATTTTATCACAGATCTCCCTAAGTCCAGTGGTGCCAACACCATCTTAGTAGTTGTGGACACTATGACTAAGATGGCCCACTTCATTGCTTGTTCCGGCCTTCCTACTGCACAAGAAACAGCTCAGCTATATATTCGTCATATTTTCTGCCTACATGGGTTAGCCAAGCATTTCATCTCAGATTGAGATACCCAATTCACTGCCAAGTTCTGGAAGGCACTTCTTAGGAATCTGAAGATCCAAGGTAACCTCTCATCGGCTCATCATCCTCAATCAGATGGAGAAACAGAACATGTTAATGCTATCCTCGAGCAGTATCTAAGATGCTATATTAATTATCAGCAGGACAATTGGGTGGAATTATTGGCACTTGCAGAATTTGCATATAACCATTCCCAACATACCTCCACCAAAACTACACCTTTCATGGCCACGTATGGCTTCCATCCCCGCCTGTTTCCACTGGAGCCTCCAGCTTCTGCAGTACCTGCATCAAACCATTTCCTCCAAGAACTTCAAGCTTGCCACCAGGTACTTAGAGAAAATCTAGATCAAGCCAAAGATGCATATAAACACTTTGCAGATCGCCGTCGTAAGGAGGGTGTTCCTTTGACTGTATGGGATTTAGTTTGGTTGTCTACCAGGCATATCTCTTCCTTGCGTCCTTCCAGAAAGTTAGACCATAAGTTCATTGGTCCTTTTTCCATCGAAGTAGTGATTAATCTGGTAGCCCTTCGGCTTAAACTTCCAAGCCACCTAAAGGTGCATCCAGTCTCGTTCATTGTTGTTATGGGCTTTGCCTCCCAGCCTGTTACGAACTTCTAGAACTCCACCTCCTCCAGTTTTTATTGATGGAGAACCTGAATATGAAGTCAGTAAGATTCTGGATTTTTGTAGAAGACATGGCAAACTCCAGTATCTCCGCATGGAGAGGATATGGCCCAGAAGAAAATTCTTGGGAGGATTCCTCAGATGTTCTTGCACCACTTAAAGTCAAGCAATTTCACCGTCAATACCCCTCAAAGCCGGGCCACAATTATGCAGGAGAAGGGGATCCTGAGGGGGGAGATAGTGTCAGAATCCAGTTTGACTCTGACTCTGACTGAGGAAAATGAAACCAATCAGAGAAACGAAACTTACCCTGTTCAGCAACCGACAAGAACTCGTGATGAACAGGTGCAGGTTCAAAAGTGCAACACTCATGATCAGTCTCGTGATGGACAGGTGCAAGACTCAGAGACGCCAGAAGAGCAGGTGCAGAGCAACGAACCCAGGAATGACCCAGCAGCGCGGGGGAATCCTGAGAAGCTGATTGGTGCTCCTGACTTACTTCCTAGTTCAGCACCAATCAGCGAGAGAGAGAGGCAGGCAGATAATCGTGCCAAACAGAGTGAGTCCCAATTGGCTCCTGAGGAGAGAAGGTGCGCCAAAAACAAGATAAAAGGGCGAAAGAGCAAGCACCCGATCGCCGGAGACAAACGTTCTACTGACCTAACAGCGTCTTCAGGAGAAGCCCAGCCAGATTCATCTTTGAAGTCCTGTCCTGTCACCACTGTAGAATTGGAGCCAGATCTTCAACTCATTTCTGAATTGACCCCAGCTGCAAAAGAAGCCCAGTTCGCTTCAGCATCAATAGGGTTAGAATGTTAGCTAGTAGTTTTTCAGAAAACCCGAGCGGGAGAGGTTGAGTCGTTCTGGGTGATTGTCATCTGGTGTCTTTGGCTTCACAGCGTTCGCCAGACTTGGCAAGGCAACATTCTGCCACTACAACTAAGTACCTTGCTCAACCCTATGCGTTTTGTCACATTGATCTCGGGTTGCCACATTCTGTCATTGGGGGGCTTTCTAGTTTATCATACCCTGCCCTGCCTGGCTTACAGGCAGCATTGGCTAGTGATAGTAGTTTAGTCTGCCTTGCAGCTCCCATTCCATTCCTTGTGGTTCCAGTCCAGTCTGCCTTGCAGTTCCAGTCCAGTATCCCAGAGGAACCAGTCCAGTCTGCCTTGCAGTTCCAGTCCAGTGTCCCAGAGGAACCAGTCCAGTCTGCCTTGCAGTTCCAGTCCAGTGTCCCAGAGGAACCAGTCCAGTCTGCCTTGCAGTTCCAGTCCAGTGTCCCAGAGGAACCAGTCCAGTCTGCCTTGCAGTTCCAGTCCAGTGTCCCAGAGGAACCAGTCCAGTCTGCCTTGCAGTTCCAGTCCAGTGTCCCAGGGGTTCCAGTCCAGTCTGACTTGCAGTTCCAGTCTAGTGTTCCAGAGGAACCAGTCCAATTTGCCTTGTAGATCCAGTCTAATCCTTTAGAGCAGAGCTTTCCAAACTGTGTGTCGCGACACAAAAGTGTGTTGCCACACACAGCGTGGTGTGTCGCCACACCACCCGGAAGCGGCGGCGCGCACGTGCATGGTGGCGGCGGCAGCGGCGCGGTATCAGTGTTTCTGCGTTTAAGCGGGGGCTGCCACCGTCGCCGTGCACGCCCGCGCCGCTGCACGCCCCCCGCGCCGCCACCGTGCACGCGCACGCCACCGCACGCTCCCTGCACTGCCGCCGTGTGCGCACGCCCCCCCGCGCCGCCGCCGGTGTGTCGCCAGCAGCGGCACTTTGGAAAGCCCTGCTTTAGAGCATCCAGCTATTCCAGAGAATCCAGTCCAGTTGATCCTGAGAATTCAGAAGAACCTCATCCAGAGGATTCAGTCCAGCCTTGTCAGCATTGACCCAGTAATCCAAGACCTAACCTTGAGTCTCCTAGTCTACCTTATCTATCTAGCATCTTGATCCAGAACTGTTGTTCTACTTGTTGCTGAACTTTAGTTGTGTTACTGCATAGCTGCCTACCTCCAAGTGCATCCAGTTGATCCAGTATTCTTCAGTTGTATTAATGGACTTATACTTGTAAATAGTTTTTATATAATAAAACTATTTCTATAAAATTCTGGTGGTCATACTCTGAACAGAACACCATTGGACAATTCCCTAGCTGCTGTTTCCTCTCACCTTTCTGTTCTAGAAAAGCAGTTGCTAATTGCTTTCCTTCCTATGGGTGGGTCTTCCTGAACATATATACTTTAATGTATATGTGTGTCTTTGTATACATGCGTGCACACACACAATGCACATGTATGAAGGCAAAACAACTACCTTTAAAATGAAAATTCCTTTTTTGCCATCCTGTTGGTTTTTAATGCCTTCTGAAGCTACCTCTAACAGTAGTCATGTAATAGCACCGTGGTTATAACACTCTGGCATATAGAACATTGCTGGTTCCAAGCTCAGAATTTTTTTAAATTACTATGTTTATTCCCTAAGCTATCTACTTTGGTGGGAGGGTTGTTGTTTTTTAATAAGTCCAGCAGTGCATATTTCATAAACTCTCTTTTCACTTGAGGTAAAAAGTGAAACATATTTATCTCAAATGACTGAATAAATGATGAAACAGTGCACTGCTGGACTTATTTTAAAAAGTGGAATATAGGTAGCTTAGGAAAAGAATAGTTATTTATTTATTTTTTTAAAAAAATCTGCTGGAGTTTGAATCAGCTATTCCATCCGTTAGGTAACTGTTACAACCATTATGTTATTGCAAGAGTATTGGGATAAACAGCTCTAGAAAACAGTGGACCCTATGACAATTATTGACTCAAATGAAGAGGCATTCCTGCCTCTGCAAAGTAGCCAGTCAAAGTGCAGGGGCTGGCCTAGAAGAAAGGAATAAGCTGCAGGCAAAATGGATACAGCGTTTGAGGCAAAGAAGCAACAAAACAGTACTTTGAAAGCAGAGGAGAAAAACACAACTGGAAGCCATATTTGCAGAGGGGTCAGTACAAGGCAATGCCATGCATTCTTGATACCCCAAATGGTTGCTGGCTGATGCTGGTAACAGGGCAGCCTAACTGTGCAGGTAAGCCCTCTGTCACTGAGGTTAAGATACCCCAGCTTTTCTCATGAGTCAGTAGGGCTTAGGATAAAACAGTGAATTTGCCTCTATAATCCTTTGCTTCACTTAAAAATCTCTGTCCATTATGCTATATGGTTGGTTTTGGTTTTAAGGAAGCAGAAGAAGACAAGGAAGGGTTCAATGCTTTTTGAACAGGGACAGTGTAAGTTAGATTTCAAAGAAAAAATATAAAATCGTCTTTTATATCTTGTATGGGTAATAATTGCCACTGCACACTATGCTGGATAAGTAACCAAGGAGAAGTTTGTTTTGTAAGAGTTACACTGTAGTACCAAAGAGGCTTTGTAAGCCTAAAGGGTTTCCACTAGCCAGTTGTCCTAAACCTGGGCAATGAATCAGTGATAATGATGCTTTTCTTACTCCTCTAACTTTAACAAAATGTATTAAATGAAGAAGAGCTACTCAGCAAGAGTTTACTAACTTGTTAAGAGAACAAGTGGTGGAACAAATTAGTTCCATTCTATTATTAGCTCTTGGGTTGTGGTTAAGATATCTTAAGACTTATAAAAAATGCTATCACTTTGACTCTTGTATACTTTATGGAAACTAAAAAATGGTGCCTTCATTTTAATTGTCTGATTCATAGACAGTTGTTGCCTCTTTTAGTTAACTGAATATCCTTCATATAAGCAACATGAATCCAAAGTTAGTTGCACCATATTCCCACTGAAATTTATGGGGATGAGGACATAACTAACTTGACCACTGATTACAATGGGATAGATGTTTAGTTAACTTAGCCTTGATCCAACCAGTATAGTTACAATGGACTACATTCCAAATTGGGGTGGGGGTGGGGCTTCAGGCACTCATACCCTGGTAACCTCTTGGCTTGACTATAGCAATACTACCAGGTTTTAGTTCCTGGTCTATTCCTGCAAAAAAATATAAGACTAAAGGGCGGGCGTCAGGAGGATTGATTATTCTTGCAAAGACTGAATTGGGCTGGCAAGGACAGAAATTGATCCTCAGAAATGATTCTCCCCATTATTTAGCTGTTAAATTTTCTTATAAATCCTCTGAATTGGTATTATTGAATATTTATATTCCAACACATACATCTTATTTTTCTCCTAATATCTAGAAGAGACAGTGTTAAAGATAAACAAAAATCATTCTAAAGCCACTGTAATTCTAGCAGGAGATTTCAATGCTAGGGTGGGGGCCTCTTTACAAAATTTTGCTCACTTGGGTATTATACCTGAGGATTATTTAATAAATTATCCTCCCTGGCTTTCTAGTGACCCTAAAAGAAATACTGCAGGTTCTCAACTCGTCTCCTTGATTTATAAATGTAACCTTATTTTAGGTGGTAAAGAACCTGATTTTATATATCCTTTTACATGTCATGCAGGAAACTCCAGCAGTGTCTTAGATTACATATGTGTTTCTCAAGATAAGTTTGAGTTGTTTTCAGACATTCAAGCCCTTGTGAGGGAAGATAGTGATCATCAACCAATTAGTCTCTTTCCAAGGCAGATCAGATACAAGGATATTCACGCCCCATGACAAAAGGATACTAGCTAATCTTGAAGTGAGGCAAGATAGAAAAATTAAATGGGCTAAGGTTGATACCAAGGCATTATCAATTGTTTTGAATTCCGAACAGGCCCTGATTTGGAGAAATTCAATTTCTTCTTCTACTCTAGGTTCAGACAAAACCCTCACTCAATATTAAACTTTTTAACTAATAAACTTCCTATTAGAAACCATCACCAAATAGCTCCAATTGGTTCGATTCTGACTGTTTACGTAGCAGAAAACTTTTGAGGGCAGCTATGTGTCAGGTCCTGGGATATCCCACTACAGAAAATCATGCTAAAATGCTAAAAATTAGTCGTGACTATAAGAAATTGATAGCCTTTAAGAAAGCCTCTTTTAGAACTAAATTATGGTCAGATTTGGAAGTTTGGGCAAAAGGGACAAATTCAGTATTCTCCTGGAACACTGTATCGGGTTTGTTGAAGGAACGTAAATTCCATTTCGATATTCCTATTCCAGCCTCATCTTGGGAGGATTATTATGCCAAATTATTTTGTAATCCTAATCAGGGCCTTTTGCATAAACAAAGTGCAGATTTTTTATCTTTTGAAAACCTTCCCCCCTGGCCTCCAGTATCTGTATCAGAAATCAAAACTATTATTCAATCTTTAAAATCTAATAAGGTGCCAGGAGAAGATTTTTTTACCTCTGGAATTTTTTAAGACTCATATTGATTGGTGTGCCCCACTATTAGCAGGGATGTTTACTTATATAAATAATACAGGTTATATCCCAGTTGGATAGGAAGTTGCTATTATAGTTCCCCTATATAAAAAAGGAGATAAAGATGACCTAAAAATTATAGACCAATAAGCCTAATTGGAATTGTGGCTAAAATGTATGCAAAACATCTGTTGAGCAAAATAGAAGATTGGGTTATAGAAAATAATCTTTTGGTGGAGGAACAAGCTGGTTTTAGACCAGAGCACTCCACAATAGACAATTGTTTTACTTTATATCATCTTTTATCAAAACAATTAACAATGTTTGATGTCTCGATCAAAATAAAATTCCTCTCCATACTGGGGTAATATTGTTGGGATAATCAGGAGTCAACTCAGCATTGTCTCATAAGCATAATAGGGGGTCTTTCTAGTAAACACATCTCTACTGTGCTTGTGGGAGGTTACCTGGGTCACCGGATTTCCTCTTCCTCCTCCTCCTTGAGTTTGAGGGATTAACAACCTCCATTACTCCTTGGGCACCCCTGCAAGCAGGAGGGCTGCACCACGCATCTCTTGCCCATTTCATCTCGCTTGCATGCAGATCTACTATGAATCTACTCGTATCCAGATCTACTGAATAAATGTAAGCTATCTTTATTTTACTTCATTTAACTAATGTATGAAGACTGAATTTATTTCTGAACACAATTAAGCTTAAAGTGCAAGTTCCCTGCTGGTTCACGCTTTTACTCTGCAAGATTGTTGTTACCTGCTTGGAGTTCTTTTATTAACCTTCAAGACTCCATCAATATAATACAATGAAGAAGGAATTTGTGTCAGACAACCAAACCCCAGAATGTGTCTTGCAGCCAGCAGCATCTCTATATGCTGGCAAACCCTACCCTCTCTTCAATATTCATCTCTTTCTTCAGTAAGTACCAATAGGAGGCAGCAGGTTCAAGGTATCTTTTGCAGCAAGTCTAGTGTCCCCCCCCCCCCCCCCGTTCTTTCTACCTGTTGCAATTTTTCTGTGGCCACAATCAACAAGTACACTCAACTGGAGACAGGTGGCTCTGCTCAGCATTCCTCCCTCTCTCCCTCTCTCTCTCTCTCATCTGGCTTCACCATTGTGGTACTGACTTGATCCCCATGCAGTACATTTTACTTTTAAGTGGAAAAAATAGAAAATGGAGAAACCTACTAGTCATTCTGCAAACAATATGTATAGTGTGTGTGTGTGTGTGTGTGTGTGCCTCTAACTGCTTTCTTTAACTGTTTCAGTTAAAAAAAACAACTCCACTTGTCATGTTTTCCTAAACAACTCATGTGGATCCTAACCTGTCAAAAAATCTCAGCTATTCCTGAGAGGGCATAACCTTCCATTAGTTTTAAAAAAAAACCTGAAAGCATAAAAGCTCATGCTTTTCACAATAAACAAACAAAGTTTAAAAAATTGGCACACCATTCTTTAACACTTCCCAACAACCTTGTAAATGTTTCATGGATATACATTTAACTAAGTTTTTCTCCCAAATACTGTTGGTGCTGGAGAAGTATTTTTAGATAGTCGATAATATACAATTGAATAAAACCTAGTTCAATTCAATACATATTTATTCAAAGTAAATCCCATTGTGATTAGTGGAGCTTATATCTTTGTAAATGTGTTTATGATAGTAGCCTTAGACTAAAGGTGCAGTTAGTCTAAGGCTACTTGCAATTAGAAAGGAGGTCAAACCAGTCAATCCTAAAGGAAATCAACCCTGACTGCTCATTGGAAGGACAGATGCTGAAGCTGAAGCTCAAATACTTTGGCCATCTAATGCGAAGAGAGGACTCACTGGAAAAGACCCTGATGCTGGGAAACACTGAAGGCAAAAGGAGAAGGGGACGGCAGAGGATGAGATGGTTAGATAGCATCACCGATGTAATGAACATGAATTTGAGTAAACTCCGAGAGACAGTGGAGGACAGGAAGGCCTGCCGTGCTATGGTCCATGAGGTCACGAAGAGTCAGACACGACTAAACGACTGAACAACAAAATAACTAGTGGGATTGATTCTGAATAAATATTCACAGGATTGCATTGTTTGGCCATAATACTCAGAGCTTGGGTAATATTCGGAAATATTTGGCTTCCAGCTCACTTTTCAGATTAATTGGTTTGAGGAACCAACCAACTGGTTTTTGGTTTTTTCGTTTAATGGTCTGTCATTGACAATTTTTTTTTGGTGTTTAAATGCAGACATGGAATTGTTTTTTTACATGATAGAAAGGTATTGTAAACATAATTATTTATTTTGGATCCAATTAACCCATCTGAGATGTTGGGTGATCTGGTAGATCCATAGACATAGTATACCTGGAGCTCAGCAAAGCCTTCAACAGACACCTCATGCTCCTCTCCTTCGTAAAATGCTAAACTATGGACTGGATGATGTCACTGTTAGATGGACCCCCAGCTGGCTGAATGACTGCACCCAAAGGGTGATCGTCAATGGCCCCTCTTCAGCTCGAAGGGAAGTGTTGAGTGGAGTGCCACGGGGCTCCCTCCTGGCCCCTGTGCTGCTCAAAATCTTTATCAATGATTTGGATGAGGAAACATCTATAAAGTTTGCAGGTGACACCAAGCTGGATGGGGTGGCTATCTCCTTAGATGAAAGAGAGAAGATTCCAAAAGATCTCGGCAGACTGGAGCAGTGGGCTAAAATGAATAGGATAGAATTTAGGAGGGAGAAATGTAAAGCATTGCTGATAGAAAAAATGAAAGGCACAACTATAGGAGGCAGGCACCTGGTTTGGGAGGAGTCCACATGAAAGGGATGTGGGTGTCTTCTTCAACCACAAGATAAGCATGAACCAGCAGTGATGAACCTGCTAAAAAGGCAAATGTTCTTGTGGGGTCCATTAACAGAAGCATAGAGGCCACTTCATGGAAAGGAAAATTGTTCCATTCCATTCTGCCCTAGTCAGGCCCCTCTCGGAGTACTGTGTCCAGTTCTGAGCATCACAGTTCAAAAAGGACAGTGACAAATTGGAATGAGTTCAGAAGATGCTGTGGGGTCTAGAAACCTAGCTCAGTGGCAAATAGTTAAAGGATCATCATCAGCGCTTCCGGGTTGTGTGGCGACACACCAGACTGTGTGTGGAGACACACTTTTGTGTTGCGACACACAGTTTGGAAAGCTGTGCTTTAAATATTAGACTTTTTTAAAAAAAGAAAAGATCCAGACTGTGTGCCCGTTACCGAAGCTGAAGTCTGTTCAACCCTTGCAATGAATTCACACCAAGCTGATGCACCACCATCTGTCCACTATTCACTTCCTGATTGGCTGTAGCATTAGGAAACTCTGTAGCCCAAGATAGTTTAGAATGCAGTAATGCAATGCAATAAACTCTATAAAGCACTTTACCTATCAAGCTTCCCAAAGGCACTGTTTTTGTTGTTTATTCATTCAGTCGCTTCCAACTCTTCGTGACTTCATGGACCAGCCCACGCCAGAGCTTCCTGTCAGCCGTCACCATCCCAAGCTTCCCCAAGGTTGAGTCCGTCACCTCCAGAATATCATCCATCCATCTTGCCCTTGGTCGGCCCCTCTTCCTTTTGCCTTCCACTTTCCCTAGCATCAGCATCTTCTCCAGGGTATCCTGTCTTCTCATTATGTGGCCAAAGTACTTCAGTTTTGCCTTTCATATCATTCCCTCAAGTGAGCAGTCTGGCTTTATTTCCTGGAGTATGGACTGGTTTGATCTTCTTGCAGTCCAAGGCACTCTCAGAATTTTCCTCCAACACCACAGTTCAAAAGCATCTATCTTCCTTTGCTCAGCCTTCCCTATGATCCAGCTCTCGCAGCCATAGGTTACTATGGGGAATACCATTGCTTTGACTATGCGGATCTTTGTTGTCAGTGTGATGTCTCTGCTCTTAACTATTTTATCAAGATTTGTCATTGCTCTCCTCCCAAGAAGTAGACGTCTTCTGATTTCCTGGCTGCAGTCAGCGTCTGCAGTAATCTTTGCGCCTAGAAATACAAAGTCTGTCACTGCCTCCACTTTTTCTCCCTCTATTTGCCAGTCATCAATCAAGGTGGTTGCCATAATCTTGTTTTTTTTGAGGTTTAACTGCAACCCAGCTTTTGCACTTTCTTCTTCCACCTTCATCATAAGGCTCCTCAGCTCCTCCTCGCTTTCAGCCATCTGCATATCTGAGATTGTTAATGTTTCTTCCAGCGATTTTAACTCCAGTCTTGGATTCCTCAAGCCCAGCACGTCGCATGATGTGTTCTGCGTACAGGTTGAATAGGTAGGGTGAGAGTATACAGTCCTGTCGTACTCCTTTCCCAATCTTAAACCAGTCCGTTGTTCTGTGATCTGTTCTTACCGTTGCTACTTGGTCGTTATACAGATTCCTCAGGAGGCAGACAAGGTGACTTGGTATCCCCATACCACCAAGAACTTGCCACAATTTGTTATGATCCACACAGTCAAAGGCTTTAGAATAGTCAATAAAACAGAAATACAGTAGATGTTTTTCTGAAACTCCCTGGCTTTCTCCATTATCCAGTGGATATTGGCAATTTGGTCTCTAGTTCCTCTGCCTTTTCTAAACCCAGCTTGTACATTTGGCATTTCTCGCTCCATGAATTGCTGGAGTCTACCTTGCAAGATCTTGAGCATTACCTTACTGGCATGTGAAATAAGTGCCACTGTTCGATAGTTTGAACATTCTTTAGTGCTTCCCTTTTTTGGTATGGGGATAGAAGTTGATTTTTTCCAATCTGATGGCCATTCTTGTGTTTTCCAAATTTGCTGGCATATGGCATGCATCACCTTGACAGCATCATCTTGCAAGATTTTAAACAGTTCAGCTGGGATACCATCGTCTCCTGCTGCCTTGTTATTAGCAATGCTTCTTAAGGCCCATTCAACCTCACTCTTCAGGATGTCTGGCTCTAACTCACTGACCACACCGTCAAAGCTATCCGTGATATTATTATCCTTCCTGTACAGATCTTCCGTATATTCTTGCCACCTTTTCTTGACCTCTTCTGCTTCTGTTAGGTCCTTGCCATCTTTGTTTTTGATCATACCCATTTTTGCCTGGAATTTACCTCCAATGTTTCTAATTTTCTGGAAGAGGTCTCTTGTCCTTCCTATTCTATTGTCTTCTTCCACTTCCGCGCATTACTTGTTAAAAAATAATTCCTTATCTCTTCTGGCTAACCTCTGGAATTTTGCATTTAATTGGGCATATATCCCCCTATCACTGTTGCCTCTTGCTTTCCTTCTTTCTTGGGCTACTTCCAGTGTCTCAGCAGACAGCCATCTTGCCTTCTTGGTTTTCTTTTTCTCTGGGACGTTTTTTGTTGCCGCCTCCTGAACAATGTTGCGAACTTCTGTCCATAGTTCTTCCGGGACCCTATCTACTAAATCTAGTCCTTTAAATCTATTATTCACCTCCACTGCATATTCCTTAGGAATGTTAGTGAGCTCATATCTAACTGATCTGTGAGTCTTCCCTATTCTCTTTAGTCTGATTCTAAATGTGGCAGGCAAAGCTCAAGACAAGTTCAGCTCCTCTCAGGCTATAGAAATAACTCCTCGTCAATAGGCTCTGCTGAGTCTCAGAGGAAAAAGAGGGGCAGGGAAAAAAGATGACTTGGTAGCTA
Source organism: Charina bottae (assembly GCA_023362775.1). NCBI lineage: Eukaryota > Metazoa > Chordata > Lepidosauria > Squamata > Charinaidae > Charina > Charina bottae. The sequence goes on along the minus strand of JALMGJ010000001.1, from coordinate 232,802,369 downwards.
GATGGGGAGGAGCAATACTCTAGACTTCGTGCTGGCCTGTTTTGAGACATCAAGGCTTCTGTTCCAAGGATCCAGATATTTGGCTGATCAATATGTGTAGAGCAGGGGGGCAATCCACAAGCCATGGTCTCTGGAGCATCCCAAGATCACATTGCTAAAATGGGGTAACAAACCACTGACTTGGTAGGTGATTTTTCACTTTGGTTTAAGAAAGCCCTGAAAGAGGCATGTTAAGGCTCCAATAAGATTAATGTATTTCTTTTCATGTTTAGTACCCCAGGGCCCCAGAAATAAGATAATGGCTCAGAATTTCCACTTCCCTGAAGACATCTCTGCATAACTACCGTAACTCTTATGGCTGCTCAAAACATCAATTAAGAGGGTGGCCAGTGCATTATATAGCATAATAATTATTATTATTAATCCATCCAAAGTTAAAGTATTTTGCTCCATTCTGTATTAGTGAGTAAAATTTAAGTGTTCTCCTCCTTTAATTATAACCCTTAGTTCTTTCTGGTTCCCTCTAGTGTCCAACCTTCAAAGTCCCATCTTACCATGTTTTTTTTCTAAACAACAGCATTTTCCCATGGGAAGGTTTCTTATAATTAATTTCAAAATTATTTGAAATCCCTCTGGAACCTTAATCCATTTATAACTTTCTAAAATCAAGATTAGATTCTAATCATGCTTTTTATTTTTTTTATTCCCCCTCCCATTTTTTAAAAAAATCCTTAATCTTGCACTTAAAACTTCTTTCTCCAAGGATCAAAGGAGACTCACCCAGTGAATGTTTTAAAACTTGTAGATCCGAAGGTTCTTAACAGTTGAAAAGCAATTAAAAGGCAATTCCAAAAGCAATTAATAAATGAGGCTTGGCTGAGCTTTTTGTCCATATAGGCTATGTTGCGACTGTGAGCTTAGATGGAATCCCTTGACTCCCAGCCGCTCCACTCATGAGCTGACCACAAAAACCTCAGTTCCTGCAGTCTACTCACAAGGAGCAGCTGGTAGTCCTCAACTTACGATCACAGTAGGGACTGGAAAATTCATTGTTAAGCAGTGCAGTCTTTAAGCAAGACATCACATGACCATAATTGCGATCTCCTGCTGGCTTCCCCATTGACTTTGCTTGTTGGAAGTTGGCTGGGTAGGTCACAAATGGTGATCACGTGACTGCAGGATGCTGCAACTGTCATAAGTGCAAGCCAGTTGCCAAATGCCTGGATCGCAATCACATGACCGCAGGGATGCTGTGATGGTCATAAGCATGAGGACCGGTCATACGTTACTTTTTTCAGCATTGTCATAACTTTGAACGGTTGCTAAATGATCAGTTGTAAGTCAAGGACTACCTGTAATCCAATATTATTGGTTCAAGAAAGAAACAAGAGACAAACGTGCCTCAAACCAATTTTCTTAGGGAACAGAAAGCTAATATTATATTCATATATTCATATTTGTATGTGTATATAATAGCCAAGGTTGAGGTGGTTCTCCTGGTTAGAAGCCATGCGGGGAAAAAAAGTAGATTGATTAAGTATACTTTCAGACAGGATAGAAATCACTTATTATCTAATTAAGAATGGTTATGGCACAAAAGACACTTGAAAGGAGTTGGTTTATTTGCTTCATGAAACACAGAATGTCAGGGCTCTGATGTGTAGCTGCTGACATAACAAGTAGTCCTTAAAAGATGTGTTCAGCATAAGTGTCTTTATCTTCCATGAAAAATTTCTAGTGCCAGTTCTAGAAGGCTCCAGGTTTGAGGAAAAGTACACTCTAGTGGACTCCCTACCTCAATGGGCCCCTGTTGACACCAATAATGCTCCATGGTGGCCATAGCAGGAACACTGAGTGAATTTGGGGGTTGTTGTGGCCAAAACCTGGCTCACCTAAAGCAAGCAAATCACTTTGAAGATACAACATAATTTTATTTGCATGCATACAATAATATACTACATACTGGGCTCCCAGGAAGCAACCCAAGCTGACTAAGCTGTCAGTGCAACCATTCTGGATGAGGTTGGATAGCCTTCTTCATTATACCTGGAAACTGCCAACTAGGTTGGAAGGGTAGAACAGCCAGAGGACTTGCCCCTTTCACCAGGATCTGCTGTCTGAGGAACCACCTCCCTTTGCCTAATGATAGGACCAGCCTGGGCATTTTATGGATCAGCAAAACGAACCAAAGCCAAGTACTTGGGGAATATGAACTTATATTCCACAAAGTTATGGGAGTTTTCATTTGCAGCTGTCTCATCATAAAGACTTCTCCATAAGGCAAAGTTAACTATGCATTTAAACATGACAGTAAATTACAAAGCAAATGAGGTTGCCTGATAAAAATCTACTTCACAAAGTTTATTACTCTTTTAAAGCTTGTTTTTAAGTAGCGCTTCTGCATCTGTTCCTAACATGACCCACTCTCATTGTATATAATCTTCCATCTAATGTGGAAGCCAAAGCAAAACATTGCTGGTCTTGAAAATGATGGTTAAATTCCCTACTAATCACTTTTGGAAATTGCTCATTAACTGCTTTTCAGCTAATAGGAACCTTTGGATCAACATGTTTTACAGTACTGGGTGAGTTTGTTTATTTTTATTTATTTATTTTCTATCCCGCCTTTATTATTTTTATAAATAACTCAAGGCGGTGAACATACCTAATACTTCTTCCTCCTCCTATTTTCCCCAAAGTAGCAACCCTGTGAGTTGAGTTGGGCTGAGAGAGAGTGACTGGCCCAAGGTCACCCAGCCGGCTTTCATGCCTAAGGTGGGACTAGAACTCACAGACTCCTGGTTTCTAGCCCAGCACCTTAACCACTAGACCAAACTGGCTTCCCCTTTTCCCTTTTCCCTTCCTTAGTGAAAGAAGTTTTAAATACAAGTTTAAGGACTTAATTTTTTTTCTGGAATAAACAGCAAAAGGGTGACTAAAAGTTTGATTTTAGAAAGTTACAAATGGGCCAAGGGTCCAGATAAATTTGAAATAAGATTTTGGAATTAATTATAAGAATTCTTCCCATGGGAAAATACTTTTGTTTTGAATTCTTTAAAAAAATGATAGGATGGGACTTTGAAGGTTGGACACTAGAGGGAACCAGAAGGAGCTATAGATTACAATTAAAGGAGAAGAACACTTAAATTTGACTCACCAATACAGAATGGAGCAAAATGTTTTAACATTGGACATATTGAAGGATACCAATCAAAGAGAATATTGAAGGATATTTTTGAAAAATGGACCCAGAAGTTCATTTTAAGAGTGCCTGCTTCTATAGATAGACTGTGTTCTGTTCAGAGTTTGACCACCAGAACTTTTTAAGAAAATAGTTTTCTTAATAAAAGCTATTTGCAAGTATAAGTCCATGAGGACATTGAAGAGTACTGGATCAACTGGATACACTTGAGAATAGGCAGCTATGTGATAGCACAACTGAAGTTCAGCAACAAGTATCAATAATTCTGGACAAGTTGACTAGGAAATTCAAGGTAGACTTGTTATTTTGCTTGAACCAGGATAAGCTGGGCTGGTTCCTCTGGGAATCTGGACTAGAACTGCAAGATAAGCTGGGCTGGTTCCCCTGGAACTCTGGATTGGAACTGCAGGATAAGCTGGGCTGGTTCCTCGGGACACTGGGCTGGAACTGCTAAGCAGACTGGACTGGAACCTCTGGGACACTGGACTAGAACTGCAAAGCAGACTGGACTGGTTCCTCTGGGACACTGGACTGGAACTTCAAAGCAGACTGGACTGGAACCGCGACAAATGGAATGGAGGCTGCAAGGCAGTCTAAATCACCACACTAGGAAACACTGCCTGTACACCATGCAGGACTGGGTACGATATACTAGGAAGCCCCCCAAGGCCAGAATGGGGCGACCCGAGACCGACGCAATGAACCGCACAAGGTTGAGCAAGGTACTTAGCTGTATTTGTGAAGCGTTGCCCTGACAAGGCCAGCGAATGCTGTGAAGCTGAAGACGCCAGCTGACAACCTCCTGGAATGACTGATGCTCTCCTGCTGGGGTTTTCTGAAGGACTACTAGGTAATGATCCAAACCCTCTCGATGCTCCAGCAAATGGCGGTCCTGGCTGAACTTCTCCTGAAGACGCTGTACAGTCAGTAGAACGGTTGTCCCCGGCGATTGGGTGCTTGCTCTTTCGCCCTTTTATCTTGCTTTCTGCACGCCTTCTCTCCTCAGGAGCCAATCGGAGCTCCCACTGCTTGGCGTGATTTTCTGCCCACCTTTCTCTTGCGCTGATTGGTGCTGAACAAGGAAGTGAGTCAGGAGCACCAATCAGCTTCTCAGGATTCTCAAGCGCTGCTGGGTCATCTCTGGGTTCGTTGCTCTACACCTGCTCCTCTGGCATCTCTGAGTCAGGCACCTGCCTATCACAAGATTGATCACAAGCATTGCACTTTTGAACCTGCACCTGTTCATCACAATTGCAGCACAGGGTAAGTTTCGTTTCTCCGTTTGGTTTCTTTTTCTTCCCAATCAGAGTCAGAGACACACTGGACTCTGACAGACTGTGACTAAAAGATGTTATGGAGGAGGAACAAGTTTTACCGGACAAGACTGAGACTGATCTGAAAGTGTATTTAAAAATGACAAGCTACAAAAATGATATGGAAAAAGATGCTACACTAGACATACAAAAGAAACCAGCTGATGTCTTAATAATTAAAAGGGATATACAAATAAGAAACCAAGAGAGTGACCTGGATAATCTTCCTATATTGGATTTACAAAAGAGGCTTGTTAAAGCTTTGAAAAATTTTGTGAGAAGGGACAAATTAAAAATGAAAAGAAATCAAGTTTTAGGATATTATTTGAAGGGACTAAAGATCAAGATTGTTAAAAATAAAAGGAAGGAATATAAAGTTGGTTTATTTGATCAAGTTTAATTGTTATCTCTGGTAACCCTTAATGCTGACTTTTGCTGATCAGGACTGAAATGATGAGGTTTCTAAGGATTTGTTTAGAGATAAGAGATGGGATATGGGAAGAAGAGATCTTTTGTTGTATTTTAAGAGAAGGTGATAAGTTACTAAAATTGTTTATACATGTGATGAAGGGGAAGTCATTTCTTTATATATTTCTTTTCTTTTTCTTTACTGTATTCTTTTCTTTTTCTTTTCTATTCTTTTCTATTTTTCTTTTCTGCATCATATTTTTATTTTTTTTTAGTTTGTATTAGTTTTTTATTGTTGTAGTTGGATTTTTTTAAAAAATTACTATTTAAAAAAAGAAAATGGTGGTTAAATTCCCAAGCCTAACCTTTTCTTTCTGAAATAGTAAACAAATAAATTAATATAAATTTAATAAATTATTATTATTATATTTTTATCCCACCTTTTTAAATATATAACTGAAGGCGGTGAACATACCTCCTGCCTCCTGTTGTTCCCACAACAACAACCCTGTGAGGTGGATTCGGCTAAAAGTGGCTGGCCAGAAGTCATCCTGAGTCTTTCATGTCTCAGGAGGACAAAAACTCACATCTCCTGGTTTCTAGGCCAGCACCGTAAACACTACACCAAACTGGCTCTCTATAAGGGACAAATAAATAAAATGAATTTTATTATTTAAAAATAGGAAGAAAATAAGATATCCTTCTACTGAATTTACTTCCCCATGTCTCAGTTTTTGATTTCTGATCTCTAAAACCAGTTCTAGGAAATATCAGACAGCCAAATCTGGGGAGGCAAAAATACAGAATGCCTCAGAGCACTTTGCACTTTCCTGGCTGCCAAACAAGGGAAAAGGGATTTTCTATAAACAATGTCTTTTTTCTCAGACTTAGCGGGTTAAAAGAAAAGAAAGAAAACAAGTGTCAGTTCTGCACTGAACTTCTCGTTCACATTAGAGAACAAGCTCAGAAGGGAATATAAGATTGATATCGGTGCCTTAAGCTTGATCTTGCCTGTACTGCTTTGAAAGGATTTGATTTATATTGGAAACTTCACAGCACATGTTTTAAACAAAATGTAAATATAATTGACCATTTTATGAACACAGTTGGAAAGGCAAGTTGTGGAGGAAAACTGGCCTTGATTTTGGCAGGAGAGTAGCTTTGCTTCCAGTGTAATTCAAAAACTGAAGCATTGATACTCCATAAATCAGCCTAGTTCACTACAAATTGATGGACAACACCTCCCATCATTCTCTGTTGGGAGTGATGAAATTGTAAACATGTTGAAGGCTCTGTGCTGGTAAAAAAAAAACTATCATACATCATGCTTTCCAGAAGAAATAAAGAAATGGCAGGGACCATAATGAAATTTCTTCCTGATTCTTGGCCGCTACAGGTAGTCCTCATTTAATGTCCACTCATTCAGTGACTGTTCAAAGTTACAATGGTACTGAACAAGGGATACTTATGACTGGTCCTTATAGTTGTGGCGTCACAGCATCCCCACGGCCATGTGATCATGATTCGGGCACTAGGCAGCTGGCTTGTAATTATGACATCGCAGCATTCCGTGATCACATGATTGCCATTTGTGACCTTCACAGCTGGCTTCCAACAATCAAAGTCAATGGGGAAACCGGCAGGAGGTCGCAAATGGTGATCACGTGACTGCGGGATGCTAAGACCACGTGAGATTTACCTAATAGTGGCAACTTGGACTGCCAGAACTGCCATCATAAGTTGGCATGGTCACATGACATCGTGCCTTATGACCACGTCGCTTAGCGACAGAGTTCCCAGTCCCAATTACTGTCAGTAAGTGAGGACTACCTGAATTACAATTTTTCTTGAAATGGTTAATATACAGTTACTACTTTATTTAATATTTAAGTGAACATTTCTTTCTCCATAGAAATTCCACAAGTCTTTTCTGCCCTGCCATTTAGGTGGAGACTGTATATTTCAGAATTAAATTTCTGTGCATCCAATCATTGCAAAGTGACCTGGAGATATTTTAGTACAGTAGACAGAATCTTGGCAGAATCCGGTACTATTTTGCTTGGTTATTTAAAATATTTAAAGCCTGATAGAAATAACATAAATAATTCATTTGTTTACAATTTAAAGCATGCAATAATAAATAAGTAGCACTGACAGAGAAACGTTTAAGGAGGAACAAAAGGCATGATCAGGCAGGCTGCAGATACTAAGTCCTGACTGCAAGAGTAAAAAGCCAGATCTTTAGAAAATATGAGTGCCAGCCTGGCCTCCAGGAGAAGGGCATTTCAAAGCCATGTTGCCATAACAGAGAAGGTCCTCTGCTACCCATGGAACCTTGAGGAGCCCAACTCTGCAGATCTTAAACTTTAATACTCAAGAAGCAGTCCCACAACTATCAGGGACCTAAACCATCAAAGGCCTTTAAGTCCTCAGTGAAATCTTGAAGTCAGACCAGTAACGTATAGGCAGCCAGAGCAGTTTTTTTAGGACCAGTGCTATGCGGTCTGATAACAGCCTCACTGCCACATTCTGCACTAGCTGCAGCTTTTGCATTATCTTCAAGGCATTTAGAGCACATTGCAGTAATCCAAATGGGACATTACCAGAGCATGGACTACTATGGCCAAGCTATTCCTGTCTAGCAAGATCACAGCTACCGAAACCCACTGGGCCAGTGCACTCTGGACCACCAATGCCATGTGGGCCTGGAGTGACAGAGATCAATCCAAGAGTACACCAAGGCTGCCCAATTGCACCTTATTTAGAGTGAGAAACTTTCCCAGTTCTCACATTCTTGAGTCACCAATTCATAGTGCCTCCATTTTACTTCAGTTCATTGGCTCTCATCCAGCCAATTTCAGAGTCCAGACTCTATTTCAACACCTGCATTCCAAGAAAAATCTCATCACACAAGCCAAATAAAATAAAACTATCCTACTTCGTAATGGAAATTCAGGAAATATGATGCTTTAGTCAAACACTCAGTAATCCATCTCTAAGGAACCACTGCATGAAAAGAGGAGGCACTGCATGAATGTAGTATCATTGCTCCAATGCCTTGCCCACTAAGTGCCTGCTCTGGTTTTAACAGGTCAAGGACTGATCATGCAACCTTCTCAGTGTAACGTACATGCCAGACAACTGAGGAATGGGTTTTCTATAATAATTCCCAATGCAAGTAGAGTATGTAAACCAAGATATCAAGGTCATGTAATGGCATGGACATCTATTGAAGAAAAATAATTATAGACAATGCAATGGTAAAGCTTAATCCATGAATGTGGAGGAATCCCATAGCAATGCTTGTGGAGGATGGTCATTTCTATACTGCTGGAGCATTTCTAGGCATGAGAAGGTAGGGCTTCTGACCATGGCCTCAGAAGGGCCTTATTTCAAAGACTTTCTATGATAAGAACAGTGCTGTCCTAAGCATGTTTATTTTGAAGTGGTCCCAGAGTTCCATGGAGCATTTTCTTAGGTAAATTTACTACCTATTAGTGGATTTCATAAATATCACCAATATCAAGATCTGTTCGAGGGTACAAATGTCTGCAATAATGAAGGCGCATCTCATGCAAATACTATGCATCTCAGTATTTGGGAATATGGACTAGACATAACATGAACCATCTGCTGTTGAGCATCTGGTCAATAATTGGACCAATTCCATTTTGAACAAGTTAATGTTTTTTTTTTAACCCTAAGCTATTAATCACAACATTATATATACAATACAATCTGTTTTTGTTTGTTTCCAAAACTGACTTTCTGAAAAATATTTTTAGAACTCCATTTGCTGTTTTTCTAATGAGTAATACTTTAGAATTGGTGTTGTGTGATCAAACCTAATTAGCTATTTTTGGAGCTTTTCACACATTGCTATTCTTGTCACTGCAAAGTGAGCCAAAGTGAGCACTGTCATATAAAAAGAGGGGTTATAAAGCATTACTTTCTGACTAATCAGAATTGCATGTCATAATTCATTGAACTGCACCAAATAAATTTGATCCAAATGTAAAAACATGAAATCTTTAAAGTTCTAAGTAACTAGAGATAAGATGTAATAAAGCCATATTTCTGTCATTCGGCCTTGACCGTTTGTGAATTTTCCACTTGTGAAATATTCACCAGACCATTTTCCATAGTATTATGCAATGTGATTTAAAGCTTCATGTGTCAGTATGTCCAGCGGAGAAACAAAATACCATAAATCAGAACAAAATCAGTATTGTGCTCTGAACCTAGCAATAACCTAAGATTAATATCAAGTAAAGAAGAGGAGGAAAAGAAAATTGTGGTATGCCAGGGGTCAGGGAAAATTCTTTTGCTGACACCTTTTGGGGGAAAAAGACAATAGAAATGTTCTTCCTAAGGAAATAATGTTTTCATCGCAATTTTGTTCATCAGTGTTTTGAAGCAGGGAAAAAGAGATTAATGATCCCTCCCTTCATGCTGTGGACCCTGGTTTAGCGCATATTAAATGTGAACCAGCTAACTGTCAATTTAACAATCCACAATTATGAGAAATCTCTCGGGTGTAAATCCAATTAAAGTAGCTCCACCCTAATCCAAAAAAGATATATGACTCTGTACATATGCTAATTTGGAAAGTGATTCTGTAACTGCTGCACCACCAGAATTGGAGGAGAGTTGCCCTGAGTTTAGTATTTGGAAATATCCTGCAGATTAGCTTTGTAGATGACACTTTTGATTTTCTTTTGAAAAGAGAACAGCAGTAGTAATATGCAGCTTCATAAGACTGAAGCTTTTAAAAGACTCTTAAATGTGTATTCCAGCCATATAGCATTTTATGAAATAAAGTGTCCAGGGACTACCTATTCATCACCTTTTGTCAAAACAAAGCAATACAAGCAGCAAGGAATATCTTTTGTTCTGACAACTTTAATTTATAAGGGCGAGGGGGAAGAAGGGGAAGACTACCTAAGTTTTTAAGCTGTAGAAGTACAGCTGAAACTCTTGAATTGAAGGCCTTGACCAAAAGAAATACCCTAAGAGAGCCAGTTTGGTGCAGTGGTTAAGGCACCAGGCTAGAAACCACGAGACCATGAGTTCTAGTCCTGCCTTAGGCACGAAGCCAGCTGGATAACCTTGGGCCAGTAACTCTCTCCCTTCCCTAGGAAGAAGGCAATGGCAAACCACTTCTGAAAAACTTGCCAAGAAAACTGCAGGGACTTGTCCAGGAAGTCTCTGAGAATCGGACATGATCGAATGGATTAAAAAAAAACCCATGAGAAATATGGAAAATATTCATAAATGGAGAAGTATTTGTTTTTCAACACTGCATATCTTTTTTTATCCCCAAATTATTTGCTAGTACCCAATGAATGCAAGGATCATGCAGTTCCGTTTTTGTGGGATACATTGCCACAGGAAATAACTGTGAAGTGAATCTATTGCTCATTCATAGACCTGTTGGATGTAAGATTGTAGAAACTGAGTGTTCCGGTGCAAAATTAAAAAAAGAGAGATACACAAAATATGAAATATGCTAGCAGCATTGAACTTTTTCACCATCTTTATATTGATCTTAAAACTTAATACTACCTTTTTAGACTTCTAGTTACTGTTCCCCTATTGCTTCCATGTGCAAATCTTCAAACCTGTATTTTCAATATCTGCAAGAATCCAAAAGCTAAAGCCAGAAAATTATGTTGTCCATATTTTTTGCTAAGAGCACAATTGGGATTTCTTTGTACCATAATATGCCTTATTGCAATTTTGAATAATACAAATAATTGTATAATATATCCAGCATGTGTATAAGTGTTTCAAAGGAAATTCATTTTTAAAATACATGAAGGAAGCTCACTACATCCTTGCTTGCTTGCAGGATAAAGAATGAAAAATTACAATGGACATTTTGTTTTAATTTGGAGCTGTTAATATTCTTTTCAGCACCGGCATTCTGGCTAAAAAGCATTTAAAAGTCTGCACTGGCAAGACTCACAAGTCATTAATCAAAAGGCATAGAGCAAAAACCATACAAGTTAAGATAAGTTAAAAAGACCTACATTTATGTAAAAAGAAAAATGTGCTGGTTTCTTTTAAACAACAAAGACCATTTTCCCTAAAATGACTTCTTAAACACTCAATTAACCAATATTTATGCCTGCAATGTTAAAAAAAAATACCCAGAGGTTATCTAAAGGCCTGGGACAGTTAAAAGTTCTTCCTTCAAATTCTACAACAAAAAGTGGCATGTTTATCCATCAAAGCAGAAACATTTCTCTGTACCTAAGAAACAGAGCAAAATGGATCAGTGCCATTCAACTGATGCCAAGAAGATAATGTGATAGAGATGTACAGTATACATTATTTATTAAGGGGCATAGCTTGTTCCTACCAAGACACTCTTTCCTATTTAGCCTCAGTGATTTGCCCTTTAAATTTGTCTTCTTAAGATATTGTTAATACTGGTTGCTAGAATTGTCTCCTATTCTCCTAAGGTACCCAGTAGTTTAATCTTTGTCTTCAGCGATGGCTGCATCTCATCTCCAGTCATAAGAATGTGAACTGAAATGGCTATGTATAATACTTTACAGTAACAATCCTTTATTTGAAGATTTCTTCATAGGCATATCTCTACTTACTGTTTAAGCTGCTTTAGTCCTGTGCTCGTGCTGGCTTGACTCTAAAATGGATTAAGAAATTCTGTCCAGACTGAAATACTTTGGCAATAGCTTGCAAGGTATTCAGTCTTGACAGGATGCTACCACGTTCTCCACTGGAGAATTCCTCTGCTGTTGTGCCCTCCCACCTTTTTGTTTCAGGAAAGCAATTGCCAATCATCTCCTCTTTCTGTGGATGGGTCTTCTGGACATGTATACTGTAACAGGAGTTACACCCACTTCTTGTTTAGTGACTACCTCGGTTAGCGACCCTTCGCAAATACAACGGTAATAAAAAAATCATTTCCCAACCAATGCATACATTTACCACCAAATTTGCAAAGGTAGAAAGGTATGGAGAGGTATAGTGAATGGTGTCCAGTGATTGACCCACATTTTAACTTAACACTAGGAAGAGAGGCTGCTTAGACAAGCTAGCTCTTCCTATTTACTCTCCTAAGTTGTGAGATAACAAACTTCCCACTCTAACCCATTAGATAATTATTTCCCACTTCTGTCTTAACTAGGTGCCCAATACCTGCTAGGCACTATGAAGCTAACCCTGACTAATATGTAATTTTCCCTTGCTGATGCCTAAACTAAGCAACTTGGGGAGGGGGGATTGTGGGTCTATAAAACAAAATCAACCTCTTTGTGAGTCGATCCCATAGAATTTCCTCCTCGCTGCTACTTTGGCTCACTGCAGGTGGTTGGGGAGGAATCTCTCTGATGCTGTAAGTATTGGGATTTCATTAATAACAGTTCCTCCTGGGGGTGGCTGGTGCCATGAAGCCCCTCCTATTACTAACATCTATTGCACTTGGATTTTATATTCATTTTATTGATATTGTAATTTTATATTTATATTTTTAACTTTGCTTTTATTGTGAACTGCCCAGAGTCCCCCGGTTGATATAAATTTAAAAAATAAATAAATAAATAAATAAATAAATAAATAAATAAATAAATAAATAAATAAATAAATATAATATAAACTTTTTTATTGTAATTATCCTGTGTATACCCTCTTCGGTATCCAGCCTGCAAATTCTAAATTAGCTGGCAACAAATGGTTTTGATGTAAACTAGAGTTAGCTATTATTTCCTTTCTTTTTCTTTTCTCTTGCCTTGCTTTCTTTATTTTTTTTAGCTGACTATTTCCCTACTTGTTTTCTCTGCTTTACATAATGTTGCTTACACTGAAAAGGAATAGTGTGATGGGTATGTATGTATGAACCAAAGAAAACGTAATGTGATATGGAAGTCCTTTCTGTGACGTCCCAGTCATCAAGCAATGAACATAAATGAGTGAACTTGACCCATTGCTTTAATGTGATATTAAAAATGCAGAGGCAAAGGAGGCATCATACCAAAGATTCTGTCCCCATAACACCAATTCTGTGAGGTAGGTTGAGCTGACTGTCCAAAGCAATCAGTTAATTTCCATGGCTCATGGTTGAATTTAAACCTGATCTCCCTAGTCATTGTCCCAAGCTTTAACCACTACCATATAAAACCGGCTTTTCAATAACTTACAGAATATCTCAACAATCTTAGGGAAGCAGACCCCTGCCTCCTTTATCAAAATGCATGTGGGATTTTGATTTTTGACTCATTGCATCATTATTGGCTGACTCTCTAGCTTACTATGGTTAAACCAAATATCTTTTGCAGAAAGATAGCTCCCTTCTCTATCCCAGACCTTGAACTCACAGCCAGCAGCCATACAATTAGTGCTTTTCATAATGATACATGACCAACAGTTCACCATCACCCATTCCATTAAGATAAGTGGCCTGAAGGACTGTACATGGCTTGCTTTGGACCACAGCTCTCATTTTGCTGCAGACAGCATCTTACAGGGGCCTACTATTCAGCTGCATGAGCATCAGCCCAATTATTTATATGTTTCTGCTCTTCTAAACTAATCCATTCCAGACAAGGACAGCCTTATTTTTCCAAGGGGTATACTACTCCTTTGTTATGCAAAAGAGAACTGGGCACAAAATCTTTCCCATTTTCTCTTATGCAAAAGAATAAATGAACACTAATCAGACGTATGAAAAGGCATTTTTTTCAGAAACCAAAATTTCAGTCTCTCCATAACATTTTAGCCCTGTTTAGGCATTATATGTTTAGGCATTATGTCTAGTCATGATAAAAAATGCATAAATGTGAGGGAGGGACACTGCCCCCACCCACCCTGTTTCCATCTCTTTCTGTGCAGATTCTATTGACAGACTGAGTGTGAAGAAAGAAAGATCCTAAGCACATGGAGCTTATTCTGTTTAGACCTTTCAGGTATTTATGCTAAAGATGTGAAAGTCAAGAACGAAGCTGGCAGGGATAGAATCACTGAGAACCAGGGCACCACTCCCAAATGTTTCTGAATGTCAATAGAACTGACTGAACCTAACATCTTAGTGAAGTATCTACCACTGACTTTATAAAAGCCGCCTTTGAAGGAAGACTGGAAGGTGAAAATGATGAATTTTAAATTATCAAATGATTTATTTCCATCACCTAAAGCCTGACTTAAGATATCAGACACTGCAGGTATTAAATGAGCTTACCGGTAGTAAGATATTTGTGCAATCCTGAATGTTGCTTTGTAAATGATCACTGTGCTTTAAAATAAATTTAAACTGAAGATACAACAAAGAGTTGTGTGGTACCTTAAAGTCAGGTCTCTTTGTCGCATTTGCCACAACTGATTAATACAGTGATTCGTCTGGAAAGTGTTACAGTGTTAAACTGAAACATAGCTCGCTCATTATAGTTGTTTGCATTTCATTTACCTCTGATCTCAGTGCTTACAGTTGCCCGTCTCAGCACAACCTGGTCCATACATATACCTGTCAGCCTTTCCCCACTTTCACTTAACCACAGCATGAACATATCTCATCTGCTTTTTTTTTCTCCAATGTCCACAAGACATTTCCTTCATCTCATCCAAGAAAGCTTGAAGTCATCTTTCATTGTTCCAAAGTACACTGCTCAAAAAAATAAAGGGAACACTGAAACAACACAATGTAAGTCCAATTCAATCACACTTCTGTGAAATCAAACTGTCCACTTAGGTAGCAACACTGATTGACAATCAATTTCACATGCTGTTGTGCACATGGAATAGACAACAGGCGGAAAGCATAGGCAGTTAGCAAGACATCCCCAATAAAGGAGTGCATCTGCAGGTGGTGACCACAGACCACTTCTCAGTTCCTATGCTTTCTGGCTGATGGTTTGGTCACTTTTGAATGCTGGCGGTGCTTCCACTCTAGTGGTAGCATGAGACGGAGTCTACAACCCACACAAGTGGCTCAGGTAGTGCAGCTCATCCAGGATGGCACATCAATGCGAGCTGTGGCAAGAAGGTTTGCTGTGTCTGTCAGCATAGTGTCCAGAGCATGGAGGCGCTACCAGGAGACAGGTCAGTACATCAGGAGACGTGGAGGAGGCCGTAGGAGGGCAACAACCCAGCAGCAGGACCGCTACCTCCACCTTTGTGCAAGGAGGGACAGGAGGAGCACTGCCAGAGCCCTGCAAAATGACCTCCAGTGGGCCACAAATGTGCGTGTGGCTGCTTAAACGGTCAGACTCCATGAGGGTGGTATGAGGGCCCAATGTCCACAGGTGGGGGTTGTGCTTACAGCCCAACACCATGCAGGACGTTTGGCATTTGCCAGAGAACACAAGATTGGCAACTTCGCCACTGGCGCCCTGTGCTCTTCACAGATGAAAGCAGGTTCACACTGAGCACATGTGACAGACGTGACAGGGTCTGGAGACGCCGTGGAGAACGTTCTGCTGCCTGCAACATCCTCCAGCATGACCGGTTTGGCAGTGGGTCAGTAATGGTGTGGGGTGGCATTTCTTTAGGGGGCCGCACAGCCCTCCATGTGCTCGCCAGAGGTAGCCTGACTGCCATTAGGTACCGAGATGAGATCCTCAGACCCCTTGTGAGACCATATGCTGGTGCGGTTGGCCCTGGGTTCCTCCTAACGCAAGACAATGCTAGACCTCATGTGGCTGGAGTGTGCCAGCAGTTCCTGCAAGACGAAGGCATTGATGCTATGGACTGGCCCGCCCGTTCCTCAGACCTGAATCCAATTGAGCACATCTGGGACATCATGTCTCGCTCCATCCACCAACGCCACGTTGCACCACAGACTGTCCAGGAGTTGGGGGATGCTTTAGTCCAGGTGTGAGAGGAGATCCCTCAGGAGACCATCCGCCACCTCATCAGGAGCATGCCCAGGCGTTGTAGGGAGGTCATACAGGCACGTGGAGGCCACACACACTACTGAGCCTCATTTTGACTTGTTTTAAGGACATTACATCAACGTTGGATCAGCCTGTAGTGTTCTTTTCCACTTTAATTTTTGAGTGTAACTCCACATCCAGACCTCCAGGGGTTGCTTACATTTGATTTCCATTGCTTTTTGTGTGATTTTGTTGTCAGCACATTCAACTATGTAATGAACAAAGTAATTAATACGAATATTTCATTCATTCAGATCTAGGATGTCTTATTTCAGTGTTCCCTTTATTTTTTTGAGCAGCTTAGTATTTTCCCATTTAAGCAACAATAAGTCATAAAAGTTTTGCTGTGGATGCAGTCTGACTCATTTCACTGACCATTTAGTCAGCATTGCAGCCAAGTGACCTGTAAGTGGACAAATCAGCCTGGCCCCTATTGGCCACTTTAGGCTTGTGTAGGCATATCCCCTTCAGCCCTTGGCCACTGTCTTCTAGGGACATTCTGCTTTGGAAAGTGGGAGAGTCCAGCTCATTCAAAGCACCCTCTTCCCCAGTACCCACCTAGTCTCTGAGCCAATCCTCTAGCTTGGAGACTTTGATCAACCTGAACAACAGCTGACTAGTTGGTGGGGAGGCGGGGGGGGGAGAGCTGCATGGGGAAATAGGCTGGGGGAGCCAGTTCTCTTTCTCTGCTGCTTTGTAAAACAACTTGTCAGCTGTTGTTCAGGCCACTTTTAATTATAGGTTGAGTACTTTTCTGGAATAGCATGAAGCCCTTGTCCAAAGGAAGAAGTCTTCTAAATGTACCCATGCAAAACACTGAATGAATTTTGGCAGATGTCTAACTCCATCGGTTTCACCATCTGTCCAAATTTACCTCCTCCTCAGCCCAGCTGCAGAGTGATTGATAGATGTGTTCCCACCAGCTGGGGATGTTTGGTAGGAGGAGGGGGAAACCAAGTCAATCTCTGCCCATTGCACTATAAGGAAGGTCAACACTATGCCCAGGGAAAGCTAGAGATTGCCCTAAAGTCACCTCAGCAACTTTTATGTTGGTATAATTTTCTGCCAGTTCTGGGACTGGAAAACAGCACTTCATGAGGAAGAGCCCCCATGATAACTCTTCCTGCATTTCTACATGGCAAAAGCATATGTTGTAATCTATCATTCTTCAAGGTGCCAGAAGAGTCTTTGTTGTTTTACTAATTTACAACTTCTTGTTAGTTGTTGCTTTTATGGAATACCATAAAATATAGGATTACTGTATACTGAAGTGTAAAGGGTACGCTCTGTGACCCCATTTCTGTCTAGCATTCTCATCTTTTTCATATCATTAACTCTTCCATAGCTCTTGGCATCTTTGCATTAGGTCCATTCAGATACTGAGAAATTGTTATCCATTTATAGTAAAAGACCTAAACGATTTTTTTCTCTAGGTTCTTTAGGTGCAACAATATACTATTTTTCCAATGCTCCAAGAACAATATTTTGGAATGGTTTTTAGAGGCAAGCAGCGATTTTTTAAACATGTATAACAGTACTTTCCAAACTCCCGCCGTTGGCGATACACCAATGGCGGCAGCGGCAGTGGCGCGGGGGAGCGCACACGGTGGCGTGCACGGCGGCGCACGGGGGCAGCAGTGTTCATGGCAGTGGTGGCAGCGGCGGCAGCCTCGTGTTTTGCGGTAAAACCCAGAAGCGCTGATGGCGCACCGCTGCCGTCACCGCTGCCACCGCCGACGTGCACACCGCCACCAGCAGCGCGCCATCGCCACTTCCGGGTTGTGTCATGACACACAGTTTGGAAACCACTGATGTATAAGCTTGGTAGCTCTTCAGATTTCCTCCTTGTTTGTCTCATGCATGGCAATTCCCTGTCTTTGTGCCTGGTTTGAGGCAAACTATAGTTCAGCATCTGAAACAGGAAAACATGTTTAAGGTTCCTTTTAACCATGACTTCTGACTTTACTCAACTGAGCCAGAGAGAGAGAGAGAGAGAGGACCACAATGGTAAAGTGAGACCAAGTTTGATGAGACACATTGTTGCCTCATCTGCCACTCAAAGCAGCTGCTTCTTTGCACTTAAGAGTATTCAGAAGTCCACCTCATCTTTCCATACTAGCTGGCTACCTTACATGCATTGCTTGAAGGGGATTGTGCACAAGCAAGTGTCATGACTATTTCCTAATGCAGAGCTTTCCAAACTGTGTGTCGGGACACGTTAGTGTGTCGACTGCAGTGTCTGGGTGTGTCGCGGCTGCTGCTGCCTCCTGGCTTTTAAAATCCTTTTAAAAGTGAACTGTTGAAACAGAATTGCATATATCCCACCTCATTAGCATATGCTTTCTCCCTTTCCAATATGTTGCATATTTTCCATGCCTAGTTCAAATTTTGAAACATAACATAACTTGCTATGTTGGAGTAATATTCTTTTCACTTCTAAAACATCCCTCTGTGTTGTTTTGTATGGTCTACCATGCCTAGATGGTGGATACATATTCCCAAATTAAATGGTAGAATGGAGGAAAAGTTATGCAGTTGACTGTGTCTCATCCTTTTGCCAAAAATAATAATCTGTAAATTAAGGTAGCATATTGTTTACTATAAGGCACAGATGTAATACATTTAAGAAAGCCAAGTATTTCTTGAATTGCTTCTAAGCTAGTTCATTTGTTATTTGAGGGTCTAAAATATACAACAAGTACTTGTAATTGGTTAATTTAATACAATGGTATTGAGTCTTAGATAACAAATAACCACACAGAATCATATTGATCACATTCCCATACCATTGGTAAAAAAAGTCATTTATTTATTTACTATTTATTTAAATAAATAAAACGTCAATCCATATGTAGAAAGTATCAACATGTCTTTCATCCAGGATTTTAAGATGCAAAAAAGGTGATCATATGTTCCTGGAAGAATAACATGTATACAAGATTTTAAAAGTTGGCTTAATGAAATCTGTCAATGTTTCAGGAGAAAGGGAAAACCAGACAATAGGTTTCCATATGGTCACATTTCAATTCGTTGTTTAAAAACTAGCACTTTTAAATAAAAATGAAACTATTATATCTGTATTGTAGAAATATAAAACAATTTTATTTTCATTTTTTCTTTTTTTTCTTTTTCTTATATTTGCTAGTTTGTTTTAATTTAGATCTTTATATATAGTTTTGTTTGAATGGTATTCACATATTTTAAATACTTGTCTGTAGTTTTAAGAAACTAAAGAATATATAAAACATAAAATAAAAACCTAGAGCAAGCATAAAACCTATGAGTCAGAATCCCTTTATTTAACATACTTTATTTCTAAGATACAGAAGTTGAAACCCAACCCTTATTATACATTGTCTGGGGTGTCCAATATACTTGAATAATATTTTCATGAATTAATTTGACCTTAAGGTCATATGATACTAATTTAACATTTTCTAAAACCCCAATTCTTTGCTATGTTAAAACAGAATATTCCAACTCATTATTCTAAATTATCTGCAAATTATCCATATCTATCTTAATACAAGTTTTTGTCTGTGAATAAAGATTAATTGTAGCTTTGGGAATTGCAAAACTTTTTCCAGTTACATTAGGAACTGTAGCAAATGCATCTGGTCCAAACTATACCGTCAAGAGATGCTTTAACTGCATATATTGCTGTTGAGCACTCTCAAGGAGTCCAAATTGTTTTTGCAAAACACCAAATCCTTTGAAAAATAGATTAGAAATAAGATGCTCTCGAGTATTATTGCCCATTTTTGTAACTGAACTCCAGAAAAATGATTCGCCAGAAATCTTAAAGATTAGATTATCCCATATATCTCACCTATTGTGAGAGTTTGGATGAAGTTTAAATCTTCTTTCCAAAGTATTTTAAATATGTTTTGCATCTTTTAATACACTAGATACAACTGAATCATGACTAAAACTGGAGTCAAGGCTTCACCAAGATATTAAAGTAACAAGATAATAACTTCCTAGTTGTACCCATAATGGTTTTAAACAAATTATTAGAATTTTATGAATATTGCTTCAATATTCATGAAGCAATATTCAAGAGGTCAAAATATAAACCCAGTGCTATAACTGAAATTTTGGAAAATTGTAACTTCCATCTTCATATGGAAGTTTTAATTTGGATGTTTAAAAATCTACATATATGACAATCCCATAATACTTTTCTGAGTATCTGATCAATCTGATTTAAATACTTTACAGTAATTGACACAGGAAACCTTCTAATAATATACATCTACTTTGGAGCAACATTTATTTACTGACATTTATTCATACCTGTGGAGAATTTAACCATTTATTTATATAAATATAGTATAAACAAGTGATAATATTAACTAACAAAGAACATTTTCTAGGCATAATAATTCCAAGGTATTTAAATGAATCCTTACAAAACATGGGGGTGTGGTGGCTCAGCGGTTAAGACACCAGGCTTGCCAATCGGAAGGTTGCAAGTTGGGTGGTTCAAGACCCTAGCCCCACGTGACAGAGTGAGCTCCTGCACTCGCCCCAGCTCTTGTCAACCTAGCAATTCGAAAGCATGCAAATGCAAGTAGATAAATATTTACCACTTTGGTGGGATGGTAACAGCGTTCCGCGCTCGTCATGCCAGCCACATGACCGTGGAAGCATCTTCGGACAACGCTGGCTCTTCGGCTAACAAACGGAGATGAGCACCGGCCCCTAGAGTCGGACACGACTGTGTGGGGGAACCTTTACCTTTACTTTACTTACAAAACATAGGACCCCATTTCTTAAATGTCCATACCTTAACAACCAATAAGAAGTATATTACTTATTCCAATTAATGGAATAACCTAAAATTTTGCCAAACAATTATGTAATAAGCATACATTTTGATAAAGAGCATTGGTGAATGATAAAGTATCAGCAGCATATCACAATTAATTTATATTTCATTCTAGCAACTCATATAACTGAAATATCTTTCACTGCTTAATAAAACAGACCTATGGTTCCATTGCAAGTTAAATAAAGGAAGATAAAATGGGACATCTTTCACAACTTCCATGTAGCATTCTAACAGATAAAGAAACAATTCAGTTTATGCTAACCTTTGCTAATGGATTTAAATACCACATTTTAGTCTGGACAACAAAATTAAAAGGAAAACCAAACTTAACCAAAACACATTTCCAAAATTTTATCTGCATCATGTCGTTTCAGCATCCAATTAGAAAACCACCACAGAATCTGATTCACCAAAGTCTGCACCTATATCAACTAACAGTCTAATATAGTCCAACACTTGGCATTCTTTAATAAAGCCAGATTGTGCAGGATGAGCTACTGGAGGCCATATAGCTTACAATTTATAAGCCAGAGTTGTGACCAGAATTTTTACATCCACATTTAACAAAGAAATTGGATGATAACTTTCAAATTCCACAGGTTCTTTTCCTAGTTCCAAATTATAGATATAAAAGCTTCATTTTAGGAAGAGGGGAGAATTATTTTATTTTATTTTAATTTTCTGGTTTTTTCTTCCCTTTTTTTTTCTTTATGAATTAGCTATAGTTTATTTTATTTTGTTTTATACTTTGTTATTATTATACTTGGTTATTGTTTTCTTTTTTTCTTTTGTTATAGATTAAAAAGCAATGAAATATTTTTTAAAAACTTAATCGTAATGGTACTTTAGACCTACTGCTTAAAAACAGGCAGTAGCTTGCCCAAATCCTAATTTCATGAGAGACATATGGAATCAAGATATATTCCAGAGTAACTTTGAATGTAACTATCATGAACAGAAAGTAGAAGGAATTATATCTAGATTTTAAAAAATAGCCTAAACCAGCCTAGCCCAACCCGAATGCCCTCCAAATGGGTAGATTTGAGTTCCTAGCATTTCCCATGTTCCAAAGCTATTGCTGAAAATTCTGAGAGTTGAAATCCACACCTACGTGTCATGCCATGTTTGGAGACACTAGGTTCAGATTAATTGCCAGAATTAATGTATTGTCGAAGGCTGCCAGAATTAGCTTGCATTTGGAGATATGCCAATTGGCTTTAGAGAGATAAAGTTAATCTTGTATTTGGAGAAAGGACTTAAAAGTTATAATAGGTACAGCAATGTGAAATGGTTACATAATTTGGGGGGATGTTCTACCCAGTCATCACCACCCCCAATTTTCAACTATTTTCAATGTCCTCAAAATAGAAAAATAGCATAATACAAATATAGATATTTATTACCTAGTATATTTTGGAATGGGGCATTTCTTGCCCTGATGTGGAACTCTTAATGGACTTACTCTGTCACTTGCAAATATCTCAAGTGGAGAAATGTGACATATCCAGCAGAAGTTGTCAGGTAGCAACACCTTCTTTGTGAAGGCAGCATGTAAATTACATCTCTGGTTTGTCAATAAAAATGCAAATTCTCTGGACAGACTGTCGCCATGGCAATCCTGCATTCCAAACAAGCAGCCGCTTTTTGTCTTTAAAAAAACAAGAAGGAAATTTGATGATGAGCTTTGATGCTAGTCATATAATAGAGTCAAACAGGAATGGATTTGTTACCATTTTTAAAAAATAAATCTGGGAACAAATAAGCCCTAAAAACATGAATCTGAATTTCTTTTCTTTTTTAAATTTTCCTTTCTTTCTTTAATAAAATAGGGGGGTGGAGAGAAAAATAAGAGAAAAAAAATTAAGTAAAAGAGAAAAAAACAAGATAAATTGTAAATATCTCCTTCATTTAGATAGGAGATCATTTTACATAACAGCTGCAATTGTCCATCCATAATCTACCGTATGTCTATAGGCAACTGATATGTAAGACCCAAGTAACATCAAGTCTTCCAAACTGCTGGGTAATTGGGACCATAGATTTGTCTTTCAAATGTTGAAGAACTAATCTCTTGGCAATAATGACACAGAATCCATTACCATTGTCCAGTTGTCAATTTCCATGTAGCGGTTATGTAGTTCAAAACAATGTGCATTTCTGAAAATGTTAAACTTTGACTCAAAGCCAAATTAATATATGTAATTAATTCTTCCCAGAATGTAATAACTTTAGGTAGGACATTGAAAAAAACATGTGTCTTAATGAAATATTATTCTGGATGCATCTCCAGCAACACAGTGATTTACTCATTCCTTTTTTGTACAAACACAGTAGGGTCCAATAAGTCTGAAATATTTTTGTTGTTGTAAAAACCATAATCTAAGTTCTAATGAGGTCTTTGATATTAAGGTCAAAACTTTTTTTCCCACTGTTTAAGTAAAATGGGGTCTCTAGTTCCTTATTCCATATAGTCTTTAAAATCTGCATATCAGATTGATTTATTTATAACAGATATTTATAAAGACTGGTCTGGTAGGAATTAGTTATTGCTTTTAATAACTTAGATGTCTCTGAGGCTGAAAATGCCACTGGTCTAAACAAAGATATCAATAAATGTTGTAATTGTAAATATTGCCAGTGGTGGCAACTGACAAATTTTCTAACACAGAAAATAATAAAAAGTAATGTAAAGTTCCCAGCATCCATCCATATCTTCCATTTTAAAAAAAATTGATTTTGAGACCTGGATTACCCTATAGTGTCAATTTAGCTTGAGAAAAAGGATCAACATGCATTTTTCCAGTAATAATATATCACAGTTTTGAACCTATATAATAGTAATAGCAGACATAGCAAATCTATTATATTTTGAACCCAAAGCAGTCCAATTAATTATTACATATATGAATATTCCAAAAGCACTTGGGAAAGAGGATTTGCACTAAGTGAAGACATCTGAACTTACTGTGATGGTATAATTTCACTTGTGGAAAACTGAAATCCTCATCTTTAACTGGCAATTGCATTTTTTTCAAAGTTTCCTTTGGGGGGGGGGAAATCAAAATAGTGTATTGAATTTTTGAAAATATTTGCCATATAAATATAAAGAATCCTAAAACATTCTTTTTAAGACTATTTATCCTACTGCAAAGAGTAAAATTTAATGACTCCCATGCATCAATGAGCAGAGAAATTGCTTTATATATCTTCTTGCTATTCAGTGTAATTATTTGAGAAACATCACTTGGAATAAGAATACCTAAATATGCGATAAATTCAGTGCATATACAAAAATTATATTCACTTAATTAATGTATGAATAATCAAGTCTTTACCTATAGCATCAATTCCAGCTTAGACCAGTTAATAGCATATCCTGCATTTTGGCCAAAGACATTAATCAGATGCAACAAAGCTGAAATCGAAGTATGAGATTCAGAGATAAACAATAAAATATCATCAGCATATAATAACAGTGGATCTGAATTTCTTTGTATTCAGCTATGTTTATGGCACTAAATCAAGGTTGCCACCTCTTCTCTAGCTGAATGTCTCTTCACCTTAAATCCCTATGCAGAAGTTAATACAACATGGTCCAAATTCACTCAGTTCACTGGGTAAAAGGTGGGAAGAACTTACTTCTACTTCTTCATAAAGGAGATGGAAAGAACATGAGAGATGTTTAGCTTTGTTTCTTAAATATGTAGGAGAAGTGAAAGTGACAGATGAATCCACTCCTTCAATGGTGAGGCATATATACTCTGCAGCTCAAGACCACTATTAACTTTTCTTACTTGATATATTCCAGGCTTCAAACCTGGCAAAGAAAATAGATGTCAGGGCTGGACTCTGGAACAAATTAAATCTTAATATACTGTGGCATATCAGAATGACCAATATATGACATTTCTTTCTCCAAAGCACTGTCTTAAGTCAAATGAATTCCAGAAGAAAAACAAAATCCTCCTTGTGCCAAGCAGAATGCAGTTGACATCAAAAGCCTGCAAATACCAAAATAGCTGCTGGCTGCATCTGAAAATGGAAATCAGGGACAACGTTAGCAATCTTTTTTTTTTCAAGGGCCAGAGATAAGCTCTCCTGATGAGAACACCCAAGTAGAATCAATCTGTTAGAGACAACTGCAAGATCAGATGTTCTGGTTCTAAAGAAATAAGGATAAATGGGATCACAAAGTCCAGATATCTAAACAGAGATAAATGAAATAGCAAAACAGATTGACAGGACTTTATTATCCTGGTTGCATTTTTAAAGACCAAGAGGAAATTGAATAATGAACACAGAAAGCCAGAGGATTTCTTCTTAAACCAACTACCTAAATAGTATGCTAAATGTCAGCTACATGGTATTTCATTGTGCAGATGAAGGTAGATCTAACCAGCTTAAGCAAGAGCTGGGAGTTGGCCCTGTGCGTGTTGTGAGCCTATGCAGGCACACCAGCCAAAGAAGAGTTAGCACCTCCAAGAGGAGGAAGGACAGTGATCAAGACTGTCTCTCCTCTGCCCACTCTGCCATTCCACAGTGATATAGCAACCAGTCATGTCAGCAGCCTGCATAAATGACAAAGCCACAGCAGTCCCAGCCTTTCTCAGTAAACGTTGGTGCTGGTGGATGGTGTGCTGAATAACCAGCTTACCACCTGGAGCCAGAATGGCCAGACTTTCCTTTTGTTGGTTGAACAAAGATTTGCAAAGGCATTTTTTCCAAAGTACTCGAAGGACGACAACATGGCACGCTTTGTGAATATGTATGGTTTCTGTAAATTAGTCCATGCTGACTCTGGCATTGTTAAACTGGAAAGAAATGGCCCTGTTGAGTTTCAACAGTCCTATTTCAAGCCAGGTCAGGAAGATGTACTGGAACAAATTAAAAGCAAGGTTTCTTCAAGGTCTGAAGAAAATAAAATTTGTCACGAAGACCTGTCTAAAATTATAAGTAATGTTCTGAAAATTGGAATTAAACAAGAAACAGTGTGGGCTTTCTGCACTGAAGAGAAAAAACAAATCTCTTTGAGGGAAGGAAACCGACCTGAGAGCAAAACATTTGCAACAGCAACAGGATATTCGAAAGATTGTAATGTTCATTGCTACTCTTGTTCTGAATAACCAGCTTGTGACCCACTGCTTCTGAATATCAGTAGGGCTCCAAATTACAACTTATTTCGGCAGACAGAGCCAGCAGAAATATTGTAAACAGGTTTCATACCATAGGATTGATGGTTTAAAGCAGAAATGACAACGGTCAGGTACATTATTACAATGACAGTGGGGATGAAAAAAAGACTCCCGTTACTCCAGAAACCAGTGAGGTTACTGTTTCAGATTCAAAATATAGCCTAGCATTGTAATAATATGACTATGAAAATTACTATTGCCTATAATTCAAGAAAATACAACCTTAACTAGTTGCCATTTCATCTGGTGATTCTATGATTCTTCCACTGGTGACACCTACTGACTAATGTTCAGTTAAACTGTTCAGTTAAAAAATCAATCAACCTTAACAGGAGAAGACCCACTCTTAGTCATAGTTTCTATACTTACTATAAATGGAGTGATTTCACAAAGTATCAACTAACTAGGAAAGATGGAACTTCTGGATTACTTTGAGAGTACCAATGCAGTTTAGAAGATTTTTCAGGACAGCAGTTGCACATAGATTTAGATCCTCTGGTTGATTTTTTTTTCAAGTTCCATGCAAATGAACCAAACAGATCATATCAGTGGTACAAAAATAGAAAGAGAATTGAAACTCATCAAAAAGACTCATAAAAGGTCCCTAATTCTAAGAAGAATTGTATCTTCCCAAAGAAAAAAAAGCAGCTTATTCAGTATATTGTCTTCGCCTCCTAGCATTATTTCATGGAAACCTCAGCAACAAACAGTACACCAGAATCAGTATCCTCTGCTAGATAAACTAGAAGAAGAGGAACTCCTCAAAAGCTGTCTGGATCCTCAATCAACCCAAAGCAAATTTGTTCATCTGGAGCTACTGACAGAAACTGAAGCCAGTGAAGCTACGTTAATTTATTTGTGCTGATGGACACTAATTAGAGAGCCAGGTTGGTGTAGTGGTGATGCTGCTGAGCTAGAAGCTGGGAGATGGTCAGTTCTAGTCCTCCCTTAGGTACAGAAGCCAGCAGGATGACTTTATTATTTCAATTTTGAGGCCACCCAACTCCATATTCACTCTGGGCAGCTTACAGATAAAAAACAAAATAAAACAAAAAACATCAAGAGGAAAAAAAAAGATAGCTAACTGGAACCTAAACCCCAAAATCCAAGCAGTCAATAACCAACCAGAGGGCTCGACCCCCATTCTAGCCCAGGGCCTGGGAGAACAGCCAGGTCTTAAGCAGTTTAGAAAAGGTCAGACTGGTGGAGGCTTCTGGTGAGGTTTTTGTGGTGGACTAGTAGTCTCCGAAGGAGCAAAGATGGCATTGTGGTGGAGATCAGTGCCCAGAGGACCAACACTGGACGTCGAAACAAAGGAGAGATCGTGAAATAACCCACATATTCTCCAGACAGCAGCTCCTCATAAGTAAACTGCAGAAACAGAACTTTTTGTGGTTCAATGGCTGTTGTGGGTCTTCCGGGCTGTGTGGCCGTGTTCTGGAAGTTGTGGTTCCTAACGTTTCGCCAGCATCTGTGGCCAGCATCTTCAGAGGGCAGGAGCACAGATAGAAGCAAAATCTCTGTCTTTGTGGGGTTTTTTTGTGGTTCGCTTGCAAGTGGAGCAGCTGGAAGGCACAGGATTCCATCTAAGTTCACAGCCATGATGTAGCCTTTATGGACAATAAGCCCAGCCAAACCTCATTTCTAATCCACTTTTGGAATTAATTATTCTAAAGATTAAGAGAGATTTTCTTTTACGGCAGGATAAGATTCCTCTTGGTGAGTTTCATTTGGGGGGGATTTACAAAACTAAAAGATTTAAAGATTAAAGAATATTCGGCAAAAAGCTTAACAAGAGATGATTTAACGAAGTTTAAAACAGACAAAGGGGATAGCTATTTTTAAAAGATTTTTTTTCATGAAAGTATATTGGAATAACTGTAATTGAATTACCTTCATTGGGAATGTTTTTTGCTTACTACTAAAGACTGCAGACAATTGGTGGAATTTACAAAACAAAAGATAACATGAGTAGACTGTGTGCCTGATTGTAACTATGGAGATGTTGATGTAACGTTTGACTGTAGTTACAGCATTAAAGGCACAGGAAGATTAAAGAGGAAAAAAATGGGAAGTTTGCCTTCCTTTCTTTCCTTGTTTGAGATACAGTACTTTCACTTTTGGATTTCAAGACAATGTCAACTCAAAAAGCAGCACAAGAGGGGAGGAGAGGATCATTAGAACAACCTGCAGAGAAAGTAATTCCATTAGATTTGCTTCAGAAAATGTTTGACCAACTTGGCAGTAAATTGGCTGCATCACTTGAGACTAAATCTACAGCTTTTGAGAAAAGTCTTTTGAAAGACTTGTAAAGATGAAAGAGGAGATGAAAGAAGAAGTTAAAAATATGGAAAACTCTGTAAAACAGATATATGGAGATATAAAACAAGTTAGTGATGGAGTGGACATTTTGGAGAGTAAGACAGAAGTTATAGATAGAGAGTTGGAGAGAGAACTGGATAATTTGCCTCTATTGGAATTGAGAGAGAAAGAATTTTGTCTTAGATTTAGAGCTATTCCAGAGAATTCTGATGAAAATATTAGAGAAACAATTATACAAGCTTTGACAATTTTTTTGGATTGGGAAGAGGAAGACACAGAAACAGAGACAGATAAAGTTTATAGAATAAATTCAAGATTTGCAAGAACAAGAAATGTTCCAAGTGATGTTTTGGTGCATTTTGTGAGGAAGAAGACAAGGGATCAAGTTCTGCAACAGCATTTTAATACAAGACTGAAGATTCAGAAAATACAGAAATAATCCTCCTAAAAGAATGTCCTAAAAGACTTCTATGTAACAGAAGAGAATATTCTTTTTTGACTGAAAGATTAAAACAGAAAAAGATTCCATTTCATTAGGATAAATTAGGAGGTGTGATTTTACATTTAAACAGTAGAGATTTGGATTGAATTCTGTTCAAAAGGCAAGAGAAAATTTAAAGAAGAACTGGAAGAGCTGTAACCATAGAGTAAGAGGTAAATTTATACTTAAATTTAAATTTAAACTGCTGTAAAGAAATTCGGAAGGTACTTCTTTATATTTTCTTTCTTTTCTACACTTTTGGCTTTCTCTTTTTTTTCTTGCTTTTCTTTATTCTAAATATTAGTTTCTGTTCATTTTTATCTTTCTTTATTAAAATCTTAATATAGTTATATTAAAAAGAAAAAGGTCAGACCGGTGGGAGCAGTATGAATCTCCAGGGAGATATTATTCCACATCGCTGAGAAGACACACTTCCTAGGTCCCGTAAGATGACACTGCTTAATAGATGAGACCTGGAGCATGCCCCGTTGGGACAGTCACTCTCTCTCAGCGCAACCATTTCACAGGGTGGTTGCTGTGGGGAAAATAAGAGGTGGGAGCATTATGTACACCTAGAGTTGTACAAATAAAGGCAGGATATAAATCTAATAAAAATAATAATTGCTGAACAACTAATAGGATAATAGTTGAAAACTAAACAAGTCCTCAGCTGGCAATGACTCACAGTTAACCTCAATAAAAGAACAACTCTGAACATATATCTCTCTTTGCAAGCAGGGATCTGCCTCCCTGGATGAAGCAAATATAACACTCAGGATCAAGACACACTGAATCAAAACCACTATCACCATCATCGTCAGACTCTTCCCCTTGAAGAGCAGCATGGAAAAAAAATTAATCAAATTATTGTCCATCACAATCTAGAAGAAAACAAGACTATAAAAGCAACGGAAGTGAAAACACTGAAACAAAATTCATTTGTTATGTCAAATGTGTGGGAGAAAAATCATGAAGTTTTAAAAAACATGTTTATTCTGTAATATAAATCCCATACATTTCATTAAAAAAGTTTACATACAGGCCCACATAATTAAATAACACCTTCTTAGGGATTGTCCAACAGAGGTCTCAGGGTCACATATAATCCCAGGCCCCCTTTTTGCTGCTCTAAGCAGCATTACTGAAAATTAATGGCAAGCTTTCTAGCCATTTCTGATGGAAAACACATGAAAATACAAGCTCTAAAATAGAATTTACATAATTAAAAGTCCACCCCCAACCTTTTCAACATCTGAGGGAAAATAACAACAAGCATGACACCGTCTCATCCACTTTGCATCTTCCTCCTCCTCACTGCGGCTCCATCTGCCTTGAATATTAAAAGTACCCCCTGCTTCCCACCCCACACACACCCTACAGCCACCTTTATGCTAAATGCTCTTTTATTTTTAAGTTTTCTCAAGGCAGTAAAACTAAGAGGTTTGTTCAAGGGCATACAGTACAAACAGTGAAGGTAGGAAGCAGCTGTCATGGTGCCCATAGTCACAGGAGGCTCCAGGTTCACCCCACCCCATTCCTTCAACAAACCTGGTCATACAAGACTCCAACAGGCACTGCAGCATGGGAATAGCCCAGTGCGGTGGGGGGCAGAGAGGGAGGGAGGAGCCACTGCCAGTGCTGCTTCTATCCCACCATCTCTTCACTTCTGCTTCTAGTTCACACACTGCTCTGTATCGTGCATCAATTTTGGGCTGTTTCAGTGATGACTACATTTAACATTCAACCAAATGTGCCAGCCCTGTCCTGGATTGTGGATCCCAAATTGCAGAGGAAAGAAAAAGCAGAGAGTTCCTACACATTTGACTTTCTGTGTTTCTTTGTAATGTATACATTGGCAGCTTGTGAAAACGGTAGATGCCGTGCTAGCTTGGAAGCTCAGTTAATACATCTTCAAAGGGAAGAATAAGTATATCTTTTACCTGGATCAGAAAGTAACATCAAGGAGGTAACACAAGGGGCTTGCACCAGTATTTAAACACCTGAATAATATTGCTGGTACTTCATTGTTTGCTTAAGCATAAGCAAATAGTGAAGAATCAAGAACTAGTAGACTATTCTTTGTAGAAAAGTCCAGCAGTAGTGAGAATGTTGCCAGCATGGAAAAAAAGGACGCCATCTCAGAATATTGCTTTGTGGATAGACAGATGTGTACAACCTGAGCATCAGCCTTTGAAAGTCTTGGGTTTTAGCCTCCAGGTGCATGTATTGTCCTTGTGCCAAAAGAAGGAAATTTTGAAATGTACAGTATGGCTACAGAAGAATAAAATTAACTATGTTTAATTTTAATTTAATTCACAGGTAAGGGAAACGAAATCCAGTTTAGTTTGTCCTGGCCCTACGCACTACTTGTTAGATTGAGGCACCAAGCATGGCATTCAAAGACTGAGCACAGCACTCTTGATCTAGAAAAAGATTGAGCGCAGTGTTCGGCCATGTCTTAGGAAAAGCAGTAGGTGAAATATCACACAAGGAGGCAGTATGTTAAAAGGTGGTTTCTATCAGCTTCTGCCTATGGTTCTAATATGGACATGGCCGAGAAGAAGAGTACTGTATATCTTTGCCAGCTGGGGCTAGCAAAATTTCATAGCCCTAAAAAGCCTTTTCATCCTTTGGAAGGAAATAGACATATCATCTTTTCAACTACAGGCACAATAGAATGAGTGGATCATGGACGGATCAGATAAAAATATTGTAGTTTTTGTTCTTTTAATACAGAATTTGAGAAGTTATGAGCCATATAGATAAATCTAGAAGTTCCTGATTTTAGAAAGGACCTGAGAGGTGGAAAGTCTTCAGTGCATATATATTGCCTGGTGACTGCGTCATCAACTGGGGGCTTGCAAGGTAGAAGAACAACTCCAGGTCCAAGATTACAGAGGTAACTATTTAATTGTGCCAAGTGCAATGTCCTTCAGTGGAGCCAGTGCATATATCCGGATACATCTGAAAATATCATCTTGACTGACTTCAGCAATGGGAAATCAGGTACGTGTATGTGAATCATTTCTTTCATAAAGAGAATTCTGTGAGCAAAATAAAATTGTGCATCCCATTTGCAGGAAGAATTGGGTAGAAGAAGTAGTGTGCCTTTGAACTAGTTTCAGATTTCCATTTGCTTAGATTTACTAATAGGAGTGCAGTATGTTTAGGGTGAACTGTTCATAATCCAGGTTGTTGATAGGGAACTCTGTAGGAGTTAATAATTTTCCTTTATTAATCACAAGATGTACCTTACCAAGCAGAGAAATTATCTGCAGTGTTTGTGAAAAGATAAAGTTCAGCCAATTAGCACAGAGTCTAGCAGCAATTATATGAACAAACAGAACAGGGATGTGTAAATAGAAACCCAAGTGCATCTTAAAGCACTGGATGGGGAAGGAAATGGGCCTGTCATTATGGCATGTCTGTTTTAGAAAATGGATGCTAAAACAGAGGGTGACTAAGAATTAAATGGGAGCTAAATTAGAGTAAATGGATACTGATGGTTTGGATCAGCCCCCCAAAAACACGCGAAGCTAATTCACTCAGTAGGTTCTTAGTGTAACAATAGCATATTGGTTATGGCAAGGATGTGTAACTTTCTGTAGGCCAAGAGCTGCTCTTGGTCTCTGAGAGACTCACTGGGGTGTGTTCTCCAAAAAGTAGACAAGAACGGAGTGAGTGGGGCTAGGAAAAATGTGTTGAATTTAATTTATCTTTACACTTAATGATAATTAATTTGTAAGTATTCATCATATTTTTAATACTCTTTCCCCTTGGCCATATTAACATTTTAGAGGGTGGCATCCCAGGAATTACATAAAGTCTTGGAGCTTCAGATGTGCCATATTGCTAACCCCATCTAAGCCATCTGACCTGCAAAAATATATTCCACTTAGGCAGAAAATTGAGAGCCATACTTTTAACCAAGCCTAATTGGGATCACCCTTGTAGTCTTGACTTGGCTTTCAGAATGGTCACCTTGTTGAGCTGCATATCTGCACAGACAAACTTGTGTTCACTCACAACTATCCTCAGCTAACCCAAAAAGCAACCACTGAATATTAGGACCAGCACCCAATCTTTCATGGTGGAAGCATCAATAGTGAATGACTTAAGGAACTGGAATGACTTATGAGCAAGGCTGTTTGACTTGCTCGTTGCCTTCCTTCTGTCATATTTTTGAAGAAAGCCGTCATGACAATTCAGACCAGATCAGTTCCAGAGCATGACTTAATTACAAATTCTCTAAATTATAACTATTCACACATAAAGGTCCTTGGCAGAAAAAGAAAACCAAGGACAAGTATGCCTCCAGGGCACCATAGCTTAGTTTGACCACCTTAATGGTTTCAAAAGGAAAGTTAATTAGTAATTATTGCAAATTAAAACATCATTGTTCAGCTACGTTTTGAAGATTTTGAACAGAAGGATCATTTTTGGATAGTTTGCTCAAGCAGATAGACTCCTGGTGCAAAAAAAAATCTAGCTCCAAAGTTCTGTGGATATAAACCTGAAGCAGGGTCTAGATCAGGGTTTTTCAACCAGGGTTCCATGGAACCCTAGGGTTCTGTGAGAGGTCACTAGGGGTTCCCTGGGAGATCAGGATTTATTTTAAAAAATTATTTCAAATTCAGGCAACTTCACATTAAAGAGGTACAGTATGTTTCATTCTTTATTTTTAGCTTAAGAACACTGTTAATGCATATACAGTATAATGCATGGATACAGGCCTATCCATGAAAAGAATATAATAATTTTGTAACTTCTGGCCTATATTTGAGCCTGAATGTGCAGGGGTTCCCTGAGGCCTGAGAAATATTTCAAGGGTTCCTCCAGGGTCAGAAAGTTGAGAAAGTCTTGTCTAGATGCTTTAAGTGAGGTAAGCCACTTTGGAAACATTTATTTTCTGATATGCAGGATAAAAACATACTAAATAATAAATATAGTAAAACCAGGTAGTAATCTAGGGGTGGACAATCCACAGCTGTTTGTATCTCCCAGCACCCCATTTACAACCCCCAACACCCCAAGGACATACCACCAAAATTCTGTGGCAAAAAGGTAGATTTTCAGGGGGACTTTTTTTCCCCCTTCAGAATTAAGGATGAAAATAGTAGGAGGAAGCCGGTGGGAGTCAATCCCCAAAAACTGACTAGAAATTGCACTACCTGAGTTTCGCTACTTCAACACTGAAAATGGGTTGCATTAATTGGGGCAGTTTTACGGGGTTTGGGCAGGGAGGTTTAAGAGGGGGATAGAGGCCTCCTGCTCTCATTCTTCCATCAAAACAACACAAAGAAACAACTTGTATAAAAGGAGTCAAGTGTGTTCTTGATAGCAAGGTGGGTGGCAGCAATGATGTCTCTTAGGGGACAGGGTTAAAGGTTCTGCTAGTAGTATCATCATCAACAACACTATCATTTATACCTTGCCTTTCCTTGCTTTTTCTCAAGGCAGCATATATATACAATTCTCTTCTCTAGTTTTTCCTCACAACAACCCCGTAAGGTAGATTGCACTAAGAGTTAGTGACTGGCCCAAAGTCCCCCACGGAGCTCTCTAACAAGTAAAATGTGGAGTTGGGTCTCTCCAGTCCAAAGTCAGAACTTTAACCATGACATTACAATGGCTGTCATTATGCTACATGAGTAACAAATGAACAGAGCAAAATATGACTGCATGGATATTTCTAGACAGGCAGTTCTTACTGCTCTTAATCAAAAAGTACTTTTGTGCAAGTCTGCAATCTTTTCCACCTTTGTGCATTTTCTGTGGTAAGGGAAAAAAAAGAGGAAAAGTGGTAGGAAAATATGAGAGGGTTACAAAGGCAGATAACATTAAACCCTGTACAATTCTGTGAATCAGACAGTATACCTCAACAAGAAGTGCTCCATTTCAAAATAAAATGGCTTGGATCACAAGCTATAATCACATTAAGAAAAATAATGGAAAGAAAGTTTCCTTTAGTTCTCTTTTCCTCTCCCCCAAGAGCTGCAACCAGCACCTCACAAAAAACATTTCCAAGAGGTATGGAGAAAGAATGCAACTGCTGAGAGAGCAGAAAATGGGGATCCAAATCTAACTTGGAACAAGTCTCACTGCCCCAAAAGGTCCTTCACACCCATCGAGAAGGTGCTTTGGCCTTCCAAGAAAATATGTCAGGGATACAAGAGAATGCACAGAGGAGGATGGAAAAGGTGCCATCTGTAAACATCCTACATTAAATTAAGCAGGAACCAAGTCAAAAGGTTTTAGTGAATTATGGAATCTGCTAAATTGATAGCAGTGTCAGTTATATTAATCTATTATTTTATTTACTCATTTACTAACTTTATATCCCTCTTTTTCACTGGGAGCACAAAGTGCCATATATAATGTTTCTGCTTCCAATTTTTCCCACAGCATCAACCCTGTGGGCAGGGCTGGCTCTATTCTTTTTAACAAGAATTTTATTGAATTTCAGAAAAAGATAAAAGATACAGAAAAATAAAAAAACCACAAAAAAAGAACTAAAAAGTGTGAAAACACAAGATAAATTTTTTAGATAGATTACAAAGAGACGTGACTTCTGACTTTAAACATCAAGGATATACAGCCATTTCCCACAATCAATCCCTTACTCTATATTAAACCAAAATCACATTATTTCTACAATTCAACCCCTTAGCACATTATAAAAATCACTAAATACCATTGCTCCCTCCCTTTATATTAAAAGGATATATATATACAGTGTGTGTGTGTGTGTGTGTGTGTGTGTATAATATATATATATATATATATATATATATATATATCCTAATCAACATCCCCCCTAAATTAACAATTACTTAATTGTTCCCTTCCTACTACTATTCTATACATTCCTGTCTACTATAATAAAGATCAAAAATAAAAAAGCATGTAAATTATCTACCATTATAATTAATAATACAAAAAACATGAATACAAAAAACATGAATAAAAAGAAACCTTAATAATCAAAATCCCAATAATTAACAAAAAGTAAAATCATCCAAAGCCAAAAGACCATCCAGATAAATATTTTAGTCCCTTAATCCACTTCAAAATAGACCAAGACATTTACATATCCCCATAACAAGCACAGAACTATTGTCTTAAAGAAGTCAAACAACCCAACTGCTCCCCTCACAAATACAGACTTCTCTTCAAAAAACTTCCCATAGATAATAACCCCTTCTTTTCCATAACATTCCATCAAAAAGTCAAATTCTGTTGGGGTTTGAATAAATACCCAGAATGTACAGATAGATTAATTAGACAGGAAAGGTAAATAGTTTAAAGGTAATACTTTCTGCAAGTCATTCAATTAGCAGCCATTGTTGAAGTAAGTGGTGACACATACTGCAGCTGATATAGTTTAAGCTGGGTGTGGCAGATAATTTGTTTGACCTATAACGTTATTGGTTGATATTTGTATAAAAGTAGAGAAGTTTGGGTGTTCATTCCTTCTCGTTACTATCTTCTCATTAGTATCTGTGTTGGACGTTATTGGACTGTATTGTACTACATATGTATATAGAGTAAATAGATTATTTTATCTAATCTCTTGTGAGTGTCTGCTTACTCAATAGAACGTATTGCTCTGAGGTCTAGAAGGAACATTGGCAGCCTCAGCGCTGTGCACTCTGACAAATTCACTCATGCCTTGCAGCTCAATTTCTCCATTTAAGTTTTTCCATACAGCATTGCCAATTTCATTGCCAATTTCATCCAGGATTTCAACAGAAGCCGGAATCTCACTCTTGGGAGTGACATTTCCATCTCTGTTAGATTCTTCAGATTCATCCACATCATCCCCAACCAGATGGCACATTTCAGACCACATATTTTCCACAATGCTCCAAATGTCTTGCAGAATAACTTGGCAGGAATCAGAAAGAATCTGCTTAATATCTGCTTTGATGTTAACAACAAGGGCCCCCTCATATGTGATTTGATCACGGAAGAGGGGGCAGACCTGGCATGTATCACCGAGACCTGGCTGAGCTCGGAGGGGGGGGTAGCCCTCTCTGAAATATGCCCAGCCGGGTTTCAAGTGTGGCACCAGCCGAGACTCAGGGGCAGGGGAGGAGGGGTGGCGGTTGTAATTCGAGAGTCTCTAGTGGCCTTCAGGGGCACTGCTCCGCAAGTAGCCGGTTGTGAGACCCTGTTTTTCAAGTTGGGTTCTCGAGAACAGTTGGGAGTGTTGCTGCTGTACCAGCCTCCCTGCTGCGTAGCAACATCCCTGCCTGAGCTGCTGGAGGCCGTCTCGGGGCTGGCGGTGGAATTCCCTAGGCTTATGGTTCTGGGGGATTTCAATCTGCCGTCCCTGGGACGTGCCTCGGAGGCAGCTCGGGAGTTCATGACTACCATGGCAGCCATGGGCCTGTTCCAGATTATTCGAGACCCAACTCGAGACAGTGGACTCACCCCGGACTTAGTTTTCTTGTCGGAGCAGTGGCAGTATGCTCTGAGGGGAGAGTTACATCTTTCCCCTTTGTCATGGTCAGATCATGCCCTGGTGACCTTGAGATTCTCTTATGCCGCCCCACTCCGCAGGGAGGCAGGACCCAATCGATTGGTCCGCCCCCGGCGACTAATGGACCCAATAGGGTTTCAGAGGGAGCTGGGGGCTGTACCTCAGGATCTACTGCACGCTCCAGCGGAGGTCCTGGCCACAACCTGGAATAGGGAGGCGGCCGGGGCCTTGGACAGGATCGCGCCTATGCGGCCTCTCTTGCCACACTTGACCCGATACTCCCCTTGGTATACGGAGGAGTTGAGGGTCTTGAAGAGGGTTAAGAGACGCCTAGAGCGCCGCTGGAGAAAGACAAGGTCTGAATCTGACCGAACACAAGCTAGAGTCGCTGTTAAGACCTACCTTGTGGCGGTAAGAGCGGCGAAACGTCAATATTTCTCCGCTCTTATTGCGTCCGCAGAATGCCGCCCGACGACCCTGTTTAAGATAACAAGATCTCTGTTGGGTAAGGTGGAGTCTGTGACCCACCTACAGGGCCGTGCGGAAGAATTTTCTGAGCATCTGCAGGATAAAGTCGCTCAGATTCGGTCTAAGTTGGACTCTAAGCATGTAGCACAGTCTGGGGAGATGCCGAGGGAACGTCTTTGCCCGGTTATCTGGGAACAGTTCGATCCTGTTGGACCTAAGGAAGTGGACAGGATCCTTCGGGTTGTAAGGGCCACCACATGTCATCTGGACCCATGCCCTTCCTGGCTGGTACAGGTAGCCCGGGAGGTGACATGTGGTTGGGTCCAGGTGATGGTTAATGCATCTCTGGGGGAGGGGGTGTTCCCAGCTGCTTTTAAAGGGGCTTTGGTGCACCCCCTCCTCAAGAAACCATCACTGGACCCTACTATATTGGACAATTTTCGTCCTGTCTCCCACCTCCCCTTTTTAGGGAAGGTGGTTGAGAAAGCGGTGGCGTTGCAACTCCAGAGGATCCTGGATGATACGGATTATCTGGACCCCTTCCAGTCGGGTTTCAGGCCGGGATATGGGGTGGAAACTGCATTGGTCACGCTTACAGATGATCTCTGGCAGGAGCGGGATGGAGGGAGTGCATCCATCCTAGCTCTTCTTGACCTCTCAGCGGCATTTGATACCATCGACCATGGTATCCTTTTGGGACGGCTCAGGGAGTTGGGGGTGGGAGACGTAGTTCTGCGTTGGTTCACCTCCTTCCTCCAGGGCCATTCCCAATCGGTGGTAATAGGAGAGGAAAGGTCCGACCCTCGCCCCCTCGTCTGTGGGGTACCGCAGGGTTCGGTTCTTTCCCCTCTCCTATTTAACATCTACATGAAACCGCTGGGTGAGATCATCCGTCACCATGGGATGAGATACCATCAATATGCAGACGATACTCAATTATATATTTCCATCCCTGGTGAGATAAGTGATGCAGTGGCTACCCTTTCTCAGTGCCTGGAGGCTGTGGGGGTCTGGATGGGGAACAACAGGCTTCGACTGAACCCTGGTAAGACGGAGTGGCTGTGGATTGATGGCTCCCGTGGATCCAGGAAGTTGTCATCTCTAGTTCTGGATGGGGTTGCACTACCCCATTCAGACCAAGTGCGTAATTTGGGGGTTCTTCTGGACTCACGGCTCCTGCTCGGAGAGCAGGTGGTAGCCGTGGCCAGGAGGGCTTTTGCACAACTTCGTGTTGTGCGTCAGTTACGCCCTTTCCTGGATCGGGAAGCCCTCCGTACAGTCACTCATGCCCTGGTCATCTCCCATATAGACTATTGCAACGTGCTCTACATGGGGCTACCCTTGAGGAGTATCCGGAAGCTTCAATTGGTCCAGAATGCGGCTGCTCGCGCAGTTATTGGTGCGCCTAGATCAGCGCATGTGACACCTCTGTTGCGACAGCTGCACTGGGTGCCTGTGTGCTTCCGGGTCCGATTCAAGGTGTTGGTTATCACCTTTAAAGCCCTACATGGCATGGGGCCAGGTTACCTGAGGGACCGTCTCATCCCCATAACGTCGAACCGTCCCACTCGGTCATTCAGAGAGGGCATGCTACGGATCCCGTCCGTAAAGGAATGTCACCTGACGGGGTCTAGGAGGCGTGCCTTCTCGATAATGGCGCCCACCCTTTGGAATATGCTACCCCCGGAGGTGAGGCAGGCCTCATCGCTCCCAGCCTTCAGAAAGAACTTAAAGACCTGGTTCTGCCGCCTTGCGTGGGGGGAGGGGGGGAACAGTTCCTCTTGGGGATGGCTGGTGCCATAGGGCCCTTTTAAACATCCAAACATCATACCACCGCATCTTGGATTTTTATATTTAATTTTAATATATTAGAGTGTTTTATTGGGTTGTTTTAATTGTCGGATTTTAATTTTTGTGTGTTGTAAACCGCCCAGAGTTCCCTTGCGGGGAGATGGAGCGGTATATAAATTGAAACATAAATAAATAAATAAATAAAATGTCTCGGCGAAAGTCAGAGAAAGCCTGGCTAAGATCCTCCATTTCTGAAGCAGTAAATTATGGTGCCCCCTAGATACTTAACCGGCCAAAGTGAAAGTCAATGGAAAATTACCGAACTGAGTTAAGATAAGATACCAGACAGTTCCCAGAGAAAGCAGCAGCAGGAAAGTGAAAGTTCAGAACGGCAGATTCAACGTGTAGGAAAAATGCCAAAATCTTCAGAATTAGCGCAAAAATAATAACAGAGACGATAACATACTCTTAACCCTCCATAGTGCTGGATGGAAAGCAAAATCCAAAGCTTAAAAAAAAAATTTTTTTTAATTAATCAGAAAAATAACGATAAGCACCAAGAGAGATCGTTTCTCCTTAATGTAGAAAGCCTCTCTTGGGGTACAAATACTTAAAAAAATAAATTGGGTGCTTTAGAAATGGTGTGGCTGGACTTAATGTCCCTTTAAGGGCTGCAGCGAGGTGTGGAAATGATGTCTTCCCAGCCTCCCGGCAAAGTCTTACCCATTGATTGCACATGCTGTCCACGATCTCCTGGCTACAACTCGCTGTCCGGAGGACGAATGGGATGATTCCGATCGTTTTCCTTACTCCGGAAAAGCGATCCTGGGCTTCAGGAGAAACCAGCCTGAGCCCAAAAAAACTGCCACGATGCCAGTTTTGCCCACGGAGCTCACAGGCACAGCTGGTCAGTCCACCATTTCCCACCAGAAGTCAGCAGGGCCAGCTCTAGATATTTTGGCATCCTAGGCAAAGTCATATTCTGGCACCCCCTATAGTTTGGCTCATCTTTCAGTTTTGTTAGGGATTTCAAAAAGACACCCTCTTGTTTCTTTTTTTCTTCGAGTTTTTGAGCTTTACACTTATGGTTTTCAGCCCTGGACATTTTTTTTTCTTTTCTCAGGCATTTTCACCCTTTTTATGCAGTAAGTAATTTTAATTATATCAGCACCCATTGTTGTCACCCATTGTGGGTCAGCTCGGCTATGAGAGAGTGAACCTGAATTTCCTGGTTTTAGTAACCTTGACCATTAGCCCATACTTATTCTCACATTTTATATGGCTATAAGGGAAGAGCACATGTTATGCTTTCATTTTAGATTCATGGATTCTGGGAGATTTTACTCTTTCTTTATCAAGTTTATTTAATTGTCAAAGGATGTTCAAACCATGCTAGGAAATCTGAAAATTCTATTAACCACTCCTTAGTGTTGCATATACTTCTAACAAAATAAAGTACATACTACTTCTGAGCGGGTGATCTGTTTTAGTTGCCCTGTTATTATCTACTGCAAATTATACTCTTGTGAAACTAATGGCTCCACCTGTTTTATGTGTTTTCTTCTGTTTTTTCATCATCCAATTTACAACTATCTACTTGACAAAAAGTCTGGCTAGTGATATAGGCATTTCAGTGAAAGGAGGTCAGGTCACAATTCTATTGTTAGAATCAATAGAATACAATACAATATTGTTATTGTATGGTACTTTGCAGAAGAGCAAGCTGAATTGCCCCTGTTGTTCTCGTTAGGGTATTAGGGCACGTTCACAAGGAGCTCTGCTCCTGGTCCCAGGTGAGCTCTGCAGCCCTGTGATCCCATCTCATGGCCACTGTTGCACCCTGAGCTGATTTTCTTCAAGCTCAGTGGCAGCTTCATGAGAATGCGATAACTTTTTTTTTCCAAATTGTGATGTTGGAGCTCCATGGAGTTTTTAGGCCAAGCCAGCCATTTTCCCATTAGTAGGATCTCCTGGGCTTTAGCAGGGCAGAGGATTATTTGTTTGTTTGTTTATCACAATGAAAAAAGCATGGCATTTATCACAATGAAAATGAGCATGAGACACCCTTTAGTGGGTATATTTTTCACTCCCCCATCAGTTGGCTGAAGTGCTGGTAGGTTTATCTGGAGTTAATCCTAGGTTGTTATAAAAGTGGTACTAGGTGTTTGGGAACACAGGAGTGTTTCAGTGCTAGCTCTGTAGAAGTTAGATATCCAAGATACTGGTTTTTTTTCAACAAAGAGCAAGAAGGGCCAATTCCTAGAGAATCTTTAAAATTTACATTTTAAATTCATATATATATATTCATATATATATATATATATATATATATATATTCATATATATATGTGAATATATATATATATATATTTATATATATATATATGAATATATATATGTGAATATATATATATATATATATTCATATATATATATATATATATATATATATATATTCATATATATATATATATATATATTCATATATATATGTGAATATATATATATATATATATATTCATATATATATGTGAATATATATATATATATCTCCAGCAAAGGAGATCGTTACCTTGTCGTGGTGCTGGAGCTTGAGCACCTCAATGAAACCATGAGCTAAACCGTGAAGGGACACCCAAGACGGGAAGGTCGTGGCAGAGAGGTCAGACTAAATACGATCCCTGGGGAAGGTAATGGCAACCCACCCCAGTATTCTTGCCGTGAAAACTAAATGGATCAGTACAACCAAAGATATGTCGGTATACCATCGGAAGATGGGACTCCCAGGTCGGAAGATGGTCAAAATGCTACTGGGGAGGAACAGAGGATACGTTCAACTAGCCCCAGATGTGATGACGCAGCTAGCTCAAAGCCGAAAGGACGGCTAGCGGCCGACGGTGCTGGTGGTGAACGACGAATCCGATGTTCTAAAGATCAACACACCATAGGAACCTGGAATGTAAGATCTATGAGCCAGGGCAAATTGGATGTGGTTATTGGTGAGATGTCAAGATTAAATATAGACATTTTAGGTGTCAGTGAATTGAAATGGACTGGGATGGGCCACTTCACATCAGATGACCACCAGATCTACTACTGTGGACAAGAGGACCACAGAAGAAATGGAGTAGCCTTCATAATTAATAATAAAGTGGCTAAAGCAGTGCTTGGATACAATCCAAAAAATGATAGAATGATCTCAATTCGAATTCAGGGTAAGCCATTTAACATCACAGTGATCCAAATATACGCCCCAACCACAGATGCTGAAGAAGCAGAAGTAGATCAGTTCTATGAGGATCTGCAGCACCTACTAGATAATACACCAAAAAGAGATGTTATTTTCATTACAGGAGACTGGAATGCTAAGGTGGGTAGTCAGACGACACCTGGAATTACAGGCAAGCATGGTCTGGGAGAACAAAATGAAGCAGGACATAGGCTGATAGAATTTTGCCAAGACAACTCACTGTGCATAACAAACACTCTCTTCCAACAACCTAAAAGACGACTTTATACATGGACTTCACCAGATGGTCGACACCAAAATCAGATTGACTACATCCTTTGCAGCCAAAGGTGGCGGACATCTATACAGTCGGTAAAAACAAGACCTGGAGCTGACTGTAGTTCAGATCACGAACTTCTTATTGCAAAATTTAGAATCAGACTAAAGAGAATAGGGAAGACCCACAGATCAGTTAGATATGAGCTCACTAATATTCCTAAGGAATATGCAGTGGAGGTGAAGAATAGATTTAAGGGACTAGATTTAGTAGATAGGGTCCCGGAAGAACTATGGACAGAAGTTCGCAACATTGTTCAGGAGGCGGCAACAAAAAACGTCCCAAAGAAAAAGAAAACCAAGAAGGCAAGATGGCTGTCTGCTGAAACACTGGAAGTAGCCCAAGAAAGAAGGAAAGCAAAAGGCAACAGTGATAGGGGGAGATATGCCCAATTAAATGCAGAATTCCAGAGGTTAGCCAGAAGAGATAAGGAATTATTTTTAAACAAGCAATGTGCGGAAGTGGAAGAAGATAATAGAATAGGAAGGACAAGAGACCTCTTCCAGAAAATTAGAAACATCGGAGGTAAATTCCAGGCAAAAATGGGTATGATCAAAAACAAAGATGGTAAGGACCTAACAGAAGCAGAAGAGATCAAGAAAAGGTGGCAAGAATATACGGAAGATCTGTATAAGAAGGATAATAATATTGGAGATAGCTTTGACGGTGTGGTCAGTGAGTTAGAGCCAGACATCCTGAAGAGTGAGGTTGAATGGGCCTTAAGAAGCATTGCTAATAACAAGGCAGTAGGAGACGATGGTATCCCAGCTGAACTGTTTAAAATCTTGCAAGATGATGCTGTCAAGGTGATGCATGCCATATGCCAGCAAATTTGGAAAACACAAGAATGGCCATCAGATTGGAAAAAATCAACTTATATCCCCATACCAAAAAAGGGAAGCACTAAAGAATGTTCAAACTATCGAACAGTGGCACTTATTTCACATGCCAGTAAGGTAATGCTCAAGATCTTGCAAGGTAGACTCCAGCAATTCATGGAGCGAGAATTGCCAGATGTACAAGCTGGGTTTAGAAAAGGCAGAGGAACTAGAGACCAAATTGCCAATATCCGCTGGATAATGGAGAAAGCCAGGGAATTTCAGAAAAACATCTATTTCTGTTTTATTGACTATTCTAAAGCCTTTGACTGTGTGGATCATAACAAATTGTAGCAAGTTCTTGGTGGTATGGGGATACCAAGTCATCTTGTCTGCCTCCTGAGGAATCTGTATAACGACCAAGTAGCAACAGTAAGAACAGAGCACGGAACAACGGACTGGTTCAAGATTGGGAAAGGAGTACGGCAGGGTTGTATACTCTCACCCTACCTATTCAACCTCTATGCAGAACACATCATGCGACGTGCTGGGCTTGAGGAATCCAAGGCTGGAGTTAAAATCGCTGGAAGAAACATTAACAATCTCAGATATGCAGATGATACCACTTTGATGGCTGAAAGTGAGGAGGAGTTGAGGAGCCTTATGACGAAGGTGAAAGAAGAAAGTGCAAAAGCTGGGTTGCAGTTAAACCTCAAAAAAACCAAGATTATGGCAACGAGCTTGATTGATGACTGGCAAATAGAGGGAGAAAAAGTGGAGGCAGTGACAGACTTTGTATTTCTAGGCGCAAAGATTACTGCAGACGCTGACTGCAGCCAGGAAATCAGAAGACGTCTACTTCTTGGGAGGAGAGCAATGGCAAATCTTGATAAAATAGTTAAGAGCAGAGACATCACACTGACAACAAAGGTCCGCATAGTTAAAGCAATGGTATTCCCTGTAGTAACCTATGGCTGCAAGAGCTGGACCATAAGGAAGGCTGAGCGAAGGAAGATAGATGCTTTTGAACTGTGGTGTTGGAGGAA
This sequence comes from Charina bottae, assembly GCA_023362775.1. NCBI lineage: Eukaryota > Metazoa > Chordata > Lepidosauria > Squamata > Charinaidae > Charina > Charina bottae. The sequence goes on along the minus strand of JALMGJ010000001.1, from coordinate 232,757,551 downwards.
AATTCTGAGAGTGCCTTGGACTGCAAGAAGATCAAACCAGTCCATACTCCAGGAAATCAAGCCAGACTGCTCACTTGAGGGAATGATAGTAAAGGCAAAACTGAAGTACTTTGGCCACATAATGAGAAGACAGGATACCCTGGAGAAGAAGCTGATGCTAGGGAAAGTGGAAGGCAAAAGGAAGAGGGGCCGACCAAGGGCAAGATGGATGGATGGTATTCTGGAGGTGATGGACTCAACCATTGGGGAGCTGGGGATGGTGACGGCCGACAGAGGGCTCTGGCGTGGACTGGTCCATGAAGTCACGAAGAGTCGGAAACGACTGAACGAATAAACAACAAATATATATATATATATATATATATATATATATATATATATATATATATTCATATATATATGTGAATATATATATATATATGAATATATATATGTGAATATATATATATATATATTTCAATGAAATGTGAAATCTAAGGGATAATAGTTATGCTCTGAACTTCGTATTAGTCTTCAAAGTGTGAAATCAGATTAAGTCAGAAGAGGTGCAATTTTCAAGCATCTTTAAAGCAAATACACTTCAATTAGCAAACTCCCCCCGACTTGCCTATATAAGGTTTATTGAGTTCCTGTATCTTCTTTTCTTTAAAACTCAAAGTGGCATACATGATATTCTTTCCTCCAGTTTTATCCCCACCTAACCATTACGCAACTCTTTTTCTGAGAAATGCAAGATCAAAGCTCCTTGGCAGTGCAGAACTCTAACAGATCTAGATCAGAATTAAATTAGAAATGGGAGGTCGCTTCCGGGTGCTGAAGATGTCGGTGCGCTGAACCGAGCGCTCCTGTCTTGGCTCCGCGGTTTGCCTGGCTGCAGCAGTTTTTAAAGAGACAGAAACTGCTGAAATCTCCCCTTTGAAGAAAAGGGGATCAGGAGATAAACCACAAGGGTCGCTGAATCGCCGCTCTTTCCCAATTCCCATCTTTCCACCACGGGAAAAAGGAAATTGTAGTGGCGAAGGCGACTGGAAGGACCATCGTTATTGCTCTACAGGAAACCGCGAAATCTTTTCAGATAAGTAGCACCTAAATTCAGCACTTTTAGTCACTGTTTTATATTTGTGTTTATTTTAGCTTTACGTATTATCTGCTAAGATCCTTCTATGGACATGATTGATTGATATTGCTGGTGCTTGTGTAACTTTCTTGCCAAGACGACTTGAGAAAATGGTGGGAGTTTAAAGAATAATGACTTTACTCGGAGCTAAGTGATACTGAGTGACATTGACTATTGACAAATGGCTTATCTACTTATGTGGGATTAATCTATTTTCCTCTCTGGATTTTGAATTCAAATGGATTAATGGTCTGCCTTTTATTTTATCTTATTTCTGTTTTTCATCTTGATATGGCTTTTTTCTCTTTTTTTCTCCTGTAATGTGTTTGGATATTATTTGGATTATAAAGGGTATTTTTGGAGTTCCTTTGCCTTGAACAGTTTTTCGAATTTCCTTATTATATGGGATTTTAATAGACTTATTTGTTACATTCTATCCTGGAGAGACATCTAGAGCTGAAGCTCTCCCTTCCCCCCCCCCTTTTTTTTTTTTTTTTGATTTCTTTCCTCTCTCCTCTTTGAGACTTCTGATTATAAGTTTGCCTGAGAACTGGATTGTTATTAAAAATTTTCAAGGATACTTTGACTACAGTTAAAGGAAATACCCGTTGTACTTTTATCTTCTATTTTTTCTATATGAGAATTGTTGATTTTACCAAAGTACACTCTGTCCTTTTTTTTATGCAACAACTTTTAAGAAAAGGCAGTATTATTTTTACTTTTTAATTTTTACTGTATATTGAATTTTTTCTTTTCCTTCTCTTATTCACCTTTTGCTTTTGAATTTTTGAATAATTTTTTATCCTCCCTCTTCCACTTCCCTTTTTTTCCCTCCTTTTTTTTGTTGCCTGTTGCTGTTTCCTTTTGTCTTCCGTTATTTTTTTCTCTCTCTTTTTTTTACTGGAATACTACACGCAATATGGCCACTCTGGCTGCAAGAGTGAAGAGAGACAGAGATAAGGAAAAGGAGAAAGAAACAGGGAGAATGCCTACTGATTCCATCGCATCATCTTCTGAAGTGCCAACATCAGACATGAAAAAAATATTGGATGCGATTGCAGCACTGAACCAAAAAATTGATGACTCAACTGCTACCCTGGAGAAAAAGATGGATGACTCAATTGCTACATTGGAGAAAAAGATGGACGATTCAATTGCCTCCTTAGATATAAAAATGGGGGGGGAATCAACAATTTAGGTCAACAAGTAGATAAAAAATGGAAGCAATGAAAGAAGACTTAAAAGAAGAATTTAGAAAAGAAACACAAAATATTAAAGGGGTAGTAAATACCTTATCAGGGGAATCTAAAGAGACACAAGAACAAGTAAAGAAATTAGAGATTAAATCAGAATCTATTACTAAAGATATGGAATACAACTTAGATGCCATCGCTCTAGCAGAAATGAGAGAAAAATAATTCATATTGAGATTGAGAGGAGTTCCAGAAAAGTCAGATGAGAATACGAGAGAATATATAGTTGGTGCTTTAGCTCAATACTCACAGATAGAAGAAGAAGATCTGGATTCAGAAATAGATAAAATCTTTAGAGTTAACTCACGTTACGCTAGAGAGAAGAAAGTGCCAAGAGACATACTGATATATTTTGTGAGGAAAGTTACAAAAGAACAAATTTTGAAGAAGCACTACAGTGACAGATTAAATATAGCAGGGAAAGAGATAATTGTCTTAAAAGAAGTCCCATTAAGAATATTAAGAAAAAGAAAAGAATACTCCTTCCTTACAGATAAATTAAAGCAAAATAACATATCATTTAGATGGGAAAGAATAGGAGTATCTTTCACTTTTAAAGAACAAAGATTTAAAATAAATTCCATTTTGAAAGCAAAGGCCTTCATAGAGAAATATATGACAGATATGAGCGAAGTATCTAAAGTTCTGGAAGAAATGAAAGAGACATTTAAAGATAAGGAAAAGAGTGAGGACTTATCGGAGATGGGAGCTACCGGAGTGGATTTAAAAAAGAACTTTTAAATATCCAAATATCATGGACTTTAAATATCTAACATGGAATATCAATGGGGCAAATTCTCCCCAAAAGAGAAAGAAAATTTTTCATTTTTTGAAAAAAATAAAATTGGATGTAATTTGCTTACAAGAGACTCACATTTGTAAAAAAGACATTAAGTATTTGACTCAAAAACAACTAGGAGAAGAATTTATTTCAGCTGGATTAAAAAAAACTAAGTGGGTAGTCCTATATATACAACAAAAACTTAATCCAAAATTAATATTGACTGATGATGAAGGAAGATACATTGCAGTGGAAGTAAATATACAGGGGATTAAAACATTGATAGTTGGGATTTACGCTCCAAATTTTGATAAAGGATTATTTTATAAGAACCTAATGGACAAACTTTTGGACTTATCATATGAGAATTGGTGTTTTATGGGGGACTGGAATGGGGTGATTAGCCCAATGGAAGATAGACATTCGCAAAAAAATGTGAAACCTACACAGGGAAAACTACCCCAAACTTTCTTTGATTTAAAAGATATGTTGGACTTACAAGACATTTGGAGACTTATGAATGGAAACTCTAAAGAATATACATATTACTCAGAAAGATACAGATCATTTTCCAGAATAGATATGTTCTTGATCTCTAAAACCTTAATGATGGATGTAAATAAAGTTGAAATTTTACCTAAAATTATATCAGATCATAACCCTGTTTTATTAACTATCAAAGGAAAAAGGAATGCATTTCGATGGAGGCTAAATGAGTCAATTTTCCGGAAAGAAGATGTTGTTGACATATGTAAGAAAAGACTAAGAGAATACTTTCTACTTAACTCAAATAAGGATACCAGTACACAAGTAATTTGGGATGCAAGTAAAGCATATATGAGGGGTTATTTTATTCAATATAATGCTCAAATGCGGGGGAAAAAACAAGAAAAAATTCAATTGATTTTGGATGAAATTAAAAATAAAGAGAAATGTCTGAGGGCCAAACCGATGGATAATACATTGATAACTCAAATTAAATTTCTACAAAAACAAATTTTGATGATTTTGGTACAGGAAATAGAAATTCAAATGAAATTTACAAAACAGAAATATTTTGAATTTGCAAATAAACCAGGAAGATTGGTTTTAGCTCATAACTTAAGAAAACAAAGACAAAAAATATAATTTCTAATATACAACATAAAGGGAAAATCCTAGTGAATAATGTGAAAATATAAGAAGCATTTCATTCTTACTATACAGTATTGTATAAAAAACAGGATGTTAATATAGCTGAAATTGATGAATATATGAGTAAGCAAAGATTAACTGTTTTAAATGATGAACAAAGAACATTACTTAATAATCCTATAACAAAAGAAGAAATGTTAATGGCTTTTAAGAAAATTAAAAGTGGAAAAGCACCAGGTCCGGATGGACTATCGGCAGCCTACTACAAATACTTTGAAGATGAATTGAGTATTCCTCTCCAAAAAACTATAAATTCAATTTTGGAAACAGGAATTATGCCAGAAACATGGAAAGAGGCTCATATTACTTTGATTCCGAAAGAACAACTAAATTTGAATTCAACAAAGAATTACAGACCAATATCATTATTGACTCCAGCAAAGGAGATCGTTACCTTGTCGTGGTGCTGGAGCTTGAGCACCTCAATGAAACCATGAGCTAAACCGTGAAGGGACACCCAAGACGGGAAGGTCGTGGCAGAGAGGTCAGACTAAATACGATCCCTGGGGAAGGTAATGGCAACCCACCCCAGTATTCTTGCCATGAAAACTAAATGGATCAGTACAACCAAAGATATGTCGGTATACCATCGGAAGATGGGACTCCCAGGTCGGAAGATGGTCAAAATGCTACTGGGGAGGAACAGAGGATACGTTCAACTAGCCCCAGATGTGATGACGCAGCTAGCTCAAAGCCGAAAGGACGGCTAGCGGCCGAAGGTGCTGGTGGTGAACGACGAATCCGATGTTCTAAAGATCAACACACCATAGGAACCTGGAATGTAAGATCTATGAGCCAGGGCAAATTGGATGTGGTTATTGGTGAGATGTCAAGATTAAATATAGACATTTTAGGTGTCAGTGAACTGAAATGGACTGGGATGGGCCACTTCACATCAGATGACCACCAGATCTACTACTGTGGACAAGAGGACCACAGAAGAAATGGAGTAGCCTTCATAATTAATAATAAAGTGGCTAAAGCAGTGCTTGGATACAATCCAAAAAACGATAGAATGATCTCAATTCGAATTCAGGGTAAGCCATTTAACATCACAGTGATCCAAATATACGCCCCAACCACAGATGCTGAAGAAGCAGAAGTAGATCAGTTCTATGAGGATCTGCAGCACCTACTAGATAATACACCAAAAAGAGATGTTATTTTCATTACAGGAGACTGGAATGCTAAGGTGGGTAGTCAGACGACACCTGGAATTACAGGCAAGCATGGTCTGGGAGAACAAAATGAAGCAGGACATAGGCTGATAGAATTTTGCCAAGACAACTCACTGTGCATAACAAACACTCTCTTCCAACAACCTAAAAGACGACTTTATACATGGACTTCACCAGATGGTCGACACCGAAATCAGATTGACTACATCCTTTGCAGCCAAAGGTGGCGGACATCTATACAGTCGGTAAAAACAAGACCTGGAGCTGACTGTAGTTCAGATCACGAACTTCTTATTGCAAAATTTAGAATCAGACTAAAGAGAATAGGGAAGACCCACAGATCAGTTAGATATGAGCTCACTAATATTCCTAAGGAATATGCAGTGGAGGTGAAGAATAGATTTAAGGGACTAGATTTAGTAGATAGGGTCCCAGAAGAACTATGGACAGAAGTTCGCAACATTGTTCAGGAGGCGGCAACAAAAAACGTCCCAAAGAAAAAGAAAACCAAGAAGGCAAGATGGCTGTCTGCTGAAACACTGGAAGTAGCCCAAGAAAGAAGGAAAGCAAAAGGCAACAGTGATAAGGGGAGATATGCTCAATTAAATGCAAAATTCCAGAGGTTAGCCAGAAGAGATAAGGAATTATTTTTAAACAAGCAATGTGCGGAAGTGGAAGAAGACAATAGAATAGGAAGGACAAGAGACCTCTTCCAGAAAATTAGAAAGATTGGAGGTAAATTCCAGGCAAAAATGGGTATGATCAAAAACAAAGATGGTAAGGACCTAACAGAAGCAGAAGAGATCAAGAAAAGGTGGCAAGAATATACGGAAGATCTGTATAGGAAGGATAATAATATTGGAGATAGCTTTGACGGTGTGGTCAGTGAGTTAGAGCCAGACATCCTGAAGAGTGAGGTTGAATGGGCCTTAAGAAGCATTGCTAATAACAAGGCAGCAGGAGACGACGGTATCCCAGCTGAACTGTTTAAAATCTTGCAAGATGATGCTGTCAAGGTGATGCATGCCATATGCCAGCAAATTTGGAAAACACAAGAATGGCCATCAGATTGGAAAAAATCAACTTATATCCCCATACCAAAAAAGGGAAGCACTAAAGAATGTTCAAATTATCGAACAGTGGCACTTATTTCACATGCCAGTAAGGTAATGCTCAAGATCTTGCAAGGTAGACTCCAGCAATTCATGGAGCGAGAATTGCCAGATGTACAAGCTGGGTTTAGAAAAGGCAGAGGAACTAGAGACCAAATTGCCAATATCCGCTGGATAATGGAGAAAGCCAGGGAATTTCAGAAAAACATCTATTTCTGTTTTATTGACTATTCTAAAGCCTTTGACTGTGTGGATCATAACAAATTGTGGCAAGTTCTTGGTGGTATGGGGATACCAAGTCATCTTGTCTGCCTCCTGAGGAATCTGTATAACGACCAAGTAGCAACGGTAAGAACAGAGCACGGAACAACGGACTGGTTTAAAATTGGGAAAGGAGTACGGCAGGGTTGTATACTCTCACCCTACCTATTCAACCTGTACGCAGAACACATCATGCGACATGCTGGGCTTGAGGAATCCAAGGCTGGAGTTAAAATCGCTGGAAGAAACATTAACAATCTCAGATACGCAGATGATACCACTTTGATGGCTGAAAGCGAGGAGGAGTTGAGGAGCCTTATGACGAAGGTGAAAGAAGAAAGTGCAAAAGCTGGGTTGCAGCTAAACCTCAAAAAAACCAAGATTATGGCAACGAGCTTGATTGATGACTGGCAAATAGAGGGAGAAAAAGTGGAGGCAGTGACAGACTTTGTATTTCTAGGCGCAAAGATTACTGCAGACGCTGACTGCAGCCAGGAAATCAGAAGACGTCTACTTCTTGGGAGGAGAGCAATGGCAAATCTTGATAAAATAGTTAAGAGCAGAGACATCACACTGACAACAAAGGTCCGCATAGTTAAAGCAATGGTATTCCCCGTAGTAACCTATGGCTGCGAGAGCTGGACCATAAGGAAGGCTGAGCGAAGGAAGATAGATGCTTTTGAACTGTGGTGTTGGAGGAAAATTCTGAGAGTGCCTTGGACTGCAAGAAGATCAAACCAGTCCATACTCCAGGAAATCAAGCCAGACTGCTCACTTGAGGGAATGATATTAAAGGCAAAACTGAAGTACTTTGGCCACATAATGAGAAGACAGGATACCCTGGAGAAGAAGCTGATGCTAGGGAAAGTGAAAGGCAAAAGGAAGAGGGGCCGACCAAGGGCAAGATGGATGGATGGTATTCTGGAGGTGACGGACTCTACCATTGGGGAGCTGGGGATGGTGACGGCCGACAGAAAGCTCTGGCGTGGACTGGTCCATGAAGTCACGAAGAGTCGGAAACGACTGAACGAATAAACAACAACAAATCATTATTGAATAATGATTATAAGATATTTACGACAGTTTTAGCGGAAAGATTGAAAAATACTCTTGGAAATTTTATTCACCAAGATCAAGCAGGTTTTCTACCCAAAAGACAAATTAGAGATAATATTAGAAATGTTTTGGATGTATTAGAGTATTTAGAACAACATAATGAAAAACAAGCCGCCTTGATATTCATAGATGCTGAAAAAGCATTTGATAATTTAAATTGGTCCTTTATGTTTAAAGTATTGGAGATTATGAACTTTGGTGGGAATTTTATTAAGTGGATTAAATCAATTTATACACCTCAATCTGCAAAAATAATTGTCAATGGAGAATTTAGTAAACCTTGTGAAATACAAAAAGCCACAAGACAAGGCTGTCCTTTATCTCCGCTTTTGTTTATATTGATCTTAGAAGTTTTACTTAGAGATATTAGACAAGATGATGGTATTCATGGTATCAGAGTTAAAAAGGAAGTTTACAAATTAAGAGCCTTTGCAGACGACCTAGTCATTACATTAGAGAATCCACTGGATGGAATTGAATTATTGATGCAGAAATTGAAGGACTTTGGGTCGTTAGCAGGGTTCAAAATTAACTTACAGAAAACAAAAGTTTTGACTAAGAACATGAATTATCACCAACAAGAGAAATTGAGAGAAATTACAGGATATTCTTTGGAGAAAAAAGTAAAATATTTGGGAGTTTATTTAACATCGAAAAATGTTAAATTATTTCAAAATAACTATATCCCGCTTTGGATTGATATTAAAAAAGATTTAGATCGTTGGGGGAAACTACAACTATCATTATTGGGGAGAATATCAGCGATTAAAATGAATATATTACCAAGAATTCTATATCTCTTTCAAACAATACCTATACTGACATCAGAGGAACCATTTAAACAGTGGCAGAAAGACATTTCTAAGTTCATTTGGCAAGGGAAAAAACCAAGAATAAAATATAAAGTCTTGCAAGATTCAAAAGAAAGAGGTGGTTTAGGACTCCCAAACTTGAGACTATACCATGCAGCTTGTGGTCTGGTATGGCTTAAGGAATGGATTGTTTTGAGAAATGAAAAATTATTAAATCTGGAAGGTCATGAATTGAGATTTGGATGGCATGGATATCTGTGGTATGATAAGGCTAAAATAAATGTGGACTTTAAAAATCATTATATTAGAAGATCCTTGTTGAGAATTTGGAATAAATATAAATCAACTTTATGTTATAAGAGACCTTTATGGATTTCCACACAAGAAGCTTTTTATAGAACAGAAGTAAGAAATAAAGACAAGTGGCTGACATATAAGGACTTCTTAAAAAAAGAACAAGGACACTATGTGATAAAATCAAAAGAAGAACTTGCCCAAGAAGGTTATACCTTTCAATGGCTCTCCTATATGCAACTTATAGAGAAATTTAAATTAGATAAAAAAAAATTAGAATTTGAACAAACTAAATCAGAATTTGAAATACAATTATGTGAAAATGATGAACGCTTAATTGCTAGAATGTATAAATTATTGTTAAAAGGAGAAATGGTAGAGGAACAAGTTAAAGATTGTATGATTCAATGAGCGAAAAATATTGGCCACAATATACAACTTCATCAATGGGAAGATATGTGGACTAAAGGATTAAAATTCACCTTATGCTACAACTTAAAATAAAATTTTTATAAGATGATGTATCGATGGTATATGACCCCACAAAAACTCTCAAAAATGTACGGGAACATATCCAACTTATGTTGGAAATGTACAAAACAAGAGGGGTCTTTTTACCATATGTGGTGGACTTGTAACATTGCAAAAGAATTTTGGACTGAGATACATTCATTGATGCAAAATATACTACAGATACGAATACCATTTAAACCAGAATTTTTCTTACTTGGAATTTGGGAGGTACAAATAGAAAAATATTTCTCTAGAATAATACAGTATATGATCTCAGCAGCAAGGCTCTTATATGCACAAAACTGGAAAAATCAAAGTGTTCCAACAATACAGGATTGGATGTTGAAACTATTAGAGATGGCAGAAAATGATAAATTGACTTGCTTATTAAAAGACAATTCAAATTGTTACTTTCTTAAAGAGTGGAAACCATTGATGGACTATTTGCAAAAAGCAGGAGGAGTAAAGCTAATATGGGGATTTGATGATTAAGGTAAAGGTAAAGGTACCCCCCGCACATTTGTGCAGTCGTGTCCGACTCTAGGGGCCGGTGCTCATCTCCGTTTGTTAGCCGAAGAGCCAGCGTTGTCCGAAGACGCTTCCACGGTCATGTGGCTGGCATGACGCACGCGGAACGCTGTTACCTACCCACCGAAGTGGTACCTATTAATCTACTTGCATTTGCATGCTTTCGAATTGCTAGGTTGGCAAGAGCTGGAGCTAGTGCGGGAGCTCACTCCGCACGCAGGGCTAGGGATTCGAACCTCCGAACTTCTGATCTTCCGATCGACAAGCCTGGCGTCTTACCCACTGAGCCACCACGCCCCTCAAATATTTGATGATTAGATTATATATAAATAGTATATAATAGACAAGAAAAGTATATGAATGTCATATGAATAACCAGCATGTAAAAACAAACTATCTATTTTATTCTTATGACCATAGTTGGATCGGAGGTTATCCAATTTCTTTGTTTGTGTTTTTCTTTCTTTTTTTTCCCTTTACTGCACCTTTCTTTTCTTTTTCTTTTTCTTTTAATTTGTATTTCTATTTCCGTTTCATTCTTAACTTTTAGCTTTGTATATTTAAAATCCAATAAAATTTTAAAAAAAAAGAATTAAATTAGAAATGGCAAAGCTTCTAAAACATTAGTTTAGTTTTAAATTAAATTCCCTGTACTGGTCAGTGACCGTAATAAATCAGAATGAATAAATTTAAATTAAATTCCTTTATTAAATTTCAGAGGGCAAAATGTAATGGACAACTTTTGTACTTCACAGGAGCCCTATTCAGGCAATATGTTGAATTCAACACTCAAGGAGCAGTGAGCAATCCCTCCACCCTCCAATTCAACAAGTGACAGAACTGAAGAACTGGCTCTCAATGGGTACAGCACAAGTATCTGCAGTGGGAAGCCCATGCATGTACGCAAAGGCTTCCATGTGATCAGAACACTGCACGATTGACTTTGTATGCAGTGTTTCCCAGCTGCGGACAATATCGCTGTAGTCATGGAGACGGGCTCTTCAGTGATATCACCAGTGGGACTTGGAAAGGGGAGGGGCTGCTGCTCATTCCTCATGTGTTCATTTACACTCACAAATATATGGCATGACCATACCTATGAAGGCATAGTCAGTTCTGCCTGTTTCAGGCCCACAAAGCCACTTACTACCTAAAGGTAAATAATGATGGAATGTAACAAATGCTTATGTCTTCATAAAACACACATCCTCTCTGTCAAACAGCATGCTTTGTTTATGGTGAAATGCTGACATTTAATGGAAAGCATTTTATCTGCTTGTCTAGTTCCTTTTAAAATTGATGATTGATTGTGATACTGTTTTGTCTGGCCTATGCTGTATCTTATTCAATATAAATGTTCATTTTTTCATGCTGTTTTTGTGGGGGGGAACAGACATCCATTTTGTCCATATAATAATTCTCAAGCAAGATATTTTGTTGCCTGAGGCAAAGATCAGGACTCCGTGCATCAATCCCACCTCTGAAAGTTAACTTGACTGCTGAACGTTGCTTCAGTAATAATTAGGGTCCTCCATCAAATCTGATGACAGAACCTGGGTTAGGGGTACAGGTCTGATTGTTTGGAATATCAAACATTGTCTTTTGGGAATGGCCAGAGAACTATCATTGCCAGCACCTCCACTAGAGTTATTATAGTCATGCTGCTTTCAAAGTGGATATGCTAGAATTATTTTACCTAAGGCATTTTTGCTTGCTTGCTCTCTCACTACACACACTCACACACAATTTATACCCTACCCTGAGAATAGTTCAATGCAGCTTATAGTAAGTACATTAAGATGTTCTTACAACAGCCCTGGACTAAAAGAAAGTAACTTCCAGAACCTGCTCGAAGTCCCCATATGTACATAGAGTTCTGATGACTTTCCATAGTTAGACCAGTACCTGGTTTATTGGCCTTCTTGGGCTTTTCCCAATCCACCGGCAGTAATATGCCAAAAGAGAGCAGAATTTCTGCCCCTAGCTGCTTGCAGTAATAGTTGCTGCTTTGAGTCAAACGGAGGGAAGGATGGTTGGATGGGGATGGATTGATGTTGTTGTAGCCAAAACCTGGCTCACCTAAAGCAACAGAGATTCTTCTCCCTGTCGCCACTCAGGGTCAATTCAGCTTGCTGTGAATGTTCTCTTGCAAGGGCACTTTCAGCAGTTCATATGTATGGGAGGGCATCTCAGAGGTTTGGTAGTGAATACAGCTTATATGTGTACTGGGGGTGGGGGTTACCACCACAATAGAAAATCAAGGGGGGGAAAACAGATAAAGTGGTTCTGGAGAACAAATGAGGCTCTGTTTACTTCTTGGTTCTGCCACTTGGATAGTATTTAAAGGAAGTTTGGGCTCCATTTAGCATTCTCTAGCTGAGCCACTAATTGCCACACTTCCAAACTACAAAGAATAATCACCCATAGGAACCAGCTTCCTTCTGCAGAATCAGACAAGCCTGGTATTTTTATTTTTTTAAAATGTGTTGATTACCTAGAATAGTCCCCTGAGGCAATTTGCCTAAACTTCTCCAGAGCAAATTGCATATTCCAAAGTAGAGACCTTTGTGTTTCATTCAAGAAGGAAGGCACCTCCTTCTCATCTTCAAAGAAGCTGTAGGACAGGCAAAACAGGAAGCCAAGGGAATACCCTTGATATGGCCTTTTTCAGAAGTTAAAGATACAGTAGCTCCTTGGAAGCAGTTAGTGTATCCCATCCAGCTACCATCTTTTTTTTTTACTCCCCCATCCCATCCCATTTCCTTTCCTTATTTCTCTTGTCTATAAGCCTGAGAGTAAAGACTGTCTATTTATTTTTGTAAGCCATCCTGGGAACCCCCTTCCCCTTCTTTTTTTTTCACTGGAAAGCTGGTTGAAAATCGAATGAATGAATGAATGAATGAATGAATGAATGATAAAACTTCAGTTTCTAGGTCAACTTACAACCCATAAAACAGTAAAGCCAAATGAAAATAATGTAAGCCTGCATTAATAATCATAATAACACTGACAGAGAGCACTTAAGGTCAGATAGTAGACATTAGATCCTAACTGCAACTGTTAAAAGACAATTTTCAGATGACCCTAAGTATAAATAAAAAAAAATACAGATGGCGAATGAATGAAAGTATATTAAAAGATTTAAAAAATGTAGATGAATTAGGGAAAAAACTACAAGAGTTTTTAAATTGGAACATGGATAATGAAGTAAATATAGAAACAGTATGGGAGGCAAGCAAAGCATTTATGAGAGGTCATCTGATATCGATCAATAATTATCAAAAAAATAGATCCAAAAAAAAATAGAAACATTAATGGAACAGATAAAAGAAAAGGAATTAGAACTCCAAAAGAACAAAAAGAAAAGAAAAGAAAAGGAGGAAATAACAAACCAAATAAAATTATTGCAGCTCAAGGTTAAGATAGAACTAACAGAAGAACTAGATAAAAAGCTAAAATTTATAAAACAGAAAAATTTTGAACATGCAAATAAACCAGGAAAATGGTTAATGTATAAATTGAGAAAAGAGAAAGAAAAAAGAATTATTACTAAAATCAAAGATAAAAATATAGAATTAACATATAACGAAGATATTAAAGGAGCCTTTTTCGAGTACTATACAAATTTATATCAAGAACAACAAATATCAATAGATAAAATTGATGAATATATTAGAAAATGTAATTTAGAAAAACTAACAGAATAGAATAAGGAATTTACAAATAATAGTATCACAACTCAAGAAATTAAGGATGCAATTAAAAAATTGAAAACAGGTAAAACACCCGGAACCGATGGTCTTACAGCAGATTATTATAAAAAAATTTCAAGAACATTTGATTAACCCATTAAAAATAATGTTTAATTCAATATTACAGGGATCAGAAATTCCACAATCATGGAAAGAGGCCAATATAGTATTAATTCCAAAGGAAAACCAAGATCCAACAGACTGCAAAAATTATAGACCAATATCCTTATTAAATAATGATTATAAAATATTTACCATTGTTCTTGCTGAAAGACTTAAAAAATTTCTACAGAAAATAATTAATCAAGATCAGAATGGATTTTTACCGAACAGACAAATAAAAGATAACATAAGAAATGTAACTGATTTAATAGAATATGCCAATATACATATTGAAAAGCCAATGACGTTATTATTCCTAGACGCGGAAAAAGCCTTTGATAATGTTAATTGGAAATTTATGTATAAAGTCTTAGAAAATAGAAATTTTGGCGAAAAAATTATAAATGCAATAAAAGCAATATATAAGATTCAAAAAGCAAGAATAATGGTAAATGGTGAAGAAACACAGGAATGTAATATATTAAAAGGTACAAGACAAGGATTTCCTATCTCTCCCTTATTATTTATATTGGTGTTAGAGGTATTATTAGAAGAGATTAGAAAAGATCAAAATTTAGAAGGGGTGAAGATAAAGCAAGAAGAATATAAACTAAAGGCATTCGCTAATGATCTAGTAATAACAATACAAAATCCAAAGAACTCAATAACAAAATTAATTGCTAAACTGCAAGAATATGGGGATTTATCAGGATTTAAAATAAATAAGCAGAAAACTAAAATGATTAATCTAAATATGACTAAAGAAGAGATAACTAAAATAGAACAACTATCAGGATTTCAAAATGTTAAAAAAGTAAAGTATCTAGGAATACAATTAACAAATAATAATCTAGATTTATATAAAAATAATTACGAAAGTCTATGGAAAGAAATAAAAAAAGATATTGATAAATGGGTAAATTTACAATTATCTCTATTAGGCAGGATAGCTACAATAAAAATGAATTATTTTGCCAAGATTTTTATATTTGTTCCAAATGATTCCAATTATGATAAAAGATCAAAATTTTATGAAATGGCAAAGGGAAATAACAAAATTTATATAGCAAAAGAAGAAACCCAGAATTAAGCTAAAATATTTACAAGATACAAAAAATAGAGGGGGATTAGCAATGCTCAACCTAAAATTATACTATGAGACATGTGGACTAATTTGGATTAGAGATTGGATAAAATTGGAGAATGATAAAATAATAAATTTGGAAGGACATGATAATAGATATGGATGGTATGGTTATATGTGGTACAATAGATATAAAGTACATAAGGCATTTAATAACCACATAATAAGAAAATCACTATTGAAAATTTGGAATAAATATAAAAAAACGATATCACCCAATCTTCCGTTATGGGTATCAACCCAGGAGGCAAGTGCCAGAATAGTGAACCATAATAATAAAGAATATATAAGATATAAAAATTTGTTAAAAATTGTAGGAAATAACCACAGAATTAAAACAAGAGAGGAATTAGAAAATGAAAATATAATATGTCATTGGTTTACATATTTTCAACTGAATGAGCAATGCAAAATAGACAAAAAAAATTATCAATTCACAAAAAGTGAAAATAATTGGGATAATATATTAGAAAAAGAAGATGATCATTTAATTTCAAAAATATATAAAATATTATTGGAGATGAAAACCAAGGACATAAAAAATAAAAAAATATATGAGTAAATGGGAAGAAAATTTAGGAATTGAAATTACATATGATCAATGGCAAAAAATTTGGACAAAAAATATAAAATTCACTTTAACAATTTGAGGGAAAATATGTATAAAATTATTTTTAGGTGGTACTTGTCTCCTGAGGTATTATTCAAATCAAAAATTAGAAATACTAATATTTGTTGGAAATGTAAAAACAAAAGTGGATCTTTTTACCATATTTGGTGGTCCTGTGTGAAAGCAAAAAAATGTTGGTGTAAAATACATAAATATATATGTGAAATACTTAGCAATAATATAGAGATGAAACCAGAATCTTACCTGATAGGTAAAATTGATGATAACATGAGTAAAAGACAAAAGATTTTGTTTCTGTATCTAAGTACTGCTGCAAGAATAAAATATGCTCAATATTGGAAAAAAGAAAACATACCAACTAAAGAAGAATGGATTATAAAAATAATGGAATTGATGCAAGCTGACAAACTGACAAACGTAATAAAAGGGAAGGAAATAGGGAAGTATAAGGAAATATGGGACCCCTTTACAGAATATATCCAAAAAGAATATGATATAAAATAGGGATTAAAAAAATATATAAGCAGAATAATAAGTATAGTAAGGGGGGGGGAATAATATAAAGCTAGAAGAAGTAAGAGAAAAAAATGTATACTAGATAGTTACATTTATATTCTTTGTTAAGAAAACCAGAAGTAATTTTAAAGATGTATATATATGTATGTATTGTATGTTAAAGTTGTAAAAATTTAGAGAGATAGATTAGTAATATAATTACAAGGTAGGGAAGGAAAATAGTTAACGAACTAGAAATAAATAAAAAAGATGAGGAACGGTTTTTAGAAGGTTAGGAGGAAAGTAGGAGCTGGGTATAAGACCAGAGAGGGAATGAGAAAGATAAAGAAGGAAGTAAGAAGGAAAAGGAAAGAAGGATGAAGATAAAAAATTAAGGGTTAGATATTAAGTATTGACTGGAATTGTTTGAACAATATGTATATACAACTTGTCATAATGTCGTGTTATGTATTATGTAAATTTTTATGTTGAATGTAAATAAAACTTTTTGTATTAAAAAAAAAGACAATTTTTTACCTGGCACTGAAAGGCAGATATGTTGGTTTCCCCCCACCGACCTACCCAGCTTCCAAGGAAAGAAATTCCAAAGCGAGGGTGCAATGACAGAGAAGACCCCCTCCCATATCTCTTCATAATGTGCCTCTCCTACCTGTGGGATCCTGAGGGGATGCTCCCCCTGCAGACTGTCATGTTTGGCTGGTGCATATTGAGAAAACTCAGTATCAGGTTCCCAAACCATTAACGGCCTTAAAGATCTTTAATAGAGTCTTGAAATCTGACCATGTAGGCCAACGCATTTCTTTTACGACCGATGTAAGATGGTCTCTAAGGGGCGTGGTGGCTCAGTGGGTAAGACACCAGGCTTGTTGATCGGAAGATCGCAACTTCGGAGGTTCGAATCCCTAGTCCCACATGATGGAGTGAGCTCCCGCACTCGCCCCAGCTCTTGCCAACCTAGCAATTTGAAAGCATGCAAATGCAAGTAGATTAATAGGTACCACTTCGGTGGGATGGTAACAGCGTTCCGTGTGCATCATGCCGGCCACATGACCGTGGAAGCGTCTTTGGACAATGCTGGCTCTTCGGCTAACAAACGGAGATGAGCACCGGCCCCTAGAGTTGGACACGACTGCACAAATGTGCGGGGGGGGGGGAACCTTTACCTTTTAAAGATGGTCTCTAAAGATTATTTAGCCTCACTGCCACATGCTTCACTAGCAGCAGCTTTAGAACTATAGTGAGAGGCCAACCGACATAGGATGGGTTGTGGTAATCTAAATGGCACACTCACCAGGACATGGACTACTACAGCTAGGCTGTCCCTGTCCAAACCAGGTACACTCTGAGCCATTGTTGCCACTTGGGCCTCAAATGAAAGAGATGAATCACAGCTATGCACCTATCAGCCCTTTGAGGCAGGCCCAGTCAAAAAACAGACACCACAGGATTTCCAGGAATACTACTTTATTGTTGTAGGGTAGAATAACAGATAGGCTGATAGAATTTTGCCAAGACAACTCACTGTGCATAACAAACACTCTCTTCCAACAACCTAAAAGACGACTTTATACATGGACTTCACCAGATGGTCGACACCAAAATCAGATTGACTACATCCTTTGCAGCCAAAGGTGGCGGACATCTATACAGTCGGTAAAAACAAGACCTGGAGCTGACTGTAGTTCAGATCACGAACTTCTTATTGCAAAATTTAGAATCAGACTAAAGAGAATAGGGAAGACCCACAGATCAGTTAGATATGAGCTCACTAATATTCCTAAGGAATATGCAGTGGAGGTGAAGAATAGATTTAAGGGACTAGATTTAGTAGATAGGGTCCTGGAAGAAATATGGACAGAAGTTCGCAACATTGTTCAGGAGGTGGCAACAAAAAACGTCCCAAAGAAAAAGAAAACCAAGAAGGCAAGATGGCTGTCTGCTGAGACACTGGAAGTAGCCCAAGAAAGAAGGAAAGCAAAAGGCAACAGTGATAGGGGGAGATATGCCCAATTAAATACATCGATGAAGGTTCTCAGTCATCCAGGTGGAACAGTCTGTGGCTTGAATCATGTCAACTGGATTTCTATTTTCTCAGTAGAAACGTTTCACTCCTTATCCAAGGAGCTTCTTCAGTCTGAGTAAAGTTAGTAAGGGAATCCTTAAATATGTTTCTAGGGTGGCTGTGTGACCTTGCACCTGGGGCTAGGTCATGGTTATTTTGAGATGTTTATTTCTAAGTCCCTTTATCATCTAAAGGAGGATCGTTAAGATTACCCTGCTGCTGTTGAGCTTGCAAAATGGTCTTAATCTTCCTAGGCACAGAAGACAAAGCAGGAAGGAAGATAGGGGAAAGGTGGTGCCTGAGGCCCCCACCTCTATTCAAGGAAGGATTTTCCAAGTTGGCATAAATGGATTCCTTGACCCCTCTCTCAAACCACCTATCTTCTCTGTCTAAAATGTGAACATTAATGTCCTCAAATGAGTGTCCCTTTTCCTTTAGATGAAGATAAACTGCTGACTCTGGTCCTGTGGTGTTACTTCTCCTGTGTTGGGCCATCCTCCTGTACAAAGGTTGTTTGGTTTCTCCAATGTAGAGTTCAGAGCACTCCTCACTGCACTGGATTGCATACACTACATTGCTTTCCTTGTGTTTTGGAGTTTGATCTTTGGGGTGTACAAGCCTCTGTCTCAGTGTGTTGGTGGGTTTGAAATATACAGGTATGTGGTGTTTGCCAAATATCCATTTTATCTTTTCAGACACGGAAGCCATGTAAGGAATGACCAGGTTCTTCCGTTTACTCTGAGTCTCAGCCCTATCTGTCGCTGTTTTAGGTCTGGTAGACTTAGATTTAGTGAAGGCCCAATTTGGATATCCACAGGCCTTCAGAGCTGTTCTCAGGTGCTGTTTTTCATTCTTTTTGGAATCCATGGAGGTGGGGATGGTTTCTGCTCTGTGTGATAATGTCCTGATGACTCCTAGTTTGTGCTGCAGTGGATGGTGGGAGTCAAACATCAGGTATTGATCTGTGTGTGTGGGTTTCCTGTAGATCCCTATTTCTAGCTTGCCACCGGTCCCAATGAGGACTTCACAGTCTAGGAATGCCAGTCTGTTGTCCTTGGTATTTAAGGATTCCCTTACTAACTTTACTCAGACTGAAGAAGCTCCTTGGATAAGGAGTGAAACGTTTCTACTGAGAAAATAGAAATCCAGTTGACATGATTCAAGCCACAGGCCAATTAAATACAAAATTCCAGAGGTTAGCCAGAAGAGATAAGGAATTATTTTTAAACAAGCAATGTGCGGAAGTGGAAGAAGACGATAGAATAGGAAGGACAAGAGACCTCTTCCAGAAAATTAGAAACATTGGAGGTAAATTCCAGGCAAAAATGGGTATGATCAAAAATAAAGATGGCAAGGACCTAACAGAAGCAGAAGAGATCAAGAAAAGATGGCAAGAATATACAGAAGATCTGTATAGGAAGGATAATAATATTGGAGATAGCTTTGACGGTGTGGTCAGTGAGGTAGAGCCAGACATCCTGAAGAGTGAGGTTGAATGGGCCTTAAGAAGCATTGCTAATAACAAAGCAGCAGGAGACGACAGTATCCCAGCTGAACTGTTTAAAATCTTGCAAGATGATGCTGTCAAGGTGATGCATGCCATATGCCAGCAAATTTCGAAAAAAAAAGAATGGCCATCAGATTGGAAAAAATCAACTTATATCCCCATACCAAAAAAGGGAAGCACTAAAGAATGTTCAAACTATCGAACAGTGGCACTTATTTCACATGCCAGTAAGGTAATGCTTAAGATCTTGCAAGGTAGACTCCAGCAATTCATGGAGCGAGAATTGCCAGATGTACAAGCTGGGTTTAGAAAAGGCAGAGGAACTAGAGACCAAATTGCCAATATCTGCTGGATAATGGAGAAAGCCAGGGAGTTTCAGAAAAACATCTATTTTTGTTTTATTGACTATTCTAAAGCCTTTGACTGTGTGGATCATAACAAATTGTGGCAAGTTCTTGGTGGTATGGGGATACCAAGTCATCTTGTCTGCCTCCTGAGGAATCTGTATAACGACCAAGTAGCAACGGTAAGAACAGACCACGGAACAACGGACTGGTTTAAGATTGGGAAAGGAGTACGGCAGGGCTGTATACTCTCACCCTACCTATTCAACCTGTACGCAGAACACATCATGCAATGTGCTGGGCTTGAGGAATCCAAGGCTGGAGTTAAAATCGCTGGAAGAAACATTAACAATCTTAGATATGCAGATGATACCACTTTGATCGCTAAAAGTGAGGAGGAGTTGAGGAGCCTTATGACGAAGGTGAAAGAAGAAAGTGTAAAAGCTGGGTTGCAGTTAAACCTCAAAAAAACCAAGATTATGGCAACCAGCTTGATTGATAACTGGCAAATAGAGGGAGAAATTGGAGGCAGTGACAGACTTTGTATTTCTAGGTGCAAAGATTACTGCAGATGCTGACTGCAGCCAGGAAATCAGAAGACGTCTACTTCTTGGGAGGAGAGCAATGGCAAATCTTGATAAAATAGTTAAGAGCAGAGACATCACACTGACGACAAAGGTCTGCATAGTTAAAGCAATGGTATTCCCTGTAGTAACCTATGGCTGTGAGAGCTGGACCATAAGGAAGGCTGAGCGAAGGAAGATAGATGCTTTTGAACTGTGGTGTTGGAGGAAAATTCTGAGAGTGCCTTGGACTGCAAGAAGATCAAACCAGTCCATATTCCAGGAAATAAAGCCAGACTGCTCACTTGAGGGAATGATATTAAAGGCAAAACTGAAGTACTTTGGCCACATAATGAGAAGACAGGATACCCTGGAGAAGAAGCTGATGCTAGGGAAAGTGGAAGGCAAAAGGAAGAGGGGCCGACCAAGGGCAAGATGGATGGATGATATTCTGGAGGTGACAGACTCAACCATGGGGGAGCTGGGGATGGTGACGGCCGACAGGAAGCTCTGGCGTGGGCTTGTCCATGAAATCACGAAGAGTCGGAAGCGACTGAACGAATAAACAACAAACAACAAAGAATAACAGAATCTTGGAAGCCTTTCAGACTTTATCTCTGATTCATCTTATACCAAACAAAATCAAAGCGAGCTTATTTTGAGTTTCTTTTGTGCGCTTCCCCCATTCTCAAACTGAGTTCCTGCTTCTCCTCCCTTAACAGTTTACTCATTACTTCCCCAAATTCATATCTACACTCCTTTAAAGCACCTGCTTCTTCAGGTGAAGTACAAACTCATTTCCACCCTAAAAAGAAAATGGAGTTGAAAAAAAATCATTCCTGCCAGTCCTTATAATGTGACAGCATCACGGGACAGACTCTTGCCACCCTCCAAATGTTCCCCTCTGATTTAAACAAGCATCTGTAATGCTGTTTACACAAACATGTAATACAGATCTATTGAATTGATTTATCATATGTGTGATAGATTGTTATACCATCCAGTTTAACGGATCAGCTTTGCAATTTGCAGTTTATTCTCCCACCACCACGAAAAAAAGCCCAAAGTGTGTATGCAGATTGCAGATAAAATGGGAGGCATGGCTATATAAATGAAGCAAAAGACAGAATAGACTCTGAGAAATATTTTTGTCATTTATGTTATCATATTAAACTAATTAACAGAACAAAAAGCATGCACACATGGAGCAATATTAATAATCAGGACAATAATAAAAAGGGGGGGGGGAAAGGGGGAGTCTGAAAAATTATGTTTCATATAGAACAACTTCAAAAAAGGTGACATATTGTTGAAAAGCCTTCTTCCTTGCCCCATCATCAAAACAAACAAAAACAATTCAAATATTGCCAAACAATGTATATCAACAATAGGAAAATTCCCAGACCTGAAAGTTAAATCTGTCTTTCCAAACAGATAATTGTAATTTGTGCAATGAAAGTCTCGTTGGATGCGCTTGCCAAAAAGGATTATTCAATATCCTGTAAATTAGTTTAAAATAATGTGATGGTACAAACATAGGAAGGTATCTCAATGTAAATCAATCTTGGAGGTAAATGCGCCTTAATTACATTTATTTTACTCCAAATACTCAAAGGGATTTTAGACCATTTGTCAAGATCTGCTTTCATTTGCATCAAAAAAAGAATTAAGTTCAAATTTACCAGTTGAAAAAGCTTCCTAGGAATTCCAATGTCACGTTAAACAAAGGAGACAAAGACTCTTGAGTTAGGACAGCATTACAGGGCAACCCAGTGCTATCATACCCATGGGGTAGAGGAAATACCATATGTGACAACCATGCACAGTAATCCAATGTTATCTATGCTGGTGTGCTGGGTATTTTTTAGGGAAACAGGATGAGGCTTGTACCGGTTTGCAATAGCAATGCAATTTCTTGGAATTTTGTTTGAAATGCTTGTACATGTTAAGATGGACTGCAAATTTCCCTTTTTCTTATCTCCTTGCTGGGGCATTTCCCTCTGTCACTGAGCAAGCTTATGGCATGCAGTATGCACAAAACATGGCGTTTTCTTGTGAATTTTAAAGAGTATTGCATGAGGCTGCTGTTCAAAAATTAGTGTTTTGGGGGTATTGAAAAAAACTCATTTATGGTAATATTCCAGTCTCATGGTTGTTATGCTGAGAGCAGGGTAGAGTGTAAGATGAGCCTGAGTGCTATTAAATAGTTGAGGGAAACCAGGAAATGTAATTTTTATTTATTAGATTCATATCCTGCCTTTGCCTCCAAACTGGCATTCAAGGCAGCTAGCAATTCTTTGATCTGCCTTTTGATTATTCAGGACAGAGCACCTCTTTCTAATCTGAATTTAGAAATTGTCTATCCTCAGTCCATGACTAATATTTCGGGACTTGAACTATTTTCCTTGAATTTAAATCTTTGGGGATTTTAACTGTAGGTGGAACAATGCTGTCTACAAGAGATACCAGATTTGCCCACTGAAAAAGAAGGGGTATACCAATTTTTCAGTGTGAAGCCTATTTTTGGTAGGCCTGCTGAAGAAGCTGCATAGCCACCAGAACTACCAGAATGTAGATATATTCCCTAACAGTATGAGGTTTTTGTCTACACCTTCTCTGCAGTGGCGCCTGCCCTTTGGAATATTCTGCCCCCAGAGGTGAGGCGGGTCCCTTCGCTCCCGGCCTTCTGGAAGAATTTGAAGACCTGGTTCTGCCGCCTTGCCTGGGATGGAAAGGGCAATAGTTCTTCCTGGGGGTGGCTGGCGCCTTAGTGTCCTCCCTATTGAATGAGATCTTTTCATCACTTGGACTTTTATCTATTTATACTCTATTTATATCGGTTGTTGTAATTTTATGGTTTTATTGTTTTAATTGTTGATTTTATTGTAAACTGCCCAGAGTCCCCCTTTCGGGGGAGATGGGCGGTGATAGAAATGTGAATAATAAATAATAAATATTCTTCTTAAATTGTGATCAGAAAGAAAACATGCATTTCAAAAAGCTTTTATGTAATATGAGATACAGAGATTACAGTATATTAGCTGCACAACAAATTGGCTATGTGAAAGTAAAGTGAGTTCCAGTTCAAGGCCAGGTATGCACATTTCTCCCCATCCCAACTGCAAAAGGTTTGCCCCAGAGAATCTCTTAGTAACCTGTATAGAATGTTCAGCAGTGTTTCTAAGAGGAAGAGAAAGGCTGTAGCTCAGTGGTACAGCCTCTGTTTTGCAGGCAGAAGATTTCAGGTAGAGTTTGGGAAAACTCCAGCTTGCAATTCCGGAAAGCTACTGCCAATCACGTTGACAATAGGAGAGCTAGATGAACACGGATCTAATTGGGATATAAGGTATATTATCACCTTCCTTCATGGATCACTGCCTTGTCGTGGCGAAGGGGCTTGCGTAACTCAATGAAGTCAGGTCAAGAAGAACAGGTCATGATGGAGAGTTCTGACAAAACGTGGTCCACTGGAGGAGGGAATGGCAAACCACTCCAGTATCCTTGCCAAGAAAATCCATGGACAGTATCAAAAGGCTAAAAGATATGACGCCGGAAGATGAGCCCCTCAGGTCGGAAGGTGTCCAAAATGCTACTGGGGAAGAGCGGAGGGCAATTCCGAGTAGCTCCAGAAAGTGTGAAACGGCTGGGCCAAAGCCGAAAGGACGCTCAGTTGTGGATGTGTCTGGAAGTGGAAGGAAAGTCCGATGCTGTAAAGAACAATATTGCATAGGAACCTGGAATGTAAGAACTATGAATCAAGGTAAGCTGGATGTGGTCAAACATGAGATGACAAGATTGAACATCGACATATTGGGAATCAGCGAACTAAAATGGACAGGAATGGGCGAATTTAATTCAGGAGACCATTATATATACTACTGTGGGCAAGAATCCCTTAGAAGAAATGGAGTAGCTCTCATAGTCAATAAAAGAGTGGGAAAGGCAGTACTGGGGTACAACCTCAAAAACGACAGAATGCTTTCAGTTCGAATCCAAGGCAAACCATTCAACATCACAGTGATCCAAGTCTATGCCCCAACCACTGATGCCAAAGAAGCTGAAGTTGACCGGTTCTATGAAGACCTACAACACCTTCTAGAACTAACACCAAAAAAAGATGTCCTTTTCATCATAGGGGACTGGAATGCTAAGGTAGGAAGTCAAAAAATAACCGGAATAACAGGCAAGTTCGGCCTCGGAGTACAAAATGAAGCAGGGCAAAGGCTAATAGAGTTTTGTCAAGAGAACAGGCTGGTCATAGCAAACACTCTTTTCCAACAACACAAGAGACGACTCTACACATGGACATCACCAGATGGTCAATACCGAAATCAGATTGATTATATACTTTGCAGCCAAAGATGGAGAAGCTCTATACAATCAGCAAAAACAAGACCTGGAGCTGACTGTGGCTCAGATCATGAGCTTCTTATTGCAAAATTTAGGCTTAAATTGAAGAACGTAGAGAAAACCACTAGACCAATCAGGTATGACCTAAATCATATCCCTTATGAATATACAGTGGAGGTGAGGAATAGATTTAAAGGATTAGATCTGGTAGACAGAGTGCCTGAAGAACTATGGATGGAGGTTCGTAACATTGTACAGGAGGCAGCAGCTAAAACCATCCCAAAGAAAAAGAAATGCAAGAAAGCAAAGTGGCTGACTGATGAGGCTTTACAAATAGCTGAGGAAAGAAGGGAAGCAAAAGGCAAGGGAGAAAGGGAAAGATATAAACAACTGAATGCAGAATTCCAGAGAATAGCAAGGAGAGATAAGAAGGCCTTCTTAAATGAACAATGCAAAGAAATCGAGGAAAACAATAGAATGGGGAAGACTAGAGATCTCTTCAAGAAAATCGGAGATATCAAGGGAACGTTTTGTGCAAAGATGGGCATGATAAAGGACAAAAAAGGCAGGGACCTAACAGAAGCAGAAGAGATTAAGAAGAGGTGGCAAGAATACACAGAAGAACTATACAAGAAAGATCTTAATATCCCTGATAAATACGATGGTGTGGTCACTGACCTTGAGCCGGACATCCTAGAGAGTGAAGTCAAGTGGGCCTTAGGAAGCATTACTAACAACAAAGCTAGCGGAGAAGACAGTATCCCAGCTGAGCTATTTAAAATCCTAAAAGATGATGCTGTTAAAGTGCTGCACTCAATATGCCAACAAATTTGGAAAACTCAACAGTGGCCACAGGATTGGAAAAGGTCAGTTTACGTTCCAATTCCAAAGAAAGGCAATGCCAAAGAATGTTCAAACTACCGTACAATTGCGCTCATTTCACATGCCAGCAAGGTTATGCTCAAAATCCTACAAGCTAGGCTTCAGCAGCATGTGAACCGAGAACTACCAGAAGTGCAAGCTGGGTTTCGAAGAGGCAGAGGAACTAGAGATCAGATTGCCAACATTCGCTGGATCATGGAAAAAGCAAGAGAGTTCCAGAAAAACATCTACTTCTGCTTCATTGACTACGCTAAAGCCTTTGATTGTGTGGATCACAACAAACTGTGGCAAATTCTTAAAGAGATGGGAGTACCAGACCACCTTACCTGTCTCCTGAGAAACCTGTATGTGGGTCAAGAAGCAACAGTTAGAACCGGACATGGAACAACCGACTGGTTCAAAATTGGGAAAGGAGTACGACAAGGCTGTATATTATCACCCTGCTTATTTAACTTATATGCAGAGTACATCATGAGAAATGCCGGGCTGGATGAATCACAAGCCGGAGTTAAGATTGCCGGGAAAAATATCAACAACCTCAGATATGCAGACGATACCACCCTAATGGCAGAAAGTGAAGAGGAACTAAAGAGCCTCTTGATGAGGGTGAAAGAGGAGAGTGCAAAAGCTGGCTTGAAACTCAACATTAAAAAAACCCAGATCATGGCATCTGGTCCCATCACTTCCTGGCAAATAGAAGGGGAAGAAATGGAAGCAGTGACAGATTTTATTTTCTTGGGCTCCAAGATCACCGCAGACGGTGACTGCAGCCATGAAATTAAAAGACGCTTGCTCCTTGGAAGGAAAGCTATGGCAAACCTAGACAGCATATTAAAAAGCAGAGACATCACCTTGCCGACAAAGGTCCGTATAGTTAAAGCTATGGTTTTTCCAGTAGCAATGTATGGCTGTGAGAGTTGGACCATAAGGAAGGCTGAGCGCCGAAGAATTGATGCTTTCGAGCTGTGGTGCTGGAGAAGACTCTTGAGAGTCCCTTGGACTGCAAGGAGGTCAAACCAGTCAATCCTAAAGGAAATCAACCCTGACTGCTCATTGGAAGGACAGATGCTGAAGCTGAAGCTCAAATACTTTGGCCACCTAATGAGAAGAGAGGACTCACTGGAAAAGACCCTGATGCTGGGAAAGACTGAGGGCAAAAGGAGAAGGGGACGGCAGAGGATGAGATGGTTAGATAGCATCACCGATGTAATGAACATGAATTTGAGTAAACTCCGAGAGACAGTGGAGGACAGGAAGGCCTGGCGTGCTATGGTCCATGAGGTCACGAAGAGTCGGACACGACTGAACGACTGAACAACAAAAATCACCTTCCTATTCTAGAAGATGGAATCTTTTTCCTGACAAACAATGTGAGATTGTTAAATGTATGAAAAAGGTGGCATCGCCAAAAGAAAAAATCAATACTTTTTTAAAGATTGCTGTGCTTCTTTTATGGAAATATTACACTAAGCAAGTATGTTGTAGCACAGAGCTTTCCAAACTTTTCATGTTGGTGACACACTTTTTAGATATGCATCATTTCGTGACACACTCTTACAGCGGCACAAGGCAGGCACTAGGACCTCCGCGGAATCACAGCAGGGCAGGTTTGGAGGCAGCCAGGCACAAGGCAAGCACTAGGACCTGCGTGGAATCCTGGCAGGGCTTGGAGGAACAAGGTACAAGGCAGGCACTAGGACCTGTACAGAATCCTGGCAGGGCAGGTTTGGAGGCAGAAAGGTACAAGGTAGGCACTAGGACCTGTACAGAATCCTGGCAGGGCAGGTTTGGAGGCAGCAAGGCACAAGGCAGGCACTAGGACATGCGCGGAATCACAGCAGGTTTGGAGGCAGCCAGGCACAAGGCAGGCACTAGGATCTGCGTGGAATCCTGGCAGGGCTTGGAGGAGCAAGGTACAAGGCAGGCACTAGGACCTGTACAGAATCCTGGCAGGGCAGGTTTGGAGGCAGAAAGGTACAAGGCAGGCACTAGGACCTCCGCGGAATCACACCAGGGCAGGTTTGGAGGCAGCCAGGCACAAGGCAGGCACTAGGACCTGCGTGGAATCCTGGCAGGGCTCGGAGGCAGCAGCAGCCGCGACACACTAACGTGTCACGACACAGAGTTTGGAAAGCTCTGTTGTAGCAGTATACTGTGTATACAGATTACAAATTGCTATCACTGCCTACATTACAAAATTCAAGGTGCCAGTTGTAACATATAAAGCTTCATGGCATGGGGCTGGGTTATTTGAGGGACTGCCTCTCCCCAACTACAGTATGTCTACCATCGCATGAGATCCGGCAGAAGAGGCCTGCTCTGGGTCCTATCTATTAACCTGTTCTGTCATGGTGGCTTCCCTTTGGAATATAATTCCCCCAGAGATTAAATTGGCCCTGACCTTGTCAGCCTTTCGTAAGGCCTTAAAGACATTGTGTGGCTGAGCCCATACAACGGTTGTGCTAATTTGTCATTGGTGAGTTTGCTTTTATTCCAGCTGCGGTTTATATATGTGTGTTGCTGTTCCTTGTTTTTCAATTTTTAATGCTGTTTTTAACTATTGTTAGCTGCCCAGAGTCATGAATTTGAGATCAGCAGACACATAAATTGAAATAATAAATAAATAAAAATAAACTCCATCCCATTTCAAAAATCTTGCCATGGATGAAACATAAAGTACAAAAGTATATTATCCACTGTGGAAAACATATTATTGTGAACTTTAGAAGGTCTGAATGGGACATTCTTGATTGTTAAGGAGAGCAGAGAATGGGAGGAAACCTAATAAACTGCACAATAAAATGTCTAAGCATGAAAAGGAAGATGGACATCTCTTTTGCATATCAGATTCACTTTCCCTCTAAGTGAAAGACTTTATATTATTCGCAGATAATTGTGCTGATCTATGCAAAATCTTGCTTCATTAGATTTCCAGAATAGTAAACAATCTAAACGTTCAAGAAAGAGACCGCATATTTGTACGATTTTTGCTGTCCCTACTGTTGATGGAAACTGCTCAGCAAGCCAGTCCCTTGACATTATTATTACTATTATTATTACTATTATTGCCTGCCTTTGTTCTGGCCTCAGTTTAATTTTCCAGTCACTTTTCCTGATTATAGAATTGGACAGGGAAAGACTGGTGACTTTATATTAAATATTAAGATTATAGCCTAACATTTAGGATAAATTAGGATAAATTCTTCTGCTAATGGTACATGGTGGGTTCTGAAGTACAATTTCATAATGCGTGTGTGTGAGAGAGAGAGTAGGTACATGTACAAAGAACATGGTACATTCCATAATTCTTAATTTATTAGGATATGCAACTGCAACCACAAACCTAGGGCTACCCTACCAGGACTGGAAAAATCTGGATGACTACTAGATAAGGTACAAAGATACAGCGCACTTTAATTATTTTCTGTCATTTAGTGGTTGTCCAGATTTTTCCAGCCCACATAGGGTACCCCTATACAATCCTATACTTGGAGACAAACTCCATTTAACTCAGTGGGGCTTCGTTCTGACTGCAATACACAGTAAGTTTTAACAGAAGATCTTCAGCCACCGTTCAGTCTTTACAAATGTTCTGCAAAAAGGTGTTATTTTTTAAAAGCTGGGGTGAAGACAGAACACCATCAAAGAAAAAGAAATTAGCTTCTGCTTAACTATTTTTCCCATTTTTTAAACTTCCTAGGTGCTGTTTCAGATGAAAGTAAGTTGAAAGCATGGTCACCTGATTCACTTGAGAGAGTTGGTGTCATGATTCGCACAAGTGCAAAGCCCTGACATGGGTTGTAAATAGGTGTTCGGATGGAGGATAATAAATCCTGTGACTATACAATTGCAATTGCCAAAGAATATAAGGATTCGCCCCATTTTCCATTGCAGCTTGTTAAAACCTGTCCGAGAGTCAGAGAACTGGCACCCAGAACAACCTCCCCCACTCCCTATATTAATTGATGGAAAGCAACACTTCGAAGTACAACAAATCCTCGATTCTCAGCGGCAAAGGGGGGAGTTGCAGTACCTGATCCAATGGAAACAATTTCCTAAAAGCTACAGCGAATGGGTGGCAAGTCGACATGTTCGCGCACCTGAGCTGACATCTTTATTTCACAGACAATTTCCTGACAAACCAAAATGATTCCATTTTGTTTACTTGTTTTCAGTCCATGCTTATTCAAATTGTATTGTTTGTTCTTATAATCATATACTTGTCTGTTTGGGAGGGAATTTCTTTTTTTTTTTTTGAGAGGGCAGTATGTCTTGGTTCGCACAAGTGCAAAGCCCTGACATGGGTTGTAAATAGGTGTTCGGATGGAGGGTTGTAAGCAAGATGCGTGTCAGGAACAGCAGGCTCTGAGAGGTGCGGGGAGGACGGGCACATTCCAGCAGAGATGGTTGGAGATTGTTTATTGCAGCAACGTGCACCAAGGTCATTCTGTCGGTGCCATCTGGGAACGTCTGGGAGATGAACGCAAGTTGGGAGGGGGTGCGAGTGCGAGTGAGAAACGTACATGTAATAACCTTATCAACAGGAGGGGCTGGCACGGAGGGGGAGAAATAGTTTATTCAACTATTTCGGCGGGAAAACCTCATTCTGGACTTTAGCTATGTTTCCTGTTACTATTCCCTAAGAAAGATTTCTTCTATATCCTAAATGGTTTGTACTGAGAAATCCTGACTGGGGTTTTAAGAACTGGAACTATTACAGTTGGGTAGGTCTGTCCATTACGCTCCTGCAGATGATGCCATCAGTTCTCCTCTTTAAAAAAGTGCTACCCTGTATTTATTTCCAACACATCATTAATTTTTGTAAAGAGGGAAGACATATGAAAGTAGAATTATGGCTGACCATATTATAAAGAAGATAGATTATTGCAAATGGTCACCATGGTTAACAAACATTGTTAAATAAACCAGCTTGATTCATATTTACAAGATCACAACCCAGTGGTTTTTTTCATCTGAAGTTTTTGACAGTTTCCTCCTTTAAAAATGTACTAAATATGGAAATTATGCTTTCAGGATAATGCCAATCTTTGTTTCTTTTTTTAAGACCCAGATTAATAGAGAAACGAGAGAAAAATGAATTTAGAATTGCACACAGAAAAACTGGCATGGAACAGGAGAAGAACTGTTCACATATCTTTAATTGGAACAAATACATGAAAGAGTTTCCCAGATGAACTGAATGTGGCAGTGCTAAGTTAGAAAAATATTAAACTATGTTTCAAGAAAGGAAATGCATTTTTACTATAGCTCTGCATCCTTCAAAAATTATTGGAAGATATGACCTCATGTAAGGAGGTGCGCAGCCAGCACCTCTTTCCTATTCATTAAAGAAGCCCAACTTTTTCAGATTTCCACACTAGCCTGAAAAAAAGGTGCCATTGCTTCAAACGTTTAATGAGTTGATTCCTTAAAGCAGGTTCATGCTGGAGCCTGAAAAATCGGACTTCTTTAATGAACAAAAGATGTGCTGCTTTCGTGAAAGGTTCCAATAGTTTTTGAAATGTGCACAGCCCTAATTTTTACCATTGTTGTACTGCCATATTGTATAGTGTACAGTACAGAATATGCTAGTCTTTGGGGGAATTCCCTATGTTGAGTGGACACCCAATTTTTATTTCATATTCTGGAATTTATAATTTTTGTTTATTTGTTCAGTCGCTTCCGACTCTTCGTCACTTCATGGACCAGCCCACGCCAGAGCTTCCTGTCGGCCGTCACCATCCCCAGCTCCCCCATGGTTGACTCCGTCACCTCCAGAATATCATCCATCCATCTTGCCCTTGGTTGGCCCCTCTTCCTTTTGCCTTCCATTTTCCCTAGCATCAGCTTCTTCTCCAGGATATCCTGTCTTCTCATTATGTGGCCAAAGTACTTCAGTTTTGCCCTTAATATCATTCCCTCAAGTGAGCAGTCTAGCTTTATTTCCTGGAGTATGGACTGGTTTGATCTTCTTGCAGTCCAAGGCGCACTCAGAATTTTCCTCCAACACCACAGTTCAAAAGCATCTATCTTCCTTCGCTCAGCCTTCCTTATGGTCCAGCTCTCACAGCCATAGGTTACTACAGGGAATACTATTGCTTTAACTATGCAGACCTTTGTTGTCAGTGTGATGTCTCTGCTCTTAACTATTTTATCAAGATTTGCCATTGCTCTCCTCCCAAGAAGTAGACGTCTTCTGATTTCCTGGCTGCAGTCAGCGTCTGCAGTAATCTTTGCACCTAGAAATACAAAGTCTGTCACTGCCTCCACTTTTTCTCCCTCTATTTGCCAGTTATCAATCAAGCTGGTTGCCATAATCTTGGTTTTTTTGAGGTTTAACTGCAACCCAGCTTTTGCACTTTCTTCTTTCACCTTCGTCAGAAGGCTCCTCAACTCCTTCTCGCTTTAAGCCATCAAAGTGGTATCATCTGCATATCTGAGATTGTTAATGTTTCTTCCAGCGATTTTAACTCCAGCCTTGGATTCCTCAAGCCCAGCACGTCGCATGATGTGTTCTGCGTACAGGTTGAATAGGTAGGGTGAGAGTATACAACCCTGCTGTACTCCTTTCCCAATGTTAAACCAGTCAGTTGTTCCGTGGTCTGTTCTTACCGTTGCTACTTGGTCGTTATACAGATTCCTCAGGAGGCAGACAAGATGACTTGGTAGCCCCATACCACCAAGAATTTGCCACAATTTGTTATGATCCACACAGTCAAAGGCTTTAGAATAGTCAATAAAACAAAAATAGATGTTTTTCTGAAACTCCCTGGCTTTCTCCATTATCCAGCGGATATTGGCAATTTGGTCTCTAGTTCCTCTGCCTTTTCTAAACCCAGCTTGTACATCTGGCAATTCTCGCTCCATGAATTGCTGGAGTCTACCTTGCAAGATCTTGAGCATTACCTTACTGGCATGTGAAGTAAGTGCCACTGTTCGATAGTTTGAACATTCTTTAGTGCTTCCCTTTTTTGGTATGGGGATATAAGTTGATTTTTTCCAATCTGATGGCCATTCTTGTGTTTTCCAAATTTGTTGGCATATGGCATGCATCACCTTGACAGCATCATCTTGCAAGATTTTAAACAGTTCAGCTGGGATACTGTCGTCTCCTGCTGCCTTGTTATTAGCAATGCTTCTTAAGGCCCATTCAACCTCACTCTTCAGGATGTCTGGCTCTAACTCACTGACCACACCGTCAAAGCTATCTGCAATATTATTATTCTTCCTGTACAGATCTTCCGTATATTCTTGCCACCTTTTCTTGATCTCTTCTGCTTCTGTTAGGTCCTTACCATCTTTGTTTTTGATCATACCCATTTTTGCCTGGAATTTACCTCCAATCTTTCTAATTTTCTGGAAGAGGTCTCTTGTCCTTCCTATTCTATTGTCTTCTTTCACTTCCATGCATTGCTTGTTTAAAAATAATTCCTTATCTCTTCTGGCTAACCTCTGGAATTTTGCATTTAATTGGGCCTATCTCCCCCTGTCACTGTTGCCTTTTGCTTTCCTTCTTTCTTGGGCTACTTCCAGTGTCTCAGCAGACAGCCATCTTGCCTTCTTGGTTTTCTTTTTCTTTGGGACGTTTTTTGTTGCCGCCTCCTGAACAATGTTGCGAACTTCTGTCCATAGTTCATCTGGGACCCTATCTACTAAATCTAGTCCCTTAAATCTATTCTTCACTTCCACTGCATATTCCTTAGGAATGTTAGTGAGCTCATATCTAACTGATCTGTGGTCTTCCCTATTCTCTTTAGTCTGATTCTAAATTGTGCAATAAGAAGTTCGTGATCTGAACTACAGTCAGCTCCAGGTCTTGTTTTTACCGACTGTATAGATGTCTGCCACCTTTGGCTACAAAGGATGTAGTCAATCTGATTTCGGTGTCGACCATTTGGTGAAGTCCATGTATAAAGTCGTCTTTTAGGTTGCAGGAAGAGAGTGTTTGTTATGCACAGTGAATTTTCTTGGCAAAATTCTATCAGCCTATGTCCCACTTCATTTTGTTCTCCCAGACCATGCTTGCCTGTAATTCCAGGTGTCGTTTGACTACCCACCTTAGCATTCCAGTCTCCTGTAATGAAAATAACATTTCTTTTTGGCGTATTATCCAGTAGGTGCTGCAGATCCTTATATAACTGATCTACTTCTGCTTCTTCAGCATCTGTGGTTGGGGCGTATATTTGGATCACTGTGATGTTAAATGGCTTACCCTGAATTCGAATTGAGATCATTCTATCGTTTTTTGGATTGTATCCAAGCACTGCTTTAGCCACTTTATTATTAATTATGAAGGCTACTCCATTTCTTCTGTGGTCCTCTTGTCCACAGTAGTAGATCTGGAGGTCATCTGATGTGAAGTGTCCCATTCCAGTCCATTTCAGTTCACTGACACCCAAAATGTCTATATTTAATCTTGACATCTCACCAATAACCACATCCAATTTGCCCTGGCTCATAGATCTTACATTCCAGGTTCCTATGGTGTGTTGATCTTTAGAACATCGGATTCATCGTTCACCACCAGCACCGTCGGCCGCTAGCCGTCCTTTCGGCTTTGAGCTAGCTGCGTCATCACATCTGGGGCTAGTTGAACGTATCCTCTGTTCCTCCCCAGTAGCATTTTGACTATCTTCCGACCTGGGAGTCCCATCTTCCAATGGTATACCGACATATCTCTGGTTGTACTGATCCATTTAGTTTTCACGGCAAGAATACTGGGGTGGGTTGCCGTTACCTTCCCCAGGGATCATATTTAGTCTGACCTCTCTGCCATGACCTTCCCATCTTGGGTGTCCCTTCACGGTTTAGCTCATGGTTTCATTGAGGTGCTCAAGCTCCAGCACCACAACAAGGTAACGATCTCCTTTGCTGGAGGGAATTTATAATAGATATGTCTTTATTATAGACAGTGCTTGTCTGTTTTTTGCAAAGACAATGCTGTGTATCTGTAAGAACTCAATCAACACTGCCTTTACTTTCAGAATGAAGAAATCAAAGATCAAGGATATGTGAAGAAGCAAAGCAGAATAGTAGGAAATTAACAAAAATTACCAACTTAATCACAAATCCTTCAACATTGTTCTTGATTTGATTTGTTGCTGCTCTTGATGGGGCTTTATGCAATACAGTTCATCCCAGGTTGGCAAGCCACAGCCCATAAGCTACATGAAGTTGATAAGCCCCCTTTTTTGTAACGGAGCTTCCCTCTCCAGATTGTACAGTATGTTAAAATTCACTGGCAAATGGCAGGATAATAGAAGCATGGGTTTGTTCTGGTATTCTTCAGGAAAGACACAAGTGAAACAGATGTGTTTAACCTTTCATTTCCTTCTTGTCCAAGTTAGCTATAAAATGGGGGCATTGCGGTCCCAGCACTTCTGGAGGTACACAATATGCACCTCTTGGTTGTTGGAGGTCCCAGCAAATCAGCATGCCTCATTAGCATGTAGATGAGTGCTCTAGGATGACTCTCTGTGTGCTTCAGGAGGAAGCTGTTTGCTGCTCCTCCCACTTCCTCTTTCTCTCTCTCTCTCTGCCTTTTGCCACCATCAAAGGAGTACGCGGCTGCTGAGCTCCTCTCCATCTTGAGGCCATGCCTAGGCCTCAACTCCAGAAGCTTTCCCCTTTCTCCACGCAGCCCCTGGTAGCAAAGAGGGCCAGGGGTCTACAAACAGTTTAGGGAAACACAGAAGAAGAATCATCATTCCTAACAGAATGGATGTAACTATAACTGGACCAAATAAACGTAAGAACTCTCTTGTACTTACTTTTGTAACCTACTTTGTCTAAGCGTGTGATTCTTTATGCTTGGGTGGGCTAAGTGTGTAAGATCAATAACCTATATCTCTCTGGCGTGCTCATTAATGCTATTGTTGATAATATTCCTTTCTCTGTGCTTATTGCCTCGCTGCATTAAGCTCTGCTCCATTCAGTGGTCCTAGCAGTCCACTAATGGTCATCACTGGTGGCAACAGGATATGGAAGTACACACATCTGATAACTGCTCTCCAAATACCTTACCCAACCTGATGTCATCCAGAGGTTCTGCACTGTAACACTTATCACTTCTAGCTTAGACAGCCAATGAGAATGAAACTCAATATAACCTTGCATGAACTGAATTAACACAAAAATCAGCCACCAGGCTATTTGGCAAACCTAGCTAAATAGTGTAGGATTAAGTTCTTGGTAATGTAAGCAGCCACATTATTTTTATCAGGTCAATGCCTCAAACTCTATGATACAGATTTTGTAACCCCCAACACCATCATGCAATCCTGTACAATCGACTGCACATAAAAAAAATAATTGAAATTTCATAATGTGGTAATCTCATGAGATTTCTATGTTATCATGCAAGATCTCATAAAACCTTAACTATTCATTTTATTTCATTGGAGAGAGATACCTTTTGAAGACTGGTAGGCATCAAATTGTTGAGTCAACTCTTCTGTAACATATTTTAATAAGATCTTTGGGAAGCATTTTACCCTGACTAGCCTCTTTAAAGCATCTATTATTCTCCCTGCCCTGTTCACCTAGGAATTGTTTCACAGAGAAAGAGGATGACATGTATATTCTGAATGCAGCAGGAAACTAAATAGTCCAATTTATTCCTTTGTAGTGAATAAGACATCCATTAAGTCCTACTGTCTCTGCCAGGAAAAAAAAAACTTCTTTTAGATCTATAAGCAAAGTTAGTATTACCAGTCCAGAACTCACATTTTGCGTATCAATGAAAAGCCTTTGTGTTTGTTTCTTTTAAATTCCAGCATAATGAGTTCCTTTAAGATGCTCAGGGAGAAAAGCTGCTTTCCCTGACCTGTTACCTACCAGACATTTTGGGATTACAAAACTGGGATAGACATTTTGAGAGTTATAATCTGAATACATCTGGTGAACACCAGGTTGAGGATGGTTAGTCGGTCTGGAGGATCATGGGTTGGAAGTGTAAAGTGCAATTCTAGAGAGGCAAATTTTGTCCTACATGTTAGAAATAGAAATCATAATACGTTTCACCTTAAGGTTCCAAAATGAGGGGCAGTGAAGGGTACACCAGTCATGGGGGGGGGAGTGCTTGTCCCCCTCCCCTCTCAGGATCCTCTACTGCCTACATCTCATTAAGTACTAAAATTGGTTTTCTAAGAGATATCCAATACAGCCCAAGTAGTTTTCTACCCATGGAATGAACTCTTTCTTTTCCTTTCCCTGAACAATCCCCTCTTCCAAATCTGCTCCATAGGGTCCTCACAACCTTCTGGAATAAATACCAGGCCCATGCCACATAAAAGCATCGATCTCCACTGGAGGAGAAACAATTGGATACATCTTGTAGAAGATTACTTTGATGCCATACCATCCTTTTTTAAAGGCAAACATTTTAAAACTGTGCTTAAGAATGGAATATAATATTATAGGAATATATATCCATTTCTCGAACAACAAAACGCCTTTGCGGTCCCTCTGCATAGAGTTACAGGAAGATTTGCTTTCATCCCTATCCACTAATGGATTCAGATTTTCATTACTAGGGGAGATATCTAATACATTTAACACTGATGCTTGGAATGCCAGCACTGAACTGAATATACACAGTTGTGTCTTCATCATTCCCAGCAGAGGGGAAGGGAGCAGGAAATGAATCAATAAATTTCTTGCTTGATTTTCTAGCTTTGTTAGTGCTGTCATTAGGTGCTGTGATTGATCTGATCTACTTTAAAAACAAGAAAGGAAAAAAGAAGCAGCATGTGCCTCGCTGGTCCAGTTGACTGGGTTTTTGATTTTAGATAATGAAAAGTGCTACAGAAATTACCTATACTTTAAACAAATGCTCCCATTTCACTGACATAGTTGAGTTAAACAAAACAGTGCAGCCTGATGCTTAATGAAAAGTTTGGACAGAATTGATATGTTAGTGTGCTGTTGAAAACAACAAGATTGGGTAAGGAACTGATGCTTGTGCTGTATCTGATTCCAGTTCCAGTTCAGATTTAATTGACAGTTTCACATGCCTGCATTCCAAGAATGAATCTACCTTTATTTGTCCCTCCAGTGTACACATCCATACCTCGGTTAAGTCTTCATTATTTGCAGACTGAAGTAGTGAATTTCCTTGATATTGTACCTTGCCTTTATTACCTTGGTTTCCACAGAAACCAATGGCCATATCTTAGGTGATTCATAAAATATGCTTATCATGTCCCCCACCAACACTACCTAGATGACAGCAGTAATTACATTAATTGCCTTGAAAACAAAAAAATGCAGTACATGCTGAAAAATCAATATGGGATACTCAGGGAAGACAGTAAACAAGTGAATTTATTCCCTGAAAACTGCATGTAGAAATATTGCCTTGGAAGTCTAAGAACCTTTATTGACCAGCAAAAATATTATAGTAAGAAGCAGAGAATTCACAAT